>JAQSVV010000101.1:1200000-1843391 GCA_036375495.1 Agrotis segetum
ACCAGAGACTAGGTACGACTAGGAGTCCCCCCAAGGCCGTAGTCCTAGCTCCCGACTCCAATAAATTAACCTCGCCCTGAAGGGGTTTGGCGGGATGGATTGGGGCACCACCCTCTTGGTTTCGTTAGCACCGTTAGGTTTCCACCAAGAACCACGAAACTGTGGATTTTCCCTGAAGGGGCAAATTCGCGGAACACGGGACGTTTGTGATGTGTCCTGAAAAGGACAGTTGGTTGTGGTAGTCGAAGACTACCGAGAATTGTCGTGAAAACACGACAAAATCGCACGGAAGAGCGACACAGGCACGGAGCGCACACGAGGACACGTCCGCACGCGGTGGCGGTCAGACGCAGAGTGACTAAGGAATTTCTCTTGCAATTCTCGTTTATAAACACTTTTTGAGAGGTTATTTGAGATATTTTTTATTGTTGAAAAAAAGCGCTTTAGGTACAATTTTTTTTTTGAATTTGCTTTATTGATCTGTTGACATTAAGATAATGTAATATTACATACCTACGATGCATAGTTCTTATGAAAAAAAACCATTTATTAAGAGATGAAATCCGAGAATTTTGATGATGTTCTGCCATCTTAATTTAGAAAATGAAAGATAAATATAAAAAACTAATCAGCGCAGTTTGAAGACGAGGATATTGCGGTCATTATGCGCTGATCAGATTTTTAAATGAATTCTTCATTGTCTCAGATTGAGTGCACCAACGTAACTCGAAATGACGTTGGGCAGGAAAGAGCTGTTTTGAACGCTTGATTTACCTAATATAATCTACTTAAATCAACTTTAAAAAAATAACTAGCTGTTACTTATATTATGGTTATTTATGTGCAATGATAATATTTCAAGCTTTTGCACTATTTTGTTCAAAAATCACAAACAAAGTTACGCAAATAATTCGGCGCGCGTGAATTTTAGAAGAATTTAAGAAAAAAAAGCTAAAAGAATCGACTGTTAGGCGGTACGAAGTTCGCCGGGTCAGCTAGTTAAGAGGAAACAGCAAGGGCTGGAGAATTGAAAAATAGGTATTTGTAAAATCTATTGCTGTCGCACAGTGCCCACAACAGAGTTACAGAGCGCGAAGGAGACAACTGCAGCTTGGACCGAAAATACCTTAAAAATGGCACAAAATCAACGATTCGTAGTACCCTGATTACTCCTCCAAAACTTAACCGATTTCACGACTTTTTCCTTTAAAAAATAAAGAAAGGCATTGGCCGTGTTCCTATGTTTTCCTTTTTTTGTATAATTTCGTCAAATTTGTTTACTGATTATTTGAACACAGCGGAAAATCTGGCCATTTTTTTAGGATTTTGTATGTTCATATCTCTTTTCATAATTAATTTATGGGAAAAAGGAAAACATAGAGACATGCCAATAGTGGTCATAGATTTTTTGTAAAAAAATTATTGCTCTACTGGCATTATCCAGGGAGAAAACAGGGGACTACGTTTGTATGGAAAAACGGCCGTGCTGTTTCCTCTTAAGAATAAAATTGGGCATGTTTCATTAATAGTTTAATAGTACGGAAATTGTAAATGTAACTAAGGGTGACTTTTACCAACGGTTGAACATGTTTAAATTTTATTTAAGCACAATTTTCTATTGAATTTTGTGCTTAAATAAAATTTTAAACATGTTTAACCGTTGGTAAAAGTCGCCCTAAATGTTTAAGATAATAAGTTGTTGGCTGCAGTGCAACTTGCTAAATACTTATACAGATTAAATGCAACGGTTATTTTATAGAGGTATGTTTTGTAAACTCTTTGCGCTAATGGATTTTCACAAGCACTGTAGGAACGGAGTGCGATGGCTGTGTTTAAAGTCGCTTTTGCTCTCAACCATTTGTTGTAACGTATTGTACACTGTACATGGGTCGATGTAGCCGCGCGGCAAGCCTTGTGGCTTAGTCGAATTGTCATTTAGATGGTCGATTTTCGCCGCATGGCTAAATCGATTGAAAAATCGACCTTCGTATGTAGGATCCATTAGATTTCGACTCGACATTATTTAGATTGTCAATTTAAATTATAATAATATTAATTTTGTTTCTAATTAAGATAATAAAACCGTTTCCATGTTTCATAATAATCATAACCATCACAGCGAATTGCTGTGCATTGCTGAACAATAAAGTTAAGACTCTAAGAAATACTTATAATGGCTGTTTAAGATCTTCAATTTGTTTTTTTCAGAATCGTTTGACATTACACAGTACCGCTTTTTATATATTGTTAAAAAAAATGAATTTTAATTACAAAAAAAAACAGGAGTTTCATACATTTTCAACAGAAGAATATCCCGTTTTGTACGTTTTTTTATCTTTCAGGGTTGGTTTTTAGTTAAAGTTATTTATGACTATAAGTACTTTCAGCCCATGAAAAGTTGTTAATGTTTCACAAGTAACACTTTGTTTACCCACCTACTTATTAACCACCCACCACCAGAATAAAGAAGAATAAATACGAAAAAAAAGTGTAAAAAGCTACTTTTAATTACTGATTAAAGTGCTCGTGTCATGTCTCAGAATTCTTTTTCTCCTTTTAATAATTCATCAACGGAGGCTTCATTGTCGTTCGCAATATCCTATTAACAAGTTGCTCCAAGGGAAAATAGGCAGCATTCACCTGTGAACCTGTTTTACCGTCGTAAATCCACAATACACTAGTAACAGAAAGTAAGTTCCATACAAAGAGTGAAAACCATCGCACAATAACATAGAGTGAAAGAAAGGTGTGATCGTATTTAACGAAATGGTAAGTAAATAGACCATGCGATAAAGATTGAAGAGCATGCTTAGATGGTTCGGTTATGTTGGAAAGATGCGTGAACTAATAAATGAAAGTAAGGCAAGTGGGAATGGCAACACTTGACGCAGACTCCTTGGCCCTCAACACAGACCTTATTGGTGAGATTCCTGAGAAAAGTTGAGGGCGATAAAATGTATAGCTAGTACATACGCGTACGCACCTACGTGTCAGTTGATGGCACGGTTGGTAAAGTGGTTGGTCGACTGCTGCACTGCGTTTCGCGGGTTTGATTCCCACATAAAACAAATATTTGTATGACCAACAATTAGTCATTTTAGTAGTAATTTTGCTTGTTGTCTGTACTCAAACTTCTGCCGTCAGTTTATTGTGGTGGAAGGTTCTGCCAAGCGTGGCCTTCCCAAATTGTCCCGTTACCTTACCGTCTATAGGGACCTCCAACAGACTTCCAACTGGCAAGATAAATGAATTTTTAAAACACAGCTGTTGCTTTGTATTCATAACCGTTGGATGAGGTACTAATGGTACAATTTAGAACTTCTTTGCATACCTACACGGTCCATGTTTATCTACACTTTGATTATATGTAATTTTTATTTTAGTTGGATTTCATCCGTATTCAGATTCAAAACTGTTTTACTTTTGCAATATTTTTCGGTAATCTGTAATATTGAAAACGTGAAATAAATTGTTTGCTTCAATCATGTTTCAATATTGCAACACAAAGTTAAAAACAAATACTTTGTTTTTTCAGTGCAGTATGTTTATTTACATACAGAAATACGAAATATTTTTCAGAGTCCTGTTTTCACGGTATGTAGCGTACTGCGTTCTGAAAACGATAGCGAATTGGTGTCACGTTTAAACTATTGTAATTGGTTAAATGATTATTTTTTTCTGCGTTTTCGTAATTTATTGTATTTTTTATTTAATTCTGTGTATGGATTTCGTTTGAAATTAATGTTTTTTTTTTATCTTTCTACTGTTCAAGGTATACCTTACCGTTCTTGCCTAGACTAATCTGTGGATAGGTGACCAACCTTCTTAGTGAGCTTCCGCTGAGCTTTCTCGGAAAATACATGTCATATAAAGACATTAAACTATGGTTACTGTTAGTCAAAATCTTAAAATCTGATAACCAGTCTCACCAAAGGGTATCGTATTACCCAGTTATTAAGTTATGGAGGTCAGATAGGCAGTCACTTCATGTAAATTACTGATATTTAGCTAATCAGGCCCTATAGCCAAACGGCAAGCGACAATCGCTAACGTTCAGCAGTCGCTATAACATTTTCTTCAACTTTATACCCCATTGCATAAAGATGAAAATCTATCAAAGATGACAGATCGTTTTCGTTTGTTTCATTCGCTATCGCTCAGCAGTCTTTACTAGATTTTCAACTTTATGCGATGGGGTATAAAGTTGAAAATGTATTAGCGACTGCTGAACGTTAACGATTGTCGCTTGCCGTTTGGCTACAGGCTCAGGTTCAACTGGAGGGTGACTCCAATATAATTTGGGAAAACGCTAGGCAGGTGATGAACCTACTTACCATTTTATTCTATTTTACTACCCTACGAAATTTTTCCGTATTATTTTCCTAATCCTCCGAGCTCTCTTTTCTATAAAAACAGTAAGCTATACATTGAACAAATTTTGCAATAACCATAAATAGTCTAAAGCCCCTTTGTCCGATCTATTTAACGAAATTCGTTACTGGACTTGTACCTGAAAGTAACTTGATTAAAGAACGGTATTATATGAACTTCCTGGGGCGAAAAGTCAAGGAAAAAGCCTTTATATAATGAACATACTTTTTATCGATACTCTGCCTACTTAGGTAAATTTTATAAAGTGCGGGCGGTGAATCGTAAAGGCACTTCGTAGCGTCTAGCAGTCTTTGCGATGAACAACGGAGACATCAATTTTATGATTTCTTTGGAAATAATTGGACTCTTAACTATATTCAAAGTATTTTTCTTCCCAATTCGTAAAGAGAGCCTTTTTGCAACTTGGCGGGGACCAAGATAAGCGATAATTAGGCTTGAATTTCTGACACAGAATCTATCTTCTATCTTTATTTATAAAAGTCAATGCCACTTTTAGTTGTAATTTTATAACTCAAGAACGGGTTCACCTATCCAAATTTGTAGGCTGTGTTTGGACTATTTAGTAGATGGTTATGTGAAGTTTGCAAAAATCATCGACCAAAAATCGGTCGACCGGTTCTTCATTTATCATATTTTTTGTAACAAATGATCTAGTTGTAGGTATTATAGTATTGTAGTAGTATTAATTGATTCTGTAGCGCTACAAAATTCGCGGGGTCAGCTAACTAAGTTCCTATTATGTTGACGTTTATCTGGTTCTGTTAGTCGAGTATTTCAGTGAGAAAAAGTGACATAATACGCGAAGTTGACGTCAACGTCAAAAGATAGATTATCTATGATTGACATTAGTTTACAAGTGTGACTTCTCCGTCACCGCTTCCGATAATCGTAGAATGTCTTGTCACAAAAGTTTCAGAGTTTACTCCAACTAATCCCTTCACAACAACGATTTAAACTATTAATTAATCAATCTTCCTTATCTTTTAACATCTGTTAGGAAATGGGTGCCCTCTGTCTGGCAGAAACTTGTTGCTCCGAAACTTATTTGGCAGAACTCACTTGGCAGAAACTTTTTTAAACGAACATTGTTATGGTATAAAAAATATTTAATATAATTGTTTTTTGGCCGAATGTTTTTATGTCCGAATTTAAATTGGGATACTTTTAAGATGGCAGAATTGTATTGGGCATAATTACCTTTGTCAGAGTTATAATTTTGCATATTTTCATTTAGCATAACGTTTATTTAGAGCACCGATTATTTGGAATAATTTGACTTAGTATACTTTGAATATCACAGAATTTCAGAATAGAAATAATTTAATAGTCATAATAAAAAATAAAAAAATTGTTTTATAAAATCAATATGGTGTGCTACAAAAGTTAGTGACAGAAATGAATCGCTGCAAAACCGACTTCACGTAGTCTTGTCTGCCCTACCCCTAGAGTGTAATTTATAATCGCGTAGGCGCGGAGGGGCGAGGCGGCCCGCGAGCTGAGGAGCAGGTGGTTTTAACGCACACCGCCGCGGCTGAGGCTGGCCGGCTTGCCGGCCAGTAAGCCGAAGCTGCGGTGGTGGGCGTAAAATCATCTGCGACGATTAGCTCGCGTGGGACCGCCGGAGACCCGCAGCGCCGGAGCCGTGACGGAAGCCATGCCTGCTGCCATGCCTGCTGTGAATTTTCTGCGATAATGATGATGATACTTTTGATTATTATGGATATAAAATATATGCCAAAAGATGATTCTGGTTGTGAACTTTCTACGATATGATGGTTATACTTATTGATTATTATGGAAATGAAAGATTTTTTTGACCTTAAGATGATTCTGACTTACAAAATTATGGGTTTCGGTGTTATGGTAAATGAGTGTATGCCAAACGATTTTCTGCGAAAAGAGGTTTATGCTATCCGTTGCTATGCATAATAAAATTATGACGTAAAAAGTTCTGCTATAAAGGGTGGACCCGTTAGGAAATAACAGACTGGCGTTATTTCTGTCATGTCCGGATGAGCTATTGTCGCATAACTTGCGTAGATTGTGGCTAATCAGCAACGTTGCCAGTGGGCTGACTGCTAATCAAGTTGTGCTACTCATTTGTCCATCTATTCTGATGGTACTCACCTTGTTATGTATAGGAAATGTTATCAGCGTTTGGTGTAACCATCTAGTGTACAAAAATGTTATAAAGTATTAATTCTAAACAGGATGAAATACTGCCTGTATATATATTATCTGCATTTAGAAGTAAAACAAATAAAACATTTAGAATCATAAAAGTTTGCACAAAAATACTTAAAAACGAAAGCGAGTACCAAGATCTTATTTTTTTTTGAAGTTGCATCCCCCAAAGGGAGATAAAAGTTTTTATGAAAGTTCGACGTTTTTTTGGCTTACAGGAATTCCCATGTGGGCTTGTAATATTATACTTTCAAATATCACACTGTACTCTGGTAAGTGAGGTAAACAAAAGGCGCAATCCGTTAGCTTATCCATCCGGTGCGGGAGACGCGCTGGGTGTCGGGGATTGCGGAGCTATTTCCAACTACCGTAAACGTGGGAGCAAGTGTTATTGTACACCTCAAATAATTGTCAGTATAAATGACGAGGACCTATAGGATCAAACGAACAAAGGAAGGGGTTACTGAAGCACTATAATGGAAAGGGGCGATTGAAAAAACAGAGTGAGTTTTAGTCCCTAACGCTCGACCCTGAGCGGGACGACTCATAAGGTTTCTTATTCCATTTCTTTCTAAACAGAAACAGTGGTTCCTTTGTTCGCAGTTCATTTACAAGACGCACCAACATAAAAGGGTGCACTTCTGGCATAAATGCCAATTTATTCCACGGCTTCGATCTCATCACAACAGCATTTTGTGGGTTTATCATATCAAGCCATACCTACGAACCGAGGTGTAAAATATGGCTGACGTATTATCGTTTATTTATGAAACCATATTATTTCTGTCACCTCTGCCTTATCCGAGCTTAACTTATTATCTCCGGGTGCTTTTCGTTGAATAAAAATATGTGCGATAATATTTTTAGTTCAATTATTACGTCGGAGAGCAAAAACTGTGAAACATCGTTAAAATATTGCGGTCGACTATGGATATTTCCAGGGTATTTTATTTTCGTTAAAAAACAAAATATGCTGGAGCGTAAAATATGCTTCACTGTTTCAGTGAAACATTCGAGCATATTTTATGCTCGCCTTACTTACTTGAAGTATTGGAAATCTCTCGATGACACGACAACTGTAACAATCTTTTGAGGACGTATTTCCGTATTTATTTTGTTATATGCAAAGGCAGGAAATAAATAAAAGTAATGAAAATATGCTTACATTTAATATTTTTAGGGTTCTTTAGCCAAATGGCAAAAAAACGGAATATAAATGTATACATAAAATTAAGTAATATAGTACTATTGGTTATTCTGTGCTAATATTACGGCTTTCAAGGCGCTCCCTCACCGCGAGAATTCACCTATTTTTTTTTAATTAACTAATCACCTCTCGTATAACAATATACTATTAATCTCATCCTCGTTTGATCACAGTTTTAAACACGAATTTTCATAACACGAATTGTAGTTTATAATTTAAAGAAAGTACAACATTTTACTATAGAAAAAGCTACGTCAAGAATACCAACGAATTTTTTCTCACAAAATAAAATGTAAAAAACTAAAAGGGACTATCCCTTTTAGCAAAATCTATCTGGTACATTGTAGTTACTGTCTTTCGTGAAAGAGCTGAAAATAAAGAGGACATCGAACTTGACGAAGTAGTAAACCTACAAACACCATCACACTGTCAGAATAAAGAGTAGTAGAAAACTAAGTCTTTCACTTATATTAGTAATGTGTTTTTCCCAGAGCAGGGACTGGCCGTTACATTTTACGACCAATGCCTACTCTCATTTCAACAACTTGGCGGAATTACTTTTTTTACATTTCAAAAAAAATGTTTGAGAGCTGTTCAAGATTTTTTAACGGTTAAGAATTTTGGTGGCCGCTTCCTTCTTGATAAGCGTTTAAGGTTTACAAAACAGTTTTACAATTTAAGACCGAAATAATCTTTTCTGCAGTTCTCTGCCTGTTTAACCCTAATTCTTTTGTTGTCTGTATTTGTTTATCCTAAGAAATTCAGAGGGTTACGCCCGCAGCCTTGAGACGGAGGCTCCTACCACTCGTTTACAGGGCCCGATGCCTCAAAGATAATAGGACCGCTTCTCCGGACATGAGGCACGACCGACATCGCTTGAGCAAAGTCTTGTCAAAAGAATTTCTCCACTAGCAATAAAGGATGACCCGCCCTGTTTTCTTTTTCATTTCACCGATTAGTTCTAGGGACTATTTGTTTTGGGTGACACTTACAATCCCTACTGAACACAATGGTCGGTCATAGTTAGGATACACTTTTCATCGTCTTTTGTTTTTCCATTCATTCTTTTTATTTCGGAATGAATCACGACCAATTTGACCGAGCTACTACAACTCCACCTAGATGGCTTTACGGGCAAGTTTATTGTGCAATTTATCTGTCACATTTCCAAAAATACAACATTGAGTTCGTTGAAAACCTCACTGTGGGTTGGATATCACTTCGGATTTCCATGAAATACCAAAAAACCGAGCCCGTAAATGAAAATTAAAATGTGTAATTCGGTGAAATGTTACAATTAATCCTTCAACAATAACAGTTGAACCAAGTAACAATACAGCCAGCAAAACGTTTTTAGCAAGTACTATTAGTGCCTAATTAATTGGTCCGGAACTAACTGTTACTACCCACAGTACTCTCAATTCTGGGATTTATTTAGGTGGTCGTACCTTAATAAAGCATGCTTTATCTCGAAATTGGTACTACTCAATGTTTCTATTTATAATAAGTCTCCCTTCACACAAGTTTTTTCTCGCATAGAGACTGCATTCGCCTCTCTATGGTTTTTTGAAGCAAATCAGAGCAGTAAAAACGTCTAGTCACGTTCTTGCTCCCTAGATTCACGATTCCTCGATAAGATATACAAACACCCACTACAGATCTCTGATCTGCTTTAGCTTTATTTGAAAGTATTTATTTTATGGAGAACATGAATTCGTTTTATATCTTTTATGGGGCAATCTATGTCTTTGATTAAGAAAATACATTGTTTGTGTTATCTCTGTTACTTTTTTCGTATCAAATCGTGTTTATGTTCTACTTATAAAAACTCAGAGTATCCATAAACAATTTGCCTAAATATTTAACACTGTATTCTTTATTCAAAGTTTATGCCTTTAAAAAAATAACAAAGCAAACCGTCGAAATAAAAAGGTAAAGTATTCCAGAGAAATGCTTTGATACGTATACAACACAGAAGTTTGCACACTTTTAGGGTCCTGTCAATAAGGAAAGTGAAATGTTTTTCATGAGACAAGGTTTATGTTTGTCTATCTGTAACATATAAATCTCCGAGGATTTGATTAATAAAACTCGCTTCTTACGAGGCATGAAATGCCTAGGTAAAACAAATATTTGTAGTAGCGAAATACTCGTTCATTTTCAGGCTCAGTTTCACAGTAACGGAAATAAATCTTCTTCCAGTAAAATTAGGCGTAAGATGCAATATTGCAACACATCAAATCAGTATTACTTAAGATGTCATCAAGTAAAATTAGAAACAGGTACAAATTGTAGAAAGTAATTTTCAGGATCAGCATTTCCCACAGTTGTGTTTATCCGAGCTCCGAATTAATTTAATCGTGCTCTCTGAGGAGTCCAACGTAAGCTGAGACTGCTAACTAAACGTGCACTGTATTAGATTTTGTTTTGCTTTGTCCAAGAAACACAAGAAAAATACACAGAAAAAACCTGTGATGAATCTTTCGAACAAAATGTCCATTTTGTGAACACGTACTGCAAACTGAAAGCAACCATTTTTTATCTTTTTTTTAAATGTCATCTATATTAATTATCCACGCCTCAAATCGTACTTGACAGATCCTTTCAATGGATAAATGTTTATTTCGTTATTAAAAAGCTGAGCTTTCCTTTGTTTTCAGTTACACAAATGAAAGCTCAAAAGTGAAAGCCTCACATTTTGTTGAAAACACATTTTTTCGGGACATCATTAAAGCTTGAGCGCTTGAAAACATTTACAAAACTGACCGCTGAACATACGAAACTACGATATTACCCGGTGGCCATTTCTGCGGTTTTTTCATTGTACGCGTCATTGATGCTTTGTGGCTACGATGATTTATAACTCTCCGAGCACTTTAACCTACTTGGCCAAATATTTGGGAACTTACATGAATGAATTTTTCTCTACCCACTTATTGTGATTACTGTTACAATTATTTTATCATTCTTTCATTTTTTGTTATTATGCTTTTCTTTCTAGATTTTCGCAAATTATCTCATGAAATACGACTACGCTCTCGTTGTTGAATATTAACATTTTCTATAAAGCTCGTTCGTGAACGGCTTCTAATCTGCGAATAAGTTACATTTCCACGCCTCTGCCAAGTTTCCCGAGTAAGTCGGAACAAATTATCGTCAAGCACAAATTACGTACAAGACTCAATGAGAAATCTAACCAGAAACGTTTAGCTGTAATAAATTTACACAAAGTGCTCTTAGACGAATCAAAAGTTACCTTATTCAATTGAGGTTTATACAGTATCGAGAATAAATAGGAATCTTTCAGTCAATCATAATTTGGATATAGGTATATTTAATACTAGCTGTTGCCAGCGGCTTCACCCGCTAAAACTCGAAAATTATCCCACGGGAACATAAAACCGGGATAAACGCTATCCTATGTGTTAATCCAGGCTATAAACTATCTGTGTACCAAATTTTAGCCAAATCCGTTCAGTGGTTTTTGCGTGAAAGAGTAACAAACATCCATACATCCATACTTACAAACTTTCGCCTTTATAATAGTAGTAGGATACACTTCAGTGACTTATACTACCAAAACCCTTATACGAGTATTACAAGAACTGATTTTCACTACAAAATAAATATACGGGTTGTAACTGTATCCTTCTTTATGGTTTTGTTATTTTTCGGTACAACGCATATCAAATGTAAAATATGGTAAGTAACAAAAGAGCAATTTTTGGGTAACGGAAGAGAAGGAGTTCTCCCATTTACTACATCCTGAAGGAAATGATCTGCAGTTTGTTGCGAAAGGGAGTTGTAAGCACAATGTAGATGTTTGTATATTTTAATGAAGTAAACGTGCACAGTATAAGTACGAACTTGTCTCTTTGCTCGATTGTTGCATCTAAATACACATGAAAGAGGAAAACTCTTGGGGAAAGGATGAGGTCCTTTTAAATTGTCAGTTTAAGAAATAACAAAATAATATATCACTTTACAAACTCAACAATAGTAACTGAATATCGTTGACTTCATTTTTTGGGGTTATAAAGTCATTAGTATAATAGTATTGCCTGTTTTTACTTCCGCCTTGGGAGGAACGGAAGAGACTGTCAGACTGATATTACTAAAAAACCACCCTGTTCCTTCGATCTCACTTTGCATTCCGGGGCCATGGTGCCTTTTTACGACAGTCCCTCGATAAATAACCTGTTAATGTAGCAAATAAAGTCACCATATTTAACTAACTCTACACCTACATTGACTGGAACTTGAAACAAATGCATTCATCTCCATAGCTTAACCTTCACTCAACCGTCAAATAAATCGTGTCACGTTTTCAAAGCAATCTCGATTTTATCATGGTTCTGAACCCGTCTGTTTATAGCCCCACGGGAAACATCATAGACTCGGCATCCCACTCAAATGTCTAAAACATTTTCTATTCTTTTAGTGAGCACGTTTTCTGACCAACTCCTTTTATAGCCAAGGAACTAGATAAGAATATTTATTTGGTTTTAAACTATTACAAACTGAAAACGTGATCAAAGAACTCCTACCTTTATTCTGTCGTAAACTATCTTACATACTCGTAGATACTAACCCAAAGATATTTTGTTTTCCAGCCAATTGTTGTTTCCCTTATTCAAATTAAAACGAGATGAGCCGCCGAAAGTCTGGAGGAAACTTAGCAAGAATGTAGCATCTATCAAAATAAATCACTATTGTGGGAGGAAGTTTCTCCATTCCACATGTATTCGCTGCCTCGAGGGACACTACCACTAACGCCAACGAACCTTCAACCTACATGATTTTATGCGCACCACTTTCACCTTATGGAGATTCTCTCCTTCCACCGACCATACTCTCGTATTTAATATAAAACGGAATATGTTCAGCGTGATTGATGATCAAACTTTGAATACAATATGTCGTTGTTGTACGTCGTAAGTAAAGCATCAAACGATGAAACGAGCGGTAGATTTTACTGAAAATAAAATGCAAAACGGACACAACAGCAGACTTTCAAACAAACAATTTCAACGATTATACTTAATACAATTTTCTACCTACCGTCGTTTTTGTTTAACAATCAGGAAAGCCAATTTAAGTACACAATCCAACGAAGTTTCACCATTTTAAAAACGCTCGTAATCCCTGGTGGCTTACAATAACTTCGTTTAAACTTGTACGGAAAAAGGGACGAGTGAAATATGTGGGTCAAAAATTGTTACTTCCCGACCGAGAGCGGCAACGCACTCATTTCCAACCTTTTCACGATATTCCTTTTTCATCGCCTAGATACAATACGAGTGACCCTTCGCCTCGTATGTCTAACATTGAACCTATTTTATTGCAGCCCAGACTTGTAATTTATGGCCCAGACATTACGGTTGGCAATTTAAGGACATGTTGGTTTAGTACCGACGAATATATCAAGGAAAAAGTACGAAAAAAATGGAGGGCGATTTGTCGTAAAATTAAAAATAAATAGCCATAACTTTATGATTGATCTAATTTATACAAAAAGCAATCAGAAGGGTAATCATTGGTTGAAACAAAAGAAGTATAAAAAAGTCATGGGTATATCGGTTGGATAGATAAACAAAGTCTCCGATGTTCACGTCTGTTGGCTTCGTAAATATTTTGACGAATAGGTATTTCCTTTGGGGCACTCCTCAAAATGTTTACTCGTCGTCAGTCAAGCGAGTTGACATGGTTACGTAGAATAACACTTCGCTTTTTCCACGGAATTTTCCAGCATTACCTTCGTATTAATTTTAAAAAGTTTGTGGATATTTTAATATTGAACAAATTGATCCAAGTATTCTTCTTGGAAGAGAGATATTGAAGGATTCTACTTTAAAAAATAATAAGTTGTCTACTATCAACCAGACAACACAAAAGTATTATCTTTCCATAGATTTTACAGCTTTTGTCATCTATACGAGTACCTACATCGACGTAAATGAAAATAGGCCTCAAAGTAAAATTACATGGTCCATAAATTTTTTAGCGACATCATTACAGTAAATGGGGTCGACTCAATAATATTGGGAATCGCAGGATCCTAAAATTGTCCCCTTTACTATCTGGATGACGCAAATGGTCCCGAACCTATAACTGGGGGCGTCGGTCGCGTATTTAAGATATAAAAAGTGACGTAATACGAGCCGCTGATATCAGAGTTGCAGTATGGATGCTCACGATGCATGAATCTCACTCATCAATCTATCCGAATCTGTAAAATTTTGCCAATCGAACGTATACCTTCTTGTTTTGTGATAAAGTTAAAAACCGATTTACAGGACAGATTGTGGTAGCTTGATGTGCATGCGTCATGCTACAGACTTATGCGACGACATCCGCGTAATAGGAATTTAAGCCTTATTTGGTAAAGATAGGTAGTTAGCCGTTATTCCCAGCTGTCATGTATCATTAAATCCTAACCGTTGCGAACTCAGATATCGAACAATCCTAAGATGCGAATACGGAATATGAATTTGCATGTCTGCGTTAAGTGGAGTAATTATACTGCCTAAGCCTAGTGGAAATAGTCCTGCACCTACGTGTAGCCAACATGATTTATGCATGAGCTTAACTCGCTCGCTCTGCAATCTCTGAAAACATTATGTAGATACAATCCAAGCGGAAATTCCGCCAAATTAATAAAAACTATAAAGGATTAATTTTCCGAACACCAAATGATTTTTCTCATCTTCTTCGTCTACCTGCAACCAATGTCACCAACTCCTATAATGTGAATATAGCCCAGGATAACTTGTCCATTGATAACTCTTTCATCAAAATTGCTTAGTAGTTTTTGTGCTACGGTGGAACATACATTTTTTATGAATGTACACAAACTGCTGCCATAATAGTAAGTATCAATTAGCCGAACAGTCAGACCAATGTTTTTGCGTCTTGAGCTAAAATCGATTCCCGTTGTCGCAAACCCGCTTCAATCGAAAACAAAGCATGAGCATGTAATTAATACCGTTGTCAATGCTAATGATCAGTTCAGAGAATACCGCCAAATTAACAGCATTAAAGCAAACAAATCCGAGTCGAGTGCTTCCTATTGAAACATGATTTATGTCAAGTGTGGCGCCTGTGACGGTGATGGAATTTTATTTTATGCCACATAAATCGACATAATAAAACACCCTTCATTTATTAACAAATAAAACGTAATACCATCAGTTCATATTAATGATCGTAGCAGGACCGTTTCTGTGAAACCTACGCAGAATTATAATTTTAATTGTGTTTCACGACACGAGCCGCTTTTACCAGTACTTAAGCTAAATGATAGCGTTCCCAGCTCGTCACACGAGGAGTGGTAGATTAAAGCTTTAAATGTGATTAGTTTGCATGGAATATTTTGTTGTGTGCTGCAGAAGAGTTGTGAAAGACGCGTCATTTAATTTGATTTATGGCCGTGCAGTGCTTTAATGTGTCAAACCGAAGCTCAGGTTTAAAATCTCTTTGTTACAATAGGCTTGTTGCCCTAAAAAATGTAATTAGTCCGTCTTTTAGATTATTCAAAAATAAGGGACATGTATTTTTTTATTTGTAAATTAGACAAAAAATGACAAAGATATAGCCTATCTGACGTCACGATGCGTGGCATTTTTCGCGCAGGGTGACGTCACAGGTAACTTAAATAGGCTATTATCTTTGTTTTTTTTTAATCGAAAAAAGAAAAAATACGTGTCCAATATTTTTTTATAATCTAGAATACGGACTAAATAGAATGTAATTATTTTGACCCTGGAAACTACATTATTCTTCAGGAGTCCATCGCCTATAGGTAAGACAGTGCTCGCCAAGCTAGTCTAACTTTGCGGTCCCTTCACTGCCCAAAGTAGTGTATCTACTCAGGGTTAAAGCTAGAACACATTTATCAGATACTAGCTGACCCGTGCCCACTTCGTTGAGCAGAAAATATTTTAACTTGTGATGAAATTATAAGTGTGGTTCGGTTAGTACTTGTGCTATGATTTAATTGAGCTGACTGCCCAAAGGAGGGTTTTGTTTTTATTGTATACTATACTGACTGTAACTGCCCACTGTCTTTCTGTTGGTAGGCGCTGCGCATGTTCAGCGCTAGATTCCCGAGCACGGGCCTGTGATGTTTATACTCTTTGGTTAGCGAGCCTCTGCGAGCGCTCAGCGCTAGATTTCCGAGCACCTGCGAATGTTCTCCAGCTTTGGTTAGCAAACCGCTGTGAACGCTCGGAGCTAGATTCTCCAGCGCGTGCTTGCGAAATATTTTCTCTATTCCTCGAGAGGCGCTGATGATTTTCAAGAGCAGACTCTTCCATACGGCGTACTCGATCTGATCTTGTTTTTTTTTTTTGTTACGTGGCAAAATTATTAAATGAGTCCTCCCACCCCGGGCAGGGCGGAA
Organism: Agrotis segetum; assembly: GCA_036375495.1. Lineage (NCBI taxonomy): Eukaryota > Metazoa > Arthropoda > Insecta > Lepidoptera > Noctuidae > Agrotis > Agrotis segetum. Next base: position 1,216,185 of record JAQSVV010000101.1, read on the forward strand.
GGGACTGTCAGCCTTGTACTGACTAAAATCCACGGTGTCCTTCGGTAGCCCTTTGTGTGCCGGAGTCGCGGTATACGTATGTCCCGCAGCCCCGGCAGGATCTGCTGTTGTCTGGGATGCCTGACGGGAATGTTGTGATTTCCTTTGTGGCATGATAAACAATCGCTGAAACTTTCAGTTTGAAACGTTGAAGTTGTGGAGCTTCGAACTCGAAAAATAAGAACGAAGTAGTACAGCTATTTGTGCTTAAAGAAACCGAGCAACCAAAACAATTTTAAAGACCAACACGTAATTTCACAACGCCTTCTATACGTAAATGGATAAAACGTCCGTACAAAGCATGTTCTAATGCGATTCGTGAATGGACGGCGGCATTTTGCGATTTAGTAATTTTATGTTATCTTCGAAACTATTTAGCCAATTGACGTACTATTTGCAGCAAATCGTATCTCTATGATGTTCTTGTGATCATAATAATATTTTTTTCGATAAGGTTTAATATTTTGTTGTGTAAAAAATCGTCCAAAGGCAAGTACGTCGAAAATAACTTTTTTAACTCATAAAAGCTACTATATCTGCTAAAATATAAAAGAAAAAAATATGGTGTCGCGGACTTTATTGTAGAACTATTCAAAGCGGACATTATTGCCATACATTGTTTTCATCAATTATATACAACTGTTAAGGCAGCGCATGCTAATAACTGTGTTGGAAGAGCAATTTTATTCCGCCTGGTAAGACAAAAATTGAGATATTTCGGCTAATATGCATGATATCTTTATAATTTATAGCCTATAGCACTCACGGATAATGTAGCTTTCTACCAGTGAAACAATTTTTAAAATCGGTTCATTACTTCCGGAGATTACCCCCTACATACAAACTTACAAACCTACAAACTTACAAACAAATTTTACCTCTTTATAATATTTATTTATTTATTTATTTATGTACACACACAGATATATACAGGAAAATATTTTAAGAGGAATAAAAAGTACAAAGGCACTGCTTATTTCTAAAAGAAATTTCTTCCAGCAGACCTGAGAGAGGAGAATTTGAGGCAGAAGATAAAGTGGTGTGTAGGAACAAATAAATCTTATTACAAATACAAACAACAATCCAATACATACAAACAAATACACTACTCCATATTATAATAATAAATAAAATAAATACATAGATAAACTAAATTAAAATATATGCATAAATATAAGATAAATGATCATCACGTGGCCAAGGAAAGATAGTGATCTTTGACCCGTTTCTTAAAGATGGAGACAGTTGTACTGTCTCGTATATCAGGTGGCAGTGAGTTCCACAACCTGACTCCGTGCACAGATAAGGAAAAGGAATAGAAGTCAGTTTTGTGAGTAGGAAATTTAAGGACTGTACGGAGATGAGACCTGCAGGAGGAGTCTGGAGAACGAGAATAGGAAAAACGATCCCGCAAGTAGGAAGGGGCAGAAGGATTGTGTAGGATGTTGAACAGGAGACATAATATCCGCGTATTCCTGCGAAGACGGATTGGGAGCCACTTGAGTCTTGTGCGAAATTCTGAAACATGATCGTACTTTTTGAGATTGAAAATGAACCGAATACACAAATTTTGCAGCCTCTCAAGTTTGTTTAATAGCTCCTCTGTGGCATCCAGATAGCAAGCGTCAGCGTAATCTATAATGGGCTGAATTAAGGTTTGAGCGAGAGAGATTTTGGTTTTAAAAGGCAAAAAACTCTGAAGACATTTTAGCGAATGAAAGGTGAAATGAACTTTCTTACTAACGTCCGCAATTTGAGCGTGCCATGATAAGTTAGACTCCATGATAATTCCGAGATTTTTGGCTGTGTCAGCGTATGCAATCTGAACCCCATCAAGAAAAAGTGGGTCAGGTGATTTAATGCGACTCCGCATGATCCTACTGCCTATGATCAAAGCTTGGGACTTACTGGGGTTAATACTTAAGCCAAAAGATAGGGCCCAAGCACTGATGCACTCCAGATCACGATTCATCGCAGCAATTGCCTGACTCACGTCGGCTTCCGGGAAATGAATATAGAGTTGCAAGTCGTCTGCGTAGAGATGGAAGTTAGTGGAAATGACGCTAGTAACAGAATTTATAAAGGATAATGGGCAAAAATGTATGAAACTTGGGACCACCCTCCAATAGCAATAAGATGCATGTCGTTGGATAGGGCTTTTCATTTGCAACAATAGTTGTTAAGAAACCTTTGTTGTTACAATTGTCCGTTCGGAGTTATATGGCTCATAAGTTACATTATAAACAAGTGTTTTTTTTTTTTTTTTAGCGTGGTAAAATCATCAAATGAGTCCTCCAACCCCGGGCAGGGCGGGAGGGACTGTCAGACTTCTACTGATTAAAATCCACGGTGTCCTTCATAGCCTGTTAAGTTCCGGGGTCGCGGTAAGGGAATAATCCCGCGACCCCGGCAGGCTTTGGCCCTCTGAGAGGGGGGCCCCGTCATTATGCTGACGCTCTTTGAGGCGCGCGTGGGACACAACGCGCCGTCGACCCGGGCATGGTCCTTGGTCGGGCAGCGAGTTGCCCTTTACTCGCTGCCCGCATGCCCGCGCCTACGGTGGCCGGAGATCATCAAGCGACGTCCGTCGCCGTGGGCGCCTACCACTGCGGCTGGGGCGGAGGGAGGACGCTGTCCTCTCTCGCTCGCGGCCTGCCTCCTCCTTTACGAGCATTACTGCCTCGCAGAAGTAGCTGACCGCTTCCCACTCCGTCTCGCCCCGCAGCATGGCCGCAACCAAATAAACAAGTGTTTTAGGCTGTCTACAGATCTACGTGTTTCAACCATTAGGGAATTGAGAACCGGCTCGTGTTGTAAGAACCGGGAACTTCGGGACAGGCTACGTAAGGAACCAGGAAGTCCCGGAATTTTCGGAACTTTCGGGACAAAAATGATTTTTTTCCATAATATCAGATAACAATAGAAGAACTAGATAACTGTTAAGCATAGTATTTATTCTAATAAAAACACACAGCCAACCCAGCTAGTAACTTGGGTTTGTTCCTGTTTTTTTTCGATATCGGTGGCTTAGATAAAGTCTAGTTAACCCAGAAGAGAAATCTATTCACTCTTACTTTGAAGAAATGAGTGAGTTGTATGCCTTCGGGTACACAGACGCAGGTAGTTATTTCTACTATTTTGCCGTGCGCAATAAGAAGAATATTTGGGATCGCTTAGTGCGAACTAATGAAATGGCGACTAGGGATGGACTTGCAGTTCATGTAGATGTCCGATGCTGGACATTTTTCAACACACTGCACTGCATTTGGGCCAGTGGAATGAGGTTGTGGAATTCGTGAGCTCGCTCCAGTTTAGGTCTCATCTTTAGCAAGAGCGAACCCAATATAAAAATAAAACAAAAAGGCAAGCTCTGCGTTCCACTGTGTCAGAACTTTGTATTTAACTGAGCCATCCCACAGGTTAAGTTGGGTTAGATTGCTGCGATACTCCATGCTGAATTGGACTTGCGCAAAAGCTTTGCAGGCGTAAAGTATCACTGTACTCTATTTAGGATACCCAGTTTTTTTGCCACAGTTTGGGCTTTGTGCTCAAAATTGGTGCCGAACTTGACACTGGAGTTGATACTCCATGCCCAGAAACTGAATAATGTACCGGGAAAAGTGCAGTTGGTCGAAATAAATCCACTAAGGATGTAGTTTCGACCTACACTACTGACTTGTTGGTGGCGCCAAAAGACGCAAGTTTCTTGTTCGTTCACTGGAAGTCTTTTTATCGTGGTAAAATCATCAAATGAATCCTCCTTCCCAGAGCGGGGTGAGAGGGATGGTCAGTCTAGTACTGACTACACGTTGATCCTTCAATAACCCTTTACATTCCTGTGTCACAGTTTCTTTATGAGACAGTCCCGTGACCCCGGCGGGCTTTGGCTGTCTAAGACTGTCAGATTGCTGCCAGCTCTTTGAGACGCGCATAGAATGCGACTCGCCGTCGACCCGAGCATGGTCCATGATTGGACGGCGAGTCACCTCCGGCAAGACGTGAGTCTCCTTCCGCATGCCCGCGCCTACGGTGGCTGTTAATCGCCTCGCGACGTCCGATGCCGTGGGCATCTCTCGCGGGGGTTGAGTCGTGAAGTGGAAGCTGTCTTCTCTCTCACGCGCACCGCCTCGCGTGTTAGGAATGTGCAGCAGAATAAGAGTTGGAGAGAAAACATGGCAGACTAACTCCGAAATCAATAGACAAGCTTAGAGAATCGGCCATCAACGACAACTCTGATTGATCGTTCACTAAGACAGGCTGATATTCAGCTGTCAAAGGCTTTCGAGAATAACCAGTATATTAGCAAGTTTTCTTCTTAGTCATCTATACGTGTATCCAGACATGTTATCCCGTTTACTAATAACACGTACAGTGGATTTTATTCCGTACTACAGTCCCTGCTGATTCACCCAGTGTGTGAGGACTCATTGGAGGTAAAGTTACAAAAAAAATGGCAGGACTTACGTCGCCTCCAGACGCTTCCCGAAGATACAGTGTGTACAAGACTAAAGCATTAAATACTGAACAAGTGAACATGTCTAAAAAAGTTGAAAAGTTGTTTTAAATATATTTGTTTCTCTGACCTAATAAGTCTCATAACTCCGAACGGACAGCTATGACAAAAAAACTGTCTGAACAATAGTTGTTCCAAATGAAAAGACCTATCCAACGACATACATCTCATTGCTATTGGAAGGTGGTCCCAGGATGCCCATTCTCTTTTAGAGAAGAGGAGAGGAGAGAGGACACCACCCTGAGGTACACCCACAGTGAGATCGCACCAATCAGATGACGATCCATCAAGGCGAACACACTGTGAGCGACCCCGAAGATAAGATTCAAACCAAGATAAGGAGGAAGGCGAAATATTAGAGGATTTGAGTAAAGCAAGTAAGATATCGAAATCAACAGAGTTAAACGCATTACTAAAATCAAGTAACACTAGCAGTGTTAATCTTTTATTCTCCATGGCCCAACGAATGTCATCGGTAACTTTTAAAAGAGCTGTTACGGTGCTATGGCCAGGACGAAATCCAGACTGAAATGGGTTTAATAGTTGATTTTTTAGTAAATAATCCGATAGCTGGCGGTGAACAATGTGCTCGAGAACTTTAGAAAGATACGGAAGGATGGAAATGGGACGGAAATTTGAAGGAGAAGAAGGGTTGCATACTTTTGGTAGAGGAGTAATGTAAGCCTGTTTCCAGGACTTGGGGAATGTACAAGAGTAAAGAGAGAAATTGAAAATGTGAGTTAGAAAGGGGAGCAATATATGAAGGATTGGAATAATCATTCTCGAACTCAAGTTGTCACAACCACTGGCAGAAGACGAAATGGAAAGTAAAGAACGTTTAACATCATCTTCAGAGACTGAACAAAACTCGAAACACGAAACACTTGGCAATGACAAGCTCGATAACTCAGATAAGGTGGCAGCCTTGACATCAGGATCCAAGAGAACGGGTTGCGACGAGAAATGTTGGTTTAGGTCATTTAAGTCAAAGGTGCCGGGAGTCATCGCGCGAGTCTTGCCAATGCCAACGGATCTAAGGAATTTCCAGGCCTCTGCAGGAGTGCAGTTGTCCAAGGAATTATGGAAGTGGCGCCTTTTAGCATCCCTACACATACGACTGCAACGGTTACGCAAAGACTTAAAGCGGTTAAGATTGCACACGCTGGGGCACAGTTTGTACCTCCTTTTAGCTCTGTCACGCAGCGCCATAATGTCTTTTATCACAGAGGTGAGCCAAGGAGCCGGATTGTACTTAACTTTGACCCTACGGACAGGTGCATGACGATCGTACAAACCAATGACGGCTTCGTTAAAGTTGTTCACCATTTCATCAACACTGGTACCATCGACCACGCAAGACCAATCGATATCACCAGCATCACGCCGCAATGCCTCCATGTCAATGCTCTTAAAATTCCGAAGAAGGACATATTTAGGTTTTCGTTTTGGAGGACGTACACGGTATGAGAGATAGATAAGGTCGTGATAGGAGAAAGGGGCAGTGAGCTGTCCGTGCACGGACACTTTATTAGTAGAAGATACTATAATTAAATCTAAGAGAGAAGGCGTACAATCAGGGAAATGATGAGTAGCAGAGAGAGGCAACGTATCAAGGTTGAAAGAGGATAAGAGAGATAGAAGTCTACGTGCACGGAAGTTGTTTTTCAGCAAACACGTGTTGAAATCACCCATTATGATAACATGATTATATGTTGGACAGAAATCATTAAGTAAGATCTCTAACGAAGAGAAGTAGTCTATATTCAAGTTGGGACTATAGAAAACTCCCAGCAATAATTTATTGTGACGGACTGTAATTTCAAGGAAGAGGTGTTCCGCAGATTCTGAGTAAGTAGATGGGGAGGCGCTAACAATTTTATAAGGAATATCAGAACGTAGATAAATGGCAACACCACCACCACCTTTCCCAATTCTATCATTACGGATGAGTATAAAACCTTGAAGTGCAAAGTGTGTTGATAAAAGAGAAGGTTTGAGAAAAGACTCTGAGATAAGAAGAGCATCAAGATGAGCACTGCTAATGGAAGCCAGAAGATCGGAGTAATGGCCAGGAACACTTTGGGCATTAATGTGAGCAATGTTAAGGTTATGCGGATGATTGGAAACTAGGGAGGATATCTGATCACCAAGGGTCAGTGGAGTAGAAGATCCACTGTCAACGCTGACAAAAGTGTTGGACGATGAGCTACATGAGAAAAAACTGTCATTAAGATCAATATCATTCATACGTCTATATAAAATGTATACCTATAATAAATAGAAAAATAAAAATAAATATAAATATTAAATTTATATATATACAGTAGGGTGTCCCAGCTTATAAGGGCGAAATTTTTTTTTTGGAATTTCGAAACGCATACCCTCTCTTTTTTTGACATTTGACTATAGAAACTTGAATATAAAATATTATTGCGATCGGACAACATTAACCCGTGCCGACTTGACGTCAAAGTTTAAATAAAAAAGTTTGAATAGATGCTATACAGAAATTCTACAATTCTACGTTTATAACAAACTAGCGGCCCGTCCCGGCTTCGCATGGGTGGCCTATGTTACTCAGGGTGAATGTAGCTTTCTAATGGTGAAATTTTTTTGAAATCGGTTCAGTAGTTTTTAAGTTAATTCATTACAAACATGGTCACAGAAATACAAATCTTTCCTCGTAAGCCGCACGGGTGGCATACGTTACTCAGGACACCTCAGGGTGAATGTAGCTTTATTTATAATACATGTATGTATAGATAAATAAAACTATATCAAATATTACTTATTTATTGATTATATAAGGGACAGAAAAACAAACTTTTATAAGAAAAGTCAATGATTGATTCATTGAATTTTCTTTTCAAAGTTTGTTTTTTAGTGAAGATACAGGTGTCTGTGTTCTTGTAATAAAAATTGCTCTTGTTCCTGTTCACCAGTAACCATTACCGTCTTACTATAAAAAAGAAATGTCGGTTGAACAGTTGCCTAAAAAAAGAGTTACTGTAAAACGGCCCTTAAATAAATCAAAGCCATAATTATGCCATTTTGAAGTTGTCAGGTCTTGCTTAGCTTAACCGTTCTTTTTACCGTATCATTAACTGATCTCAGTTTCAGCAGCTTCTGTTTAGCTTGTAGAAAAGCATCATCATCTGACCATACAAAAGGGCACTTTTTTTAAGAAAAGTGTCATCAATTTTTATCCATTAAAAAGGAACTTGCTTTTGACAAAGACACTTCGACATTTTTACCGAATTTAAATTAGAGGCGACAGTTGTTATTAGTATAACAAAATAAAAGAAAAGCTGCTTTTGAAATGGTATTGTCTCTTGTTTCAAAAGCTTTCATGAACTTCAAAAAGTACAAATCCTGATAAGTTGCTTTTGCTGATAAAATGCATTGGAACCGGGGTTTAGGTAACAGAATTAATGTCAAGAGGCAGACGTCCAACAGAGCTGCATTCCCCTGTTTGAAATTCTGAGTCGAGAGCCATAACTCTCATTTTACTTGTTTAATGAAATTTTTAATGAATAAATAGATGTAGCCATCCACCGAGCTTGGTGCACACATGTTTTTTAACACAGTTACGTTATGATTTCGTCAATGCACTCACGAATATTAAGGTTTGCACTCTCATTGACACTTAAATGAACTTTACGAATATTCTGGAACGGAACTGACCGAACTTGTACGTTAGAGGGAAATTAGGAGGGAAGGCGGTTTGATGTTTTACGTCTCCTATTAAAAAAATACTCTTTTTTGGAACTTCGCAACTCCAATAACGTATGGATAACACGAATACAACGCATTTTTAATAAAACAAACAAGCAATAACACTTAATATGTGCGCAACTTCTCTCGCGTCATACTGTGCAAATACAAAATGTTTCGATGCAAGTCGGCACGGGTTAGCGTGGTCCTAGGTACGTGAAACTTTATTTCCTAGTGTTTTTAAACCATTCACACAAAATAAGAGGGTATGCGTTACAAAAATATCACTTTGATTTTTTTGGGACACCCTAATATACAGGGTGAATTTTTCAACTGGGCGTGGATGGCTATCTTGGAAACTATGAGGAATTTTGAAAAACGTTGAAAGGAGTCTCGAGGCCGATTTTGACGGAAACTTAAACTGCATCGTTAGATTTAAGAAAATTCAATAATCCTGGCCAGGAATCGAACCCGCTGATTTTGGAAAAAATATCACACCCTGTATTATTACTGCATTCGATAGTGTTGCTAATAAGGATCAATTTCTGGGAAGTAACCATATACGGCAAACATAAGGAAACAGCATATTTTTATAAAACTGCTATTTTTTATGTCACTTTACTTCAACTGAGCCATAAATCTATTCGAAATTACAAAATTTCGTTGTTTTCAATGTTTCACTGGATTTGACGCCTCAAAAACTGCACTTTATTCAGAAATACGCAATTATTGAATTGAACAAAAAATATCATTATTTCCAAGAAAAAACGATAAACCTATGTTTCGAATACAGTCATTGCCTTGAGATTGATCAGTTTTTTTCATAATTAGACATTTTCCTTATGTTTGCCGTATATGGTTACTTCCCAGAAATTGATCCTTATTAGCAACACTATCGAATGGTGTAATAATACAGGGTGTGATTTTTTTTCCAAAATCAGCGGGTTCGATTCCTGGCTAGAATTATTGAATTTTCTAAAATCCAACGATGCAGTTTTAGTTTTCGTCAAAATCGGCCTCGAGACTCCTTTCAAGGTTTTTCGATATTCCTCATAGTTTCAAAGATAGCCATCCACGCCCAGTTGAAAAATTCACCCTGTATACCTATGAACTCTAATGGAATATAAATAAACTACTAAACTCACCCACTCACTGGGAGATGGAAGAAATTTTACAAAAGAATGAAAAAAAAAAAAAAAGGTAATTAAAAGCTAACACGAAAAACAAAACATCATCAGTCGTGTTTAATGTCGACTGGCAACACAGAACAGAAAAGTCAATTAAATGTCAAGTGTCAACGTCAGTACGGAATTTTAGTAAGTAACTAGTGTTTGCCCGCGGCTTCGCTTGCGTTATTTTAGAATTTGAGAAACAATACGGATCGTGTGGCGCCATCTGGAATATGAACGTAATTGTTTTCTCGGAAACAGCTCTCTTCTGTTATTCGGGATGTAGGATACCTTATATCCGTGTCTATACTCCTGACAACGAATATGCTAAATTTTCGGACGATCGATTCAGTAGGTAGTAATGCGTGAAAAGGTAAAAAACAAACATACTTGCATTTTTATTATTAGTTTAGATCAATAATTATATTTAGGTACATAGTTTGCATAGGAAACGTCCTTATTTGAGCGACATTAATTTCAAAGAACCGTGTTTATTTTAAACATTAGACTATCATTTTTGGGTTGATTTACAGTATCGCTGCAAATTGAACGTACGATAGCATTGCTCTTCTCCCTTGCATTCCGCGTGATAGGTACCTAAAAAATAACTAATAATCTGACTCGATGAGTACAACTTGTCGTCGTTTAAAACAGAATCTATGCACTGGTTTGAACACCAATTCAAAACATAAATAAACACATTTTTTTCTAATCTTTAAAATTCTACACCTCGAAACAATTATTACAATTTAAAAAAATATCCAACATAATACCTACAATTTAAATCAGTGTAGATTTATATCCTAGAAAACTATTGAAAAAAAAAATAGTAATAATTTAAAATCGCGAATAATATTGAAATAAAAGTATACACATTTTTTTAAATTATTTGAAACTCTCAGGACAAATATAAGAAAACTCAAAAAGTGAAAAAAAGAAACAGCGAGATTTGATCCAGAGACCCCTTGCACGAAAGTCAAGCAGGATACCAACCAGACTGGCTAGTACGCTGACAGTGACTTTCAAATAACGGTTCTTATACAAATGTCAACAATGACTGAAAATCAACATATTATAAAATTGCTAATCCCCCAAAGGGAATAGCGTAATTATACATATCCTATTAATAGAAGAGCAGTTTAAGGAATATTTGGGGAAAAATTGACTAAATAATATCCAGTGGTTTAGCTTCCAACTAAAAACAAACAGATAAAAACAACAAAATTTAAAATTGCTTATCTCCCAGGAAAAATAGCGTAATGATACATAGCCTATCAACAGAAGCATATTATTAGGAATATTTGAGGAAAATTTGATCGACAACTTTACAGTAGTTTAAGAGATAGATCAAATCAAAAAAACATAAAAAATTTCGAAAGAAAAAAAAAGTTGATTTGGCATCAGAATCGATCCCTTATCTTGAAAAAAATACAAAAAGAAAAAAATATTCAATGTACAGGAATGACAGCTCTACGATTTTATTATATGTAAAGATATGTTTTATTAATCCACCGGCACGACTAAAAACCAAAAAATAAACAGTATCTGGGGTAATAGTGAAATCTTAGTAATGCAAGTAAATATACACAAGTACCGACATTTACCGGATCACGAATACGGCGAATTACTTGAAAATCTAGCACTGACTCACTAAAGACGACCGCGACGGGCCTTCCTAATGAGTTTCGAGGTGGCTCCAGCAGACGGTGATGTAGCTTCTACAGCCTGCCTCTGACTGTCGCTGATACTTGCCGGGAACTGCTTCAACAGTGGTTCAAGTTCACCCCAGGATTCCACTTTACGCCGAGCTTCATCCGGCGTAATGATGATAATCTTGCCTTCTGAAGACCAGCAGTTATTAACACCGAAGTGTTTACGCGCTGCAAGAAACACCTGATGCCTGGCTTTCGTTAAAAACTCAGATATTGTGATGCCGCTACCCTTGAGTGATTTTTTGCTGTCCCAAACCAGACGCCTCTGCTCCATGTCACGAAATCTAACCAGAACAGGACGAGTTTTTCCTTCACCAGACCCCAGTCGATGGCAAACTTCCAGATTGTCCACACTAATATTAGTATAGATTAATAATTTGATTTATTCATCTTTGATGACAATCTCTTTTACACTCGAAACCATTAAATCAGTGAATAGTTAAAATACCTGCGGTACCGAAACACACACAAAGTGAATCCCTTTTGATCGTCGAACAGATTGCGATAAATGGAATACCTTTGGGTTCTAACTGCCGTGTGTTATCGAATGATAAAAATATTGGAGACCCATATACAGGGTGAATTTTTCAACTGGGCGTGGATGGCTATCTCCGAAACTATGAGGAATATCGAAAAACGTTGAAAGGAGTCTCGAGGCCGATTTTGACGAAAACTAAAACTGCATTATTAGATTTTCGGAAAATCGATAATCCTGGCCAGGAATCGAACCCGCTGATTTTGAAAAAAAAAATCACACCCTGTATTATTACACCATTTGATAGTGTTGCCAACAAGGATCAAATTCTGGGAAGTGACCATATACGACAAACTTAAGGGAATAGTTATTTTTTATAAAATTGCGTTTTTCTATGTCACTTTACTCCTACTGAGCCATATTCATTCAAAATTATAAAATTTCATTGTTTTCAATGTTAAACTGGATTTGACGTCTCAATAATCCCACTGCATTCAGCAATAATAAATGATTGAGTTGAATAAAAAATAGCAATGTACAAAGAAGAAATGGTTAACTTATGTTTCGAATTAAGTCATTGCTTTGAAGATTGATCAGTTTTTTTTTTAAATTATACCTTTTCCTTAAGTTTGCCGTTTATGATTACTTCACAGAATTTTATCCTTACCAGCAACACTATCGAATGGCTTCATAATATAGGGTGTGATTTTTTTTCCAAAATCAGCGGGTTCGATTCCTGGCTAAGATGATTGATTTTTCTAAAATCCAATGATGCAGTTTTAGTTTTCGTCAAAATCGGCCTCGAGACTCCTTTCAACGTTTTTTGATATTCCTTATAGTTTCGGAAATAGCCATCCAAGCCCAGTTGAAAAATTCACCCTGTATATCATCGTGAACTTTTACCTTCTGGGATAAATAGGATTCCGATATTGACACATTTGTATACTGTGTCATAGTGAGACGGACCTTATTAATAACGTGATAAGGGTGTTAATGTAAGCACATACTTAGAGAAGCCTTTTTTATCTTGGTAAAATCATCAAATGATCCTCCCACCCCGGGCAGGGCGGGAGGGACTGTCAGACTCGTACTGACTAAAATCTACGGTGTGGGTGTACCGTGTACGTCATTACTGCGAAGTTCGTTACCGCGATGTACGTTACAGCGAATGTTCATACATTGTACGTCACGTCCTTCAATAGCCCTTTATGTTCCGGGATTACGGTAATGAGATAACTCCGCTACCATACTTAGAGAAGCTTGAATTTCTTTTTGGAACGAAGTTCCTTATCGCGCGTGGTGAAAGGGGGCTAGACGGAAAAAATTCTTACGAAAAGTTGTCACGATACTTTTTGGAACGAAGTTCCTTATCGCGCGTTGCGAAAGGGTGCTAGAGCTCAAAGAGTGGAGTGGAGTGGAGTAGAGCGGAGAGGAGTGGAGCGGAGCTGACCGGAGTGGAGCGGAGCTGACCGGAGCGGACTGGAGTGGAGCGGAGTGGAGCGGAGCGGAGTGGTGTGGGACGGAGCGGAGCGGAGTAGAGTGGAGTGGAGTGGAGTCGCGACGATTATTTTTGTTGAGTGTATACAGTAACTTCGTTCCATCCGAGTGTCCCTTGACACCTCTCAAGTTTTTTTTTTTAAAGTAAATATCAACGCTGTCAAAACAGATTAAAAACCCCATCTAGAATGTTTTTCAGAATCCCGCTTACCTTTTCTCTCGAGTCATTACAAACAAGAACTTGCTTGCAAGAACCCAAGCAATAATTTTTTTTTCTTACCCTCAGGTATAGGTCCTTAGGCTCGAAGAATTGGTATTCGGAACGAGTACCGCAACTTTTTCTCAAAAACTTTGCAACAAGAACTCATGTTTAAAGATTAGATTTATTCTTCATTTATTAGTTGTGTATACGTCTATTGTATACATAGTACGTGTAAGCTGTGTTACAGTATCGCAGCCCAGTCGACATGTTGGAATAAATTCCATGTTTGTTTTCTCACCGCTCTGTACGCTACGGACAAACATTTTTCTAGCAGGTACCTACAAGTAAACATTTCGCTGATTGTGGCCATCGTACAAATAATACGGTTTTGTGAAGGCCACACGGGAAACTAACGGTTTTTGTTGCGAGTGAAGATTTATGTTTGTAAAGATGACAGTTGTGCCTGTGTGTTCAGTGCGGTAAAAAAAAAACAGAATGTCTATGAGAAACTGTACACAGGTACCATTTACATACATACATTTCTACCTCACATAAATAATAGGAAAAGAAAAAAATACCTTTTGGAAATATTTAACTACACTACTAACATTTTTTACTACCTACCTGGTAGTAAAAAATGTTAACATCTTCTTTCATTTAAGTACAAGCATTCATTAACTTCATTTAGACTCGCTTTAATCCACTGCTATGTAATTATGCTTCCCTTTTTTATGACAGCCATCTTTATTCGACATTAATTAATAATACGATACGGTTATATCTCTCTTTCCAATTTATTGGCATCTGTTTTAAATGCAAATCAGTCACTCATCGAGGCTCAAATTATTTTCATTGCAATGTAATTGTGATTTTCATTTGACATCCAAAAAGGCAAATAAGAGATGTGAAATTATCACTGATTAATATTAAAATGATTATTTCATGAAGCCGAGGTACTAAAAATATTATTGGCACGAGATTTTAACTAAGTACTTACTGTAAAAATAAAAATGCCTGCAAATAATTCTGTGTATGTCATTTAGTTGTTTCTTGATTTAATAATTAATACACTTCATTAGTTTAGTAGGTACTACATTAGTTGTCTACATAAGTATTACTAAATTAGTTATGTTATCGGTCTCAAAATATAAATGAATTAATAATTATTTAAAGTTGTCCATTCAATCATACATTGAGTTGTCCATAAAAAAACAAAATTCTGGATTGAAAGAGATACACTTTTGAGTGAATCTTACGCCCTATTAGATATATTTTATGACTTTGTACAGCACGTCGGGAGTAAGGACAACTATCTAATCGATTCGATTGATAGATTATAAAACTCCTGAAACTTCGTTCAAAAATACGGGTTTCGTGCTTAGAGATCCTTCTGGCGGGTAAGTTCTTGCGTGTATGAGTAACTATTTTACCCAGATACACGGACAAACATACAACTAAAGTTTACGTCCCCAAGGGTTTGTTTAACTCATCTGATTGTCTGCCATCCGACAGAAACTCCGTAAAACTAGAATCCCGTCAACCCATGGTCGAGTGGAGCAGCTAACTCAATGAACTGGATGAACTAGACTTGTTCTTGTTATTTATACATCTATCTATAGATGGTTTAGGTTAACCCTGGCCGTGACCTCAGACATTGTAAAAATAACTAAGTGTTTTATAATTTTTAAACTGAGTTTTTGTCAATAACACTGTTTATTCGAAGACTTTTAGAAATTCACAAAAAAAGAAAGATTTTTCATACGGATGGGCCCTATCAATTTCTCATTTTGTTATGAAAAAGCATTTTTTTTTTTTTGTGAATTTCCTTAGAACAAACTTTGTTCAGTAACATGGGCTGAATTATCCCACGAGAGGTTTTGCGCATTTAACGTTACACGATGTATTTGTTTCATCTGGTTGAACAAGTAAGCTGCTTAAAAATTTAAATGGTTTTCACCTTCATTTCAAGAATTCATGTCGAAATGTCTACAAATTATGTGAAGAATCTTTGATACGACATAAAGTTACATAGGTTTACTAAAAAGTGAAATCACAGATAGTAAGTAAAGAGTGTAATAAAACCCCAACTGAAGTTAATATATATTTAGTGATAATTACTTTTCAGCTATCTACACGTTCGTTACGAAAATTTTAAGCGACGATGGTTCAACTATATCAAATAGCATAATTAATCGGTCTATGAACATGGCTCACGAAATATTAATTCTAATAACGTTAAATTATTCTAAAAACAAAAGGTATTTTAAATACAAAACACAATTAATTACCTCTATATAAATGCTTGTATATTATTATAACTAGAACTAACAAGGAGCAGTAACCCGATAGATTTCCGCACGCCCCCGGGGGATCAAGCGTAGGGAAAGTTCGTTTCTGTAATACCAGTCGGTGGCTAATTAAAATATAACGATTAGTAGGTAAATCACTGTTTATTAGGGGATAACTTTTGCCCGCACTTTGTTCTCCTCCCCCCTAATAAAGCCTGCAACGGTCTCTTGGGCCTTATCTGTCTCTGTTTCAAAATCCATCAAAATCTCAGACATGAAAGCGTAGCGATCAAACAAACAAACACTACAAGACACATTACGTACACTGCTTAGATATTACGTACCAAAGATTATATATTATAAGACCCAGTTTTCGTTGAATCAAACTACTTTAGATGATCCAAAAAAATTGGGACAGCTGAGAAAAAACATTACCAAGTTTGATATCTAGGTGACATTACATGGATCCCAACTTCGCATTCCTATTAACATGACGATAAAAAGTTTCGCTCGTCAGTTTGACGCCGAATTTTGGGATATCTTGCAAAACGCTTTTTAATATGACGCATGGGAGCAATTGCTTTTGTTTCACCCTGAATAAGTGATTTATACCGGCAAATAGGCACTAGGGTATACGGGGCGTTGATAACATACATTTAATGAGGAAAACGTGTGAAGGATCATGCAAAATTACAATCCGATCGGTAAATTAAAAATGCAAAACCTTAAAAGGCAATTTCACCCATATCGTTTGTCACCGTACATCCGAACATTTTCGGCTATAAATCAAGAACTATCAGGCTTTGAGCCAAACAGGTGATCCTTTAACAATTGACCCTTTTCAACCGTCGCCGAGGAGATGTGGAGCCATCTGACGAGGCTAATACCGTACAGCTTTGAACATAGTTTTTGAAAGAGGAAAATAGAGATCGCAAAGATGACTTTAGACGAAATCGGACCCTAGCAATAAAACGGAATAGCATTAAAGAGGACTTCTATCTACGCTTAGATCAGACAACGAAGGAAAAACACAAGATAAGCCGTGCTTATCTTTTTGCGCCATACACAAAAGCGGGGTGAGAAAAATAACAGTGTGAGCATCATAATGTGTTGCCTAGGTGGAGTAAGTGCGGAAATTGTGCTCCTTTCGTATTCTGCAAAATTTACCTCGTATTTGAAATGTTTCTAGGTTTCATTTATTTGTTATGGCTATTACTTTAGATTCGTTACATCACTAAGGTGGAACAAGACTTTACAAGAGTACCTTTTAAACTCTACTTTATTATATTGCTCCAGATTGCCGTAAAATATCCCACATAAAAGTTGCTACGTCACGCAAACCTCTGTAGGGCGATGTCTCTCTTCGTTTGAGAGATTACACGGGTAGCAGCCGGAGTAAGCACTCGCCCCAAGGATTTAATTGTTTACATTCCCTGACCTGAAACATAACCCTGATCTTTTGCTTTATTGGGATTGCTCCAAGTAATATCTTTATCTTTGTATTACAACGACCCTCTTACCCGAATACTGTTGCTATGAGAACACAACTATCTACTTGATAAGGAAAAATAATATTTGGCTTTGTTCATATTTAACGTAGGTATATCTTACATTTTCGTGATGAGTAGGGTCGAAATACTCGTATGTTGTATTATTCGACCCAAATTCAAAGTTTTCTACGTTTTATTTTCCACAGAAGTTTTATTCTCCCGATAGTTTTAGTTCTAACTTTAAATTAGTTCCAGAGTTGCAGACAAACGAACAAGTTCGCGGACATTTTTATTATAGAATAAAGATAAGGAGCAGAGCTTTCTGGCGACTGAGAATGTTTCCGGCTTGCGTGTCTCGTGTCTAGCGTCGTGTAGCCAATGTAAGCCGGTCGTGGTGTGACTGTGACAGTTTTTGAGCTCAAAAGCTGTATCCTTGGAACCAAGCTAAATCTTACATTTAATAAAATTGTGTACGCTGGACCTGTCACAAGAGTGCTGGATTAAGTCTCCTTTCATAAATCACAGGATTCCCACACCGAAAAATAAGAGTTACCTGAGCAGGAAATTAAAAATATCAAGAACTTGGTCAGTGACTGGAAAACACAACCAAAAATAGACGTTACACCGATCCTAAATTAAAATTGGGGTCTCCTGACATCTCGGGCGACGTCGGATCGCCCGTGAATTATACGAAAACAGTTCAACTTCTAGCCATGTCGCTCTCACTATTCCATTTTATTATTGGATTCATCGAAAACTTCCTTTCGATTTTAATATCAAAGTAGGATAGCAGTATATTTTAGAACCGTGTAAACAGACAAATACAGAGGCCACGATCCACGATATATCTTGTCTTGTAGTAATGATCGACTGCTAAACGACACAAATAGCGGCGGAAATATTTATGTTCGGAAATACTTTCTCGTTATTCGGTATTTTACTCGCGAATCCTTTTCGACTTGGGGTATCGATTTTATCAGGAGCTTACTCTGTTCTGATTTATGGCACTCCTCTGAACGAAATTATTGGTCCGAAAATATGGCACGAAAAAGTTTCAGTTCCAATTTTTATCTTATTTTGTAATCTGTGCTGGCAATTTTAACGTAGCCATGGTATTTTAATGAAAATATAATAAACCGTTGTGGGACATTTGGCTTATATGGGAAACATCGAAATTATTTTGTACAGATTAATATACGAAAAAGAATTATTTATGAAAGGAAATAAAAATTGCAAGTTCAATAAAGAAATCATAATTATGTTCAAGATTTTTAATTTATCGTACCATACTGTGTCAGATGTTTCAAACCCACTGTTAGCGTGGTCACTCCTTGCCGTCAATCGCCATGACCCGCTCTACGTTACATGTTACACATCAAACAAACTTTTTTATCCCGTCGGCTTTTGTAATCCGTACCGCAAAATACTCCTACACAAATAGTAAATTCAATTTGTAGGCAGTAGAAGTACAGTAGCTCACTAAATTTGAAGTTGTTCTGTAGTTTGTATCCATTTATTTAGTAGATAGATATAGACACTAACAAGTACCTAACCCAATACACAAGTTGTTTGATTAATGAGTTAACTTGCTACGTTCAGATCAACAAGACGTGTACGTACTTAAGAATTTTGGGCAGTCATGCACCGTATGGTGTATTAGTTGTAGCTTTAACTAAATACGTACAACTATTTATTAGTGACTTATTAATAAATCACTGCTAACGTTCTGACTGATCATATTATCTGTCTCAATGTAAGTGAACTTATGAGCAAAAGTGTGTGAGATTTTTTTGGTGTTTTGGAGTTGGTGTTAAAGGGTTGGCTCCTTTTTTATCGTGGTTAATGCTTTAAATGAGTCCTCCCGCCCAGGCCGGGATGGGAGGGAATGCCAGACTCGTACTGACTAAAATCTTCTTCCCTTTAGGTTCCAGGGTCACGGTTACCTGATGCATCAGGCTTTAGCCTTCAAAGGGGGCCCTGCAGATTGCTGCTAGTTCTTTTAAAACGACACGACATTAACCAGGGCATGGTCCACGGTCTGACGGCGAGTTGCCCTCGCCTACGGTGGCCGAAAATCGCTTCGCGACATCCGTTGCCGTGGGCATCTTCCGCGGCAGCTGGGTCGTGAGATAGAGGCTTTCCTCTACCTCACGCGTCCAGACTCCTCACAGGGTTGGCCTACTTGTAGTATTTAAGCTTTTTTCTGCAGAAAAGCAACAAATATTTACAAAAAAAAAGTTTATCCGATTCCTAAAATAGAACGAAATAGTTAGGTTATTTTAGACAAACCAACAAAATATTCTCACTCATTCATTAACGAGACAAGACCTCGTCCATAATCAAACATTTATAACGCAATTACATTCTGAACTACCCAAATTAACACGTACAATACTGTACTTAACTATTATTTCACAAAACAAACGCGTTGTGGGAAGAGAATTGAACACATGTCACACAAAATATCGAATTTCGTCCATTTAGCCGTCGACAAACGTAGTGACAAGTCGCAACGTGGCAACGAAACGTTCAGAGAGAACAGTGTCTCTCGCGGCAAAACAAAAGAACAGAGATTATTCAAGTGCCAGTCATCGTAGGTGTATGAATGACTCTCGATACATGCTGCGCCGATTATTCATGCTGAACGGGAGACAGGTGACGTCACGACGCCATTTTTCAATGCATTACAGCTACGTTTCAGAATTCATCGCTAATGTTTGTGTGGGTTTTCTCCTCTTTTTTTAAACGTAGAGCTCAAATGGAGCAATTTTTAGGGCCTTTGTTTATAATATGATGACTTACATCAATAGGTAAAAGAATTTTCGATATTTCTTTTTAAAACAAAGCCATTTTTTATTTCCATATATTTTCCTTTTATGTTCGTCCGAAAAATCATTCCACGTCTCTCAAAATAGAATCTGTCTACGAAAACCCATTTCGTTCCTCGATTTAGTATTCGATAAAAAATGAAATAGGTTGGCGTAGTCGTTCGTTCGGCCTACCAGTCTAAGACTAATAGCTAAGACCGGCGTGTCGCATAAAGGAATTGGTAGAACCTATCGCTTCCATATATCTGTGTCATTGTTCACTAGGCGATCTTTAACGTTTCCATTTATCACAGATACATTAAGGAAGAATTATTTTAGTGGAAATTATCTTAGAAAACTGAAGAACACGTTGATCAAAAGTACTACTACAGACATGTGACAATGTGTAAATACATAACTTTATATTACAGTACCTTTATACAAGTAAGCTATGTTAACATAGTGCAAGCATTTTTTTTTACAAAACAGCAAAGTTGTAACCACGTTTTTAGAGTTCCGTACTCAAAGGATAAAATGGGATCTATTACTTAAACTCTGCTGTCTGTCCGTCTATTTGTCCTCTCTGTGTCGTCTTAGGACTGGAAAAAAGTCTTCTTATCTCTTTCTAATATTTTTCTTGTTAATAAGTAATATTTTTTTTGTTAATAAGTAATATTTATATAAATAAATTAATAATCTCATGATAATTAGAACCACGATAGTTCGACAATTGAAATTTTCAGAGATGATGTATTTAAAATAAATATTAGACATGATATTGTGTCATTTTTATAGAATATGAACTTTTATGCACGAAATCGACTCGCACTTTGCCTTTTTTTCTATAAAACGATTCATAAGTAAATTCAAATCAAACCTCGCATTCTGTAACAGTATCTTCAATTACTTTACTCTTAAGAAACGTCTCGATATCTTGGAAACCCTACGGGAAATGCGCTATAATAAAAGCTTGAATTTTCAACGGCTTTCATTTTAACAATCCATAATTAATAGTGCTTGAACATACTCCGGTATTGAATTTCCTGAAATTCTTCACGATTAATCATGAAATTGCCCTGAAACGAAATGCAACCTTATAAAGATAAAATTCTCCGTATATTAATTTGTTACATTGGACCTCATTTCTTTGAATTTATTCAATAAATTCGTAGAAAGAGGAGCTATTAAACCAACCCCGATCTCTTTGATAACAGCCGGAATATGAATTTAACCGCGACACGGTAAAAACCGCGTCACATCGAACGTTCAACATTTTAACATTTTCGCCTGATCGAAGTTATAAGTAATTGTAATTTATAACTGTTTTTAGAGCTTTTGGCAGTTGTTTGTTTTCATCGAATTATTTGTTACAGAGTTGGTGAAAAACACCCGTTGTGATTTTAGCTTGATTTCACTTGCTTAAAACTTAAATGACGCAAACAACATAACTATTCAGATCAGTCAAAATCTGATTCATCAATTGGAACAGAAGTAGACGTTTGATTTAAATTGTAAGTTAATTATAATTAAAAAAAAACCTGAAACAATCAAAACACCACAAAAAATACGTGTGGCACTCGGGGACTGCCGCGGTAAAACTATTGCATAGCATTTTTTATCGACTTATGCAATTTCCTTTTTAGGCTATGGTCAGCCACATGTGAAACGTCAAGAAAAACAAACACCACGCCAAAGCCTACCAAACTGAAATGACGTTAGACGATGCGGGGTGTTAGGTTAAGATTATTTTGAAGAAAAACTGGACACGTCTTAAATAAGCACTTGAATTATAAAGTCAAAGAGGTGTATAACACACCCTTAGTCCACAACCGCTACCACGAATCCTAAGTACCCACAACATCAACCTATGACCTAAATTCCTAGATTTATCTGACCTACTATTGCCCGCCAGTGTTATGTCTATGCATCCATTAGTTTTAATATAAAATAGGCCACATCTCGCGAATATGTGACGCAAATCGAGCCCTTAGCATAAGTGAGAGAGCTAGTAATATTATTATCTTTACATTTCCGACCATTTTATAGACCCACATAATAGAAACCTCTCGAGCCTTTCGAAAGGGAAATTGCGAACCTTTTAGAGGACGCACTACGAACTAGTATTTGACTAACGCTAAGAAAATATTTTTTAAACGTGTATTACTCAAAAGTGCTTTTTTTACGTAGATTTAAAAAACCGGCCAAGTGCGTGTCGGGCCACGCACAGTGTAGGGTTCCGTAGTTGCCCATCAAAATACTTATGCGAAGTAACTAAACTGATTCGCTGAATTTAATTTTAAAAAGAAGAATTTTCAAAATCGGTCAAGGAGTCTGAGAAATCGGGGATAATACATAAAAAAAAGATTACGACGAATTTAAAAACTCCTCCTTGTTTTGAAGTTAGTTAAAAATAGTTGACGATTAAAACCTACCTATCCCCAAAAAACATACCTATAAAAGCTGTAAAAATAAAGTTGACAAACTTACATTTGCAGTTGCCTCCGATACATTTTGTTTAAGAAAATATGATATCAAGTACATTTTATAAGTTGGTCGACTATTACTCGTAAAGTTGTGAAGCCTACTTAGTCATGATAATTTTCTTTTAAATTTCGTTATATATGCTACTATTGTGAATTTTTTCACACCCCTAAACATAACCGTTTAGCTGGTAGAGGGGGGGGACACTCGAGTCGAGCAAAATTTAGCACTTTAAAGCTTAATATTTCACAAACGAATTTTTTTATCAAAAAATTGTTAATGAAAACTCACATTATTTTTTAAAGACCTATTTAATGATACCCCACACTTAGGGGTACGCGAGAAAAAAAAAATCCTCACTTTACGTGTAAGTACAGGAGGTACCCTAAAAAAAAATATTTTACGAGATTTTATTTTACCACTTTTTCGGCACAGCAAATCCGTATATTTACACCAAATTACAGCTCTCTAGTACTGTGCGTCTCTGAGCTAAACTGCGGACAGACGGACGGACGGACGGACGGACGGACGGACGGACGGACGGACGGACGGACGGACATAGCGAAACTATAAGGGTTCCTTGTTGACTACGGAACCCTAAAAATTACGTGAAAACAACATATTTTATTCTTAGCAAATAAAATATTGTGATTATTCCTAGATTATGATTTTATCTGTAGCTCTTACGTAGATATGCCAATTAATTTGAGGTCCGCACAGCAGCGTGTTTCATCTCCCATACTTTTTTTTATTCGATACCGCAAAAGTAGTCTTCTTTCAAGTCAGTATGACTTCAAAACAATCCACCCCAGTTTCACAAACAAATACAGTGGGCATAATAGTCTCGAGAGAAAACTAACAATCTAAGTTGCACTGGACAACTAACAGGCTTCTGATCCAAATGTGTATGGAAACATCCCTAGGGGTTGAAGGAGAAAGCTTGAATGTTGTATTTCTACGTGCAGTAAGCTGTCCGTACGAGCTGTGTGAAGCTGCCTTTTAGACTGACAACCGTTTATGAAAACAATGACAGCACACTTGTTACTAATGTAACATAGTCTTACATAGTCGTAGTCAACGGTTCATGGTTAGCGCAGTGGCTGGGCCATTGGATTTCTGTGCTGCGTGTCGCGGGTTCAATTCCGTACCTACTTTTTTTTTAGCGTGGTGAAATCATCAAATGAGCACCCAGGGCAAAGCGGGAGGGACTGTCAGACTCGTACTGACTAAATTCCACGGTGTTCTTCAATAGCCCTTTACGTTTCAAGGTCACGGTAATTCGTGAGCCGTCCCCGTCGGTTCCCGTACTTAGCAAATATTTATATAATTCGCGACAAGTTGTTCCAGGTCTGGTCGTATTTATAGCTGGAGTAAGCTGACCTGGGGGGTTATTACAACGTCATAAAACAGGGCTTGTTCCGGTGAGTGAAAGTGACAGAACTATACAAGTCGTCTAGCGCCATCTTGTACACTCACAGGAATAAGCCTGGTTTTAAGACGTTGTAATACCCTACCTGGGGGTGTATTACAAGCTCTTAATTCCTTTCAGTTTACGCCGTAAAGTGAACTGCCTTCCTTAATGGTATTACGATCACACATCGACAGTCAGTAAAACGGTCACGTGACCTCATACCGACTTCTGCCTGTGCTTGTGCCTGGAAATTTCGTATTACAAGCTACATAATGACATTTCAAGGCCGGATTAATTGTCAAAATTGGCATCACCAAAATCATTCACTTTACGCCACATTTTAGTAACTTTTACTGACTGTTTTCTTTTAATTTGTCTTTAAACAGTTGAAACTAACTAAATTAAACTTTGGTATTAATAATGGAGGCACTATAGAATATCTGGAGAGTGCATACACGATATAATCTTAGCTGACGAGCTTTACATAAAAAGACGACATAGTTTTTACCTTTTACGACATCTACCTACACATATACACTCATTTACTGAACGCTAAGCAATCAATAGATTCATAAATACGTAAACATTTACTCATATAGTAATATATTGTTCTAAATAAAAAACATGATACTCCTGAAAAAAATGTTTTATTTGTCGTAGTTCCATCAGTGTAAGAAAAAAAATATACAGAGCTTCGATTTGAGACACGGTGACGAAATAAATCATCTTTCGTAGCAATGGACGTAGGGTTGAATAAACCAAACAAAATGTATGATCAACTCAAACACTTAAAATTAATAGCCTCGCGCAGCATCATTCCAGAAACGGTACAGTCCAATGGAGCCAAAACTTGTGTTCAATATTTATTTGGGTACATTGGGCAGTCTTTAATGTATCAGCAGACATTTTTAATTACACTTCCTCGATTGCTTCTGGTACCACAATTTCGCAGCCAATTTCAAGAGAACTAGGTACTCGTACACTGTCTTTCAGTTTGAATAAACGTCTTAGGTTTTATCATTCCTTCACTTGATGAAACATTTCTAGCTCTTGCTTTAAAACTTAGAACATTGTTGTGTTGGAACAGCTCCATTTATCAAAATTTTCTGCTCATGACTTAGTCCATTTTGTTTCCTTACTTTCTTTGCGGTATTAAAACGGTGTGCTTCTTGCATGCAGTAAAAATCACTACATACTCGTAGTGGCATTATAAATAAATAAAATACGATAATCTTGTTTGTTTTGGTAAACAAAACCGCCACAGACTAAAAAATTATCGCAATACGATCGTTCAGAAACAAACCCCTTTATGAGAGTTTTACTTGGTATTAAGTTTTTGCATAAAATGGCAGTAAATTGTGCTCAATTTGATTGTAAATATTTAAATTGTTATTAAAATACATTTTAACTCAAATATCTCCTAAATTTACAATGAAAAAGATTTTTTTCACACACAATTTATAAAACCGGTAATCATCGGTAAATTGTCGATTCGATTTTTGAACGAATTCTCTAGCCTGTCGTAATCATCCAGAGACAAGTAATCCAGGATGATTCCTTGCAGAATTACGTACGTTGTAATACGAAATAGAACAAGCCTGCTTAAGGCCGTAAATTCAAATGCCCAAAAACTGCAAGGAATTAAAAAAGGTTGTAATACCCCCCCTGGGGGTGTATTACAAGCTCTTAATTCCTTTCAGTTTACGCCGTAAAGTGAACTGCCTTCCTTAATGGTATTACGATCACACATCGACAGTCAGTAAAACGGTCACGTGACCTCATACCGACTTCTGCCTGTGCTTGTGCCTGGAAATTTCGTATTACAAGCTACATAATGACATTTTAAGGCCGGATTAATTGTCAAAATTGGCATCACCAAAATCATTCACTTTACGCCACATTTTAGTAACTTTTACTGACTGTTTTCTTTTAATTTGTCTTTAAACAGTTGAAACTAACTAAATTAAACTTTGGTATTAATAATGGAGGCACTACAGAATATCTGGAGAGTGCATACACGATATAATCTCAGCTGACGAGCTTTACATAAAAAGACGACAAAGTTTTTACCTTTTACGACATCTACCTACACATATACACTCATTTACTGAACGCTAAGCAATCAATAGATTCATATACGTAAACATTTACTCATACAGTAATATATTGTTCTAAATAAAAAACATGGTACTCCTGAAAATAATGTTTTATTTGTCGTAGTTCCATCAGTGTAAGAAAAAAAATATACAGAGCTTCGATTTGAGACACGGTGACGAAATAAATAATCTTTCGTAGCAATGGACGTAGGGTTGAATAAACCAAACAAAATGTATGATCAACTCAAACACTTAAAATTAATAGCCTCGCGCAGCATCATTCCAGAAACGGTACAGTCCAATGGAGCCAAAACTTGTGTTCAATATTTATTTGGGTACATTGGGCAGTCTTTAATGTATCAGCAGACATTTTTAATTACACTTCCTCGATTGCTTCTGGTACCACAATTTCGCAGCCAATTTCAAGAGAACTAGGTACTCGTACACTGTCTTTCAGTTTGAATAAACGTCTTAGGTTTTATCATTCCTTCACTTGATGAAACATTATTTTCTAGCTCTTGCTTTAAAACTTAGAACATTGTTGTGTTGGAACAGCTCCATTTATCAAAATTTTCTGCTCATGACTTAGTCCATTTTGTTTCCTTACTTTCTCTGCGGTATTAAAACGGTGTGCTTTTTTATTAATGCAGTAAAAATCACTACATACTCGTAGTGGCATTATAAATAAATAAAATACGATAATCTTGTTTGTTTTGGTAAACAAAACCGCCACAGACTAAAAAAGTATCGCAATACGATCGTTCAGAAACAAACCCCTTTATGAGAGTTTTACTTGGTATTAAGTTTTTGCATAAAATGGCAATAAATTGTGCTCAATTTGATTGTAAATATTTAAATTGTTATTAAAATACATTTTAACTCAAATATCTCCTAAATTTACAATGAAAAAGATTTTTTTCACACACAATTTATAAAACCGGTAATCATCGATAAATTGTCGATTCGATTTTTGAACGAATTCTCTAGCCCGTCGTAATCATCCAGAGACAAGTAATCCAGGATGATTCCTTGCAGAATTACGTACGTTGTAATACGAAATAGAACAAGCCTGCTTATGGCCGTAAATTCAAATGCCCAAAAACTGCAAGGAATTAAAAAAGGTTGTAATACCCCCCCTGGTCATACACAAGAACGATAGTTGCGAGTACTACGCACAATTGAAGTTTTAAGAAAATTACTATATCGAAATTGTATTCCTGCAGTATTTGAATAGGGAATTTCACTAATGGATAAAACAATCGGTAGGTAAAATCTATTCCTTGTATACCTACAAGAAAATACCCTGGAGTACCTATGTTTTGTTGCTTGTGTTAAATATTGTTCAAATCCAGTAGAAACATCTAAACATATCAAGTTACCAGGTAAGACTTTTAGTAAGAAACATGTTTCAGTACACAATATACATACATATTAATATCTTACATGAAAACTACAAAACTAAAGGTGAAATTTTGACAGCTTGGGAAGCTAAAATAATGAAGCAGCAAAGTGAATTCTAAGTAGGTATAAAATCTACTTAACGGCGTATGGTCAAGCGAAAGCGTCGTTTGATGAGTCGGAAAAGTTGCCACGCACCGCCACCAGTAGGCGCCGGTATCGCAAAATTAACGCAATCCAAAGTTTTATGAATTTCATTTCGTCAACTTCGACATTTCATAAAGTGTTCCCTTTACGCAAAATACATGTACTACTCTAGTAGAAATATTTTGATATAAGGATATCGAAACATTTACTAAAACAAAATGATAGAAATACTTATTGATGTGGATAAATATTTTGTAAATATTTTTATCATTCACAGTCTTAAATTTATTTTATAACATTTTGATGTCCCGAGATTACGAACAAAACTACTATTTTGGTAGAAAATTAATGATAATTGGCATACCTTACGAAAGTGACAATACCCATTATCGTTAAGCTTCAAACACACGCGCGCACGGGGAAGGGCATGTGCTTTGCGTTCCACGCGCGCCTGAAAGAGTGTCAGCACAATGGCAATGACGGGGCTCCCTTTTAGAGGGCCTACCTGGATCGCGGGCTAACGAATACCATGACCCCAGAACGTAAAGGGCTATTGAAAGACATCGTAGATTTTAGTATTCCGAGTCTGACAGTCCCTCCCGCCCTGCCCTGGGTAGGAGGACTCATTTGATTATTTTAGCACGCTAAAAAAAGCCCCAAACACACGCTCCTTTTGTTAACGTGCGGTCACAAAGCTGGTTGCGTGATATCTTTATATGTTCGAGAGTGGAAAGCTAAGGGTGCTTGACTCCCTGTCCTCCACCATCTGGTGTTGGTACTAATTTTTGTTGCATTTTGATGTAATGACAGACACTAGAACAATTTAATGTCAGTAAGCTCTTTATAATTAAATCTTCATTCTATAATATCTTATCCACAGTTTTTTTTTTGGGACAAGGTTGTAATAATTACTTTTCTGATAAATCGACGGTGTCCTTCAATAGCCCTTTCTGTTCCGGGGTCACGGTAAGGAAATAATCCCGCGACCCCGGCAGGCTTTGGCCTTCTAAGAGGGGGGCCCCGTCAGTATGCTGACGCTCTTTGAGGCGCGCGTGGGACACAACGCGCCGTCGAAACTTCCGTGTCCGGTGAGGACCTGCGTCAAGCGGTAGGTCAGGACGCCATGACTTCTCTCCAGCCACTCCTCAAAGAGGGGTCTTACCGCCGCAATTGCGGCGTGCCCGGATAAATGAAACCCTTAAAAGAGATATTATCTATCGACTCCAAAAGCATGAACCCAGTACTGATCTTTTTTTACTCCAAAGCAATAAATAGAGCGAGAAGCAACTTGTACCGAATACGCGGTGAGACAGCAATGACCACCGATTTTTCATCATAGGCGATATTTAACAGGGTGATGGGAGCTATGCCTTATTTGTAGTTGACAAGTAATTTTGAAGTATTCAAAATGACAACAGCAGTTTTCATTTAATTTATTTTAATCCTGTTTCTTAGAAATTGTTATAAATCTGTGACGAAATTAAATAAATAATAATAAAAGTGAAGTGCTTCTTATCCCATATCGCAATTTGATACGAATATAAGTTGTTTTCAGTTACATATCTCAAAATGTTGACTGCAAATCAGTGCATTGATCATTAGTTTATGTGAAATGGTATTTAGATGCATAAAGATTAGATGGGAGGAGGATGGACACAGAGGAACCATCCGACAACAATAGTACGATATCACGATAGCATTGATATAATATCACTGTGAGTAATTTATTATATTGATAGGAACAATTCGTAATGTATAGAATCATACGTATTCTAACATTTCCCTTGTTTGCTCAGTAGGGGTCGTCAGGAATTTCCTGCGATGATTTTCAATAAGTTTGGTTTATTTTATTATATATATTCTTTATTTATTCATCAAAATAATGTGTTATTTAAAATAGAAAGTTTACGTGACTTATTTACAGTCATGTCCGTTTAATCACGTCCCATTGAACACAGCGGAACATAGTTTTGAATAATCTATAAGCCTACGTATCATTCGTTTTTATTTTCTCGATCTTTTTATCCATTCCAATTTTATTATTACGAAAATCTGACAGCCGCGATCTGAATAAATGTGTCGCAGGTCTAGCCTGTAAGAGCCACGCTGGCTGACTGATTCGTCAAGGAACGAAAGTGATGACACTACTTTTAAAAGGCAAAAGATGAGAGGACGATAGTGAATGTGTGCTCAGAATAAAACGGCGTATGTGCCCAAACATATTGACGTCTTTTTATGAATTAAAATTGTTATCAATTGAAAAAATGTCTTTACAGAATTTAGATACTAGTATTATACAATTTAAAACAACATCCTTTCAATAACTCATAGTAGTTATTCCATAAAGTCCAAAAACTAAATTAGATAGACCGAACTTTGCATTTTTTTTGTATCGAGAAAATTTAATTGAATCGTGTTTTCAACTTTGTGAGAATTTAGATCATATAGTCAATAACTATATTCCAAGTTGTAAGATCTGTAGTCCAGATATGTACGAAGAAAAGTAAAAAACAAAAAAAAGGTTGCACTCCAGGAGTGCCGGTAGAAGTGAAAACTTTTTTGTTACTATGTTTTATTTTTAATTTGAATGACGTCTTACTCATTTTCGATCAGGGTCACGTGACCCTGACGCGAGTTTTGGTCACGTGACCCTGACGCGAGTTTTAAATTTTTTACCCATTACAGAAAAAGTGTACAACGCCGCTAAAGAAGTTTTCACTTCAAAAACCGTATTTTTACTGACCTATCCCCTTAAAATCCACAAAATTTGCTGTGAAGTTTGAAATAGAAACCTCATGCCTTGTTCGTGTTGTAATTTTCTTGCAAAAAATACGTTTAATACTCTATTTTTAAATATAGGTAACTATGTCTCATTGAAAAATTATGCTGATGATACTCAAAAATATTTTTGAAGTGAAAACTTCTTTAGCGGCGTTGTACACTTTTTCTGTAATGGGTAAAAAATTTAAAACTCGCGTCAGGGTCACGTGACCAAAACTCGCGTCAGGGTCACGTGACCCTGATCGAAATTGAGTAAGACGTCATTCAAATTAAAAATAAAACATAGTAACAAAAAAGTTTTCACTTCTACCGGCACTCCTGGAGTGCAACCTTTTTTTTTTTCAGAATTGACAAAATTTATCTTGACTAACTATGTGTATCTTACAATGTTATATGCCTGTACTAGCTACTAACTACATATTTGTTAGACGATTAATAAATAACGTTAAAATAGAACATTTCAGTTTACCCCGGCAACAAATACAAACATAAGTACAGAAGTAATTCCTGCGAAGAGCAAAGGAAGCAATTAATCGCCCTCTTAATCCCTGTTGACATACACTTATCGCACCTCGGCTTGATCAGAACCGAGTCTAATGATAGCAGCCTCCATCTACACGTACTAACTAAACGTATAAATACATCTATCTATCAAGAAGAGACAAGCGAAGCGAGGAGCGAAGCAATTTTACCCATAATCAACTTAACATTTAATAAACACATCAAACAACAAAAACTACTTTTAGAACGCACTATATGTATAAATGTAATCCAAACCGTAATAAGTGATCATGAGCACACATAAAACATAATTAAAACAATTAAATCCACGCCCCCGGCTATTCTCTATGTCCTTTAGAGCCATAATCATAAAAACAATTATTTTGATACTGCTCATAATGGCCGCTCTAAAACAAAATTGCTCTGATAACTAGGATGATATAAGCGGACCTTAACTTCAAACATTATGACTTGATGGCCGAAGTATTATTTGACGGAGCCACAGAATCCATATCATATTTTTAAAGAGATTAAATTCCGAATGGAATCGAGTAAAAACTGACCCCACGTAACTGGGAAAGGGTTCGATGGCTGATGATTAGATTCCGGGACGCCGACCGATATATGGAGTTGGAACTGAGCTAGGCATTTGTGATTGGAGTTCTGCTATTTTGCAATTTTCTTTTAACAAAGCATTGTAATTTTTTTGAAAAGGTTGCTTAATGAAAAATAGTGTAATAAGATACCACGAAATGCAATGGTAGTAATGGTACTCGTAGTTTAGATCTGTGAATCCCTTGAAAAAATGGACAGAAGTTACTCATAATTTATGGAAAACTACGAGTACATGAATCATAGTTCACATCTGCAATTTCTATCCGCAAAAACTAACGGGTTTCCCAGCAAATCTCTGCCACAAAAACACGAAAAGTGTTTTTGTCCGGACTGACAATAGCAAATATTATGTAGTAAAATCCCGGTAAATTTCCAAATCCGCTACTGAACGGATTGGAAATAGAATTCTGGAAATTTCTAGACTCCGAGTACTCGGAGACGAAGTGAAAACTCAGTTCGATGCATTCGAAATCGTCCAATCAAGTTCGGCTTATGGTGCGAGTTGAATACGGTGGCGGAGTCTGATCGTAGACTTATGCAGCACTGAAAAAACTTTTATTACACGGAGATTTTATTATACTACATCTGAATAGATTGATGCCACATTACATGTGATTAAGGATGTGAAAAGGAGCGCAGAGATATTCTAGGCTTTTATTATACCTGACATCTTTTCCACTTTTTAGGTATGTCATATCGCTTGAGCGTAATATATGATGAAAAAATTAAAGGAAATCTAGTGCGAGCAGATGAGAACATGATTTATTTTAATTTTAATGATGTTTTATGGTATTTCTGCTCTTAATTATTTTGTACGAAACTGTAAGCTAGTATATTATCATTAAAATGACCATTTATAACTGTAAATGAATTGACGTCTACCACACCATGTTTTTTGAAACATGGTGTGGTAGACGTTCATTTAAGTGACCTTAATCCTTCAGCGGAAATTCGCAAGAGATATTGTGTTTTTCGTCTAATGAAACTGGGGCTTATAATTATTATTTGTCTTATGAAAAAAGTCTAGGATTGATGGCTTTTATTATAATAAAGGATCAGAGTCGACGGGAACTGACAAAGTATAATGGATGATTATAATTATTTCTGGCGAAAAACTTTCTTACGTGGCATTAAGCCAGCAGCCTACGGGCAACTTGATGTCACAGCGTTTAGTTCAGATTTATAAATAATAGCTAGTAAGTTGATTCAAGTTTTATAAAAACCTTGAAGTATAAAAGAGAGAAGGTGATATGAGCTTATAACCAGAAACCTGGCAGAAATCTATTACCAAATATCCCATTCTGGTAAAACAGAGGTATATTATATAATATCTATCTACACCAATTTATTTCAAGTTACGTTATCAATAACTCATAATCCTTCCCGATTTAAGATCAAAGGACGAAACATTTTTGGTTCAGTGGCACAATTTGCCTCTCAAGGAAAAAGTGAGCCACGAAAAATATTTGAGTATTTTACTTATTTGCATTTCTCTTTGTCCACATTTTCGAACAAGAAAGTTAATATTATTAATATAAATAAGTTAAACCTTAGGTATTTCGATCACACATCTTTTTTTTGTGATTTTCTTGGAAAAAGAGTTACTTTTATATTCTATTTAGTGAGATATATTCCAAAATGGACACATTTAAACTTTTTAATAACCTAAGACCTAATAAAAGCATAATTTTATACAGAAATATCTGTGTAACTAAACAAATATCAATAGATACATTTTTATATGATTGATTTGCATCAGAAACTTGTTTTAAGGAAATTATAGTATGTACTTGCTTGTTACAAGAACTTGTGAGCAATCAACGACCAACTTGGGCATTGTTGCACAGATTCAACTCAATTAATTATGGCTGCGCCGAGCTTTATTAGTACAATCCTCATGTTACATTCGATTATAAATGATAGCCTACAGATTCTTAATCGAATTGGTTTTACTTCGAAATTGATTTAATGTATAAATTGATACGGGTCAGCAAGGCGTCTGGCCGTGGGCCGTGGACACCCGCGGGGCGATCGCAAAAATATCAAATAATTTCATATGAAACTGGATGCTTACGAGGGTGGGATTTGTTTTTACAAGCATACCCACGGGGGAACACGATAAAGGAAAATGTTCTGGCGGTGACAACATTCACCCACACTGACGAGTTCACTCCACTAGAAGGATACAAGTGGGGCGCTGTTTGAAAAAATAAATCATTTATTTCTACACACAAATAAAATGTTTGGAACAACTGAGTTTATTTCTATACTAGATAGTGCGCGCGGCTTCCCGGCTCGCCTGGAGTTCGGTTTCTGTCCCCTGGGATCATGCCACTGGTATAAATATTATCCTATGTAGATATCCTTATCTAGGTAATTAATTTACCTCTGTGCGCCAAATTTTACGCCAGTTATTGCGTGAAAGAGGAGCAACATTTATACTTCTTACTTAAATACTTACTTAAATAAAGTTTTAATATAATAATATTTAAAAATTCCAAGTTCAATAGGATTTCATGCTTTTTATATTCTAGTCTGTCCCACTGCTGGGCACAGGCCTCCCCTTTTTCCTTCCAAACCTTTCTTTTTCGGGAAATTTCTGTCCATGTCTCATGTTACAAAGCCCCTACATCGTTTATAATAAACAAATTAGCTGTTGCCAGAGGCATCGCAAGCGTTTTACTCTAAAAATTTCCCACAGAGAAAAAATACCGGGATTTGAAGTACCTATCCTGTATGGTATTCCAAACCATAATCTATCTCTGAGCATTTCATAGAGAATTATTCAGTCGTTCTGACGTGATTGAGAAACAAAAAACCATCCATCCATAAAAACTTCCGCATTTGCAATGTTCAGTTAAATTTTAATTGAACGCCCCAGGATATATCCTTGTTCGTTTTCGAAAATAAACCTTAAAAAGCCCATTTATAAAGGAGAAAAAGATGTTACATCGCGAGATAAGAATCAAACTGGAGAATTACATTTTGCTTTTTGTAACGGAACTGTTTTCGTGCGTCCCTTACAGAAGTGAGTTTGACCCATTTATTTTATAGCTTTATACCAACGTCCGCTCTTCGTGTCATACATTAACATTAAATTAAGCTACTCGGCCGCGAAGACTGTATGAGAGGTCTTTGTCAAATATCTTGGGTCAGAGGGTGAAGCA
Source organism: Agrotis segetum (assembly GCA_036375495.1). Taxonomy (NCBI): domain Eukaryota; kingdom Metazoa; phylum Arthropoda; class Insecta; order Lepidoptera; family Noctuidae; genus Agrotis; species Agrotis segetum. The sequence continues at coordinate 1,250,688 of JAQSVV010000101.1, forward strand.
GCTTTTATGAAAAAAATGTCAGGTTGCGATATTTTTACGTTGAAATCTTTATCTGATTTATCTCGCACTGTTGCCCTGCTTCTTGTTTCACAGTCCAAGCACTTGAAAGAAAGAAAGAAAAATATTCACTTTGAAAAATAATTTTCTTGAAAAAGTACCTATTTATTTACCGATTTGTGGTGCGTAGTTATTGTTTTTGGTTTAAAATGTAAGGGAACGGTGTATAAGACGGGGACGCGAGGTATAATGGGGACATACACTCTTTAGGCATACTTACCACAACACTAACGTAGCGCAAGCGCCATCAGGACGTCATTTTCAAGCGGCCAATAACAAACGGCGTCCTGTTGGCGCTTGCGCTATGTTATTATTTGTGTTGAGTTTGGCCTGTGTGTAATTTCCCATCATTCCCCACGTCCCCGTCTTATACAATGTTCCCCTACTCAATGTCTAACACTCACTGCAGGAGTAGGTATTTAATTATTAATATTTTTTATTAGCAAAGCATTTTGTATTGTTGTAGACTCTCTAGCACGAGGCTTCCAACCCGAAAATTTTAACACAAAGCTAGGCCCGAAAAGTTTTGTAAGCAATTATGATTTACCCCAAAATTAAATAAAGCCACATTGCATGATTTACTCCCAATATCTGTTATCTGTTAGATATTTTGTTTATGATACCCTTCGTCGACCCTTCAACTGAGATCTAATCAAGCAAGTTTTAAAGGCCATCGATTTGGGTCTAGTGAACAGTGATTGGAAATATGGTTATTTAATTCCATCGCACGTATCATGGATTACCTACTGAATCGATCGTCCCAAAATTTAGCATATACGTTGTCAGGAGTATAGACACGGATATAAGGTATCTTACATCCCGAATAACAGAAGCTGTTTCCGAGAAAACAATTACGTTCATATTCCAGATGGCGCCACACGATCCGTATTGTTTCTCAAATTCTAAAATAACGCAAGCGAAGCCGCGGGCAAACACTAGTTATTATATAAGACTTAACTATAATACATTTCTGTGGCTATGTTTACACCCATCTTTGTAAAAAGTTAATGATTAAATTTTATTATTATTATTATTTTTATTTCGTTGGCTTACGACGGACAATCTTCAAGTATTCAAGCGTAATTTTATTTAAGAACCTTTTATTTTGTTATAGCACTTAAAGTTTTACTGTTACCATAAATAATCTTCATTCGATTGTATACCAGCTTTTTGAATGTCTATTTGTGTATTTTTGTGTCTATAACGTTATAATAGTGCTATAAAGATCGTAACTCGTGGGGGCCCACGATGTAACGCCTATTTAAATGTATTTTCCACGAATGGTTTTGTCTATTATTATTTGTTACTTAAATTAAATGCATGCTAAATACAAGTGAGCGGGATGTGTATAACTTCTTTAACATCTCAATTTACCATATATCACGAAAATAAAAGACGATCTTATTCACACTACCTATCTTTGTATACGATATACGATATACGAGCTGATATGGGTTTAAAGATTCTTTATTTATTCTAAAAGAACATACATTGTTCACTTATTGAATAAATACATAACTAAGGTAAGTATAGTCCAGTAGTTAACAGTTTTGTTATCTTTTGTATAGATAAGTAGGATGTCGACACGACATAATTATAATTGTGTGAAAGACAAGTTTCTAATATTAAAGTTAACTTAGTAATTTTATGTTGTTAGTGACGTATTGTTTGAGTTTCGACTTAAATGAATTGAAAGATGTGTTCCTAATGTCTGCCGGTAGATTATTATATAGTTGAACACCTTCATACTTTATATTTTTCCTACCATATTGTGTTCGTGGAGGGCGCGTCAATATTTGGTTTGGGTTTCTTTGGCTATATTTGGATGTTTTTATGTTGAAGGATAACTGAGTGTGAATGGTTTTTTCTAGATTTTTTCTAATGAGAATGCAAGAATTGAATGTGTATAGTTGATTTATGCTCATTAGTTTTGTGTTTTTGTATATTTCGGATGTAGGTGTATAATAGTCGTAGTTGAATAGGAGTTTAATTATTTTATTTTGTGCTATTTGTAGATCTTTAATTGTAGATTGTGTAGCGCATCCCCAGATTTCAATTAGATAATTTATGTGTGAGCGGACTAATGAGTTGTAAAGATTGAAACGGATTTTTTTTGGAATGTTGGTGATGTACCCGCGCATTGATCCCATTAGCGAAATTATTTTTGATTTGATGTAATCAATGTGTGCTTGCCAATTAAGTTTATTGTCTAACCTAAGCCCAAGGTATTTTTCACAGTTACTTTTGTTAAAAAAATTCCTATTTTGGTAAAAAAAATCCCTACACAACCAGTTTTACACATAAATAACATCATAATGTTATTTATGTGTAAAACTGGTTGTGTAGGGATTTTTTTTATTTTTAGCCGTGAATATCATGTACGATGTTTTAGATGCGTTTATAGTTAGTAAATTGGAACTAAACCAGTTAAACAGTAGGTCCAAGTCTTTTTGAGCGTCAGCTACGAGTGTGTTTATATTGTTACCGAAATAGAAGAGGCAGGTATCATCGGCGTACAGCGTTATTTGTCCAGTTAATCCTAAATCTTTTATATTATTTATATAGATAGCAAATAAGGGAGGGGATAATAAAGATCCCTGGGGGACACCGAATTCTATGGGACACTCTCCACTCATCGCATTTCCTATTTTAACTATTTGTGTCCTATTTTCTAGGTATGAGGCAAGCATATTATACATTTCTCCGGTGATTCCAATGCTTTTCAGCTTTGACAATAGGATTTTATGGGATACCGTGTCAAATGCTTTTTTTAGGTCAATAAAAATCCCAAGTGCAATGTTTTTGTTATCAATATTTGTTTTTATGGTGGTGACTAAATCGATTGTGGCGCATAAAGTGTTGGATTTGGGTCGAAAACCGAACTGCCGCTCATAGATATAATTGATGTCGTTTAGGTAATTTTCCAGTCTTGTATAAAGTAATCGTTCAAATATTTTGGATAACACCGGCAATACTGATATAGGTCGGTAATTTCCGGGGTCCGACTTTATGCCGGATTTGTATATAGGATTAACTTTCGCAATTTTGAGGGTATTTGGGAATGTGCCACTCTTGAAACAGTTATTAATACATTTTGCCAGTTTGGGTGCTATTATATTTTTTATGCATTTAATAGTTTTCGTGGTGATGCCATCCATGCCTGAACTGCAGCCTGAGTCTAAATTATCAATTATGCGTATGATTTCCGAACTAGTACAAGGCGTGAGGGTATCGAGCTGGTTTGAAGTAGGGTTATTGTTTATTGTGGTGTATGTCAGGTTATTATGAAATTTGTGAGGTATTTGCGCGGCTAAGAGCTTCCCTACGGCTGCGAAGTAGTTGTTAAATGTTTCGCATACCTCAATGGGGTCATTAATGGTTTTGTTGTTTACGTTTAACTTAGGTGTGTTATAGGCGGTAACCGGATTATTATTGGATAAATAGTTAATTAAGGACCACATCTTCTTTGGTTTAAATTTACAATTAGAGAATTTATTAAAAAAATATTGTCTTTTTTCTTGCTTTATATATTTGTGCACTTCATTTCTCTTTTTTATGAACTCGGTTTTGAGGTCGTTATTGTTTGGATCATTTTTGTGTCTCCTCCATAGTGTGTTTCTTTTGTCAATCTCTCTGGTTATTTTCCTGTTGATCCAGTCGTCTCTAGGTAGGTTTAGGATTTTTGATTTAATTTTCGTGTTTGTTTTTACCTTATCTTTTATGAAGCTCTCTAGAGTATAGTAGTCGTCAATCGTTGTTGCGTAATAGGTATTCGATAGGTCATTGTAAAGCTTTGGGTAGTCGATGGCTGTATAGTAGTGTTTTATTTTTGGTGGTCGTTTGAACTTCTTTAATTCCAGGTATATGTGGTTGTGGTCGGATAAGGATGATTCAATAACAGCCATGTGAAAGTCGTCTTTAGGGAGGTTTGAGCAAACGTGATCTAATATTGTATTGGTGGTGCTGGTAGTCCGAGTTGAGTATTTTTTGTTTGTTTTGTTTAATATTTTGTATCCAGTCTCTTTAATCATATTTATGTAGCTATTAGTAGCCCGGTCCGGATTGAGTAAGTCCAGGTTGATATCCCCGAAAATGATGCATCGTCGTTTCTGTTGGAGTTGTGAAGCATAATATTCTATAAAGTTTAGTTATTCGTATCTGGAGGTTTGTAGATAATGCCAACGTCTAGCGCGTATTTTTCCAGTACGATCCAAAGGTAATTGTTTCCATCAATATAGTTTTGTTGGGTAACTTTATGTTCTAGGTCGTTATGGACAAAAATTGACACTCCTCCGCCGCGCCGGTCAGGGCGATAATCGTAGTGATGAGTGTAGTTCGGAATGTATAGTGACGATCCTTCAGAGTGGGATTTGATCCATGTTTCGCTTAATAAAATCAGGTGAATTACGTGAGGTAAGCTTTTCAGAATACATTGTAGTTCATCCATTTTCCCTTGTTTTGATAAGCTTCGTATGTTGATATACAAAAATTTGAGGGCTTTCGCGTCGGCGTTAAGTTGGGAGTAGCTATGTATTGCTTGGTATGTTGTTTTGTTTTCGGTTGTACAGGTTATTTTTGAGGTCGCGGTAGATATTTTCAGTTTTTTGAGGGTATCGTGCTCACGATTTTAGGTACTCCCTTGATGTATTTTATGATTATATTGGTGTCTCCATTTTCTTGACGGCGTTGCAATTCTGCGCTCAATTCATTTAGGTATTTTTGTTGGTTGGGAGTTTGGTCGGAGAATATCTTTATGTTTGACTTGGTGACCTTTTCTTTGTTGCGTAGTATGTGCTGAGCAATTTCCTGTGATTCCAGGCTTATTTTAATAAGCCTATTCTTACCCGCATTATATTTTCCGAGACGCAAGCATTTGGTGATGTTAGGGCAGTTACTATCGCCATAAATAGGTTTCAGTAATGTTTCTATTTGTTGTTTTTCGAGGTGTTCTTGATTCTCTTTGTTTGTGTCCTCTAGCTCCATAACTCCTGCTATAATTACGTTTTTTTGTCGGACGTGTCGTTCGCGCATTTCATAGAGTAATTCTTCTTGTTTAAACATGGATGATGGTTCTATTTTTATAGACGATATTTGGGATTCGATTTGTTTTAGCTTTTGCTCGGTTATGTCACTTTTACTAGCTAGTTGCGTTAAATCAGACTTTAATAGTTGTTGCTCAGTTGTTAGCTTGTCTGCACGTTGATTAATGCTCGATAGGTCAGTTCTAAGGTCGCTCAAGTCTTGCCGTATTTGTGACATATTTTCTGACTGTGTTTTAGTTAGTTTTTCAAAGGAGGCAAGAATATCGTTACGAAAATTAGTAATTATTGCCGTGAATTGAGTGTTCATGGTGTTTATTTCTGTGTGAATTTTCGTAATCTCCTCTTTGAATTCCTGGTCGACCTCAGGTTTCTTTCTTTTGCGTAAAGTAATTAGTTGTGATTCGTCGTTGTCGATATGAGAGACACATCTGATATATTGAGTTAAATTTACCTTGAGCCGAAACTTATACCATGCAATAATGGGCCTCGTGCAATTAAAAGCCCCTTCAAACGGAACAGGAATCTAAATGCCGTAAGTTATATAACTGTTATCCTGCGCCGGCTTTCCAAATGATCCCACAACGGCGATGGAACGTGCGTACCTGTTAGCTACTAACAATTAGTCGAGACTGTTTGTACGACGTTGTACCTTGCAAATCGACCGTCATTGTGGTAGACATAAACGTTTAGTTTAATAGACACACTTATAAAGCTACTATAAAACGCTTACGACTCTGGAAGATAAACTAAGTACATTGTTTGAAAACAATACATACCTAGTGCTTTTGTCATAAATCACAAAGTGGTTGCAACTGTTCCTCGCTTTGAAATTGCTAACTATACTTCTTTTCTCTTATTTAACCTTTACCATTGTTGGATTGAAATCAGGTTTTTCAGGACAAAACATTAGCCTGTTTTTGGGTTCACCACAAAGACACAGTCGGGCAAAAAATAAAGATAAAGTTAGCTTAGTAATTTTACTACGTACTATTGAAAAACCTCTTGGAGATCCTCGTACCTAAATGTAGCAAAATCTTTTTTCATATAATTATCCCTCAACACTTTTAAACCTTTTGTAAAAAAGTTTTGAGGTATCGGTACTTTAAAACATTAATCTGTATCATTAACAAACTGATTAACCGCCCCTACGTCCATAATACAATTAATAATGAAACCTTTTCATACAACGTTACCTGCTCTGAATTTTTAAACGGGAATTAACACTTGGTATTCGTGGCGTCGATCCCGCTTTACGTACGAGAAAAAGAAATCTTTCGAATAAGAATGGGTAGCAATTTCAGTCCCAGCTTGGCTCTAAAGAAAAATAACTAAGTAAAAGTTTGTAAAGTTACTGGCAAATACAACGTCATTCGTCTCAGTTGTTAAATTCTCTGTGTGTATAATATAATATGCTTGGTACACCGACACGTACATAACTGCGCAAGTCGAGCGAAAATACGAAAACTTTCGTAGGGCGCGCGCCTAAGCGCCTGAAGCTTTTAACTCATATCGACCTACGTCACTCCACAGCTCAAGTGTTTGTTAACAAAGTACGTTTTCGTTTTAAAATTAAGCGCCTTAAATTACTTTTGAAGTGTATTTTTAATTTTAATTATACGCTTAGCTTTTGTGGAATCTATGTAGGCGCTTAATTCACAATGCTAACAAATATTTTATTTTGCTTAGGATTTTTGGTGTTAATTTTACTTCAGTAAAACTACATAGTTCAGAGTCACTTAGCAGTATTTATCTGCCTTATTCTATTCAATGGCTAACACATGCCATCACGGAACAAGATACGTAAGTAGAAACAATTTATGTAAAGTGTTGGTGGCTCGGATGAAGACATTAATTAAGCAGCGAGGCCACGAGGGAATACTGTGCCGCTCGCATGCAGAGTGCATTCATTGCAACGCAGGTGGTCCCAGCGGTGAGTAGTTACAGCTAACTACCCTTCAACCGCGTGGAAATCTTAACAGAACCACTTGGCGAGACGTCTCGCTTTCACTGCTCCTACAAAACGGGCTATTTGCACACAAACACCGACCATACATAACTCGGTAGATTCACATAAATCCACCTACTTTGGACTTGGTCAACGAGACTTCTTGTTGCTAACTACACACATACTCGTTATTACTCGGTCTCACTTAGTAATTTATTTCTTGACCGTCATCCTGTCCACTTCTCGAAGGGTTAGGTAAATGTGTGTTGTTGTGTACACCTACCCCAAATCGCTAAACTTTTAAAAGTACTTATTTATATGCCAATATAAAAAAATAATCAGCATCTATTTATTTGTAGACTTTGACACTTTCCAACTAATAAATTATAATAATATCGCGTATTTCCGTACAACTCTGAGCACTTACTCATCCACAGGATCTGAGAGTATTTTAATTTCCCGAAAACTTTTCCTTCTCCAAATTAATGAAAAAATATCTCCGGGCTGGTCGACTGTCTGCTTTAATACTCAGAAGTCTTTTCCCTTACAAAAGAGTTTTAATATTAATTAGTTTTGTTTTATTTTATGTCCCTACACCATTTTTGTTGCGGCTGAGTGTTTGTAAATGAGAGTCATGTAGTTACACTACTGTTGGACTATGATCATTAATATTCATTCAGAGAACGGCCTGTTTCAGACGTCTAGCTAGCATTGTTCGCGGAGTATAAATGAAATGAGATAATGACCGCGAGTGCCGTTACAAACGATCCCTTCTATGCCGGGTGTCACGGACTTTGACTAAAATATGACCCTGTGGGGCAAACTGCCCGGATAAATAATACGGTATTAAGAGCTCTGAAAATATTAGGCAACATTAACAAATTCAGGCGGCGTTTTCGGAGGTGGGTTATATTTCATCTGAGTAATAAAGGTATCAGGATACTTCTGACTATTGATTAATATAATTTGAATAAGCTTGATATTGTGTTGCTAATGGTGACGTTGTTTATAATAATATTGCTAGCCTAAGTTATTTTATATATTCTCTCTTTAAATGATATTTATTTTATAAGTTGGTTGTGAAAAACATTTTTAAACATAAAACTATAATAATGTTTTTCTAGTTAATTGAGTCTGTTACCTATTTCGTAGCTGACTATTCTGAAAAGTTTCCGGAACTAACTCAGTCACAATCTACTTGTCATTGTCAAGTCATACGCGGAGTGGTATATGAGGTGGTATTTTAAGGAGGGAACCGCACAGGTTTGGGTGGACCAGTCAATGCAAGCATTTGTTAGTTATTAATTATTACTTTCGCTGATCTAATCGAACATTCGTCTTACATTATGCAACTGAAATGACAAATACCTCCACTCCACAAACAGGTGAATTGTATTCCAAGTCCCGCATCCAACAAATAAATCACAACGACTGTAGATAAAAGGATGCGGACGACATTATGAAAGTTTACATCAGATTTAAGAAGACAGAGCTGTGGAAATGACGTCACGACGGAATTGCTTTGTTTTAACTCTATTCACCCGGGACGAGGTAAACTACAACCACTTTAAGACCACTGAAATGTTTCCTGACAGTTGGAAATAACTTCACAGAGACAAGAAATCCCCTTACCAAGGATTTTTGAAGCCTTTTTACTAAAATAACAGACTATGTCAACAGTAAATTCAAATTATTATTTGACTCATCAATATGCATGAGCTGCCATTTTTTAACTCGTTAGATATTCCTTGCCATAAAAGTAAAAGAAGAAAAAACATCTTAATTTCCATTAATAACCATACTGGAATCAGAAAAGCGCTTACGATGCTTTGAAATTGACATACTGTACAATAATTGTTGGGTTTATGCAAATTTCTTTATCATGAAAGTCTTCTCATCCTACTAATATAATAAATGCGAAAGTTTGTGAGGATTTATGTATGTAAATGTGTATGTAGGTATGTTTGTTACTCTTTCACGCAAAAACCACTGAACGGTTTTGACTAATATTTTCGTACACAGACAGTTTATAACCTGGATATTAACACATAAAATAGTTTTATCCCGATTTTATGTTCTCGTGGGATAATTTTCGAATTGTAGCGGGTGAAACCGCTGGCTACAGCTAGTATTAAATATTCACAAACCATATATTTCACAGCAGAAGCCTTTGATAAAATACGGAGAAACTGGTAGTAGTGCAGTTTACAGGATACCGGGAACTAGCAGGTTGTTGACCGGATTTATTCAATCCCCCAGTACACACTGTTTTATACACTGAAGATAAGGAAATACGATGATAATAAAATAAAATAAACCTTTCTAGTCTATTCTATGAAACAACAATATTATAATGCTTTTATCAATAAACTTTTGCAACATTATTGAATACTAGCAATCCGTTATTTCGTAAAATGTGCAATTTTAAAATAAATTATAGCTTTTGTGAAGCTCGAGTGTTTCAAAATTTCTTTCCAGAGATTACTTGTGGATTACTTCCTCCATAGAAAACTCAAAACTTAGAAATTTAACCTGTTAATATAATCCCAACCAACTTCGATTTCAAAATTTACATGTATTTACAAGGTCAGTTCTAGAAAGAAATAATTAAATAAATTAGGCAAAAATAAATGAGATACCTGTACAAGAAGTTCACTTATTTATTTAAACCTTAGTAACAACAGTAAATATAGGCAGACAACCAGCCAACCTCTTTGTTAAATAGGAAAAACAATTTCGCAGCCATTATTAAAAATACTTTTCTGATGGCAATTAGCACCCGAGCTTCCTCCAAGCTTACCGTTTTCGTTTTCAGCGACATTTTGTTACTTTGCCTTTTGAAGCTATCACGAAAGGTTAATTTGTCATTTTTGAGAATAAACTGTATATTTCTATGTTCTCTTGTATTTCATTGACCAATTCAAAAATCTTATTGAGTATCATTATTTTTGCAGTTCTCCTTAAACGAAAAGTATTTTTTGTCACATACGAAGTAACTTCGCCGTCGCTGTAAATTAAGGAAATATATACGAGTACATACTAGGAACAAATTATCTTGCTTTCGATCTAACATAAAGTTTAGTTTTCGGGCTTCGGCTTTTAGAGTCAAACGGGAAAGGTAAGTTTAACCAAACATTGCCGAAGTTTACGCCAATCCAGGGGTTCTCAAACTTTTTAGTTCGCAGTCCACTTATACGTTATGTGCGAAATCAGTGGTGGGGGAACTATCAAGTTATTTGCAGCGCTCGATGTGACAGAAATGTGAATCAATGAGCCATCCGCGAAAATTAGCAGATATCATGGCCCCCAATAATATGATCAAGGTGTAGTATTTTGTCCGGCTCCCTTGGTAATCCATACCATGGGGGGTATTACAACGTCTTAAAACCGGGCTTGTCCCGGCGAGTGAAAGTGACAGAGCTATACAAGTCGTCTACCACCATCTCGTTCACTCACTGGAACAAGCCTGGTTTTAAGATGTGGCCTATTCATCCGTGATGTTTTAAAGCGTGAGTGGTTACGCTCAGGGAACGAGATAGCGCTAGACGACTTTTATAGCTCTGTCTCTTTCCCACAGCCTACAGACTCATGCTTTAAGACGTCATGCCTACCTTTAGAATTAGGTATACGTGTTTGACCGTACCTCGTACTCGAAGTTAAATAAATAAGCGCCTTTTAGAGTACAACTAATTTTTACCAACGATAAATTTCGTGTTTTATTTTACGTCCCAAAACCTGGTGTTAGAGACTGCCGGCTCATGGCGATGGCGATCGATGGCGTGGCGCTCCTCTCTGTGTGCCACCAGGGCACCGCAACACACAGTTTGGGAACCGCTGCGCTAACCCAAATAAATGAATTTTGGTCTACCTATTCTGGTCCGCTCTAACTAAAGTACCTTCTGACCGAAATGGAAAACTCCAGTAGAAGTCAAAAGTCTAGTTAGTACAACAATATAATTCACGGTATAATTTAGTAAATTCTTCATTCTAGAAGTTTCCATAAACCTTGTACTCTAATGAATAATTTAATTATGATAAGATACCTTGTGAAATTGCTTGCGTAATACTTACCTATTAAAACAAGAAAAAGATAACTTAGAAACTAATGCGGACATACATATCAAAATGGAAGACAACGGAACGGAATGAATAAAAACACCCAACGGAACTGTGCCAAAAAACTTGAACAATGCAAAAACGAAACCAACAAACATTAATGTCAAAACTTTTAGAAAAACTCATCACGATAAAAGTCGCGATTACATTTTCATTAATTACTACGCTTGAAATGTGATGGCTCAGTAAATAGAATCACGAAGGCCGAAATCTATAGACATTCAGCACAAATTAATGTATTCAATTGTACGACAGTCACAAGAACAATGTTTACCTCAAGTAACGTTTATCGAACGCAGCCTTAGACACGTCTCAGAGCAGGTACCTATACTTACAACAGCAGAACAGTCTTATCTGTACCAAAATTATACAACAAAAGGGGACTTCGAATAGCTTATTTAAATAAACTTAATTAAAACTCACAAAGAACAAATTGCAACGAAATTGCCTTACGAACAATAAGAACAACTAGTTTGGAATAACCTCCTTGCAAGAAACTTTATGATTGTAGCAGCTTCCCAGCAGAATTATGACACGATTCGAGCACTACTATTATTGTATATCATCGTGAAAGCCTTTTTAGAGTAACTATGAAAGTGTTTACGGCCCCTATTAGTGCTGGCATAAAGAGGAATAATAAAAATGAAGAAAAATGACATGAACATTTCTTAACGAATGCGGTTGGAAATTTCTGAACGTAATAAAGGAACTGGGTACGGTTAAGAGGTGTTAGGTCAGGGGTGGATGGTTACACATGAAATAGGGGCAGCAAATACAAGCAAGAATGGATATGTAAGCGGCCTCGGTACACAAATAGGATTCAGTCAAGTACACATTTGGTTTGGTCAGTGTACGGAACGTACCGCGTGAGTAGGGTCTGTTTAAATACCGCCAGACGTATTTCCGATTAAAACCTAATGATGAATTATACACATAATACCCAGCGCTGTATTAGATCAATAATAGTCTTACGCATTACGAATAGAATCGACGGAATAATTGAATTAACAGCTTCACATCTAGTTTAATTAGTAACACTTAGATCTAACTTGAGACAAAGCAGAACTAACTCGCGTTCAGCACTTCGGACATTGTTTCAGTCATACGTAACATTTCGTGCTCAACCAAATTAATTGAAGAAGATAATTGAGAGTCACGGTTGACGTTATAGTTAAGCGATTGACTGATATGCTGCGTATTGCGGATTCGGTTCACGCAAGCAGGAAATATATTTTGTATAACTTATAAGTGCTTGTTCCGGTTCTGAATGTTTTTATACGAGTTTAAAGGTTAGTAAACGCACAAATGATACAAGAGGAATTCATTATCTGGGACAAAGTGTTAAAAAAATGAGCACAAAGAAAATCTCGTCTTTAAAAATGTAATCTCTTAACAAAGTAAAGATTACGAGAACAATCCACGGTAGCATGAGGGTAGCAAAAAAATACGAATCTTATTTGAATAGTTCCCATTGTCGTTGAACGAGTAAATACAGCCGTGAAAGCATTCAAATAGTTTTCATTCTCTATGAAAAGAGTTCTTTTGTTACAAGAGTAAAACAAATAACGAAATAACGTACGAAATTAAATGAATACTGTACATAATTAATGTATGAATCCCTTGATTAATCTTAATTAACACATGTCTCAAAATTTCCTCAGGAGGCTATGAGATGTGAAGTTGATATCTCAATTTGATAGACACCGTCCATTGAGATGCTCTGGAGGAATTAATTAACTTGTTAATTTGTATACGAATTTGTCATTATATACGGAAGGTTCTTCGCTTCTGAAGAATTATCTTGATGAAGCTATCAACGATGTAAAATGACAAGTATCGTCTTTAACGTGTAGATAACCGTCGCTTCCCGTAATAAAATATAAGCATGTGAGTATTGAGTATCATAAATTCTAGTTATTTTCATTTCAGAAAATACAGAAAAATATTTCTCTTATTTCCTTTGATGTCAAAGTGTATTTATGTCAATTTTCATTGAGTTATGAGAAAACGTATACTGAGATATTTCAACTGGCCATTTACTTATCAAATTTTATGTATAGTAGGGTGATTTGTAGGAATGAAAACGAACAGTCATACACATTGAAATTAAAATCGCAAGTACGTAAAATAAGTAGAAATATTTCGCTTACGCGGCTATGTCCGTTGAGATTATGTTACGCACAGTGTGCAAAACTCTTGCTTGAAATCAAAATGATGATAGGTTATTAGTACTGTGGTTCACAGCGGATAAAACGTCATTATGATGTTATATCTGCTTGTTTATTTAAGCAGACGAAACCTTCAGTCGATATTATTGCTATTTTTTCACTTTTATCCTTCAGCTTCTTAAAAATATGAATACAAAACACAGGTGCAGTATTAAATGTCAGATATCTAAACTTATTGTCTTCAATTTGAAGAAAATAAGAAGGTTAAAACCAGTTAAAACATGAGCGCCATCTTACTCCAAATGTCATTAATTTTATTAAATGAACAGAGATTTTGATTGGGCATCTTACATGGACCTCAATACACTTGAAACTATAGTTTTACTGTTGGCCATTTGTACAGACACGCGCAAAAGCTTAAAGAACCTCAAATCAATAATCCTACATCACAATAATAATTAACCTCATCTCTGTCTTTTTCAAGGTAAACCTAAGGATAAAATCCTATCCTTTGAAAGTCTATCAACAAAAACCAACATGGATTATCTCGTATAACATTTATTAAGTGGAATTGAAATCAAAATGGCACTCGAAATTGTGTCTTTGTATTTGTTACGAACCATTATTTCTAATGGCTTAACTTGTTTGTATCCCCTACACAATAGTGCTGTCACATTTTATATCTCCTCCACTAATAGGGATCCCAGAAATTGGCACAGAAACGATTATCACGGCGGGAATCCGTTGCCAACTACCCTTTTACATACATACCCCAAAAACTAAAACCGATAGTGCCCAGCGAAAGCACAAGGAACTTTAACGCTTAAGTACCCGCATAGCTTGAGAAAATCTCAACGTTTCCTGTAAAAGTTTTATTGAACGTAATTTTCCTTTGGTGCTTAATATCGCGTGTGTTGACAAGATCAGCGCTGGGGTCGCGGATTTGATCTCAGCGCACCCGGTTACGCAATCGCCGCACTCCATGCACTTGACATCGGGACCCAATAACCGTTTGTTTATCTATTCGAGCCAATTTTCCCGCTATTGTGCACATGAACACATTTTCCAGCAAAAAAAAGTGCCAAAATTGCCTAGCTGCTGCTTAGACCTAGGTATAGGTTGTACATAGAGACAATTACGTGATTTTCTCTTCAGTAAGGTGAAATGGCAGCATTACCGGAATTTTTGAGAATTATTTCATGATTTTACAGTAGTGATTAATGACGAAAATAAATTAACAAAGATTTATTTCTAACTACGCAATATTACTTACCTGAACTTTTAACATCCGAACTTTTAAACAAAACACAGAAATAGCGAAATAGTCACTGAAAAGTAATTTCAGTCCAAGTCCGATAGGCCGCACGCACTTTTAACGGAAAGTTTATTTTATTGCATCGGCGCGGGTAGGCGAAAGTTGTGGTGGGCGGACGAGCGGGTGCAGGTGTCGCACGCCGCCCGAGAAGTGGCGGGCGAGGGTGTGGGCGGGGCGCGGGCGGCGGGGAGGGGGGAGCCTGGCGCCTGCGCGCCCACGTCCGCGCCCGGACGCTGACGTCACGCGCGATCCGCCACACTGCCGCCCGACAGAGCTCAGCCCCGACACCCCGTTTCGCACAAATCGCACGCTCAGCTCCACTCAAGAGCCACACTCACTACCCGCTCCCGTGACTTGTAAACTACTATAGAACAATACGGATGTAATACTTCATTGAATTCTAATCAACAGTTTATACCCAACTGTAAAGAAATCCAAAAATAACCAAAATGTTTCGCGCGCCTTACTAGACTTCAAACATGTAACACAGATGTAAATCCAATATTTTAGACAGAAATCAAGTAAGTACAATTATTTATCAGCTTAAAATCTTTTTACATCGAAAGATTCTGATAATATTCTACTTCTAGACAAACAACGCCACAAAGGAAATATTTTCTCTGAACATTATTAATTAAACTGTCATGTGAAGTTCCAAAAGTTTTATTGGGCGAAAATATTTTCATACGTTGTTTTGTTAGATTTATTGTACCTAAGCATGGTTGAACTACAATGCTCATTATACACATTATACGGTAAGAAAAAATACTTAAAAATATTTCATGTAGCTTTTAATATCAAAGCTTTTTTCGGCGATTTTGTCTGCTTGGTACCGGAATTAACGGTAACCTATGCCTTCTTTGAATACTCTACCTCTCTGCCAAAAAAATATCATGATCAGTTCAACCGTTCTGGCGTGGCTGAGTACCAACCTTCCATTCATCCATAGATCTAAACTGTCTCACTTATAAATATTAGTAGAATGAGCATAGTAATCAAATCGTTAAACCTTATGACTCACTTATGTTGTGCACTTCTTTTTCCGTAAAGTCTTGAGAAAAACATAGAGCTCAGAACTAGCACGAATAAAAAGGATATAAAACATGCTCCATTAGTTTTATATGCCTTTCATTTGCTCAGTAACAGAGAATGACTTCATTTCCGTGAAAAAAACTTGATAATTCGGTCCCAATTTATGCATAATTTCTTCATCATCAGCCTATAATGTTCCTCCTGCACCCTCTTCTCTGTGAGAGGGAGTGGGCCATAATCCACCACGCGAACCCAGTGCGGATTGGTGAATTCTAGGACATACCGGCTTCCTCACAATGTTTTCCTAAACCGTTTTGAGAGCAGTGGTGATGAAATAAATTACACAAAGTAATGCGCCTGGCAGGGTTCGAACCCACGACCTCCAACTCGTAAGTCGGGACCGATACCACTGGGCCACCACTGCTCATAATATACTTACTATACATATTTCATGCATAATTTACTTATGAGTAAAGGCCGAAAGACACAGGAAATATTTTCAGACATGGATTAATACATAGAGTGGCATGTCACGGCGCAGACGAAGTCTCCGGAAGAACTTCTGTTTGAATGAAACCACTAGACCAGGCGGCAAACACTATACTTTGACAGTGAATGTATCAATGTCGGTTAGACCACACCTCTTAATTTTCATTTAGAAGCCTGTTATTTTTTTCTTTTCTTTAAGCTGGCCAGTACTTATTTTATTAGTTGAAAACCTCCATGGCTAGCTAAACTTTTTTATTACCTAATTTAATTTCCCGCTGAAGGTACAAAGTCGTAAGGCAGTCTAACGGTTAGATACTAAAATTAAATATAAATAATCCCACAGTCTTTGGTCAGAAAGAGAGAAGGATAATTCGTTGTAAAACGTGCTTCCTGGAATTAAATTTTGTTTTTGGCTTAATGAATTCTTTTAACTTTTTAAAAATGTTAATTAACTTTTTTGTTAGATAAACGCTACGCTAACCTACGTAATTGTAATTTGGGTTTCACAATTTTCAACCGACTTCATTATATTCCCCGTTATTTACGTGTTTGAACTCAACTCGAAGTAAAAATGTGTCGTTATGGAAATTAGAAACTACTGTGTCCACTGAAAAAAAACTATTTTGGCAAAAATTTAGAATAGTTTCTACAAACAACAAAATGAAACCAAGTCCTTACAATTTGTAGAAATACAGCAAACACCTAAAAGTGTTTATTATTTTTGTTTGGTTTACACAAAAGAATCTTTCACAACACTTTTATCGCACAATTTCCGGTAGAAATCTAAAAATTCCGAACGTTCCCATTACGGGGTGTCACATAAGGTATCTTGATATTGAAGAGATTTTTACTTCGTTAGTGTGATCACATACATTCTACTAATTATATTCAAGTAAATGGTGTGTCAGTAATTTGAGCAGTTAGTAACTAACAATGTGTCATACGAATTACTAATTTTCATAATGGATCGTACATCGTGACAGTAGAATTACTTTAATTTATAATTGCGTTGGAAAATTAATATTGCTCTCGTCTGAAACTTCTTGTCAGGTTATAGCTGAGAAATACCTAAGTAGATTCCCTAAACAAACTTATCTTGTAAGATTTATTTCATATTTGCAAAAAACATAAGCGGGGGTAAGAAAAAAAAAATTAACACAATCATGGCGATAGTGTACTAAATATCGGGCTACTGTTTTCCAATTAAATCAAATTATTTTTGAAAGAAAATTTAATGTCTAAGTACTTGAAACCAATACCGGCGTAAGGGCAAGGCGCGGTTAGGCGACCGCCCAGGGCGCCGAATACGAAGGGGCGCAGGCCTACTTTCTTGAAGATTTCCCAATCTCTCTCATCCCATGTTTAGGGGATAAACCCAAAACCCGTCTAAAGAAAACACAAAACGCCATCTATTGCAACGCATTGCAAACATGCACAAATGCATAACAGAGAGTCACGTTCGTTTCTTTTAATAAATGGTAATTTCATTAAATCCTTTTCCTTTTTTTTCATATGGGTTTGTATTGTAGCACAGAATATATAAAGTTTGGGGGCGCCGCCGTAGAAAATCTCGCCCAGGGCACTGGTAGGGCTAAAACCGGCACTGCTTGAAACATAATATTAGATATTTACGGAAATTAAGGATGGGATACCATAAAAAATTATCAGACACACGTGTGTCTGATAATTTTTTAAGGTTATTGTGGTTTATTTTTTTTATGTGGTCTTTTGTACCAGTCATACACGTGTATGACTGGTACAAAAGTCCACATAACAACATGAAGTTTCAAATCAAATCAATGCAATATCATAAAATTTATAAAAGAATGATAAAACGAATGCCAAAAATAATGTACCATTTAAATAGTTGGTAATATTATACTAACATTAACTTACTAAATAATAAGAGTGATTGTTTACTGCATATAAACCTATCCAATGACTCATGTTAAACAAAACATTACGAACGGTAAGTGATTTCAGGTAAAATGACCAGCAGAACCGCTCGAACATTTTTGATTCCCTTTGGAACTAAAAGCTTCTTACTTCTTGCTCATGTCAAGTATGACTTCCTGCACGTTACAGTCAAAACTAATAAGTCTGCTTCGCCGCACCGCTCGCTTTCTGCATCGAACTCTTTAAAAATAGTGCAACACAAGCTTCCTTCAAATAAATACACTTCCAGACACTTTTATTCGAACATCGTTAACCTTCAAATGAATAGGTTTATTTAGTTTTCCTACACAAGAAAACAACATGTGAAAAGCCTTACTGAAAGAAAAATTTTATTTCCAAACTATTCCGGAAAAAATAAAGGCCTTTATTGCCACAGCCCAGGACTGTTTATAGGCAACTATGAAAACAAGATTAACTGAAATATATTGGAACAGTACACAGTTGGGCTGCTATAAGCTTTGTGTTTGCGGCGAGTGTGATTATTAGCGAACGGCGCGGCGTCGAGCATCAATCCATTTGCCATCGGATTGACTCAGTGCACCTATAAACGCGCCATTGTTAAGCTTTCATTATACTAGTTCGCTTTGACATCAACCCACAACTTCGGCGGAAAGTGATTAAACTCGATAATTACCAAACTTCGCCACCAATCGGTTTTGTTACGCTCCAATTGGTGTAAAAATAATTTATTTTACTCAGCGCTTCGAGGAAAATACTTCATTCCGCTAACTTAGCTTCTACATCAATAATTTAAGTATCAAAATTCCTCCATTTTAATCTTAATTGACAGGTAACTTAGAACTGTATCCTCACGTTTACTAATCCAGTAAATGAGAGTGGTCTGATTAAAATTTCATGAAATGGCAGGCATATGTGAAATGAAATCCTCGACAATTTGGTTTCAGCTACCTGCTTGTTGCATACGAAAAATCTAATGTCGCCTTTTCTGTTGACCTTATCATAATTATAACATGTTTTAGTAAGCTTGTAACCTTTTACACTTAATAAGAAATGGTTTTACAAAGCGTTAAATGACTTCAGATAATTTTAAGATTTGTTCGAACGAATACCTCCCTATCTACATATTATTAAGAATAGAATTCGAAATTGAAGCTTCTGACTTATTGCTTACATTAACTCTGATGGCCAGCTGTTACCAATTTGAGAATAACGAGAGCTCTGCAACTTCGTGACAACAAATAACATTATGGACTATCAAAGTATCATCAGAAAAAATTAAAACAGTGTAAACTAACTTTTGATTTAGACGATGTCTATTTTGTAGACTTCAATACGATAGGTTCACAGTTGACTTTTGCAGTGATTAAATAAAGGACAAAGGTATATTTATGACATGGTAACAAGAAGTAAGTACTACAAACGGCCTTCACACGCACCTGACTAATTCCAGTCCCTACATATGACTTCAAAGATATATTAAGCCACAGTACCCAACGGCCTTAACGGTCTATTAAGTCTCTGATAACTTTGGAGCAAGAAACGTTTACTGAGATGAAGACAGCCTACAGCGATTCCATACCTTCCTTGAAAAGGGTGAAATAAACCCAAAGAGCCTGGGTAGTTGTGGCATGCATGCCAGGTCTATTTTCGACCTTATTGAAAAACAATAAAGACTGACCCCCCAGAGTGGAAGCGTATAAGTCTTTGATAGTGAGTGTGAATGCGCTTCGTAAATGTTTAAAATGGAATTCCTCCGTCGAACTTGATACCTCCAGAAGATCGATGAGGAAGTTTGCTTTGCTGGAAGAAATGCTGACTGTTCGTCTATTCTTGCATATCTGACTATTATAGTGTTGTATACTAGACTATACACGTCGTTGCTTACCTTAAATGTAATTTATTTTAAAGTATTTAAAAGTAAAGTAGACTTTTATAGTAGTTATTTTGATATGTATTGGGTCGAATTCTAAAATATAATAATCTCACTTTTCTGTAATAGTAAGTAGAGTATATTAGAGAAAAGTGAGTATATTGTAAGACCATACCTGTAAAAAAAGATCAAACAAATAATAGTGTACACACCAGGCTACATATTTTGAATGTAACATAGCAGGAGACAATCTACTCGTGATTACCATCAACAGGTCACGAATTCAGATTTCAGGCTGCTACTGACACATCCAATACTTAACACGGCCTAGGAAGTGAACACAACACATCAGTAGAAGCACTGACGATCTAAACAGTCAATGAAAATATAAATAATGCATTTTTATTAGCCGTTAATTTTCCACTGCTAAGGAAAAGCTTGGGACTCTTTCTGAACGAACTTTTTTGTGTTTTTTTTTTTTTTGTTGTGAGGGTATGTCCACTTCTGGTGACAGTGTTAATTGAGCCGCCGTGGAAACACTACAGGCCTCTGACGTGACTTTGGACTTATAATTCCAGGTTTCCTCATGAAGTTTTCCATCTTAAATGTTGGTGATGTCCAAGATAAACTTAGATAGTACATACCTACATGAAAAGAGAGGTGCTAAACCTTTGCAATACGTATTATGTGCAATGTATAAACAAATTATTTCTAAATTGCCTTGGATAGAATTACTACCACCTAATCCCATTTCAATTACTTATATTATTATGTAATAATGATTAGGGAACTTAGTAACAGCATCATCAACCCGTAGTCTGATTCCTTGAACCGAATCGAGCAATGAATTGTTAATAACACATTAGCTGAGGCAATGAAATCTGTACTTTATATATTCCGTCCGTGCTTTAATTTGAAATTACGAAACGTTCATAATTTCATAATAAATAACTTTTATATGATTGTGAAACTTTCATGCACTGTGTAAACACAGCTTAGTAAAACAAAGATAAATACGGGGTGTCCTTAGAAATACGTATCTTCACATAATCTTGATGGCAAAAGCCATAGACATTCTTCGGAGGATCTCTGGGATGCTCTTAATAGTTTGCAATTATGAGAATTAAATATAATTTGAAATCTCTAGGCATTTTTTGCCTACCTGAACAAAAAAATGGTCATAACTTTAGAACGATGAAAAATAGCACAGATATTCTTAGAAGTAAAAGATTCGACATTACCTTTCAAATGCTAGTATTCAATTTCATTCAAACTTTTAGTGACACCCTATACATATACTCGTATCTAAATAAAACAACACGGTAGACGTGTGTAGCAAAAGTCTTTTTGTTCCAATCAAACTCGCTCTACATGTGACAAACAACAGTCAGTTTCAAATAAAATCGTATTTTTTAAACCAATTCCAATCACGTTGCAAACGCGATTTACCGCCACGAGTCGAACGACACGTCCTCTACATTTAACGTGCACAAAGATGTTGTGGGCCAGTGTTGTGAGCAAACCACGAACCAAGGAAAGTAATCAGTTGCAAGTTATGACTACAGATGGCGCTAGACGAGTCTACAAGATATCGCTGTACTTTATAACGAAGATATTTTTGCACATTTTACGATGGATTCAGATTTTGAACTTAGAGTGCATGTTTTATCAAAGTTCGGTTTTTGGCTGGAATAAGTGTTTGGATGAAGAAATTGAATTCAAAGTCAAAGTCAAATCATTTATTCCAATTAGGCCATCAAAGAGGCACTTTTGAACGTCGAAATTTAAATTTAAAGGGAATAGGAAGGGGAAGGGATTGATTCTACAATTCTGGGGCTAAGGTTACTTTATCTGAATCATATTGTTATAATTTGTGATAAAATTCGAAAAACGAAATTCACAACTTATTAAACATATTGTTTTAAACGAGTGAGCTAAAGTGGCCTTATTAGACCCCCAAGAAATTTGCTTCAAATTCTATCTTCATTCCTGCCTTATTTCAATACCTACTGTCTCAAAGTTTGAGAAGAATGGTACGAATAATATTAATTCCGAATTAAAAATGTGTCCCATTAATTCAATGTCAGGGCCACGAAGTTTTGAGAAGGGAGGAATTTTAGAATAAGTATAATGCGAACCTAAATTTCATTATCACAAAAAAGGGGATTTCAGGGACTGAGTGCTTTTTAGTTCTACAAATCATTTTGCTGACTGGACATTAAATTAAGACCGTAATTTCTTGCAGCGCGAATTTACATGCCAAAGTAGTCTGTGTTTTATCGACTTTTAACTTGACTGATTTATGCCGAGCTTGGCTTTAAAGTGTTTTAGCTGTCAGTCCTGCTTAACCCGCTGGGAACCCTAACTAATTTTATCAACTATGAGAACTATGACTTTGAATAGGGAAAAAATAGGTAATACGCCCTAGTTGACAAAACGCCCCAATCGCGACCGCTGTTGACGTACAACAATTATATGGCACTTGGCCTCTGTTTGTTATACGCCAACAGTGGCCACACTCACGTATGGTTCTGAGCAGTAAGTTTGAATACCAGAATGACGGGTCGTATTGTCAACTAGAGGGTATTACGGGGCGTATTGTCTAGTAGGGCGTAATACCTAACTTTTCCCTACCCTGCTATGTTATAACAGCAATTGTAATTGACAGCCATAGATGAACTACCGTGAATGTTATGACATTTTAATTCCAATGCCACAACAACAACATTAAAAAAAAGAATACTACACGCAATAGACAATCGATTTCTATCACGCCCCATAGCGCTGGCTAGTAATACGAGAATACCTGTTTTTAAAATATTTACTAACGTCACTGACACATACATAACTAAGATTATACGTGTATATAAAATTGGAAAGAAACTTATACCCCAGCGACCTTGCCGTTCACTACATGTTCATAAGATAGGTATTCGACGGATCTCGTGTTGTTCCATTCGGCTCCGGTTACGGCCAAATGCCAATATTACTCTAAGAATACTGTTCCAGGAATTATTTTAAATACGTCTTTATGAAATAAGACTATTTGTTAAACACGACTTATTAAACTTCAAGGATTTATTTTGCATCATTCCACATTCATAAGCGCGGGAATCTCTACCAGAGAGCTGTCAACTGTCAAACGGCGTAGGGAAGTTCCTATGATGCGAGACATGGGGGCCAATTTTCGGCTTTAGGGATGGTGTCGAACACGACAAAAATTTCTAATGATGTAATTTTTTCGACAAATTTTAAAAGTTGCTATTCTGGGGATGTCGAATTCGACTTTGTCGAAGGCTAACATTAGAGTTCATCTCGAGTGCTTCTGAGCAGTAGAGATGTCATGTCGATTGTAGAGATACGCCATTCCTGAGTGAATTCGTTGAGTTTTGGATTGTACACTGTTTTCTTTTCTTTTGTTTTTTAATTGGCCCCATGCTGTTCCGCGTAGATCCGATTTTGTTCGTCTAACAGCTCAGTAGAATGATAATATCAAAGAAATAGCAAGTTTCCATGTTCTAACTGTGAAGAGTTATTTCAATATTTGTATCGGTAAAGTCCGTATATCTAGGTATATTATTATCTTGATTTAATAATTATGTATGTGACTAACAGCCATAGAGAATACATAATCACTTCATTATTTAGCAGTTCGTGATTATGAATATTCATGAACTGGTGAACTATTAAACTTCTTTTTAACTATTTTTACGATTGAACGCTAATTTGTCGGTAAAACTAAAGCGTGGGATGTATCAACCACTTAAAGTTGTCTTAAAAACCTTCTTGGCGAGTATTTTTCTATTTATAGACTAAAGTTGTCAATATTTTAAATGTTGGTTGACACCTGTCCAGGCCAGTTCTAGTTCTAAATTTTTTTTTTTTTTTTGAAAATGAAGGAATTATAAAAAACTGATTTTATGGCAGTTCCACATTAGTGGCGTGAACCCCAGTGAACAGGCACAAACGAGAATGCGGATGGTTTTCGCGGGGTTCACGAGCGTTCGTTTTAGATCGTTTATTGTGCCGAGAGTTCACGGCGAGAATTCGCGGCGTGAATTCACGTCACTAATATAGAGCTGCTATTAAATGTGTTTCTCATTATGGCATCATCATCATTTTTCTGCCCTTATCCTACCAGTATTGTACTTCTTGTTGCTGAATTATGTCACACGATGAATCAATAAGAAAACTTTCGACAATCAACAACATCAATTTGTACTGACCTGGGTTACTCAAACATATACTCTTTTTTATGCAGTAAATTTTTCAGATAATATTATTATTTAAAATACAAATGGCATTATACATTTGCATAAAATTCAAGCTATCGATAGACATATAGCTAATTTAAGTTCATTGCAAATTTTCAATTCACCTACAACATGTAATAAAAATTAGCTACGCTCTGATGCAGTTGTAGAAAATAACAATACAACTAAACAATAAATACAAAATATTAAATACTAAATAATGCTAAACAATGACATGGCTTTGAACGAAATCATAAATATAGAAATACACAATTTATATAGATTTTCTTAATGATTTGTTAAGTACAAATCATTAAGAAAATCTATATAAATTGTGTTTTTTTTACGAATTTTAATTATTAATATTCATATAAATATTATTCATTTATTTAAAAATCCCAATTCAAAAATGCATGGAGCTGGAACTTTCTGAACGTTTCTGAAGACGGCTGGATGTTTGCAACTCTTTAAGTCAAAAAAACTAAACGGATTTGGATGATAGGTATTTGGTACCATATACCCCACTTACAGAAATTAACCCAGAATTAGGTAAAAAACTACTTGAATTGGGAAGTAATGGCTTAACTACTCAACAATAGTAAGAAGCTATCTTAAAAATAAAAGTTTTACATAAAACAAATAAATGTGTGAAGTAACTCTTTGTATGCACGCCTTGATATTAAAAACAAGCAAAATATTTTAGGAAACATTTCATAGGTCAACATTCTCTTAGATGGCACGTCACTGCCAAGTACAATAAAAAGCATTACTCATGCCTCGAAAACGTTTAGTGTATTTTTGAAGGATTTAGGAGAAACAGTAAGAGAAAAAAAATAATGGAAAAGATCATAGGTCGACAGCGTCTTGGCATTGATTGGTGAAAAGATTATTTCTAGGCAACCTTGTATCACCGTCCACCACAAAAGCATCGCTTTCGCTCGGACGAGATAGTGGTCAACTGCAAAGCCTATAGCTAAATAGGTAATATAAAAAAAATGGGGAACGACTACTACTAACTATTGATTTTACAACCTCCTTTCATTTACCTCCAAAGTTACACCACTTTGGAGTTATTAGTAAAAAGCAAGCAGTAACATTTTTGTGAGATTATAAAGCACTGCCAGATACCAGTAAGGTCAGTCAGTAATAATGTAAATTGTTAAATATAAAGCAGTCTTCAATTTGTAACTAACTCAACAAAAGCCTTATAACACCGACAGCAACTCTGAACTGAATTTTAATTTCGTTCGTCAGTAAAAGTAATATTCAACCGGTATTTGCCGTGTTTTTACTCTAGAATGTATAGAGTATCTACTGAAAATTCAGGCTAAAATAAACGGCCTAGCTTGTGAGGTACTAATACAGGTAAACGGTCTTTCGAATTTAATGTATTTTCGATCGGGTCTTAGTGCTTCGCATTTATGCATTCGAAGTTGCGAGTCGAAGCTTTTGCAACTTTATTTATCTTTTTTTTGTGTACATATTTATTTTGTGCTTAAGTTTGAGGTCATTACTAATCATCATCTTGTTCGCTTAAGTGTGTCTATTCAATAGACAATATAAATATTTCTGATGAAATGTATTTACACCATAGGTTCTTCCGTAAGAAAAACTAGTAACTCACCGGACTTATTAGTGTGACGTTGTCTTAAGATTGTATGTGACTATTTGTTTCATACGATTTTGTTAATAGGTAACATACCAAAATAAAACCTGCCTTTAATTTAAACATAAAATTCAGCCATATCTTTTAAAAATAAAACAAACAAAATTCTTAGGTGGTTTAAGAGGCAAAATAGTAGATTATGCACCGAGGGGCTAAAGTTGTGTCTTATGTCACGGGCGTCATATTGAATCTCGAGCGCAATGAAGGATTAGGGATTTAACTCCCGAGCGTAGCGAGGGAGTTAAGAGTTTAACTCACGAGCGAAGCGAGGGAGTTAATACAAGAATCCTGAATGCAGCGAGGGATTCAAGCTAGCCCAAGGCAAAGACACCTTTAGCCCAGAGGAGGATACTCTACTTTTTACACCTACTGTGAGAAAATAATAGCCATAGTAAGAAAAACAAAGTATCTTCTATGGTTTTGTCGTGTTTGTCCTAATGATATCACTCTCATGGATGTGGCGTTTGTGTAAACTAAGTTTTATACAGGGCTGGTAGAATATTTTTGGATGATTGGCTGTATGCATTTTGAATTTAGAACGTCATTGGAGACGCTCGTGAAAATAGAGTATTTTTGATAAAATGTGATAAATCGACCATATTATAGATAGGTTTTATTATTTATTTATTTATTTACAAAATCCACAGCAATCTTAGTGCAGTTTATTTAAAATAAATTAACTAATGTTACAGCCAATTACTATTACCTACGGTATTACGGTGCGGTACGGTATTTGTTATTATTAATGCCAGTTTTAATGTTATTTCATTCCTTTTAAAAAATGGTTCGTAGGTAGTTATCTAATTATTCTTACAATATTATGTCTTCGAAAACATGGCAACGATATGAAGAAGCAATCGTTATGATTTTTTAGGAAATCGAGAATATCATCCACGCGTAGTAAGGGTTTCGAGAATAGCTTTCCTCTTTCTGGCACACTAAATCAGATTTGGCTGTATGGGCTCAGCTCCCTTTGCCTGCCCCAAAGAGGGACGAAAAGAACCAAAAAAAAAATCTAGGCTGCATGGGCTAGATAGATCCCTTTGTCTTCCCAAAAGGGAAAAGAAAATTAAAAAAAAAAAAAATCTTTCTGGCACCAAAGGGTGTTTGTTGTTTATAAACATATTCCAAATTCAAATCACATTATTGACCAGCGGGTATTAATGAAATCCAGTACAACATTATTGACCGGCTGTGCCCTCGGCCACTAATGACTCACTTTAGGTTAAGGTTGCTTGACATATAATTAGACATTTTCGAGCAGGTGGTGTGAAAAATTATTAATTACCACCGGAATGCATAGATGTTCAATTAAACCGAATCGCGAATGATATTCACAGCCAATTACAATAATCACCGGAGTGATGCAATTTTATTTTTTTAAATAGCGCGATTTGTTGCTCGGAATGCTCACATTGCCTTCCCCAGAGCGATATTCTGCAACGACATGGATGAGCCTTGTCGTTAAAATTAATTGCATGTGATTATGCTTATTAGTTTACTACATAATAAACACATCACTATCGCTGATATTCTCAAATGCTGACTCAACTCAAGTCAAGCTCGACACGCCCCAAATCTGCCACATAATATGGCATTTACAGAGGTCGATTTTTCGTTCGGTATGATTGGTGACTAGCCGTGCGGCCAAAATCGACCGTCTAAACGACAAATCAACTATTTTTATATTATTTATGTTTGCAAGGGATGCGACTGGTGATGAGTCGCAGGACTAGCCACACGGAAGCTGCAAAGCTACTAACCAGGCAAATCGACTAAAAAATCGACTAAATGGCCACGGCATATTGTTGTTAAAACACTGACATAAACGATCATAATTTGTGAGTTTTTGTAAAAAAACAACACACAAACAATCAATTGCGGTTGGTAAATATGATATAGTGGACATATCAAAACATTGTCATGACGACCAAGTCTGGCTGAGCTAAAAAAATTACTCAAAACAGAACATTAAGTACGTTTGAATTGAATTCACTGCATTGGCATTTTTATGCGAGAGAAGTCTTTTCTTACCCACTGTCATGTGTAATATTTCATCCTATTTTTTTTCCTCCCCTTTCATTTCCCTTTCATATTTTTACACATTCTCATCTTTCATTCTGGACTGACGCCAAAATCTGCTTTCTGACAATGACTTGTCTTAAAAGGAATAGAGTTCGATTCTCCCCTTAGGTATTAGGTATGTGTGCGGTTTCTTATAGACACAATAAATGCCAAATAACTAACATACATTCTGAACTGAAAAGAATTCAGTTGATTCTGTAATAACGATCTTATCTGAACGTGTATGTATTTGGTAGTTTATATATAAAAAAATTATACACAAACAAAAGAAGTTAAAAGACTTTTTTTTTAATAAAAATATAACAAATTATGCTTTCCATACTTAAGGTCTCAATTGTGTTTAAAATATTCATATTTATCATTTCATGTTCAACATACAGAACAACATAAAATATGTATACTTTCGTCAAGTTATAAGGTTTGTCATGTCCAATACGGTATATTTTATGTAAATAATAATAATATAATAATATTCCACAACTATCACACAACGTCATCTAGTCCCAAGCTAAGCAGAGCTTGTGTTATGGGTACTAGACAACTGATAAACATACTTATATATTTCTAAATACATACATATTATAGATAAATTACACCCAGACACAGAACAAATGATCGTGCTCATCACACAAACATTTGTCCTGGGTGGGAATCGAACCCATGACCTCCGGCATAGCAGTCAGGGTCACTAACCACTAGACCAACAGGCCAGGCAATATAAAGAAGGGATGCACTGCATTTTCAAGATTTGCCTATTACGTTTTTGTGTTCACAAGAATTATATAAATCCTCTTAGTTGTTGACGTCGTAAAAAATAAGTAAACTCCTATTTCTTAATATCATCCAGCGTTTTGATAATAAAGCTAAGCTAATTTAGTATGCATGTGAATTGCAATAGCACTAAAATTATTGTTTTTGTTTTCTTATCTTCTCAAGAGCAAAGGTTCCTTCCACTTCTCTCGATCGTGTGCTTCTTAACACCAACTCACGAGGAAGCCGTCCAAATCATTCCACCATGTCCTCAACCTTGCGTGACTCCAAAATCCTAAAACCCATAGTCCGAAATAAATAAATGTGACATAAAAATATAATTTAATAAAAATCGTCCATAATTAACATTCTCGTAGACCTTCTACGTAAAGGGTCTACGAAACCGCTACGAAAAATTTTAAAGTGCCCTTTTTTGATAACCTTTATTTATTCATTTATTAACTTAATTAAGCAAGACATTAAAAGTACTTAAGTGTAAATAAGCATATAAATAAAGGTGTCTTCCACTATCGTTACAAATAGTATGATGTCAAAAAACTGAAAGGTATTGATTGATGTTTCACCTTTTCATAAAACCATATGTCAGTAGAGTTACTCGTATTTGTATTATGAATCATTGAGCAACTTACACTATCTCTACGAACTACTTCGTGAGGTCAACTCGCACTTGACCGATTTAATTCTTACTTAAAATCCACCCACTATAAGCAAATCTACTTAAGTGTGCCTTAATAGGTGCAAGGTCTATTGATTTATTAGTTGACAGATATTTATAACAGCTGTCTATTGTACCTAAGTATCAATTTAATTCAATTACCCAAATGTATTCAATATTCATACATTAACATAGTTATCTTGTTACAACTTTCCTGCCGGAGAAATAATTATGTAACAGGATATTATGACATTCGCTGTTAGATTTCTATAAACGTTTTTTAGTGAAAACCAGTTGGTTTTATGTTATATATTTAAATATTTTGTCTATTAAATAAGTGATACAGAGAAAATTGCAACTTGTCAACTGTTGATATTTTTCGCTATTAAGATTTATCGATTACAAAACAACCAAAATCAATAAATTATGGCTTGGGAATTTACTACCAAAATGTTTTAATAGATTAAATTGATAAAAAAGATACGTCAAGAATATGAAATTTACAAGTTTTTTGATTTATGGTAAGCCATTTTAAATAAGACATTTTACACCAATGACACAATGACATATTTAGGTATAGTTTGCATGTAATTATGTTTCACCTTTGCAGAATATAATTGATTACCTCTATTTGAGATCAAGCGAAAAAATCTCAGCTTATAAATCAATTTCCTTCAATTAATACGAGGATGACATAAAATTAATCAACATATTTTCTATAACCAAAACTAATGATCTATACCCATTGTCGCTGGCTTAAAATATCAATTTCTGCCATGTTTCCGTGTATTGTCTATATTTCCTTTTACGCATTAATAATTTGACCATAAATTATATATACAGGTGAAATAATATAGCATTGACCTTTACCGTGTCATGAGTTTGTCTATGACTAAAGCTTTTATGGCCTAACTTCGTCTGATCTTAGCAAATGTCAAATTCTCTGACTAACGTGGTGTGTTGCGCAGTGACACATCAATAGCATAATCAATTTGTAGTATTCCCACAGGTGTGACATAGCCTTTCTTTCTGGCTTTATGCAGGTTGGTAGACGTATTTTTTTGTTATGTGGCTGTTTTGATCAGTTTGTCAGTGGTGATGAAATAAATTACACTAAGGCCCGTATTACAGAACGAAACTTAAATGCTGATCTCCATTTAAATCTAGATTTAAACCAATCAAATGGCTTAAATCTAGTTTTAAGTAATACTTGAGTGGGCCCAGTCGTGTCGTTCTAGGGGTTGTACCTATGACCTTGAACTCTTACCCATATCAAAAAAAGTTTATGAGCATGCGATTTTTTTATGGCAAACATTTTAAAATAAAGAATGGTAAAAGAAGAAAAATAATAAATTATTATTCTACCGTAACAAAAAGATTTCGATTGTCCAGTGATTACATTTTTTTTAAATTTGTGTTTGTCTGCATAGTAACCACTTAACGACTATTGCTCTTACACGTCATATATGACGTTCAAAAAACCGTGGATCATTAGGGCTCATGTACACGACGCCGCCGCCGCGCCGCCGCCGCTCCGCCACCGCACCTCTAGGCTGTGTACACAGTCGCTACCGCGCCGCCGCCGCTCCGCCGCCGCTCCACCGCCGCGCCGCCGCCGCGCCGCCGCCGCTCCGCCACCGCACCTCTAGGCTGTGTACACAGTCGCTACCGCGCCGCCGCCGCTCCGCCGCCGCGCCGCCGCCGCGCCGCCGCCGCTCCGCCTCCGCGCCGCCGGCGCGCTGGCACCGCGAATCCAATTTGCTAGTGTTTTATTTATCTGAAAAAGGAGGTTTCTCATTTTGGCCATAATTTTTTTTTAATGTTTATTCGCGGATAACTTCTTTGTTCATGAACCGGTTTTGATGATGCTTTTTTTTTTGGAAAGAAGATATTTCTTACTATTTAGCTCCACTCGATTTCTTTGGTCTTCCATCATCAATCCCTAATTTCCATATCATGAGACCGCCTTTGAAATACCTTCTTTCCAACAAAAAATAATCATCAAAACCGATTCATAAACGAAGAAGTTATCCTTGAACAATAAAAAAAAAAACACTATATGGCCGCAATGAGAAATCTCCTTTGTTAGATAAATAAAACACTAGCGAATGGCATCGCGGTGGCGGCGCGGAGGCGGCGCGGCGGCGGAGCGGCGGCGGAGCGGCAGCGGAGCGGCGGCGGCGCGGTGGCGACCGTATACACAGCCTAGAGGCGCGGTAGCGGCGCGGCGGCGGCGCGGCGGCGGCGCGGCGGCGGCGTCGTGTACATGAGCGCTTATGATAACTATGTTTTAACTTTCTCAATGACCGTGATCGACTCGGCAATGAACAAAACAGATTTGTCTTATAATACAGTCGTTACATTTAATAATAACGTTGCAGACTTATTAATTATGTGGTTGCTATTTAAAACGTGAGTTTGTAATTCATTGTTATTATGAAAGCAATTGTAAGTGCATTCCATACGTAATGGCGAAGGACTTAATAGGAATAGATTGTCTTCCGCAAGTTAATAATTT
Source organism: Agrotis segetum (assembly GCA_036375495.1). Taxonomy (NCBI): domain Eukaryota; kingdom Metazoa; phylum Arthropoda; class Insecta; order Lepidoptera; family Noctuidae; genus Agrotis; species Agrotis segetum. The sequence continues at coordinate 1,282,587 of JAQSVV010000101.1, forward strand.
TGATGACTTTATGACCCCAAAATAGTTTTGGTAGCGTAATTTAATAACATAATTCATCTGCTTCACCTTTTCCCAACTATTTTGGGGTTGGCCTTCAATCTAACCGGATGCATCTTAACAACAGTATTTTACTTTAAGCGTTTACCCGATCTGCCTATCTCATCCTACCCACAAAGAAACTGTCATCAGCCTATAATGTTCCCACTGCTGGGATACAGGCCCACTCTCTGTGAGAGCGACTGAGCCATAATGCACCACTAGGGCCCAGTGCAGGTTGGTAGATGTCACATTTCTTCAAACTTTTGGATCTGTGACATTCCTCATGGTGTTTTCCTTCATCGTTTTGAAAACTGTGGTGATGAATAAAATACACAAACTTATGCACCCAACTGGGTTCGATACCACGACCTACAACTCGTAAGTCGATGCCGATGCCATAGCTCACTGGGCTGCCAGGTCTCTCACTCAGATACTATTAAGTAAAGCACGATAAACTTAAATAAGACCTATTGTCAGACTTTCAGGTCACTGCGGCTATTTGTGACCATGAAGACAACTCTCAAATCAAACTGTAATGGATGGTCGGTCACCTATCCACAGATCGACCTTGGCAAGTGGGACTTAACCTTATCGATGAACCTATTCAGCAATCATTACTTAGTAATCTAACTAATATTATAAATTAATGCGAAAGTGTTTTTTTGGATGGGTAGATCATCATCATTCATCTGAATTCGATTAATTAGTTTTTCGTGGTATAATAATCAAATGAGTCCTGAAGGGATTCCCGGGGTGGAGAGGAGGGGACTATCAGACTCGTACCAGTTCCTTCAATAGCCCTTTATTTGTTCAGGGACACGGTTATCTCTGTTTAGACATTACTGCGATATATCGATGGCTATAGCTGACACTTCTACCTACAAATATTTATTAGGCCACATTATTGGGAAAAAGCAAAGTATCATTACACTTATTTCTCATACACGTATTCAATAAAATGTCAGTTCCCGCGGTAAATGGTTGGCACTTGGTTGCACCGCGTGACGGCGCGGGCGCTCAGCGGTAGTTCGTGCCGCGTCTGACAGGTGGCGCAACCTACCCCGTCATGGCGCCACACACCGATGGAATTTATTATTAACGTGTGGGCTTCCTCACGAACTAACACCACAACGATATTGAAATTTTGCTATACACCTCATAAATATCTCCGAGATATTTTCGTTACGAGAACTCAAAATTTTCTCTCTGTAGTCGGTCCCTCATGTCTGAGGATCGTGGTCAGCTTCAGAGTTGCACCTGGAGAGGATGATCCGCCTCCACGGGTTTCTGTCCAGCACATCCTTTACCAGCGAGTTGAATTTAGAGGACGATGATTCCTTCACATTATCTGTCCATCGAGTTGGTGAACGACCGCGCGATCGTTTGCCTTTGGTGATCCCAACCACAATTTCTCCAAGGTTTCATCGCCTCTGCGTACCAGGTGGCCAAAATATTTGACAAGCGAGTTTTTATTAGTAGCTGGCTTAGGATTGATGCATTGGTGCGTTTCGCAGTCCACGGTATTCTCAACATTCGTCTCCAGCACTACATCTCAAATGCATCAATCCTCTTTCTCACGCCAAAATAGTCCATGTTTCCACTCCATACAGGAAGAAACGTATTAGGAGCACAGATTACATGGAAGCCTTTATAGAATACTATACTAAATTCTGAATGTGACATTCAGAATTTCAGATAGGAAGTCGCTCCATGTAAAACAGTGGGGTCGCGGGATTGTCTAAGCAGGTCCCGTGGTCCTGGAAATTAAAGGGCAATTGTAGGAACAGGATGGATTTTTAGTCAGTAAGAGTTTGACAGTTCCTGCTACTCTACCCGGGATTACCTACTAAAAACAACTAACCTAATGTTATTTAAAATGCCGATTTCAAGAGATATCAAAGTCTTTTCTAATCAAAAAACCGCAACAAAAGAGATCCTATACTCTCAACAGTTTCCAGTTATTAGTTAAATCGATAGCCATATCCACTTGCGAAACCATATATAATTAGACGAATAATAAGTTATACTCGTATAACAATCAGGAAGGCGTAAGTCACATAAAAACTGGCAGCCGACAGGAAGCCCACATCGAACGCCTGCTGTTCATAACAGTGGAGTGGACGGGGAATGAAAACTTAATTTTGTATGTCACTGTTGCTACCTGGCTTTGTTGCTTAGTCTGGCAAGATTTATGGCCATGAATATAATTTAGCTCATTAAAAAGGAGCTAAATTGGTTATTCACTCTCTACCAGAAATTCAATGTTGGGCCACAATAACGGGAAAAAGTCAAGTTATCGCAATGACAGAATTTTATACGAAAAACTTCCCGCATTTTCCATTACCTAGTATGGTTCACCACAACAAATAATTTATCATGAATAAATGTTAAAATTATTATCATGATAATAATTTACACAGCATTGGGTGACTAAAGGTTGAAGAGAAGAATTTACAAACCCCGTTTTACAAAAAAAAAACTTAATACAAAAAACGTATGAGGAAAATCGTCAAAAGAAAAGCGGATATCGTTATCAAAACTTAACATGACCATTATTTCAGTCTAGTAGCTTTTAACCAATTTGCCAGACCCCCGCTGCTCGTTGACAGCCCGAAAGAAATATAAATCACTAGCCAATCACATCTCGGGATTCAATATCCGAGCGACAGCGAGATCATATTCAAGATGCGACCCTTGTGAGCTGTCAGCGATGTCACTATAGAAATGCTCTTAGTATACATTGGACCAGTTTTCTTGACAAGCTCTTAGCTCAAGTGGTTTTATACATTATCATGCCGTAATATCATTCACGTCTATATTCATACATAATTTTGGGGTTATAATCTTTAAGAGGATAAGTGGGGTAGCAGTGATAAATTACTACTTGAACTACTGGTTTTATAACCGTAGTATATGATTTCTTATTTAAATATCTAAATGCCTACCAAACATTATTTGTGTTCAAATATTTTTATTTTTAAAAATATTATAATTCAGTCCAGTAGATATTATTAGTGTTCAATAAAATATCGTGCATTTTCTTTAACATCGTGATCCAATTTTTTATCGTTCGTGTTTTTGTGCCGATCATACTAATCATAGATACTGCTACTGATAAATGTTAGCAACTAAACAACATAGCACCGAACAGATTTATTAATAGTTACCTACCTTGATATCCTGGTCGAACTCTTGGCGCCAATCTCAATTTATGACATTCTGATTATCAGATTGCACTTGCTTACAAACACTTCATGTAGGACGGATCAATTGCGAAAGTAGCTCAAAAGTTCTGGTCACGTATAGTGTAGCAGGTATTTAGTGAAATTTCAAATCAGGCTCATATATCTTGTAATGCGGGCGTATCAACCGTATCAGATTATTTGGTTTCGTCCGAGGCCGCGGCGGGCACGATCGCGCCGGGCTCTCCACTCCATCACCTCATAGACAATACGTTTGATGCAAACCCTTGAGCACAAGTTACAACACCAATTCTTTAGCATTTTGGCGCTAAACACAACTTATTAGCTAACTCAGCAATTTGATTAACCTCGCCAGGAGGTAAATGTGTCAACGATAATGCACTTTGACTTATTCATAACACACTCACGCCTGTTCGCTATCGTACCATAGAATGTAAAATGTAGGTAATATTGTATCTTGTTCCTCGAATTTCGACATTTTTTAACGCTTTGTCAAATATTTTCTCCTCATTATTCGTGTTGAATATTTTCGGCACAGTGATATCAGACACAGATGTTTCATATTTAAAAAAGGTTGTTTACGAATTGATTAGGCTGAAAAAAATCCACGCTACACAAATCCGGGTATTTATATGGAACACACGTACGTTTACCTACCTAACGATACTATTTTTTCATAAATAGTCATACAAATTGCATTTGTTGCATTTTTATCATTTCACGTAACAACAAAAATATACACTCCAATCGGTTGGCAACAGGCAGCTTTCAGATCAAGGTATATAATTCACTCGATATTGATATTTTAATTCACGTGACATTGGTCACGCATGCAAATGAGATTATTCTAGTCTCTGAAGCTAATGATAATGTCTGCATCACTATTATTATGAATGCAAATATTGACCGTGCTAATAATCGTAAAATGAAAATTCTATTGGTTGTTAAGTCTACTTCACAGTAATTAACAAATTCCATGCAACAATTACGGTGTTTGACGCCCTGGTAATCATCACTTTTCCGTTCATTCCACCGGCTCGCCACGCAAGGAAATAAGGCAATACTCACCTAAAATTTCAATGAACCGTGACCATTACTTTGCATAGCAATAATTTAATCTTGCACAAATATTCTTATGTATTCCTAGGCGCACGGTAAATATAAATTTTCCTAATGGTATATCAGAGAGGAGGAGAGAGACCTCTGTTTTTCTCTTTCGTGGTCATGTAAAGAGTGAAACGGGTGGCGCGACGGTCGCAAGGTCCCCGAGTTGCTCGCGCGGCGGCACGGCTAGAGACGCAGGCGCAAGCACGCCGCAAGTCTCGCAAGTAAAAGTAACTTTTAACAATACCTTGGCGGCGCTTGCGCGCTGCGTACGTCAGTTTTGCCAACTCCAGCCGCGCGCAACCACATATCGCTCTCTTTACTTTTCCGAATCGAAACCAACGACAGTGGCAGTTTGTAGACTACAAAAAAGTTTTCCGCTACGTGTCGCGTACAAATATTTTCGGTGCTACCTATTGGATAATTTGATGTGATTTGCTAAAACTTTCGTGATTATTTTATGACGTTGCAAAAGTTCAATAACGTTAATGAGAATTTGAATATTTTGTAGTTGTTGTACTTGCCGGCAATATTGGATGTTACGCTCACTTGAACGTAAGTTTTTTTTTATTTGTTTGGTATTTATTGTAACCTTCTACCTAAGTTTTTTCTGTAGTTCCGTTTGTTTCTTACGATCATTTTTCCTTCACATAATTGTTCATGTATTTGTTAACACATCTTATATTTATGTATCAGCTTGTTGAGCGATATTCTTATATATTATATTATTAATGAGGTGATGAAAGTGGTCGTACGTTTCCCGCCAGTGGCTGCTATGTGGTCACCCGGCCAGTCGGTGAGCGAGTGATTAAATCAACTTGCAATCGGATCATAGAACTGGTTTCAAACTTCTTGTAGACACGTGTCCTGCACTTACTTCTGGCACACTCGATGTATATAGAACAACTTATAAATAGGCCAATTTAAACAAAAAAAGTGTTACGCTGCTATTAATTTGCTTTAAATTGCTTGCCTATTTTGAATATCAAAGCCTACTTTACAAAGCCTGGCTGGTAAATCAAGATTCCACCATACTTCTTGGAAACTGATTTTGGTAACTGGTTCTATATAAATAAGCATTACGTTCTCTATTGATATTTGTTACCCAATAATGTTTGCTCTAGTGACAACAGCTATCGACTTAGGTATTCATAAAAACGTTTTTCGCATTCGTCAGGTTAACATAACATGCGAATTTTTATCACTGTAAGGCATGCAAGGGTTACGTGCCAATCAAGATGCATTTGTGTCAATGAATATATTTTCCACATTTTTGCCAAATTATGCATAAATGTATGTTTGTGCAATTTTTCAAGCTATGCTCATTCACTCGTATTTAGCAAAAGTTTAGCTGACTCTGGCAGAGTAAATAAAACTTAAAGCTATATGCGGTGTGTTTCATAAAGACGCATAACTCTTGAAAAACAATCAAACTCATTCGACATCAATCAACATAACTCTTGAAAAACAATCAAATAGATTTAGATATTTTTATTCTTAAATTCTTGAAAACCAAGGATCTTCTTGACTATCTTCTATAATCTTCACTGGCCTACTTTGTCAGAGTAGAAAATCATTAAATGAGTCCTTCCGCGCTGTATTGAGCAGAAGGGAATATCAGACTCGTACGGACTATTTACCTCCCTTTTCTTTCCGTTCCAGAGGTACTACTATAGCACGAAACCCATGGCTTCGGACTAAGTTTTGGGCGATACTACTCTTGATTACTTACGGACATGAGATAAGCAAACAATATGAACTAGAAATTGGTGATAACATGATTGGACACTTGTCCCGATACCTGATGTTTTGTTAGAACATATGAATTCTAACTAATAGGGAATAGAATTCACTCAAAAGCTTCGAGATACCTTCGTATGGTCCTGTATCTTCGTTGCCGCACTAAGAGAGGTCCTTCAGATCCTCAGTGTTGCGGCACTATGTTTAGATTGTCATGCAACTTGGAAATTGTCTGGCCAAGAGTGATTTTGCCTGAGAACAATAGTTTCACTTACACACACAAGTGATCAGATATTTTCTTGGTTTCTGAACCCGATTCAATCATGCATCATTATCCTGCCTTTACACTACACCTTCTTTGGAATCTACGTAATACGTGTCTTCTTCCTCCATCAAAATTTGGCGTAGCACGCTTTTGCTAACACATTTATTACTTATCACTTAAAGGTACATCTATTCAATATGATCTGTTTAATATCTCTTCTAAATTGATGTCATAATGTTGTTATTATTTTGTACCAACAATGAAAACATGACGAGAGATGAACTCTGTGCAACACAAATAAGAACAGATACAACAGGCAACCTGTAAAAGCTCGTTCCGACAACTCATCCGTATTTACAGGATCGGTTTTAATTTAATGGATGCGTCGCTATTGAAGGTGATGTTTACACAGCATTCACAGTATCGTTTTAACGGGTCCGTCGGTACTAGAGGCTGTAAATTTTGCCGAATCCGTATTTTTCACTGAATCCGTAACTCGCTCATACAACAACATAGTTACGTCATTGTCGAATACAATACAGAGTATCTTTAAAAAGGTCCTCAGTGTAAACGTCGACCTTAGGGTGCTTGTACACGGCGCACGTAACCCGCGCAAGTGCCTCAACATGCTCAAGCTACATGTTTGATCAAGTAGCTTGCTCACGTTACTCGCGCGGGTAACCCGCACGTTTACTTGCGCGGGTTACATGCGTCGTGCACAAGCACCCTTAGTCCACGTTTACATTTCCGGGGTGATCAAATACTCTGGGGGAGACGCAAGGCCACGGCCAAATTTTAATAATCTGGGGATCCAACATGACAACATTCCAATTCAGATAGGGTTTTCGAAGTTTGACTTTACAGATTTATATATTTTTACTAGTGTACTACTGTGGCACCCCTTGGGACCATTCCTGCTTATAAATTGATGACCCTATACACTGTGACTTTTTAGTCGTCTTACAAAAGTGGTCCACTTAATGTATCCAATCTAAAATACCTCCAGGTGAGTTTTTTTTATTTTTTTATCGTAATAATTATTTTTAATAAATAGGTAATTAGAAATATGAAACTGTTAAAATGTTTACGTATCAAGCTGTAGAGTATACCTACTAGGGCATGCAACCGGGAAATCCCGGTACCGAAAATACCGGGAAATCCCGGGAATTTTTAAAGCAATCCTGTACCGGTTCTTCGTCCCGTAGTCCCGGTACTTTCGATACTTTCGGTACTTTATTATTTTCCTTCTTTTTTTAATATAAATTTACAAATCATATCCAATAAACTATTCTTTTACAATATTGTTGATATAAAACATTTTATTTGAAAATAATGAGAATTTCGTAAACAAAAACTAATCAGCAATGTAAGTACGGGGTCAGTTATGATGACGATTATGATTCATTTATACTTTCATTTTGAAGAGAATAACTTTAATAATGCTCAGATTTTGTGTATTTTATAATTATCTCTAAAAAGCTTTTACTTTTTTTATGATACTACCTTTATTTTAAAGAAAATTGCGTTTGTTACATTCTTTTCTTGAGTTTTATATTTTTTCATCTTGCTAAAGCATTATACTAGTTTTGATTTGCTACAGTTTGTTTAATGACATTTATTTATAGTAGAAGGAAAAAAGTGACCAAGTATGTGATGTTAAAGACTTATTCTATAAATGAAAGAAGAAAGCAATTACGTGACAAAGATAGGCTTATTTCTAACTCAAAATATAGTAGGAATTTCCAATATTCAAAATATAGTTCTGATATATTTTAATTATTCAAAAGTTATTTTTATACCAATATAAAAAATACATGTGGTACTCGGAGATTGCGAGAAGCTACCTTTTTTTCCACTTCACTCGCTCGGAAAGATTCCATGCATTCAAAATGCGCAAAACTCCATTTTGCGTGCTCGAGCGCAAAGATTTGTTCAAAATTTGGACAAAATATCTTGTAGTCAATTATTTTCTTCACTGGCAGGCGAGAAGTAGAGCCGCCCATACTGCATTTCCTCGCTTAGTGAGGTAAAAAGTTGTGTGTTGGATTCGGAAGCGAAGTTTTTCTGCATCTCGTACCTTTGAAAAGTTCGCCACGCGAAAACAAACGCGTGTAAACTAATTTCAATCCTACTTGGATTGAAAACTGAGCGTAGCGAAATTTTCGCGTCGTATATTAATTTTGCAGCCTTGCATAACAAATAAGTACTTTATTTTAAAAGAAAATTAAAATGTTTGTGATGCACTACTGTAATAATATGGAACTTCTTTGTTGCAGGAGAATTTTATAAGTAGGTTTCATTATGAAAACTCTTTTTGTAGCTAGCCGTTTAGAACTAGTAAGATAAAGTTAATTGTTTTTGTGACGGATATTTTTATAATTACCGAAGTCTCCCGAACTGAAACGACGTTAGACGATGCGTGGTGTCGGGTATTTTCGTTAGGTTTTTGTTGGGAATGTCTTGATTTGGTCGCCGCGCCGCGATCAGAGCCCGCGATAAAAGCTATGCAATAGCTTAAAAAAGCATTTAAATTCGGTACCTTGAGATTATGTTCTGATGTTTATTGTCAATTATAGATTTAAGAATAAAACAAAGTTTTATGAACTACTTCATCCCACCCACATTTGTACGTAATGTGTTCATTTTTCAACTGATTTAGATAATTTTATGTAGTGTGCACGCACTCGTGCCTTTCATTCGATAAGTTAATAGCGTTTGTACGTGAGTACCGAAAGTACCGAATTTCCCGGGAAATCCCGGTTCCATGGCCCGGTACCGAAACTTCGGTACCGGGCTTTAAAAAGTACCGGTTCTGCAAGCCCTAATACCTACCCAACGCAATAGTCGGGCAGATCATTCCATTTCAATTTTCTATGATACAAGGGTGTTTCTAACTAGGCCTTGCATCATAATAACGAATTAAAATTTTATTATTGAATTTTTCAAATCTCTAAAATACCAATTTTTTTATTAAAAACGTGTTCTAGTCATTGGATACATGAACTGGGCTGCTTTTGTAAGACGACTAAAAAGTCACGGTGTATAGATAATGATAATGAAAATATTGAACTTGAAAATTAGTTTCGATCGATTCGATTGCGAGTTTGTCCGAATGTTTCGGGTCCAGATGTTTGTGCGTATGTGTTTCAATAACAACAAGAGAACGAGAAATTCAGCGTTGCGAGTAGTGGTTGCGATGGCCTAGTGGTTAAGGCGTCTGGAGTACCTATCCAGAAGACGCAGGATCGAACCCTGCTCGCAACAGAATTTTTCGTTTCTTTAAAAATATCTTTGTGTTTCAATGTTTGTAAACGCAACCACGAAACGGGAAAAATTCCTAGTGTGGAGCAGAGTTTCAAAAAAAAAGTGAAATAGTTTATGAATACACACGGGCATGCATTGATGAGACAATTTATTTGTTAAAAGAAATTGCAATCTTTCAGAAACACGAAAAAAAATAAAGGCGTACGAGTACCATAATCGTCTAATGCATATTTCGCTCACGAATAACAATAGTACATTCTCGATTATTTTGCTTTCCCCTACTGATTTGCAATGCAATGGGATACAATAACGCTACATTTAACAGCGAGTCCGTTTTTTGAATCGTTTTCCCTTCATAAATATACAATTGCTCTATTCTGAGCTACAAAAGCTTAGTTTTAATTGCCTGAATTAATAAGAATTTTCTAGATTGTTTTTACCTTTAACATTTCCTTATTGAGTGCATCCGCATAGATAAACACAGTGATTACCACCGATCAATGTTGGTTGTAATTGGTTTCAAAGATGGCAATGTCTGCTGCCGCGCCGCTGTTTGGCAGTCCGGTCACGTAGCAGAACAAAACATTTAGATTTTATACGCAATACCCACATTCCTCAACCATTTTGCATTCTCAAGATCCGTCGAAGTCATAAAACAATATTGCTCGCATTTAAAGTCTTGCATTCACGTTCTAAAATGCTAAGTATGTATGAGTCGTTTCATATGAAACATTAAATCGTCGATAAAAGCAAATAGACTCAGATTGATCTCAAGTCAGTAACTGGAGCGTTTCAAAATATTGGAGCTCTAAAATATCTTATGAAATTGCATTAACTTCGATGTGAGGAAATTGGTTGTGGGCTGCCGATCGCGAATCGGACCGGTCGGTTCGGTACTTCAAATGATATCATTGATTCTGTTAATCATCATAAAGTTAAAAGAGTAATAATAAACTAATTGAAATTAAAGCAATCAATCTGGTCAGGTAACGGTGACCTCTGAGTGGTGGCGTAACTAATAAATGCGCGCATTTGCGTCCCGCTTCAATGAACACTTTCTACGACCCCAACGCGTACAGAAAGCTTGAAAATATTTTACCTGAAAATTTCAAAAAACAACCTTGATTCACTTTCTGTAATAACTGAAAGCTGAAGCCTTAACAAATGATAAATAAATAAATTAATAAATCAGTAACAGAATTTTATTATGTTACTCAGGTTATAAACAACCATTGTTATTGCATCTCATCATCATCTAAAAGTCATTCTGCAAGAACATAAGAAACATCCGTATGACCCAATGTTATTAAAGAGACGTCGAAAACATCACATATGTGACTATCCCACCTCATTTAAAACAACCTTTATTAAAAGATTTATATGTTTCCTAGGCCCCTACCTTTATAATAAGCTGAATAAATCACTTCATATTTACTCCATGACTCTACAACAATGTAAGCTGAAAGTAAGCCAATATTTACAGAATTTAAACTACGAGGAGACAGAACAACTACTAAACTTACCATGCTAAGAATGCGTCACGCTCACACATACTCAATTCCACATAATGAATTAACATATGTACCTATTTAACTTACTTTACTAATATCTAAATTATCATTGTATGTATAAAACTGTTTCTTGTATGTAAGCCTATGTTGCTTGGCAGCCATTCCTGTATTCAAAAATTCTCGAGGGGTACGGTACTGATAGCCGAAATACAGGCCATGCCTAGTTCGGCTACAGATGCTAATCTCTTCGCCATAATTGAAATTGTTGCCACATTACCTTTGTAAAATAGTTATAAGTTTTTTAGAAATAAACAAATTATTATTATTATTATTATCTAAACAGAGTACAATAAGGTACAACCGTACAACATAATACATTCTTGTACGTAACATGACAATACGTCTCTCGTCCAGTAGTGCAATATGTGTTTTCTGTCAGCAACATTGGATAACGAGGTGTTTCGACAGGTGTTTAACATGCGGCCAACACACCGACCATTGCCGACCGCAGCCGACCACTGCCGACCGGCGACCTCGGCCCGGCTCTCTAATGTATCAGACAAGTGACTTTGACTCATCCCGGCCTTCACTTTTTATACCTAATCATAAATTGCTTTCCAAACTTTTTTGTGTCAAAATAGCGTGCCTACTTTTTTATGTATTTTTTAAATTAAAGAGACTAATTCAATCGATAAATTATTTTCCTACTGATGGTTCAATCAATTACAGTAAAACATTATTGCTAATTAAAGTCATCAAAATGTTAACAAGTTTTTGTGTGTCGAAATACCAGTGTCATTGACAGGAAATCTCGCAAAAAAACTCAGCGCATGATTTTGACAGTTAACTGCTCCAACTCTCTCTGGCAGAGAGAGTTTGTGCATCTTCAACAAATTTCTTTGTCACTATCATCTGCCATCACAGTTCTCTATGCCAAAAAATTTTGTTGGCACTTAGTTTGGTGAATCGTGAAGGTTGTCGGGTCGCGGAAGACACCCCGCTCATCGCGCGCGCATCGTGCCTTCTGACGCAAGCGCACGGTGAAGCAACTGCAACGTTACGTGCAAGTACGTGCCACCGCACTCAGAGACGACCTATTTAACACCACAACCCGTTTCTGAGCAGTTTCGTGATGTAGATATGAGCCTTGGCCTTTTTATTCAAGCACTGGCTAATGAATGGGACAAAAACAGCTTAAAAATTTAAACAGAAACTGCATAACAACATGTGAAAAGTATAAATTGTCATATTATAATGTCAATTTGCCATTTATTGACATCGTCTAAAGAACTTCCTAGTCTTGGTTTCGTCAAACTCGAGGAAGTCGTAAAACTCTGGCAGTGCTAACAACGAAAACTGAATAACATTTGTCCGCATTATTTGTCAGGCTTAACGTGTTCTAGGATCATAAAACTATTTTACATAATTCGTCTGAAAAATAACACGTAATCTTGTGTAAAAACTCATTTTGTAACTAACAATGCGGTTGATTGCAACGTATTATCAGAACAGATCATAGATCGAGATTGCACACTAAAAGCAGAGATTACAAAGATCCTCTATTAAAGAGTTGCTTCTGCTCAAGAATTGCTGTCCTATTTTTGATGGCACAACAGTCAGCCCGAGTGGCTGGCTGTAATTATACTGCAAGAAATGAAACCACGAGGAATTGCTACCTATCTTGTCCCCACTGTCATTTCTAGCAGTAAAAACTAATTGTTATTGTTTTAACATTCCCTCATGCACCAACGCTTTGGCACACTTTCTGTATATCTATAATACCATACAATTACTTGGACTGGCTTTCAGGAAAACAGCGACGCGATATCCAATCTGTTCGCCCGAGTAAAATTGTTCTTCAACATTAATCAGTAGGTATTTGGCTGACTGTTATTGTGATATAGGAGCAGTAATGTGTACAATTAATGGAATTATTGTTATTTGCTATTAATAACGGGCGATAAGTAATCACGGGGCGGTTGCTCATGCGACGGCGGAGATGCGCGGGTCGACGACCCACACCGTGTGTAAATACTCCAGCGGTGACGCCGCATGCCACCTCCATACACGCCATTGTAATTGAAAACCAATGTCGTTACAAATAAGTTCATTTTAGTTAATCACTAACATTCGCGGAGTTTCGTTTTATTTGTAAACTCGCCGTCCCCTGCGTCGCATACAATATATAACTTTTACTCTTATTTTTTTTGTCTTACTTTAGCACCATAGAAAGGTTCCTAATGGAAAACAGCTATTGTGTTGGCAATATAGAAATATTCTTCATTTTTTATGCACTGAGTAACTATATAAATATCTAGTGAAAGTGAACGCGTCGCAATATTTGCGCCTACATAGTTTTTGCGTCACATTTTTTTGCAAATATACGTTGTGCCCACCCACGAGCAAAGAAAGATATCGTTTGGCTTGACCTATAAGGTCGCTTGCTAACTGTATAACAGATTTATAAGGTTTATCTCTTTTTTTCACAACTTAAATGTTCAGATTTAGTCATTATAAACATTTTAATGTTTTATTTGATTTTCAACTTCTTAACGGGTGTGCAAAATAACTTCAAATGCGAAATCTTTATGATTATGACACCAGTATGAATCGTGCTTGTATGTTCTATACTTCTATAGGATGTTGAGTGTTGCACTCTTTGCATACGTCATGCGCCATGATCCGCGCGCTCTATACTCGTAGCAAGTGTTGCGCAGACAGCTAATTGTTCGAGTGTCCGCGTGATAAGTTATCGCCATCGTCGACCGTCACGACTGCGAGCATTATTCCCATCCCTAACTTTCTATCATAATCTGTTACAATAAGTCAAATTGCATTTGCAAACCAACTAATCAATTACCATTCGCCTGCAGACTGCCTCCTTGACAAAAATCTAATAATAGCCCGAACGCACAACCATTACGAGCAAGTTATAAATAACAACATAATTACGAGTGTCGATAAAGTCGATCGTAGCCAGGGTGATTTACTGCAATAAAACAAATAAATTATCGGCGATATTGTGGGTGAGTGTTAGCAATTGTTGTTGCAAGAGAATGATTAACGTAGACGTATTAGAACGGATATCTTGCTTGACACAACTGTCTGTCGGTTGGTGGTTGTACCTTTGACCTTGCACGTGCCCCTTTCAAAATAGCACCGCATTCCATACTGTAACACCGCGGTATTCGCGCGACCCGCCACAGCTCTATTGTTCCTCCATTTAAACTTTACACATCGGAATTCTTGACATATTTACTCATTCGCCTTCCGCTGCACCTTGCAGCCGATCTCCCGATATTCTCTGCACCTATAAAATCGAACTGCACAATGCAAAATTGAAAGGGATCTTAAATTGCGGCATTTTGTTGTTAAAACAAGAACAGTTAGGATTATGCAGTTGATAAGTAGTTTTGATAGACCGAAGCAAATTCAAACTGGCAGCTGAGTGACGGGTGTTGACTCTCTGCGGGGTCCGAAACCAAGCCAAGTGGCACTCGAAACTTGAACAGGCCAGTGATAATGTACAATAAATGTCCGTGTCCGTACCGACTCGGTACAGGTAGGCGTAGCTAAAATGTTATTCAACTTGACGCAATAATAGACTGCCGGATTTAATAGCTGTATCGTGACGGTAGGCTTCCGCCAGGTGTCACAAAAAGTAAAAATTCAGTGGCCAACAGAAGTTGAAAGAAGTCGTGACTGGTTTCTAGTGAAATTCGTAGCAAACGACAAACCTGATGACTATTTTTAAAACTTACTGCATTGTCTGTGTCATTTAGTCTACAATGTTTTATTTGTCTGAGAGCATTAAACAAGGCCCGGAGGTTCGCTCTATTGATGGTACGTTTTTAATGTGGTGAATAACTTATTTTATGTGAGTGAATGATTAACTTTTTAAATAGTTGACCTTTGTAGACGATTCACGTCGACCTTTAAAAACTATGAACACATAATAAATAGCTATAGGCAAAGTTTGGCTGTCACACAGGTGGATAGTTGTTTTGCAAAACGAGTGAATCGACCCATACCTGATTAACCCACTATCAGACTTGCTTCGAAAACAAATTATGAAATCATTTTAATATGACAAACATTAAAAGTGTACCATCGTACGAGCTCTCTGATTATAATATGTTCACGCTTTTAGTGCGAATTAATTGAACAATAATGTAACTGTTCATCGGAAAAACTGTAACGTTCAAAACTGCAATTAGTTCATAACCATTTTAGGGAACTACAAAATGTTTCATAAAAACATTTTTTTTTTTTTAGAGTGGTAAAATCATCAAATGAGTCCTCCAACCCCGGGCAGGGCGGGAGGGACTGTCAGACTTCTACTGACTAAAATCCACGGTGTCCTTCATAGCCTGTTATGTTCCGGGGTTACGGTAAGGGAATAATCCCGCGACCCCGGCAGGCTTTGGCCCTCTGAGAGGGGGGCCCCGTCATTATGCTGACGCTCTTTGAGGCGGGCGTGGGACACAACGCGCCGTCGACCCGGGCATGGTCCTTGGTCGGGCAGCGAGTTGCCCTTTACTCGCTGCCCGCATGCCCGCGCCTACGGTTGCCGGAGATCGTCTTCATAAAAACATAATGAAATAAAAACGATGAAGGCGGGGTGTAGCAAATGTACAGAAAACTGTTGCGTGCCTGCGTAATTGCGCTTGAGCTAGTAATTTACTGATCATGTTTACGTTTTGCAACGGATTTTACACAACACCATATCTGAAACGTACACAGTTCCGGCCAACTTTAATAAAAATAATTGATTAAGCCTCCAAGTTGGATCTCCAATACATTTTGTGTTGGTTAACAAAACGTAGTACAGCAAAAATATAGAGACAAATGAATCACAACTGCTGCTTTATACGCAAGAAGTTCGAAGAATGTTAATTGCGATTTTACGTGAAGAAATCGGTTTTTAGTAACTTTATACAATTTCCTTTGCTTCGACATCATTGGTTATTTTAATGAGCCGGGTGTCTTGTCAATTGTTGGACGTAGTAAATAAAAACTACTTGTTAATCCAACCTTGTTGTGAAAGTTGACAATAAAGCAGAATAAAAAACCAATAATGAGCAGATCAATAAAATATTGTAAAAAAATATACATGTCGAATTGAGAACCTCCTTTTTTTTTCGTCGGTTAAAAATAGGTGTTTATCAGTTTTTGTGTACCATAAAGCATAATCTACTAAATGAATCTCTTCACAAGAAGTCAAACAGCAGGACGTAAATTTTTGCTGTAATCTCAAAATCACCATCATCATCAGTCTTCTGCCCCTATTTACATTGATTTGAACACAGGGTAGCATAATTATCTAGACCATCCAGACTTGTTTAATTTACTCAGAACGAAGATGAGATCTACAATGGAGCGAGCTTACCCAAAAGCAATTGGAACTCCTGTGAACTGACAGATAACAGTAAAAACTATTTATTGCTGGATTCCGACGAGGCAGGTGGCCCTGGGGGTCTATTTTCAAAGGCGGTTATCGAAGACACGGCTACGGATACGGATGTGCGCACATAACTAACGTAAAAAATGTAAACGTTCGTAATGCTAAATCCTAAAATTCAATCTTAGTTCGGGCTCGTTGTCCAAACGTCGAAAACTAAGTCCGACACCACGGATTTCGTATTTCCGTGCTTAGAGATTAAACCCTCTGGTGAGTCCTACAACTGCCAGAAGGTTCACTCAGTGGTCATCGTAGGTAACAAGCTGCCTGCGGGTGACCCGCTGTGAGGTGAATCCCGCCCTCTACTTACTTTCTTATTAATCATCATCTCAGTATAGTCTTTCCAGGCTTATCCATCAATTCTTCTTCTCAATATAATTATGTATAAGGCTTATTCCAGTACTCAACTAATTCCATATACATGTATCATTCATGTTCAAGCACACACCCAAGATACTAGAAACTTAATTAATAAAGTTCCTTGGCGTGCATAATGCCTGCTAAACACATATTTTTTTCCTTTAGAGGATCTACTGACGGCCAATGTTAAGTATCCCATTTAAATGCATTCTTGGAACTAGTATTTTTCTTATAAATAAACTAAGAACTTATAGGTATAATATTATTAAAGATATACTGAATATCAATTCGAAAATCACTGAATGATTTGCTACTTTTATGCTAAATTGGTTTTCAATAGAAATCCAACATCATGACCATCAGACCAAGATTACTATTTAATTCAAACAAATTGTATTTCAATTCTTAGTACTTATCTGAAATATTTAATCGAAGATGGTACTCGTATTATTGTAATTAATTTCGCTAGGTCAACTAATCTGAAGCCTGCCGGGATCGCGGGATTATTCCCTTACCGTAACCCCGGAAGTCTGACAGTCCCTCCCGCCCTGCCCGGGGTTGGAGGACTCATTTGATGATTTTACCACGCTAAAAAAAAAAAAAAGGTCAAGTAATCTCACGAACTTGAATACGAGTATAATAAATGTATATATACTCTAATACATATAAGAGTCATTCATATGGCGTAGTGACCAACATCTATGAATGAACACCGAAAACTTCTTAATGACGTACCTTTCTATTAACATAAAGTACGATATTACTTAGCACATATCAAGCACATTCCATCAACCAACCGCTAACGTTTCGCAAACCACGCGAAGCATCACAAACTACCGCTTAAGTTGTTAACTCTACGCATTTTGTAACTTCACTACTCAAAATATTTTCAACTATTACAAATTATGTTTGACATTATCATGACGTGACCGTGACAATAGAATTAAGGAGACGAGCCACTGTTTTACTGAGACCTACTTCGAAAACTTGCTTTTCAACCGATCTTGTACTACGTCGTTTAACAAGCTACCGAATTAGTGAATACACAATTATTGTTATTTTAACAGTCACATTTACAATCGTCGTTTACTTGTAAAGACAAGTTGTTTATGATCTCAAATTATTTACTCTGCATTGTTCATTAGTCACGAAAAGTAAAATAAATCGACTAAGTTTCCATGCAGTATTCAAAAGAACAAATATGAACGAACGCTTGTAAGGAAACGCTTTTGTTCAGAAACTAGTTGTTCAATTTGTGAAACATGAAAATAACAAATGACAGAGACTGCAGTATCTTTTGTTACATTTGATATTAAGTACTTGGCCATTGCACAAGTACTTTGTATCAAATCAGCCCTATTACTAATTATATGTCACAGAACTTAGTAAATGTGAAACCATTAAATATATTAATGATTGGTGTGCCCTTACGAGGTGTCTCAGAGTCGTTAGGTAACCGAAGATGTTCGGTCGCGCTCACAGCTAAATGTCAGCTCCTTTCCCACGGCCAGCATTCTGCGGCCATTGTATGTCTAGTTCAATAATTAAGTCCGGTATTTACGTCAGATGTTCACGCATAGTTCTTTAAAACGAGCGCGTCATCTTGTGTTACATTTCAGTACCTACTTTCATTTCACGTTTTACAGAGATTTTCGAAATTGAAGTGATCATTCTTTAACTAATGTGAAGAATAAACACTCAAGTTTTTAATTTCAAAGAAATGTCAAAGCACTTAGAGCATCTCCTTAATATTTTACGAGAACTTTATTTTTAGGGCTCAATATTTAAAGGACTTTTTTTTACCGCCAATTATACAAAGTTTTCATTGCCACATTAATGTTTGGCATTCACATTTTGCTGCAGCATGTATTACATTACATTGGTGCACATTACGATTCGTGACATCATGTTAGTGTGTGTGGACTCGGCGTAATATGTATTGTTCAATAAACCGATGACGATTAAGCAATGCGTGCAGCGCTTAACGAAGCCGCATTTAAGTGAAACTGGCGCCTGCGCCGGCCGGTGTAGGAATTCCTCCGAAGGAAATTATCGCACGAGGAAAACTGCGAAAATAATGACCACACATACCAATCGAATAAGCTAACGACAAACTCGATATCCTTATAACCGGTTTGGATAAAAAATTAACAAACAATTTTTATATTAGTTGTGTCTGGCAGTGTTTCTTATCCGTCGAAAATGCTATTGTTTGATTTTGAAATGCGGAAACTCGATGATTGTAACGCACCTACCGAATTGTGCAAAGAATAGCCTTAATCTTGTTTCGTCAAGGTTTGAAGGCTCAACAATGAGGATGAAACGTGCAAATAACATGAATTACGATTCGTTTCGCTAATGGAGTGCACACATATGAACACCTAGTGTTAGCAATCGGTAAGCTTGCACATAGGTAATCCACTTGAGTTCAACCGCGATTCTTCTTCTTAGAACCCGGTACAAGGTAACTCGTACACTCCGATTTACTTAAGCCAAATCGTGTGAGTCAACAAAACATTCCAGAACTTGAAAAAACTACAAAGCATATTTTAAATATCTAAGGTCGCCATTAGACGAAGAGCAAGGTCATTACATCAACCCGATAAAATATCATTGACATAAATGATAGATAGTTACGATAAATTAAAACAATGTGGCCCAATTGTGTCGACTGCGTATTGAATTAAATCGAACAATACTTCATTAAGTAACTACCTTTAACACTTTTTGCTATTGTGATTGAGACATGTTATCTTTAGCCGTCTATGGCTATGGCACCCCGCGTAGTAAACGAGGCGAGATAGCTTTCCTAGTAATGTTTTCTCATTGTATATTAGCTACTCACGGTGGGTGAACAATTATTGCTTATGTCTATGATTGGTTATTATTTGGCAGTCGAGGCCGGGCGTGAGGCGCGCGACCCCGCGGCATGCCTTGAAACTCTGGCTTTTTGTACCTCCGAACAATAGTCTGGTCACCCAGAAAACAGTTTAGTTTAATCTGTCTATCTTTAAAATCAATGATTTTGATCCTATATATCTCAAATATAGATTTAATTATGACCTCGTTATGTTGGTACCTACTGTTACCTATTGACACATTGACTACTTTCATGATATCTGCTCGCCCACTCGCTCACAGCCACTCAGTCGCCTAAAACTAATTTAAAGGATAAAAAGAATAAATTAGTTGCCAACGTTATATCAAGTTTCGTGCGTGAACGCAGGCGCAGCCGAGTGCCGACATTAACCCAACCGGTCGGATGGCATTCGACGAGTTATCAACTTTAACATTCTCAATCACCTTAATGAGATGACACAACCTCTTTCGCCATCGTCCATTAAGAAAAACCTGATTTTTGCAAATGATTTGTC
Organism: Agrotis segetum; assembly: GCA_036375495.1. NCBI lineage: Eukaryota > Metazoa > Arthropoda > Insecta > Lepidoptera > Noctuidae > Agrotis > Agrotis segetum. The sequence goes on from JAQSVV010000101.1 coordinate 1,302,908, forward strand.
CCCAGAGATATTCTGTCTATTTGGCATTTCCCGAGCGCCTGCCAAAAACTCGGCTAAGCAGACCTATTACGTAATCCGTGTGACCTTTGAAAGGATTTCATCGTCTCAATCGTCGTTTATTCAAGATAGAATAGTACGATGTCTTTTCGTTTTGAATATTACCATTTGGTACTTACAAACGGCAAGCATATCTGATTGACATTGTCCGCTGTCACCGTCAACATTAGAGGTATAATTTATAATGATTCCGAGTTATGTAAAAGTCATCAGATAATAGGCAACAATCAGTGAATAAGTTTGACAGGTTGTGCATTGTAGTCTCGACAAGTGACCCTCATTGAGGCCATAGGTAACGACTCCGTGACCTACAAAGACGTCATGATTGAGCTATAAATAGCTATCAGTGGCCAATTATTGAGCTACTGACTAGTAATAAAAAATGTGTGCTTTTAATTGAACTCAGGTGCACAAAATGCCTTTCAAAAATTATGTTCTTACCTAATTATCTTCGCAAATCAAATAATTATTTATTCTATTCCTTGTTTAAAACAAATATAAAATAACATATTATTTATTCATAAAATAAACAATCCAAGCGAATTTGAGTAATAAACAAATTAACATTACCACAAATATAAATTTCCTTCTACGTTAAAAGTCAATGCTAATGAGTCGGAACGCGGCGTAGCATCTCGTAGCACCGTAGCACAGTATAAATATCTACAGTAGTGGATCTCGGCCGCATGATAGAAATAAATACCTACAGCCGCGCGGTACGTAAACATGCGCTAGGGCTGTTCGATCCGACGCCCGTCTCTAGCATTTTAATTACATTTGCCTACTTTCTGTATCTATTTAGTTTTGTGATTGTAAATATACTTTTCTTACATCAGTAAACAAATAAAATACTTTGTATATTGAATAGGAAGGATTTTAACACAAGCGTAAGTACCTACCGTATCATGATTCATTCAGAACTGTCTATAACTTACCTATTTCATTCGTTTCAGTAACTTTCCTTTAGTATATCCACTGTATTTATTAATTCAAATACCCTTTTTTTCGTTTGATAATAGAAAATATTTATCCATTAAAAAGTCACACATTATGTACCTACCTGCCAGCTACTAATACTTAAGTATAATTATTTTATAGTCAGTACTTTTCAGAGTTTACAGGTATTTAAAAAAAAACTTATGACTGGATACGTTATTGACGAATTCATACACCCAAAAACAGCACAATATTTCCTACTCGTCATATTAAATTATGTCCATGAACTGATTTTGTTAAAAAAACAACACACCGTCCGTTCATCACTACGGTACGGCCGTGACTGTCAGCGCCCCGACATCGAGTCACGTGGTATGGCTCGCGTTTCGTCCGTTTGTATGAAGATCAAATACTGTTAGATATTATTACCGTGACCGTAGCGTCACCGGCACGACTCGACCCGTGATTATCGATTCAGATCCCAACGTATCGATTTCTCACAGCATTCCAACATCGATTTATTGTTATCGATGCATTCCAATGTTATATTTAATTGACATTAAAATCAGAATTACTAGGTGCGGGTGACTCTGATTAAAATGACATTCAAGTCATTAGTTCAAAAAATACATCACAACCTACCACAATTTTATTAGACCAATTACAAACCAACATCAATTATTATAATTTTAATTTCGAAATCTGTGAGTCCGAGTCGTTGAATCATGATTAATTGGATCAAGAACAGTTAGATTAATGTCTTAGTAATAAATATTCATTTAATTAAGTGTCTCACCACAACATACTCGTAAATGAACAGGCAAAAAAGAGCTATCAAATTCGAAACAGGCAAAGTGGAGAATGATTGAAAACCTAGCCAAGCATTATTTTTCCGAAAGAGTAGAACGTAGACAAGGACAACATCAATACGAATAAAACAACCCCTGTGTACTCGTATTGTGCTGCAGCCTGTATATTTGACGAAGCTTTGTACTCATACCCTTCAGGGTTGATGACGATATTGGGATTTTTGTAGTCCTGTTTGCAATCTTCTGTCATGAGGACGAGAGTTAACGAAAATAATACAGATGCCAAGCACATCAACTTACCTTAACTTGCAATCGAAAATGAACCATCTTCTTTTGTTATAAAGTTATATCTTTTAAAGTTTGTTGTTTTGGGGTTGGGATTGTGCTTGTATCATGGATAGAGAAACTGATTATAAAGCTTGTTCTGTATCTTGCATCTCAAATTGTTTCGCTATGGAACGTTAAAGGCAATTAAAGGGACACGATGGATTTTAATCAGTAGGTACTTGATAGTCCCTTGCGCTCTACCCAGGGCGCATAGATTCATAATTTGATGATTTGACCACCTTAATAAAAGGTGTGGAGGTTATACAGGACAGTTGATATTTTGAAGAAGAAATAAAATTCTTAAAAAAAAAATGATTATCATATTTATTATGTACGACATAATAAAATTATAATCTTAAGAATGTTATTATGATGATACCTGAAAGCATCATGCAGAAGATAAACATAACTTTTGCCTGATAATGACAATACAAAATAACATCCGCATGGCCAAATTCCTCGTAGTCTATACATTGCATGTTATTATACATTTTATATTTTTACTTCTTTTGGTAAAAAAAAGTAAACCGGTCAAGTACGAGTCAGAGTCGCGCATGATGTGTTCCGTACCAACTAAATAGTTTGTGCATCGCTGGAATAGAAATAAAAAATAAAATAGAGATATAGAGTAGAAAAACTGAAAAGCGCGGTCTAAAGGGTGAATATGAAATTGATTACAAGTACAAGTTTGTTACGGTTTTTTGTCGCGAGATTATTTTTGTTGAGTGTATACAGTAACTTCGTTCCATCCGGGTGTCCCTTGACACCTCTCAAGTTTTTTATATCAAAAATAAAAATTACCATGTTTAGATTTTTCCTTTTCCTAAGTTTTCCTACATGGGTCAGGTTTTTTTCTTTTGAGGTGCGGAACCCTAAAAATCAAAGGGAAATGTCAGTATTCACGTCATTTTTAATTTTCAGACTTGTTTCTTGATGCAATCTTTATCCATTTCCCGATGTCTCGTTCACTATAGCTCACGGTCACAGGGTGACTGCCCCGCACCGCTAGTTTCCTTTCTATACAACTTTTGGTACCTTTATTTTATAAAAACAAATGACAGAACCTGGTCTTTGTTTACATTGTAGTTAAAGGCAATTCGGTTTTACGGTTTTCCAATACTAGAGTATCGATATTTGGAAAGATTTAAATTCTTTCGATCGTTTTTGGTTGCAGTTTTCAATTGCTTTTTAGTGTGTTTCATATTTGTTTTAATTGATGTATTTGTAATTTTATATAGTCTGGGCAATGAATGATTTTGGTTGGAAAAGTCGAAAGCAGAAAATCTGACTTTTGAAGTTTGTTTGGACTAGTTAGAAGATAAACATACTAAAAGTCCTGACCCCTCCGAGGTGAGCCCGGGGGAGGGGGGGGCAAAGAAGGTCCCGTTTTTTGGTTTTTTGCTTATATCTCGAAAACGATGCGTCGTATAAAATTTTGTTGTACTACATAATAAAACCTCATAAAATTCTCTACAACTTTGCTTGTCACACTTTTTATCTATCTCCAATATTTTCATAGCTGTGAGCTCCGAAAAATGACCGATTTTCAAAAATGTGTTAAATTTTCTGTCTCGTTCTTTGTTTTCTTGTTTATATTTTGAAAACGGTGCGTCGCATGAAATTTAGTTGTTCTAGAGATTGAAACCTGATGAAATTCTCTACAACTTTGCTATTTTTTTTTTATTTATCTCTTATCATTGTAAAACTATGACCTGTGAAAAAAAAATGATTTTTCAAAAATGTGTACAATTGTCTGTATCGGTTTTTGAGATTTTTTATAATATCTCGAAAACAATGCACCACATGGGATAATATTGTAGTAGTTGGGGAGCCCAGGAAGGGATTTTTGCTGTTACTCCAGCGCGTCAGATTATTATAAGGGAGAATCCTTGCACCCTTTAATGTACCTGTACCAAATATCAACCCTTTATCTGGTGGGGTTTGTCTGGGAGAACCCGTCAGATTAGTAAAAAAAAATCGATCCGCAGAAATACTCGAGCGCGTCAGATTAAGAAAAGGTAGATTAATTACGTTCAGAAGAGTGTATATTTCAATAATCTGACAATTCGAGCGTGGCATTAGGAAATGAGCGAGTACTGAAGTTGTAAAAAAAAACGTCATTTTGAAATACTCGAGCGCGTTTCATTTTTTTTTTATATTGAAGGTTACACTGTAAAAATCATACTCACTAATAATCTGACGTTTTCCATGGGGCGAAGTCGGTAGAATCGTGAAGAAAAGGTGAAGTACATCTTCATTTCAGCCCGTTAGGTGCTTCGGTACTTTGACAGCAAAAATCCCATTAACAAAATGATCCGCCTTTTATTGAATTAATTTGTTACAAAAAAATGTGATAAATGAAGAACCGCTCTACTGATTTTGTGCAAACTTCACATAAACCAACTACTAAATAGTCTGAACAAAGTTAAATATTTGGTTTGAATAGGTGAGCCCTTTCTTGAGTTATAAAATTACAACGAAAAGTGCCATTGATTTTTATATGATATGTATAAATAAACTTCAGGACTGACCACTTAACTTTTTGTTTTTTTTTTTAACGTGGTAAAATCATCAAATGAGTCATCCCACCCCGGGCAGGGCGGGAGGGACTGTAAGACTCGTACTGACTAAAATCAACGGTGTCCTTCAATAGCCCTTTATGTTCCGGGGTCACGGTGATGGAATAAGTCCCGTGACCCTGGCAGGCTTTGGCCCTCTGACCACTGAACTTGGCACCTATTTAGATTTCACTTATTTTGTCCGTGAAGTCGTAAACCAAGGCATATATCATAATTGAACTTGGCTCTCATTTGACATTTATGTTTTTGATAGGATTTTAATGATGTAGACGAGTTTCTATTTGTAATTACTACATTTAATTTAATTTTATACTTTTTTTATGCGTGAATGCAGTTATCTTCTTTATAAATTTATTTTAAGATGCTCAGAATAGCGATATCCCTCCGTATAATTGTCAGATTATTATTCAGGAGGACTATGATATCAATTTGAACCTCCTGCATAAAAATCTGACGCGCTCGAGTATCTCGAGATTACGTTTTTTTTTTACAGATAGAAATATGAATTATTACTTTGCGCCACATCCAAATCGTCAGACATTTTAATACGACACTTTTTAGGGTTTACTTTACATACACTTTGAATATCTGACGCGCTCGAGTAACTTATTTTTTTTTGGATTTTCAACCGCTTGCCACGGACAGCCCCCTCGAGTTAATCGTCAGATTAATATGTATTGGTTATCAGAAATGTAAAGCGCGTTTACACTATAAATATCTGACGCGCTCGAGTACTTCTGTACAACTGTTTTTTTTTACAGTTTCAAAGCTCTTTACAAGCTCTCCCCCTCACTAAAATAGAAAACTTGTCAGAAACTTTTTTTCTTTTTAGAACATAATCTTTCAAATCCAATAGGTCTCCATGACGCTCGAGTAACTGCAAATTTAGCATCCTCGGCTCCCCTACTATAGTGTATTATAAAAGCTGGCAAAACTTACATACACTAACATTTAAGTACTGTATTAAACAATGTGTTGCACAGAAAAGTTTTTTATCTAGCTAAAGGATTACTTTAATATTTTAAGATCAGCGCAGTACGACAAAGAATAAATTTAAATATTGTTTTTAATTAGATGCCTTAATATCTTTTCTTTTTTTTCAATTTTAAATCACGGCGTGTGCTTTGAAAATCAAAAACAATTTCATTTGTATTTCCTTTATGGGTATTTTCAAACCTATGTAAATCAGTACCCAGCAAAAATAGGCCCCTCTTTCCCTATTCGTCTACATAAGAGGGGTCAAGTGATCCTTATATTTTCCTTTGTGAGAGGAGTTATAGTATTATAAAACACACACTCACTTTCCCATAAGCTTCATAAAATAAATAAATCGAGCATTTCCGTGATTTTATCTGGACGTTGTATTTTATTTATTTGGCCAGGATGTGTCGTACCCCACAAGTCGGGTTGCGGTCGATGGCCATGTTCTTATCAAGTAACCGTGAACCTGGAATGTAAAAAACTATTTAAAGACACCATGCATTTTAGTCGGTACGAGTCAGACAGTCCCTCCTGTCCCGTCCTGGGTGGGAGGACTTATTATTTTGATGATTTAGCCACTAAATATAAATAAATATATAAATAAATCTTCCACAACTATCACACAACGCCATCTAGTCCCAAGCTAAGCAGAGCTTGTGTTATGGGTACTAGACAACTGATATACATACTTATATATATCTAAATACATACATATTATAGATAAATTACACCCAGAGACAGAACAAATGATCGTGCTCATCACACAAACATTTGTCCTGGGTGGGAATCGAACCCACGACCCCCGGCATAGCAGTCAGGGTCACTAACCGCTAGACCAACAGGCCTCTCGTAAATAAAACCCACTCTACAATTTCAAAAACTTTTTAGTATAAAAGCACGTTAAACATATACAGCATATTAAAGGTACATATAGGAGAAATGGTGGCCCAATGGTATCGGCCTCGAATAACGAGTTGGAGGTCTAGGCATAATTTGGAAAACATCGTGAGGAAACCGGCATGTCCTAGAACCAAAATCCAAAGGCATGTGACAACTACCAACCCGTACTGGGCCCGCTTGATGTTTTATGGCCCACTCTCTCTCACAAAGAGGAGGTTGCGTCCCAACTGTAGGAACATTGATAGGCTGATGTTGTGATGATGATGATGATGTAGCATATACATGGTTATTAACCAGGTACATATTGTTCCAGGACATGATTCGCCGGGAGTATCGGTATCGCGCCGTCGTACTATGACGTGAAGACCACCACCATGCGGGCGGGCTCTCGAGTGGCCTCCGACTAGCCACACGGCCTCTTTGCGCTTTGTGTTACTCTGAGGTAAGAATCACTGCTTCTTCTTTTCTTTTAGTATTTAGGAAACATTCGACGGCATGGTTACTATAGTCACCGAGCGATCGACCGCGGAACAGGCCCTATAGCCAAATGACATTCGCTATAACGTTCAGCAGTCGCTAATACATTTTCAACTTTATACCCCATTGCATAAAGTTGAAAATCTATCGAATATTACAGATCGTTTTCGTTTGTTTCGTTCGCTATAGCTCGACAGTCTTTTCTAGATTTTCAACTTTATGCGATGGGGTATAAAGCTGAAAATGTATTAGCGACTGCTGAACGTTAACAATTGTCGCTTGCTGTTTGGCTACAGGCCCTGGGTTCGCGAGAACAACTATTTATATGATCTACAACTAGGTGTTCTAGGTCTGGCTGTTTATATGTATATGCTACTTTTTTTTTGTAAACGCACCCACCCACTGCACAGCAGAATATTCTAGATTGGGGTCAAATATTAATTAATTCTGTTTATAGGTCTGTTAACACATTGATCACACGCATTCATATGATTACATGTTTAACTAATAGCTCTTCAACACCTTTTACATTTTCATTAATTGACAATTAATATACAAACCTACCTGTGTATGCGACAAGTATTGAAATACCTAAGCCCGTATTATTTCCCTACTTCTACTTTTAAAGGATGCAATTCCTTTATAGCCACCGAACATTCGACGCTTTCATTTTATAAGGTTTTTGTTCTGAAGAGGCTCGTCTATACCCTGCTTTTACCTTAGGGCCTATGCACGCCAAATTTTTCTAAACGCGCCATTGACGCGCATTTTATCAAACAAGGCAATTTGTTGTCGTTTGTAATTTATAAAAGTGTCCAAAGGTCTACATGCTGCGTCTGACTTGCGTGCGTTGTCGGTACAAACGTGCGTCAACGGCGCGTTTAAAAAACGTGGTGCGCAAAGGCTCTTTGTGGTATCTACCTGACACTAAATGGTTCATTGTAGGAGAAATAAGTATATTCACATAATAACGGCTTGCTCACAAGTTCTCGCCGACTAGCCACACGGCCTCATTACACTTTTTGTCCCACCGTGCTAAGTCAACCACGTCTATCTACCTATCAAATAGAAATGAGGTTAGGATTATGAAAGTCACCATGTTATTGGTTTTGTTCGCTGAGAGCCAATGCATTGTTATAATAGCAACACGCAATCAACATGTCAGTATCCGTCAAGTTTACAACCAAGTATTTAAGATATAGTGCTTTGATTCTGCCAACAACTTGCTAACTAATTACGCCACACTTATACCGTCAGCCACCAAATAGGCACACACCCGCCCATTTGTTTTACCAAGTTATATTGACAAACCACAGTCGTTCAAAGGAGCATTGTAAACAAACTGTTCTAGGTGAGCAGACATTGCGACAAACTTCACACAGACGGTTTAATGAGAGGCTCGATGAAACATTACGTCGCCGCGACGCGACGCTGCAACTAGGATTTCCCGGACGATTCATGCTGTCATCTTAAGTTACAAACAAAACGTTCTGCCCCCATTTTGTCAAGAGAAACTCTAATACGTTAGTGTGCCAAGGCCATCCAACAAATTGATATTACATCTAGAGAGAGTTTGCCGCACTGAAGTGCGCTTACAAATTCGAAGTTTGTCACGTTTTTTATGCGACTGCAGCGCTCACCGATATCAAGTATTTCTTACGAGTGAACGCTTTTAACCGATTCATTACCTATAGCAGAGTTTCAAAATATGTTTCAGGCGTAGCAGGAAATAATAACACTGAAACTGCAATAGTGTCTGTATCTGTAACTAGCACTTTGCCCGCGACTTCGTCTGCGCGTGTTTCTAATTTCGAACTCAGTAAATTTAATTCCAGCTCACCCTCCTTAAAGGATACTTTTGGAAAATCTCTAGTAGTTTCAGGGTCTATTCAATACAAACAAAAATACGCTAGGGGTTAATTTAATAAAAATAATAAATACGTATCCTTAATTCGATTGAGAGATAATTTATGCCCAGTTTAGAATTTATCGAAGCAAGCAGTAAATCCTTCCCTTAAAACTTAATCAACCCTTTTCAAAATTTAGGGGGTAATTTTCGAAAAACCCAAAAAAGGAGGGTAGTTTTGAATAAAGAATAGTGTTCAACGTTTTTTTATTTACTCATACTCACATTCGTACCAAGTTTCAAGTTTATAAACCAAAAGAATAAGATTTTGCATACAAAGGTTTTCACCCCTTTTCACCCCCTCAGAGGTAGATTTTCGCAAAATTCTTTCTTAATGCTTACTTACATTATAAACTGCAGCTATCATCCAAAATTCAGGTTTCTAAGTTTAGTGGTTTAATATCCTCCGCTTAAAACTTGAATACCCCTTTTCACCAACTTGGGGGGTGATTTTCGAAAAATCCAAAAACACGTGTTTGATTAATTCGTATCTAGTATATAAATACTGATTTTCAAATTCATCAGCTCACGCGTTATGATTTTTCCATACAAACTTTAACAACCCCTAGATTACCAATGGAGGGTAGTTTAAAAAAAAATAATGGTTTTAATCTTATTTATTTACTTGTGTTCTCCTTCGCGGTAAGTTTCAAGTTTATAAACCCAAGGAATAAGATTTTTCATACAAACATTTTCACCCCTTTTCACCCCCTTACAGGATGATTTTCGCAAAATCCCGTCTTATTGCCAATCTACATGGTAGACTGCAAATGCTGTCCAAAATTCAAGTTTCTGCGTTTAGCGGTTTTGGCTGTAGTCGTGTCAAAAGAAAAACCCCTGTTCTTTTATATATAGATTGCATTGAAATCGAATAAAACGAGTGAATAGCTCAGTTGCCAGTTGATAGGTCAACGAGCCGGTCGCGCCGTCGCCGATCTAAAATTAGCTTCATTAACTAATGTCTTGTGATAAGAACCATTCCACAGTAAATGGTCTGCAACGCGAGCGTCCGTCATGTGTGCAATTAATTAAAACGGAGTCATTGCACGCGCTGCAGACGCCATGATACCCCGCAGAGCTGCACCACAGACATGCGGCCTTAACTTCCACTCGCAGAGAATTGTATCGTACCGAACAAATGTCACAAAAGAACGCGTAACGTTTTGTTATATTATAAAACCGTATTCAATGCCTTATTACATTATTATTATATGAAGGTGCTCATTGACCCCTTTACGTGTCACGTATTAAGCACATTGTAGTCAGAATATTATTTACTTAATAAGCTTCTTGCTGCTAACAAACTACAGCTTGTTATGAGCTTAATTGCTTAGCTTTTTAGTATAGATAATATATGATGTAAGACACGACCTTTGGTAATTACTTTAACTATTGTATTGGTGCTGCAGTATCTGAGTAATCGATAGATAATACACTTACTGCAAACCGTACCTCTAGCTTTATCGATTTTAAATGATTTTCGTTTACAGAAACAGTGTTACTCATTTTAGATTTAACATTTTGTAACCGCCTCACAGTTACGCTTCACTTGAACTTATTAAATGTTCATACAGCTTTACAAAACAATAATTCTATTCTATTGCAAGTGATTGCGATATTATTACGATCGATACTCATCAAAGTCATCAATCATGGTCGGAGCTGTACGAATGATCGCTAATGACTCTCGCGAATGGTAACATTCAAAACCATATTGTCACGACCTACTTTGCAGTCAGAATGTAATGTTTGTAAAATAGTGGCGCCGTCGTCGCAGGAATCCGTAATTCGACTGTCAATTTGTTCCGCTTCCAAACAAACGCGTCTATAACCAGACTGTGATCGCTTCAGACTGAAGTCGTTATGACAAAGTCTGTTTCAAATGTAAACCGTCTTTTTTATTTCTAACTCTGACTAACACTAACTGATATTCAGGTAAAGACACCAGGTACTAAACTTTCACAAAACTATCCGAAATACTCGTAATATTTCCTCTATTAATTATCATCAAAAGAGCTACTTGCGTAATTTTATTACTGTTGTTGAACGTTAATTCAAATGTTTTATATGAAAGTGGGCACTAAATTAAATGTAACGAAACCTGCACAAAGTAATTAAATTTTGTTTACCGCCTAAAATTGGTTCTGTCAAGCGAATTATTATGCTGAGATCGTAAATAAAACATTATTATTTATCTTAAAAATTATCTTACTTTATATCCGGCTAAGCTGTTCAATTTAGCACCTGTCGTATAACCTTAACTGTAGGTAATTAGCACAAGGCTTTCGACTTACTTACACACTTACTTTAGCGCTTTCACTGTACTCTGAAAGTGCTGGTAACCGAGATTTGCGCCATTCGATCGTTTAAATGAATCTGGATCAACCACGGTATGGCAGTCTCAATCAATCAATCAAATGTGCATTTATATCTATTATTGCACATCTACAATTGTAACTGCCTTCTTTAGCAATGCCTGCATAGAGGTATTATGATCACTAAGATCTACCTCATAGTATATCTTGGTGATCAGAGATCATTCTACCATTAAATGGATTTCACCTGAAGTAACCATGTTTTCATGTCCATGGACAGACACGCAAAAGTCGACTCTCTTGCGAAAGCAGAAGGACTAATAACTATTTTTATGAAAACCAACATCGTTAGTATTTTTTGTACAAATTCAAGCAAATAACCGTAATTGGAACATAAATATAACTTTTCGTATGTTTTGTGTGGCAACAGCGAAACAAATTGTAAACAATCATTCTTTGTAAGGACAAAAAACGTAGGATTATGTGGCAAGAAATTGCGATTTTCTTTTAATATAATATGTAGATCAACTAGGTTTCTTCGTCTTATTTTTGTGTGCGCGAAAAATGTGTTCCTAAATTGGTCTAACTTTATTGCATTTAACACATGTTCAAGTGTGAAAAACCAACAAAGTTCTTAGCTGCCCATGTGTAGCGACATGGGCAACTAAGAACTTTGTTGGTTTTTCTCGTTACCTACCTAGTAAGAGTTCCTAATGGTTGCTAATGGGGTAATGTTTGTCTTTAGGAAGGTCCCTTTAGCTGATGTACCATAGATACTCGTAAATATGTTTTAAGTAGCTTTTGGTGGCGCAGACATGCGATCGGCAAGTAATGGGCAACTCGCCCCTCGACCATGGACCATGCTCGTTTCGACGGCGCGTCTTGTTCCACGCGCACCTCAAAGAGCGTCGATAAGATGACGGGGGGGCCCTAGAGAACCAAAGCCTGCCGGGTTCGCAGGACTTATTCCATTACCGTGACCCTGGAACGTAAAGGGCTAATAAAAGACACCATGGATTTTAGTCAGTACGAGTCTGACAGTCCCTCCCGCCTTGCCCTGGGTCGGAGGACTCATTTGATGACTTTACCACGATAAAAAAAGTAGCTATTAGTTGATTTACCATTTCATAGTGGTTGTACATTCTCGATCGAGATTTCTCTATGTATCTCTCCCGAGACGTCTAGAAATAAAGCGGCCCGAGACTTTTAGTATAAGAGGTACAAGAAGGGTAAAAGACCGCTGCTCCCCATTATTATCTCGATGTCTCTCAGCTACAGCGTACAGCCACCATAATAAATTTAAAATGAAATGGAAATTTCTAATTTTTCTTTTTTAAGACGTAAAAACCCTCTTCTGACGTAGTAGGGCAAACTTTAACCCAATTAACAATCTAGGAAAATAAATAACTGAATCTTTGGCAAGACATTTGGCAAAACAGACATAAAACAAGAACCTGCCATAGCTTCGTAGAATATTCTACCAACCGGTTACAGATAAATATGGAAAATAATACATTTTCCTATTACATAATTGTGTATTAATGTACGCATTGACGCATACAGTGCATTGCTTTAGTCTCAATGCATATTTAACTATCAATAAGCAAAATAACTGCATACAAACAAGCTGCGTCTAATTACACTTAAATAAAAATACCTGTTTACACATTTCCGTTACATTTAAGCAATAGGAAAGATGTTACAAAGCCAAACACAAAAAAAAAATATTTGAAACGCGTATATAACTTTTAAAATGCTTCAATTGGTTTACTTTCTCGCGTGTCGTAGCTGGGCACATCAAAACAAACGCCTCTACTCAACACCAGTGATTCCTGAAATCCTGAACAAGTCTCTAATCAGTCAATTCATGTCGATTTTCAAGTAAGCTGTGATTGGTTGATAACAAATGTCAATCACGTCGCTTCACGTGAGCTTTGATAACAGTTAAATTGAGCTGATTTACAAAAGCCTATTTCAATGCAAAGGGGTTTCGGGAACTTTGAAACTTTAGGGATTAATTTATGTGTAGGTAGAAGGGATTGATATAATACCGTTAGAGACACATTTAAGTCCATTATATACTGTGTAAATCACAACCCTACCTAAATAAAACAGTCGTTTATGTCTGTCTGTACGCACTAACTTCGACATAACTGCTTTTAATTTGATCACTTTTGAAAGCCATCAAGCTACAACGCTCTTTACGTGTTTATCACAAACATCATCCATGTAAACAACACTACAACAGGAACAAACAGTTGAAACACGTTCAACAAACGCAACGCTTTGCGCTACGCTGTGCCTGCAAACGCAAAGGTGTGAGTGGTGATTGACAGGCAACCAAACACCGCGAGTGGCGCCGACCTTGTGTGCTCGATTGTACTTACTGCTACCGGAACTCACATACCGGTACAACACCGCTGTCCTTAATATTACATTATCATATTATCTATCGGAACAAACCACGTGTATAATAATTATATTATACAACAGTTAAGATTATTTAAACCCCCGTTAAATTATTAGCCTCTCCTGAAAACTCTTCTCTATAGGTAGGTTTTACTCCTAAGTTTACGTACGTTTTACCTTATGAGTTATTCATAGAATTAATTAATAATTAACGCCTTCTTAACCTTATATCACATGTTCCAATGCCTGTTTAACAAGCATAATTTATTTTATAAACTATAGGAAGTATACAGAATCAAATAAAAGTGAAAATCTAAAAAAAGGATTACAATGTCGTATTACATTTTCAACATTGGAACGTATAGGCTTAAGCAACGTAAACATTGCGTAAACGTCGCATAGGTTCTCAATGCTGCTTAACTCCGTGTAAACACTGTATAGACGTCATGAGGACGACGCGTTAGATCTGCGTAGAATCCGCAAGCAGTCACGTAGGCTACGCTTGGATTCAACGAAAATTGAAGAAGTTCGTTAAAGAGTTCGTTCGAAATAGTATTGCATATAATCGATACTGGAAATTCCATATTAAGCAGTGGACGATTACTTTGGACTAATGAGATAATACATGAACAGCAATAAACCTGCTTATGAAAGAAATTTTAATAACTGTTTCGTAAAATTGGGGGTCAAAATAAATTGAAATATTGCCAAATAATCAACTTTGTTTCGCGATCCGATTCATTTTGGAAGAATTCTTGCATTCTTACACTTTCCAATAACCTTGAAGTTTAAAACGTTAATTTCATGCTGTGCCCATAAAACGTGGCTATTATATTTGGATGGATTTGTTAAAACCTTATTTAGATCAAACACTAAAAGCTTACAACATTGCTATCTAGTTTTTATCTAGAAACCTTGCTGCATCATAAAACCGCACCAAAACCCGTTCACTAAGACTGGCTTTTATATACACGAAGAATAAAAAGAAAAAGTCTAGACACAGCGTAGGTCAAACACAAACCTAGCAACTATCATCGGCCTTTTAAGCCTTTTATTAAAAATAAAAAAACATATTAAAAAAAAAAACGTTGATAGTTACTACTACTATGGATAGCTACTAGTCAGTAGTTAATACGCAAACCGCTAGTAATAAATTTAAAAAAATGTTAAGAATTTAAGTTGAAATGTATTCGTTTAGAAGATGAAGGCATTTAGTTAAAGGTCTGTTGTCTATGCCCCGCGACCGGAGAAGTGTAACGAAATGTCAAGGGCGAAGCGCCAACGACCAAGCTCTGTTTGCTCTATTGAAGAAATGATCGTTTACCTAATATTTTAATTAATTCTGCGATTAGAAATATATTATATTAAAGACAGTTTTATTTTTATTGATGTCCGTATTTTATTTATTTATTTGTATTTGTATCGTAGATGTTTGGGCTTTTGTATGAAAATGTATGTAAATGATAATTATTTTTTTACCTCTTAATTTTTTATAAATACTCGTAAATACTTTTAGACTTCGTCTATCATGTGTGTTATTTATTTATTGATATATTTTTTTTGTGTTAAAAATGACTAATAAAAAAAAAACAATTCGATCATGACCCTTTATTCCTAATTATTGAGCGTTTGCATTCGCTATCCAATTAAACTCCTACAAACCTACCTAATTGCTTACTTTTAAGGAGAGTTAATTTTACTTGATGTAATTTACCTTTCAAATAATTAACGCTTTTAATTCCACAGCCGTATATTCCGTGTCCATTAAAATGTTCCCTGCGTGAATTTTAAAGAGCCTTGTACCACAAACCCTTATGAGGTAGAGAAGTGGGTTGTATGATGATAACCAGCTACGGTGACCTAGTGACGTCATACATACTTAAGTGAACGAGGGAACAAAGTGTCTTCCCCTTAATAGAGACAAAAAGAAAAGTGTTAATGGACACATTCTTAGGCTTACTCTCCCTTTTTTTTTAGTTTGGTAAAATCATCAAATGAGTCCTCCTACCCCGGGCAGGGCTAGGAACTGTCAGACTTGTACTGACTAAAATCCACGGTGTTCTTCAATAGCCCTTTATGTTCCGCGGTCACGGTAAGGAAATAAGTCCCGCGGCCCCGTCAGGCTTTGGCCCTCTTGGAGGCAGCCCCGTTTTCTGACTCTCTTTGAGTCGTCGACCATGGTCCATGGTCGGACAGCGAGTTGCCAAGCCTTACTCTCCCTAGGAAATTAAGTCAAAATAGAATTAATCATTACGCATTTGCAGTAGTCTTAAGCTAGATTGTAATTTTATGATGTAACCGCATCAGGGCACGTCAAATACCAAAAAAAAAACATACTTAAGTTAAAATTATCACCATACGAGGTCTAACGAGTATATAATTACCATCATGGCTGCAAGCTGTGACACGAGATATAATCGATCACTAAACTACGGTTCAAATATCAGGGCCAATGTCAATATTATGCAGTGTCGTGTATTCGACTAGCCGAAGCTTAACAGTTTTATTATTATACTGGCTATTCCTCGCGGTTTCATTCGATGTTGGTCGTAGAGCGTGATGCTAAAAAGCCTTTAGCCTTCCTCGAAAAATAATTTCTCAATTCGAACCCGTAGGTCCTGAGTTTAGCGCGTTCAACTAAACCAAGAAATGAACTCTTCTGCTTTATAATATTATAGTGTAGAAGTATACAGGGTGTAAGGGACAGCAATCCGCAAACTTTCAGGGCTTGCTCATTAGACGAAACTGAACAATCTTCCACAATTCTTATTTTCAGGAAATGAAAAAAAAATCGGCCTCGTCATAGAAAATTATAAACTTGATTGGACAGTTTGTATGGAGAGGCCGATTTTTTCTAAAAAAAATTGTAACAGATTGTTCAGCTTCGTCTGAAAGTTTACGGAGGGCTGTCCCTTACACCCTGTACATTGCATAAACTCGTTTCATAGGATTTCACCTTGCAACTTGCTACTATTCCTTACATACTCCTTACAACTATTGGTTTAAAACTGCATTGCTCGGAGAAAAACCGCTTTGTTTTTATTTCTTATTCTCGTCACGATGAAAGTAAAAGTTGGCTTTGTCTTGCATAAGTAGACTCGCGCACCGAGTTGATCTAGTAGAGAAAATATTTTTTAAACTTGCTTTTCTTTTATATGGAAACAATTCGAAATGTTAAGTTATTCAATCAACAAATACAGGCACTTAAACGAGAGTAGCACAAATGTTTCAGGAATGTAGGGCTTTCGCATTTCCTTTATAGACACATGATACTCGTGTGATAGTTCCCTAAAGTTACGCAACCCTAAAAGGAATGTTACTCAATTCTTAGACGTATCATTACCGACAGACCATGTTATTATTGTTTTAATGACTGGCTGTATTACTCTATAATTATTAGACCTCTGCGCACATTTACAATACGATGTTCCATTTCACAACCGATATCTGCACTTGTACGATTTTATCTGATATGGTGAACCGCTAATTAAATAACAATCATTTTTATCAAAATTTCTATAGAGAGATGTGGTAACGTTTCTTTGCGAGCACATACCAGTGGTAGTTGGTACGTGAATACAATTTTTGATACAATTTTACGTAATTGACGCATTCCATGTAAACGAGCGGCGAGTAAAAGCGGGTTGAGTGCGTCGTTTTGTTACGCAACGCTGCGCCCGCGACGCCGCCGCCACCGTCGCGACGCCCTGCAGCGGCAGAAGTGATAGCAAATCAGTCCACAGTAATAGAAACCCACAGTTGGGAATGGGTCTCACCCAAACATTATAGTAGTGATCAGCAGGAGAATCCTATTGAAGGACACTGTGGATTTTAGTCGGTACGAGTCTGACAGTCCTTCCCGCCCTGCCCGGGGTTCCCACCCCGGGCTCAGACTCATTTGATGATTCTACCCCGTAAAAAAGACACCGTTTATGTGAGATCTTTTTCGTTCATACTTTTCTATTGGTTTGTAACCGTAATCATCCCTATGTTACTTGTAAAATTTTAAATACTAAGTGATTCAAAACTAACAACTTAAGCGAACAAAATTCACGACCTCAAAGAAGTGCCTAACGTCTTTAACGTACTAGATTATCGTACGACCCTCGTAAATCCGTTGGATCAAACAGCACACGGGGGAGGATAAAGCTCGGAAAACCTAGACGAGCTAGATTTTGTATCCTCTCTTTTGTAACTTCTACCTACTTGACAATCGTATAGCTCTTACAAGCACATTTGTTATTTGCCTTGAGCCTAAGTTAAAAAGTAACATGGGCGACTTTGGGACTTATCACAATGATGGTATGAATTTTAGTGCATATCATACGCTATAATTAGATATTTATTATTATTGTCTTTAACATACGCCCATTTCCACCTTGACCCTTTTGTGTTTAGCCGTATTCTAAGCATAAAATTACAAAGTAAATTAACGAACATCACATTTTTACATTAACACTTACCATTGTACGTAGATTAGCGTGTACATGAGTAATCTTCATCTTCACACTTGACGGGTCCATCCATCTACACATAGACAATTTATCTGTCAATCTACGCATACACATGATGTAAAACGACCTTGAAGGTTACAATAAGACATAGAATACTGTGCCCTTGGAAAGCCGCAGTGATTTGCAGTCGATGCGCGTGTACGCACAGCACCACCCACTACTTGGAACCCCGCATCCTATGAATGAATCATAGGAATTCCATTGATGTACGCATGAAAGAACTTCATTTCACGATTCAAGTTTTATTGTCATTTTATGAGGAGTACAGCTGAAGGTTTATTCGATGCTTTCGCCACTTCAGTACGCCTCGTGTTGTGGCCACCTGAATAATTACTTAGTGGAATTGGCTATTTATTGATGAATAAAGTAAAGATTTTATGGCGTGAATTCTTAAATCAAGTTTATCTGTGGGTTAGAGCATCTGTCTAGACGCGAACACGATGATGATTTTAGGTCTAATCATGTTTTCACGGGAAATACCTAGATTGGGCACGTAAAATAGAGACTGAGGAAGTGAAGAGCACCAGATGCAGAAGAAAAGTCTGAGTAATAAGTGATTCTGATTAAGTGGTGATTAAGTATTTTGAGAGTAAAGTAAGAGAACTAAGTAAAGAGAAGTAAGTCAGTAAAGTTTTCATGTTTCACTCATCAAAAATGAAGTAAGCAAGTGAATTCTCCTAGAATTAAATGGTCTTACATATCGAACTAACGATACTTTCATCTAATTACTGCGTTAATAACTGGTAGATGAATGCGTACGACAAGGAACTTAACGGTAATTATCAGCATATATTTGTTCGTGATTACAATTAGAAACCGAATTTGAAATAACAATGAGAGTGGTTACACTGTCTGTCTTCCACACGTAGTTGTGTTTGTTGTGTCTATGTTCTAGAGTAAATGATTTCGATTGATGCTCTGCTTTCACCATTGTTTGTGTGACGCCGCCGCCACCGACAGGCAAACCACGCCCCACATATCATCACACATTGTCTCTTTTGATTTGACAAACCGACAGCACCTCCCATTTATAAATTGGCTAAATAGCGACACATTAAACATAGAAAATAACGTGTAGACTCGAGCATTTTCTGGACACTTTTCCAAAGTAACAGAGTCGTATTTTCTCTTTAATTCGAACATTTCCCGTTGTCCTTACACACATTTTATGTCATTATTGCTTTCCATTACACGTTTTTCTGTGTGCCAAATGTGTTTGCCAAATACGTAATAAGCCCTTCCTTAAATACAAGCTTTAAGTGGGTAAAATCTTGTAATGTGATACCCATCTTGACCTGCCATTAAAGTAACAACGAAATGAAGATCTGTCATTAAGAGTCAGATGTTTTATTTCCCTTTCTTGTGTGCACTCATTCACGTTTTGGTTGCATGCAAGGATGGCAATGTGAGGCATGATGCAGCAATTTGCGCGTCATCCCTTGTCGATGAGATCGTGTACAGCAGCTCTCACTGCGTGCGGAAGTCGAGGTGGGGTCTACCATCACGTAGCGTGCGCGCGCTGTTTGCCCGTCCGTGAAGTTTCCTACATCACAAATTGTACAACATTAATTATATCATATTACGTCTTTTTATTGCATTCTGAATTTTTGTACGTGCGCGACAGTCGCATTCTGTCCGTGATTATATTTTTCTTTTTGTTTAGTTGAAACATGAAACGACAGCTTTTCGTAATTATATAGCGGGTACACTAGCTTTGTAACACACGCGAGCAAAGGTTAAAATAATTACAATGTCCTAAAAATATCTCTGACTATTAATTCATGTACCTTTCCTCAGTCAGGTATAACTTGCGTTGCTGTTAGAAGTTGCGCAAAGCGACAATCAGCAGCGTAGGTGTGTAGGAACACGAATTTCTTACACTCACAGATCAACATGAAATGATAACTTTATAGATTTATTGAGATATTTTCTGAGACTTTGGTGACCTCCCCTTCCACAACTAATAAATTAATGTAATGTACAAAGTTATTACTTATTAGATACTGACGACTTAACCTGTCAGCTGAATATCAAACAAGTAAATTATGGCGCTAGATACATTAACGATAAAATGTTGTTCAAAAGATATTTTGTTGTCTGCGGTTGTGATCTAATAAACTGACTAAATTATAACTTAAAACCTCGCCAGGTCAATATTCTTAGGTTACTTGAAGGGCGTTAAACGTATTAAATTTCGATAGATTTGTATAACATTTAACAAATTATGTATTTAATTTAATAAATTCATATCATATTATGTTACATACATACAAATTTGTTAGGAAACAGGATATTAAATCATATAGCAACATTTATTTAATTTGGAACACAAATTAACAAGTGTTCGACCTATTTACAAAAACGCAATAAATGATGTTTGATAAGTACCTACCATACATAAATGTACGTAAACCGAAGGCAAGTGGCTAACTCGTAAATAAAAAAGATTAGCGTATGGCCACGAAACTAAAGGTCATGGGAACGATTTCCGCTGAGAAGAACATCATCGGAGGATTGAATGACAAAACTTTTAATTACTAACTACTGTAGTTATAAATCTGCGTCGGTATCAGACACAGTTTGTAACTAATTCACAAATAACCGCCAGGGCTAATTCTCTAGTATTGCAAAACTTTATAAATAATTCATTTAAGCAAACCGAAAACATGGGAAATCAAATACCAGCAGAATTTGAAACTACATAAATATAATATTTCTGAAATAGTGCGCTACAAAAAACATGAGGCTTTCTATGTTACATTCATGTGTTCGTTTCGCACATATGTCATACGGAGTTTTTATAAAACAGTCGATACCTATTCAGTCTCTCTATGTCATCATACTGAAAACTCAACCCCAGACACGACATGACAAGAAATTCAAAAAGAATAGCTCTTAACTATTTCAAAAGGATAAAGAGCGAACACAATAAGCGTAATAAAGACTAGAAAAACTTCCACAAACAAATACTTTCATGCTACTCTTACTACTTGAAGAGAACTTTATACAACGACGCAAAAATGTTTTGAAGAAAAATAGAACAAAAAAATCCTTGGGACGAAACTTGAACAAAACCAGACGAGGGAAAACACAACTTTCGTAAGAACTACAGGCGTCTCTACAAGTTACGAGTATGATGAAATTAAAAAAAAAATCTTATGATTCCACTTAATTAGGTATAGTGATTTTAAGAATTAATAAAATGTACGATGACAGCTCTACAGTAGTCAATAGGTTACTAGGTACTATTCATCTTAAATTAGGCAACATTCTATATTATAATCCTTCGCTAGATTTACCGCATTGAAAGATATAATTCATTTGGCAGATTACATCAAAGAAACGTCTGACTAATAATAACATTCTATTAACATTTAAACATAATGTTAATAAGCATTCAGTTGATTGTTAAAATAAATGAGGCTTACAAGTCGCCACGCCAACTACGTGCCATAAATCTGGGACAGATAAAAATATCGTTACCCATAAAAGGTGTGACATAATGAGAATACCTGTCGCCCAAAAACTATTTAACCTTACTTAATTCAAAATTGTTTACATAGATTTAGAAGAGATAAACAAATATGTCGCAGACAGTATGCTATTCCATGGAGCTAGACAGTAATGCAGGGACATATCTATGTAAGTGCAACACGTCGCGGTATTGCTCAGTGAGGTCAAATGTCTGACGCGGTCTTCTTCTAAATTATTATATAACCGTAAGCGGACGCATGGGAACTTTTCTGTCGAAACTGCTACTAGACTCTAAATGTCAGCAGTAGAACATGTACGAAACAACTAAGTAAATTAAGAATAATAATTGTAAATTATGCGTGAAGATGATCTGAGCAGTGGTGACGTAAAATTGACTGCAACAGTTGACATTTAATTATGAGAGTATCAACGTTCGCTTGCACTCTCATCCGTTTTCAATCTCACTATTTGTCGTCAGGAAAATAAAACAATGACTGTAATGATGACGTGACTGTAATTATTCAATGAAGATTTTATCCATCATTGTAAATTGAGGAATAAATAAACAAAAAACTTGTGAATGACAGAGGAAACGTCGAGGAATGCGACGGAGGCGGCACAATAGAGACGAGCTTGGTGCACACGGTACACGTTCTTTACATTTTGTAAATTAACCATGAAACAATTAGTACAGCAGGTATTTTATAACATTTTAGCAACTTTAATGAAACAATTTTCAAATTGTTACAAGTTTCAAAATGACGACGTGTCACTTCAGTCTCATAATCAAATATCTACTAATTCTCGCTAATGACGCTTTAATATTTATTTTCCTCTAAATACTTTACTTCATTGACAGAAAATAGAAAAAATCTCATTTTATTAATTGTTAATCAGTGTGTCCGTAGCCTTAACTGTCGGTACCCACACACCGTCTCTCATCCCGTCTCGTCCGCGTGTTTCTCCGACCTTCATCCCGCATTCTTCAAGTAGACAACCAGTCATCCAGGATACGCACTATTTGCCAAGTCGTTGGCGGACAACGACCTCTACAGTTGACTCTTAGACAATCACCGTTTTTCTACAATACGATTCAGTCCTGTGAATAGAGTTTTTCATGCATTAGTTTCAACACGACTCATTCAATCTGTGTTTAGTCAACAATATTAATTATAGGTAGTATCTTTAGTAATTATCGCCAATAGTTCGCAATCTTAGGGAAATTATAAATGCAGGAATATGTAAGACTGTTCCACTTTCACGTCTACTTGTTATGAATAGTTAATTTTCATAAGAACCTTGCGTAACAATAAACATGGGTACTTATCACAAAAACATTACTCAGAACTACTTAGCCGTGGTTAAACATAAATTGCTCCACATCCTGTGAATATGAGTTTCGTGCGTAACAAGTGAGTCACTGTCAATCAGCTTTGGAGACCCAACTGTCTAGTACTGGTATAAGTATATAAACAATCCCGACACGTGTTTAGTATTGTCACCAACCATAATAGGACAGACGTTCTGGCCCTATTCTATTGTACAAGCAGTGCCTCTCCGAGTTCCTTCACAACAATTACATCCACACCTCACCAGACAGGTAAGTAGAGAGCTTTTACTCGGTCCCTGATACAGTTGCATACTCTTCGACCTTAAAATACACGTTGTGTAACGTCAACACGACGGGTCCTACGTATACTAGTACAAGTGCAAAAGTACAACTATTCAAGATAGCGGTTTATAGGTTCTAAAGCTTGTAATTTTGTCATAAATCAACGGAAACACTTGAAATTTTGGTATGTTATGTTTTAATATCTAAGAAAAAAGACTGCATTATTGGTTTTTCTTATTTTTTTATACTTTGGAAAATAACATCACTTGCATTGATGTAGCTTGTTTTCTTTACTATGGTAGAACCTGTAAACTGATATAAGTGGCTACTTATACCAGTATATAGTGTACTTGCTTATATTTTTAATAAAAGAAAACTGAAGGATTTTACTCTTTTAATATGCTATTTCCAATTTATTGATCAATATGAGGTTATAATATTAACAATAACATCTTCTTTTATCGACTTTTAAACACTTACAACAGTTTACTCAGTACTGGAAAACTACTTGCTACAGTTTTCTGTATTGTTATTAACCTGAAATATTTAAATGCGTGTGGAAGGAAATTAAATAAAAACATTGAAAATACAAAACAACACTTTATTTCAAATAAATGACTTTTCCAGAACTATGCTTAATAGTTGTTTTTATTTTGATGTTAATATTATAGCATCTTAATAATGAAAAACAATGGCATCTTAAAAATAGTAAAACAAAAGAAAGTAATCTTCTTAACTTAAGTAGGAACTTTCGTTAATTATATTAATTGTTTATTTATATTTTCATTAATCAGTCTTAATCAGTCTTCTTCTTAATCAGTTTTACATAATAATTAATCAGTCTTCTTCTTAATCAGTCTTACGTAAGTCTTACTTAATCATTCATTCAGACATTGGCAACATTTTTATTTTTTGTAACAATAATCACATTAGATAATGGTATAGAAAATCCAATAAAAAAGATAAACAATATGTTGGAAAAGACAACTAGGCTTTTTAAAATTATAACCTAGTCAGAGATATCTTCAGTGTTTTCTGTCCGTATCTTCAAATTATTGTAAAATGAATGGTACCGCTCAGGAATCACATTGGATTTGCAAAGATCTTGAAGATCTTTAAATTTTTTCTTGTCAATTGGTAACAAACTCTTGTACGCTACATCTAATCTGCAAAGTTTTTTTGAAACACTTTGTATACTGGCACGTGTGTTACTTCTCAAACATTTTATAGTTTTGTAAGCCCCTTCTTCAAACGCATACTTATAATTAAGCATAAATAAATCTTTGGCTTGAACATTAACTTCGCAAACCTTACTCCACATCCCCCATGGAATTCTTTTTCCAGTTGTCAAAAAAGGAAAGGCAAGACTTAAAATCAAAAACGAAAGATTGAGTTACTTCTCGAACAATATACGGTTTTGCATTAGCTGTCGCCATTTTAAAAGCTAGGATCCACTGTTCTGGGGTATAAATTAAAATATTTCTGGTTTTTCTTTCAATTACTGAGTGAATGCTGTCACCCTCATTTTGAGTATGACCAACAACAAGAAATCTATGGGTTATGTTCACGTTAAACTTCCAAGCGCAATACATATACATAAGGAATATGATCCTATTTCGGTTTTGGCCTCCACAATTATCCGACCAGAATATAAAAGTTTTGACTCCTTGCTCCACCTTCATACCAATAAAATCAAAAATGCAGCTGGCTATTTCATTGGCACCTTTTTTAGCAGTCTGTTCGTCCCAACAATAACAATAACCCTGCAGATCAGCCATATCAAATGGAGTAAAATTGTGAAAATGTAATTTTCTTTTGTAATAAAAAGTACTGACGTTTCCATGTGGTAAATTTTGAGTTTTTTGCAAGTCGAAAGTTACAGAAACTACAGTTTTATCTTCCTTAGCCAACTGTTTATCCATCTCTTTTAATTGCCGAGCCCTCTCTTTTTCCGCCAAATGCCGATTGTGTTTTGATATTTGGTCATCTGTAGGATTTTCAAAGTTTTCAAATGCGTGACAAAATTCGCACTTGTCCTTTTTAGGAACGTGGAAAGAGAGATTAAAGTTTTTATTAACAATGTCTCTATACTGCCTTAACGTTTTAACTTGGCAATTTACGGAAATTGCTTCTTTATCACACCATTCTTTGTATAAATTAAACATTCGCGAAAAAGTCAATGATCCATCTAAATATACCTTACTTGTTTCCTTTCTTGTATAGTGAGACTCAACGGGTTGAAACATCTTTACATGAGAGCACACACTGTCTTTAGCAGTCGTGGGTATCGATATTTTATGATTTGAATGTTTTCCTCTACAATCCTTTTCTATCACACCTAAACCTTTTTCAAACTTGTCCAACGCAGTTTTTACAAAATTATAACTTATAGATAAGGTGTTTAGGAACATGACTTTACAAACATAAGCCTTTTCAATGCTACCACTATCTCCTGTTACTGGTAATGAATATCGCAGAGTGCAATTTCTTTGAGAATTTTCAGTAACAACTCGTTTCTTGTCCAGTTTGGAAACATACCTGGCAATGAAGTCCCACTGTCGAGTGTGATCTCCTATTTCCCAAAAGTTTCTAAATATTGTGCATCTTGCAGTTTCTTCAATTCTTTCAAAACATTTTTTAGGGCATTTACAAGCGCTTTTCATTTTTTTCTTCTGATGTAGCTTCCCCGTTCGACTCATGTATTCTAATCCCCTGTTTAAATTAAACTTGCGTCTTTCATCAAACCACATATTTTGGAACCTCTCTCGCAATCTACCCTTATCTTTCTTTTTTTGAGTTTTTCTTTGCACACTTGCGGGACTACTTAAAGGTGTATCAGTGTAGTTTGAATTTAATAGTGATAAATTGTCAAATTCATCATCAGTTTGATGGTGAATAGGTGAAAAAGAAACTAATGGCGAAGGCATTGGTGTTAAGCTATCAATTTCATCATCGGGAAGGTCATTTTGTTTTATCACACTTGATTGAGAAATAGGATTTCGACATGGATGTAGAATTTGAGGCTCATCTTCTTTATAGTTGTTATGCACAATCACACTCACCTCCTGGACGGTATAGCACTCAGAGGACTTGGCAGAATCTGACGAAATGTTTGATAAATTTTGGTATAAATTTTCTACTGTAGGGGTTTCCTCGAACATGTCTTCAGGGTCGCTTAAGCTTACAACCTTATTGATGAATGACATCTCTTCAGCAAAAAAATCCGCACTTGGAGGTAAGGGGGAATCTAAAATTATATAATAAAATAATTATGCAGTGAATTGCTGCTAAAAATGTATTGAAAATAGTATTGCATTTATTTTATTAGTAAATAGATATAATTATTATAATAATGTAACTTATATCAGATAACAACATAACGAAAACAAAAAATAAGTCACATGTGACTTTGTATACTGATATAAGTGCAAAATTTATTGAAAAAATACATGAACTATAAGATCACATTTCATTAATTTAGTTCATTATGTTTACCTGGCTTTTCTATTAGACTTTCATTTGTTAAACTATTCTTTTCATTAAAATCGGTCGGTTCCATGATCTCGTTGCACATTTTCATAGTTTGGTCTAATTCTTCACGTATAACGCATGATGGTACTGTCGGCCGATCTAAAATAAACCAAAATTAATGTGTTAATTTATTTTTAAATATATGTTTACAAATATTCGTAAAATTTACTAAAACCACTATACAAAGTACGCGAGTAACCACTATGAACCTTGTGTACTGGTACAAGTGAAAATACAAATAAACAACACGTAATTCATTTATTTTTTAATTTTAAATTTGATCAAACAAAACAAAGTATATCATTATTTTATATAAAATGTCAATTAACACTTACCTTCGTAATTTTCTTGAGTGTTTACTTTACTATACTTATTTTCTAATAAATCTATCATTAATTGACCTCGTGAGCGCTTCATTGTTGTGACTTCTTACCACTACTCACTCAAAACAAACAAAATCGGAATAGTATTGAACAAATGAACACGTAAACTAAAACGCAGCGCAGTTATACCAATGTTTCACGTGCTCCCGACTCCGTCGCCGCGCGCGTACTGGAGTGAATGACACTTGTGCTGACGTGTCGCGGCGCACACGACTACCTACACTGGTGCAAGTGACTTACATCAGTGTAGATGGTCGTGTGGCGGAAAATGATGTCACTTATATTAGTTTACAAGTTTGTATCTTTGAAATTACTTGATAATTTAATATAATTTTTACAGGATATAAAGTTAAAGTAATTTTAAGGCTTTTGGTGTAAAAAAACGTATTTCGCTGTTTTGCGGGTTACACCAGTATACGTAGGATCCGTCGAACAGATGTGATTTAAGATGAGTTAACAATAAAAATACCTTACTTCCATAAAGGTACAACAATTGAGCATACGAGTGGCGTAGGCGAGAACGCGTCTCTGTAATTGATAAGGATAATCGC
Source organism: Agrotis segetum (assembly GCA_036375495.1). Classification (NCBI taxonomy): domain Eukaryota; kingdom Metazoa; phylum Arthropoda; class Insecta; order Lepidoptera; family Noctuidae; genus Agrotis; species Agrotis segetum. Next base: position 1,330,669 of record JAQSVV010000101.1, read on the forward strand.
GTCGTGAATCAGGCTCGGGATTAAGTACACAACCGGTAGTTAAACGGTCCTAATACGGCACAGGTAATATTCGCCACGCGTGTCGACATAGGTCACAATTATTAACTTAATTGTCTTTAGTGTAGGCGACCCATTGTTTGTGCTTTTGTTACTATCGCATGCTCTATCTAAAACCTGACTGACTTATTCATGCTTATTCCTTATTTATACTTATCATGTCGTAATATTACGAGACCCCAATTGTCATACGCTAAAAACTGGACCGCTCAGACCATTTTGACATGCCAATGTGGTCAAAACAAATCGTTGATCAAAGGCCACTCTTATTCTTATGCAATGGTTCTTTTATCGTATTTTCCCCGTCACGATTGTCTTCCTGAATATCATTGTGTTTATCGGGTCCGAATTCGATACGATATATTGATGTAACATTATCATATTGAAAGGATCATGTGGGTCAGAATCAGAGTGGTTTCGTGAGTGTCCGTCACCGATGTCAGTACTTGGTAGATGTCATTTGTTACGAGTAAGGCGAGACGTGACATCTCAATCCGCGAGGATACTATACCAGTTTGTGGGTTTATGCCTAAAACATTATATAAGTCGATTGCGGTTAGGCTGATTATGTAGGCATGGCAACTGAAGACGAACAACTTGTTATTATAGATCATATATTTCTCATAAATGTCTGAATTGAATATTAATTGGGTCTATCGAGTACCGTAATGGAGTAGTTGATGAAGCGTGGTATGTGTAGTCTGAAGTAGTGTAGTGGCCGCCATTCAGTCGGATACCAGGTGCTACGGACCGGCGGACGCTGCTCTCAACATACTTGATGACATAACGGAGTTCGGCCGACTCGGGCAAGCGAGCCCGTTACATCGATGCACCGTTCATGCGTTGCTTTTTGTTATACTCTACGTAACACATAATACCATTCCTAATAGACATAGGGCATTGTGCAAACTTGCGAGATTAAGTCACGACCAATAGACAACCGTTAATAAATCTCGGTCACATCCATTTAAATAAAACTAAATTACTAATCAAATGATCAACGATAAACTAGAAGTGGGATATGACCTTCACGGTGGAATTCTCTTTCAAAATATTGTTGAGGTTATTTTGATTCATATCTTAGGTGTCACCGACGAAATTAAATCGGCTACTGTATATCTTATGTCTTGTTTTCCGATACAAAAAAAGAGTGACGTTTAGCACCGTTTACCGTTAAATTCTAATTTGTTCCCGCTTTAGTGAAGCTCACGGTGTTTGACCTCTCGCAAGTCAAATTATCCACACTAGTTGACATAGCGGTGATAGTCTATACTTTGGCATGAATGCTAATAGGATAGGAAAGGCTAGAGTAAGTAGTCACGCTCACGTCTCGATATAGATTTAATTGAACGAGTATTTAGAAACGATTATATCGATTTGTTTCCGACGGCAATAAAGTTATATAAAAGACATGGTATTGCAATAATTTGATCCCGATATACGTAAGTGGAGTAATGATATCAATATCAAAATGTTGACAACCTATGCTTAGGTGTCGGCTTGAATCGAATTTAATTAACAGAACAATAGCTGTAATTGCCTAATTACTCCTTATTGGTCGTAATAATGAAACGCCGCCGCTTCCGTGTTCAAAGTGTTTGATACTTTTATCAAGTGAATTATTAATTCTGATTGTTGAAGAAAGTGTTTTTAATTAGTACCTCATTTATAATCTATCAATCTTTATTGATTTCAATTATTTGTTAGATGCCATTGTGCACGCAACGTTTTTAGTAATGGCAATTATAATGATACAACATAATTTACTACCTATTCATTGGCAGGTTATACTTACCTAGACGAATACAAATATTCTAACTCTACATTTTTGAATTACATCTTTAAGTGCCTGCTAGACTTTAAGCAGGTAATTTGAACACTTCGCGAGTGGTTACATCCTAGGTAGACTAAATATTCTAAAATTATTTTAAGCTTCCGTTGAGTTGACTGGGAAACCGACCACAAAGTGCAATAACCCACGTGGTTAAAATCATTACAATTTGACCACAGTATAATTTTAGCGCTACAAACCCACCACAACATGTTTTCAATTAACTACTTTACTGAGAATAGAAATTCTTACGGTCGTTATAAACATTGAACCCTGAAGAGTTAAGTTCAATTAATTCATTTACACGAGGTTCTGGGTATCTGAAAATGAGATGTGACTATGTCCGTGTAGGGTAAGAAAGAGGTACTCAGACTGTTTTAAGTCGAAAGTATGCATGTAATCAAATGTAATATATATTCTAGCCTTATTGCCTTTTGTTAACAATCGTTCACAAATCCAGGTTCTGTGACTATAATCTTAATTATAATTATGAGTTTAGTATCTCCTGATCTCTATCCACCTTATATGGCACAATTTCATTTCAGTCGGTAGGGCCTGCATGTTGGGGTGCGAGTATATCTGGAACGTGTGCCATAGGGCCCGCATTCGTGGAAACGTTTTCATTAGTTGATAGGGCCCGTGTGTCAAGTGCGAGAGATTCCTGAAACGCGTGCCACCGGGCCCACATTCCTGGAGCCGTTTTCATTAGTCAGAGCCAGTTATTAACAATAGACCCCCAAGCTTTATATCGACCAATGAACTTCATTGGTCGATACCACAGCCGGTTGATATAAAGCAAGCGGGGAATCAATGCAAACGGTGTAACAAACACGTATTGACTTGTATCTTTGATTGGTTCTTATCTCACCTGCGAAAACTCACCCTATTCTGTACACAGAACGTGTTAGGGACTAATGAAATTGCGCCTTTACCCTTAAAAGCAATGAAAAGTTATAACGGTTTCCCTATAGTTAATTAGCAATAATAACATTTCACCGCCAACTTTTGTGACTTGGTAAAAGGGTATACCACTTGGTACTCTTGAAAATAAATTACTGCGCATAATATGATCAGTACAGTCACGGACACAACAATTACAAGTTCATATTAATTACTATACGATCTCAACTGCGTTTAACAATAATAAAAGCCATTATATCTTTTCAACAGATTGTTTCTTAAATTGTACTCACGATATACGTATAGATAAACAATCAGCAATTTGCTTCAATTGTCTTAATAAAAGTTCTCGTCATATATCATTCTTGTGTTGCGTAATGTTATGTTATCGTCGACGCTTCCTGGTTTCCTTTAGAGACATGGAACAAGTCTAGTAAAATCTTGGTGGCGCCATGAAGGAAATCATCTTTTTTGCTGTACTCACTTAGCATAGGAAGTTTTCATCTTTCTGACAGAACAAAATACAAAAATAGCTACATAATTAAGGTGCTTATTGCTGGATGTGAATTTACGCACTTTGTAAATTCTTCGAACTTCATCAATTTCGCTATTTGCTGAAAGTCGTTGGTTCATCATTCTTTCTGAATATGGCCATTTGAAATATGTCTGTCAATTAGTGTCCACCATTCAACTATAAATAAATTTACCTTACATGTACATACTTTTCTTAACCTTTACACAATTTCATTGTACTTTAAAGTGCAATATTGTGCCACTGTTCTGCACTTTATCGGCAATAAAACTCGGCCGTAGTTTGCGTATGGCTCGGGGGTGCTGTGCTCGTATTTAGGCCGTACATTGTCGTAAAAGGAAATAGCACCCACTGCTACAAGTACACTAAATAGTCGCTTTTCAAGGCATTACGCAAAATCGTAAAGCAATTTATACTAAGATAGTTTACATGGCACAAAGTACTTGTGTCCCCACACATTCCCTTGGATTTAATTAATGGTATCGTATTACGACATGTCGAATTGCTATCATTATTAAACACCTCGTGCTTGGCTCATAATGGCTATAAGCCTAATTTTGCTTCCGGTTTAGCCATTACATAGCCATTATGAACACATTACATCTGTCAAGCATTCTTTACGAGTTTATAAAACAGGTTTTCTAGTCAGATTTCTAGACTGAGAGATATGATTTCGTGAAAATATTGCCGCGACCAGTTCTTTGTGAGGCTCAGACGTTAAGGCATAGGCAAAAAGGTCATGTTTGTGTTATGAAATACTTCAGCAACAGAAAAAATGTGAAACCGAAATATATTTTCAGCACACTTTTCCTTAAATAGAAGCGGGGCGGTTACGTGTCCAGTGTACAAACGTTGTGTTCACAGTTAAGTTCTAAACGCACAACGTCATGCACATAGCCTTAGTGTTTGTGTCGCTCGGTTTGCTCCAGTTTCGCTCCAGTCCACCGGCCGTTGGTCTTACTGCTTACATCAAGGAAACCACGCCCTAGGACCAATCTAACACAACTGCCCATTGCAACAGCTTTCACGGTATCGAATAACGTTCAACACTATTATATGTCGCGGACACTGAGCAAATCACTGGTTGTGTTCAACTTTTTTATTATAGGAATAGAGATTGTCCCGAGAATCACGCAGCGATTTACTACGATGCAAATACTGGTATTATAATAGGTACTGACTGACAGAACAATATTTCTCAGTAAGAGGCAAAATTATTCGTATTATCTACATGTTATAATGTTACTTATTTCTAGAAGTCAACGCTATAATAGACTGAATAATTAATTTTGCTCTATTTAACATAATTAACGTACCGCAAAAAATACAAGAACCATTAACCTCAATTAACTTAACTAAACTCGAAGTTGTGGATCGTTATAGGTAAATACATCAGTAATTTATACTTACGTGTATTTACAAAATTCACGACAGATATGAAAAAATCCAAATTCACAACCAAATTCGAAGTAATGTGACCAACAATAAAAAAGCCATTGGATCTAGATTCTGAACGATATCATCCGTATCGGGTTTAGCAATTTCATAATCGAATTTCGTAACGATTATTTTATTATATCGTTAGTTCAAAATCACGCCGTCTCGATACCCATACTTTGTTCTGAATAATCGTATCGGTTGCTACGAATTAAATGGGCGTTACATCACAATCATCGCCTTGTTAATGGTTTTATTAATAAAAAGGGATTAATAAATGTCGGACATACTTTCTATTATGTTCGATCAACGTGCACGTTTCGTTTATTAAGAGCAGAGGTACGTATATAATTATTTGGAGTAGAAAGGTGCTCATGTAATAACTAAACAAATGAGCTGCCACATCTTACGTTCTTGGCTGTTATGGCGGCTTCATATTAGTGCCGTGAATCTCCGTGAACAGGCGCGAACAAGAATGTGGATCGTTCGAGGGGTTCACGCGCGTTCGCGCCTGTTCCCCGATCAGTGTCGGTATTTTGTCCCGCGACAAAGGGTTCGCGCCTCCTTCGCGCGGCCTTCACGCATACCCATCCACATTCACGGCCCCGTTAATTTAATTGATTAATTAAATTACCTAAATGTGTGTTATCTTCCACGTATTCTATACATAGATATTCTCCATAAATTATGTCACATTCCTAAACACGTTTTCTTTAACATTGACAATCGGAAGACCTTGACATTTTAATCACATTTTTTTATGTCCATGTCACTTTTTCTCATTGATACAAATGTTATGAACACAGAACCTACTCAAGTTGTCAAGACCCGGAAATTAATATGTTTTACTATCGTGTTAAATTCGATTTATTATTTCAGAATGTTTTCAGTATTTATTTCCTTTATTTGAAGACTAGCTGTTCTCCATGGCTTCACCTCCGCTGCTATGATGTTTAATAATCTATAATCTTCCTCTTTAAATGGACTTCCCAATACAAAATAATGTTTAATTAAAAGCAGTAGCAGTAGTAGTAAAAGTAGTAGTAAGCCAACATGTCTGTCAAGCTGGCCCACCGACTTCATGTCACGCAGCGTGCTATGGAAAGGTCTATGCTTGGGGTCTCATTAAGGGATAAAATCCGGAATGAGGTCTTACGGCATAAGACCAAAGTTACAGATATTGTCCAAATCTGTAGCAAGCTGAAGTGGCAATGGGCTGGTCATGTCTGTCGCAGAACCGACGATAGGTGGAGTAGGAAGGTTCTCGAATGGAGACCGCGTGTAGGTAAGCGTAGGGTGGGACGCCCCCCGGCAAGATGGACCGATGACTTGAAGAAGGTGGCTGGCAGTGGCTGGATGAAAAAAGCGGGAGATCGTGCGCTGTGGCGCTCCCTGGGAGAGGCCTATGTCCAGCAGTGGACTGCAATAGGCTGAAATGATGAAAAGCAGTAGTTCCTGAGATTAGCGCGTTCAACAAAACAAACAACAATACTCTTCAGTTTTATAATATTTAGTATTGCTTTGTTGCTCACTTGTGAGGTGAGGTGATTGTAGAGTTTTCCATAGTCAGGGTCTTCCAAGGTTACGGGACTGTCTAACTAGCTGGACCAGTTTGATCAATTTTACACCACAAATAAAAAAGGAGTCTCCTGCAACAGGATGTGGTTATAACTAGAACTAGCATTCACGTTATTAGTCCGAGTCTAATACAAAAATAGATCGCAAAATAGTTTTGTTTTTAGGACCTAACATTCGAAAGTCATTGTTGAAATTATCAATAATAATCACAGTCAAGATTTGCATGATATTTATTAAATGAAAATAATTAGGATACACACTCAATAACTTAGGGCTAGTTCACACCGAACCGCAACGCGACGTGACGCGACGATACCGTATATCTTATCGTGTAGTAGGTAGAGTTAGAGCGGCCACATACATCAGTTTTCCTAATCAGGAATCCTGATCCGTTTTCTATCCGAACACAGTGAATTATACAAATGTGTGTGCATGTGTTATGAAATGTGATCATTTCATTCATCATTTCGAATTCCGAACGGAAGAAAAACTGATGTATGTGGCCGCCCTTAGATTTTGAGCCGCGCGGTGTCGCGACGTTTCTAGGTTGTTAATTGACGAAAATTAAGAAAAGTAGATCATTGTTATGCATCGAAGCCTATGCAATTATAAAATTATGTAAGTTTAGATGAGGCATATCGGAACAAGTCGCAGTGGATGGCTAATTGTAGGTGTCGTAACGCGATTGTTCCGTGGATGCGCGTGCGAACACCGCGACCTACCTATTGTCTACATTTTGTTTTGTTTACACCTCTGCTAATGTACAAGGAGAAGAGACTGATTTCTGTTAACTGACTACTGATTAGTTTATTTATTTATTTAAAGGTACACCAACAGCAAAACATACAAAGCATTAATAGAAAAGAAAAAAATATAAACTTATGCGCTGGTATGCAAGCCTATTACAGGTATACGCAACATTTGCCATTTAACATTATGATTGGTTGAATTTTAATTTTTAAACTGAAAACGTGTCTTTTGTCAACGTTACATTTTTTACATCCCATTTTGTTGGTTTAGCCCAACATTAAACAGGTTAGGAGTTAGTTTAGCGATGAGACGGCATTTTAGTACTACATTACATTAAATATAGTACGTTAAGACATCGCTACAACAGTTTTAACGAGCATTATTCTGACTGTAGCAAGCGGAGTTATAGTATTTTTATTTTTGAAAACTGAATAGAAATTTGAAAACAAAAAAATTAATACAGAAAGAATGAAATTGACAAAGAAATTACTAAGTAGTAGGTTAATTAATTAATTAATTTGAATAATATGTTGCTGTTTTTGTTTTGTGAAGACCATAGTTTGACTAGAGAAGCTTATCTTAGAAGAAAACGCTGCCACATACATAGTTGCGTACCACGATTGTTATTTTTGAAATAGCTTAAAACCGCAACACTTTTTGACTTTTTTGTAATCTCTGATAGAACGAATTTCTTTTGAAAGCACCTGTATAGTATTTTTAAATGCTTTGACCGATTTAACGGTTCGTTTCAGTCAATACTCCAAAGGATGTGGCCTATAAATGATCTAATATTACAGTAGTAGTTCCAGAAAATCCACGACATTTACTTCATAAGCCCGTTCCTACAACCACTGCTCTTTTGCACTATTGTCACTGATTCTGAGAGTTCCACTGTCATCAGACATTTTGTTTTTTTTTTGTCTTTATTAATCAAGATTTTCTGTTACTTTCAGATGCGGCGGCAGGCTCGGATCTCAGGCGGCGGCGCGCTTGTCGTGCGCACCGCCTCTGCCTTACAAGGTTCGCTACTTTTTTTATAAATAAACACCTCTTATGACATGCATAAATGACAATCATGACTGACATGAATGTTTAAAAAAACAAAGACAAATATGTACTAAACAGACACACATCAAAAAGCTTTGTGATCGCTAACATAAATTATAAGATGTTTTTTTTAGATTGAAAAAACAATTGAATTGTTTTATATTCTAAATCTATATTTTTATATAAACAATCTAAAAAGAAGAAAGAAATCATAATAAAATCTATCATAACAAAAAAAAATGATTTTTCAAAGTGATCACAAACTTTTTTCAGTCAACAGAGGAATCAAAGTTATTGTGATTGCCAGTGTTTGATAGAAAATTGCGGAGAACTGCAAATATTATGTCAACATAAGACTGAACTAGAATATTCCATTGTTGTCCTATCGTGTTGTCCCATCGTCGCCGTATAGTGCCTATCGTAACTAGCCTCTTATGCACCCAATGCGAGCTTTTTTGACTGCGACCTTCTCTGTGATTATTTTCTGGCCAAATGTGGTTTTTTTTCTGGCCATTATTACGCACTTTCAGGGTCTACGCCCTGTGCCAAGTAACCGTCGGCATATGCCTATTTCCAGCACTGCATAAAGCAACTATTACTAAATAAAGATAATGTGACACTGATTGTGTCATAAAAGTTAATAGAAAATAATCTCAGAGACAAAACGATATTACTTCTCGCTCGAGTTATAATAGTAATTTTCTCTAAAGCTTCCCATTTCTACAGAACAGTCATGAGCGTAAAATACTAAAGTTGCGACGTTTATGACCAACTCGTTTCCTGCGTTTACAGCAATGGTGTAGAAATCAAGCTCAATGCTCAATATTCTAACACAGTACTTAGTTTCTAGTGAAGATACCTTCAAGATATGCTAATTTAACTTTTACTTATCATAATTCTTGTTCATTTATCACGACTTAGTTCTCACTGTAAACTGTTAAAGGTTAATGTTGTACTTGAGTCTACCTCATTGACATTTAAAATCTTTAATTCATTTAATAAGTTTAATATCCTTTTATCGTTATTAACGAAAGGATCTAGTAAATGATCGGATGTTTGTTGGGCGTTATTCTGTGCTTGCATTTAACTATGTTTTAGGGAATAATTTATAATATTGGCCAATGTTTCGGTTTCAGTTTGGCTGTGGTTGCTGATATTCATATTCCAGAACGAGTTTCGAATATCCAGGTCAATTCAACCAGGTGTAAGTATATTGTTCAAAAAAGTAAAATTAAAAAAAGATTCTTAAATCAATTTATCAGCTAACAATGATTGTTTCAAGTAAATTAAGAGATACATTATTTCACGTAGAGAACTTAAATAAAATCAATTTATTTTGTGAACAACAAAGTCAATTCTATATCGGCAACGCACAAAAAACTTCAGCGAATCATACTTGAACCCGTTCTATTGTTGCCAATACACTAAACGTGGCCCAAAAAGTTTTTGCTCACGTCGTATTTATTTTTTCATTTCAGTACTTGGATTTTGACAACTTGCCCGAAACGAACTTTACGTGCACGGGCAAGGTTATCGGTGGGTACTACGCGGACCTGGAGACCTCGTGCCAGATGTTCCACGTGTGCACAGTGGGCCAGAATGAAGAGCCCATGGACATCAAGTTCCTTTGCCTTAATGGCACCGTCTTTGATCAGGTCAGATGTCTTTTTTTTAATACTTCTCCACATTTTAGGAATTTCGCCTATGTAGTGGGTGGGTTTACAAACAAAGAGGTTCACAAACACAAACTCCCAGACCCGGAACAACTACTAACTAAATCATACAAATATTTGTTCCGTGCGCACCCGCGACACGCTGCGCTACAGTGCAATGGCTCAGCCGCAATGGCTAACCGTGCCGTAACACTACCTTACACTAAGCAGTCTGTAGGCAGCACGTGTTGCATGAGAGCGAATAAGTGAAGAAGTGTGGCCTCGGTTCTAACAATACAGACGCGAAAGAACATAATTACTTATATTAAAAAGAAAATTCTAAATAAGGTTTGCATTTAGAATACCAGTGTTGCATTAAAATTTTCTACAACCTAATTTCACTTACTGCGTACTCACAACTTACAGTTGATATTGATAAAGTAAACTGCTACAACAGTCCATTTGAAGCATGCATAGATTCTAACAAATGTACTATTTCTCATTTCAGGAGACAAGAGTGTGTGAGAGAGTCGACGAAGTAGATTGTACAAAGTCTGAAAAGTTCTACGGTTTAAATTTAGAGTTATATGGCAGTACTTTGCCACCGATCATACAGCCAGACCAACAGAAACCTCAAGCACAACCTACTGAACAGTCACAACAACATACTAAACCAAACCAAGAAGCTGACCCGTCAATAGATGATAGTCCAACGACCACTCAAGATAGAACGCAGGGACATTCGACAGACGCCACAGATTCAACAGAAGATCCAATTCAGGATATAAAAAGAGATGAACCAAAAATCCAACAATCTAAGCCAACACACCAGCCTTTACCGTTTTCAGAAAATGAGGAACTTACTGAAGGTACGCACTGTCTAGATAGTATGTGATTTTGAACGTAATAAATCTTCCTAAGGACTTGTTTAGCTACGACATTAAAAAAAGAACTTTAAAGTCTTTTAGTACCCAAAAATGTATGTCCTAGTAAAAAAAGTCGAACCTGTACTCTTACACTTACTTACTTATACTAATATTCCATTAAACATGATTACAGAGTACCAAGAAGAATACGAAGACCCCGACTATGAAGATAACGCACGTCATTCGACGACGACGACGGTCCAACCAACCACAACATCGACAACAACTACTACTACCACGACCACTACAACTACGCCCAGACCAACCACTACGATATTGCCGTCAACATCTTCTCGTCACCCGTCTCCAATTCCACACTTGATTTCTTCACCATCCCCCATTTTATCCTCACTATCTCCCCCCTCGCCTTCTTATCCTCCTTCTGCTCCTTCCGCTCCCTCAGCTCCGTCCGGACTATCCGCTCCTTCCGCCCCTTCAGCTCCATCTGCACCTTCTGCGCCATCTTTACCAACCTTAGACCCATCCTTACTCTCTCCACAAGAGTTTATATACCGTCACCGAGGACCAGGGTCTGAAGCTATCTCCTTTCAACGTCAAAGTTTTCGGCCCGCTGATGGAGTTTTTATAACACATGCGCCGCCGCAGCAATTCGACCACTTCCAATACGAGTCCTCTAGAACAGCTCCAAGACCGACGCCACAACGACCTGCTCCATTTGTGCAACGACCTCAACCAGCACCATTCCGAGCAACCACACTTGATCCACGAGATCAATTGTTACGTCCTGGACCAACGTCACAACCCTCCGAGCGGCACGAAACATCTGTCAAGCAAAATAGACCTCAGAATTATCCTCAATCGTTGCCTCAACGACCTTTGCCGTTTAATCCCTTCTATTATGATCGCAAGCGAAGTGATGATGCGGTACCAGACACAGAATCTTCGCTATCAGCACGATCGGTCGCTCCACCAAATGTGACAGAAAAACCACATATCAAATTAAAAAGCCCCCCGCGAGTTATTGTTACCGCTAGTGCGTCGGTCAGTGATAGCAATGGTAAAAGACTTAACTATACAGTGGGTAACGTTGTGAGCGCGGTAAAACCAATAGTGCCAATAAACTACGATGACTATAAAGAATCTGATCTAATATTTGATCCATTCTTTCTCGATGTGCCAAAACTACAAAAACGACGAAAAACTAGGTCTAATAAAAATAGAAATGTATTTACAGTTCCATCTACAGCCACTGTGGCATCCGAATTAATGCCGGAAAAATCGACTATAACAACGTCGCCAGTGACGTCTCGAGCGACGACCACCAGGATCGCGGCGAGTGAGGCATCGCTGGCGACGACGACCGCCGCCTGGAACCCCAACGACTACGTTGATGACAACTACGAGCCCCACGCCTACAATCCACCAGTACCACCCCTCGCAGTACTGGTGCCTCACGAACTGAACAAGTATAAGAAGCACGATAGACTGTCAAAGAACGATTTCGTTGAGGAGAAGACTCACAGAGATCACAAAACGAATGTTGGTAATATCGAACAAACCAAGCCGACGTCGGCGTCTGCGCTGCAGACAACCTCTAGTCATGTCGAGCGGGCGCCCCCCGCCGCCTCGCCCCCGCCGCTCCTCGAGGCGCCCGCGCCCGCCTGCGCCCCCTCGCGCTCTACTCACTGTCGGACTCGTGCCTAATTAAATTAGCTCACTTTATACAATAAATAGATAAATGCCTAGTTTCATATTTAGATAGGTAGAAAATTTTTAACAATTTTTCAGGAGCACTATTATAAGTCACTAAGTGAATAATTTGCGAAATAAAACAAAATTGAGAATTTGTAGTCTTGAAAGATTCGTGTCCTTTTAAGAAAATCATTTTTAAGCTCCCTCCGAATAGGTGGTAAAAGTGACCAATAGACTAGAACTTGACATTTTCATCTAATTCAATCTCGTATACTTCAGGCTTGCTTCAGGCTAATTAAATCAACAAACACTAATGTTTTGTTTTTATGACCAGTTCAGAGGGAGCTTTTGTATTTATATGTTTTCTAATTATTATAAACATTGTAAATATGTACGAGTTTTGATATACCTATTGATATCTTTATATTTTTTCATGTCTTTTTGTAAGTACCTATGGATATTTATGAAGGAAACCCTTGTAAATATCGTAAAATATACTTGACGTTTCTATAGCTTTTTATTTCATTTGTCCCGAGCGATATTAAAACGGTAAGACCTTAGTAAGACCAAATGCCTAGGCCTGTATCTATATTATAGTGTACTCCCATAAGCAACATAAACTACATATACAACATACAACATACACTCCTGTGTGTGTGCCCTTTGTGAACTATGGATGCAATGATATTATAAATAAAAAGAGGTAGATATCGCACTAGCACGCACAAAATGTTGAGGAGAATGTAACACAATTGTTGCACCCTTGATTTAGTCGGATTACAACAGCGAGCGAGGTAACGTGAGTGCGAGGCGTAACAAAAACGCCAAGTTGTGTCTTCAGAAAGTGCAAAAACTATGGTGCCAATAAAAATAAGAGTTGTGGAGTGACATACCATAAGCAAGTCTGTTAAAAATATATAAATTTTGTATTTTTTTACGAGTTATGCCTCATTTTCAAATAAATTTCGTATTATTGACGTAATGGTTCGAAAAGGATAGATAATAGGATGGCAATCTGCTGCGTGACATAGACAAATAGCATCCGTCATGTCACTCTATGAATACTCTAGTGTAGTGTGGACTGTACTTCAAGTGCAACACACTAAAACTAGCTATCTCTTTCTATCTTATACGTTCCGTATTATCTATCGCTGTCGTAGTTTTAAATTACTGTATACATCTAAGTTAGTACTTATAATAACAACGCAACGAAATCTGAACGCCATTTAGTATGAACATGGCGTATCTTTCTTTATAATATCATTGTATGGATGATAATTATAATACTCATATTTTGCCAAGCAAATAGACTCGTTCCCTATTACATTCTGGTGAGTTTATTGCTAAGTACCCGAGTAGAAATCCTGACATAGGCTGCTATTGAAGTAGGTCATCACTATGAAAAAGCTAAATAACTATCACACTTTGCTCGATCTGGTAATCTAATCCAAAGCGTCATCATTTTTGGAGAGAAATCTCTGTACCAGAGCTTTTAAACATACGTTTTATTGTTATCACAAAACGGTTTGGTTCCGAGGAAATTGGCATGTCCTAGAACCAAAAATTCTAAGACATTTGACATCTACCACGCCGCACTGGACCCGCGTGGCCAGTTGGCTAGTTGGCCGTTGGCAGTACGCCATAATCTATTATGGCGTACTGCCTCTCACAAAAAGGAGGTCTGTGTTCCAGCAATGGGGATTTCATAGGTTGAAGATGATGATGATTATATTATCGATACCGTACAGGAAGGACCATCAGAAAATTCTCCTAGAGTGCTTGCATGATAACTTTGCGCTTGGCGAAAATCGAAACTACTCTTAGTAGGTACCTCTATACTTTTTCGCATACATCAGGTGCTGGGTCAAAACGAGCGCCCTAAAACTCTACGCTTGTACCAACAGAAATTAAGCAAATAGAAAAACTGTACATTATAGCTGTTGTGTGTGGTCTCCTGAAGATTTCTGTGGATAGATGTATCGTGCTATAATGTACATCTTTACATTATAGCACGATACATCTCATTACATCTTTCCATAGAGATTCGAAGATGTAAAAATATACATTACAGCTGCAGTGTGTGGTCTCCTGACGATTTCTATGGAAAGATGTAATGAGATGTATTGTGCTATAATGTACATCTTTACATTACAGCTGCTGTGTGTGAAGCCCTTTATAGTTTAAAAATGAGGTTTAAAATGTATTATTTTTAAACTTGACATAAATATCATTGCTTGACATAATATTTTCTGTCATAACTATTGTCACTACAAGACCATCTGGATCAAAATATTATATTGAAATATTGAGATAATTTTGTTAATAGTTATATTTACTTTATAATTGATTTAATCATGGCGGCGAAAGATGCCCCAGCTCCTGATATTATGAATGTTAGAGAAATAATTGAATATGCTTTCGGCGATTTTGATGTAAGTGTTGTATTTCTTATCTTACTAAAATCATCAAACCAGTCCTGAACCCAGGTTGAAGCGGGAGGGGCTGTCGGACTCATGCTGACTAAAATTCAGGGTATTTCTTAAATAGCCCTTTACGTTTCAAGGCTCCTACACACAGTGCCGGCGGCGGGGCCACCGGGCAAGCCGCGGCATTCAAAGCCGCTGGGCTTTGCTACACAAAGGAGCCACCGGCATGGCCGCTGGGGTGTGCCGACGGGTTACGTGGCTTGCCGGCCTTAGTTCGTTCCTGGCATTCAATTCATTGTGCGCCGCGACTTGCATTGGTCACAATAAAATTTTTAGACAGTCCCGCTATCCCGGCAGGGTTTGGCCCTCTATGGAGCGCCAATCAGATAGCTGACAACACATTGAGGCGCGCATGGATACGACTCGCCGGCGACCGGTGCTTGGTCCATGATCAAATGAAGAGTCACCCATAACTCTTACGTCATCCCCTCTGCGTCGTTGTGTTGATACTGCCGCTGCGGCTGCGAAACCTTCAAGCAGTGTTAAGGCCTATCCGCACACAACAGTGCCGACACGTTCCGTACCGTGAAGTGACGTGACGTGATCAGCGCCGTATCGATCAGTGTCAGTGAATTTGATATTGTACCATACATTTTGTACGACGCTATCCGTACTCATCAGTGTCAGTGCCGTTCAGTGATTTTCGTTTACTCGTATATAATTATGAACAGCACGTCACGGAACGGTATTTGTCGGCACTGTTGTGTGCGGATAGGCCTTTAATATAATGCCGTAGCGCAACTTAGAAACCCTAGAGCCGTAGGTTCAAGTGTTTTACCTTGATCAGAGAAACATTACTACACAACGAAATAAAGCGGTCAGTTTCATGAGCACATTACCGATTGACAGCGTTGAACGGGAATTCTTGGATGTTTAAATAGTATCTTAGTTATTGTAATTTTTTTTTTATCGTGGTTAAATTATCAAATGAGTCCTTCATTGTCCTTCATCAACTAAAATACTATAGCATATTCGCCCTGCCCACCGGGGCAGGGCGGGAGGGACTGTCAGACTTGTAGGTACTGACTAAAATCCACGTTGTCCTTCCATAGCCCTTTACGTTCCGGGGTCACGGTAATTCGTTAGTCTCGCGACCGGTTTTATGTAAGCTTAGGTTATTTTTAAATTGTCGACTTTTTAAATATTTGTTTTGTTTTAGAGTAATAGCGTTAATTTTAAACTAGTGGAAACAGTACTTTTACTTATCGCTAGACAGTTGAGAATACTAGAGAGACGTGTTGAAGTTGAATTGGATAATATAAAACAACTCCACCCTACCAATACCCTGACTGTTACTGAATTCAAAATACATGCAGCGCAAAAGAAAGGAAAGCAAACTAAAATGAAATATGGTGGGCCCAAATCAAAACCTGGTGGTGCTGGCGCTGGCGGTGGTACTGGTGGTGGCGGTGGGACTGGTGGTGGCGGTAGCACTGGCCCTGGTGATGGTACAGGCGCTGACGCTCGCTCAGGTGGTGGCGCTCACACTAAAGGAAAGAAGACAGGTCGTGGACAACAAAGTAGTGGTTCAGATAAAACTTCTACGGATAAAACATCTACCGATAAAACATCTACCGATAAAACTTCTACGGATAAAACATCTACCGATAAAACATCTACCGATAAAACTTCTACGGATAAAACATCTACCGATAAAACTTCTACGGATAAGACTTCTACTGACAAAACAACTACATCAACGGATAAGACTTCTTCTGGTAAAACATCATCTGAGGATAGGGTGAGTGCGAACATACCTTCGAGAACATCATCTCAAAAGGTAAATTGTGTAGTTTTGCTTTTAACCAGACTTTTTTGCATGGTATTTTAAAAAACACAGCATAATGAGTATATATTCTTCAGCTATACATAGATCCTGGTATCCTAAGTCCCTGGGAAGAGCAGAGGGAGAGATTGCTTCGTGTTATTCATCAGGTGCAATAAAATTCTACGTCTAAAGAAATATTTTTCTTTTTGTTGTTTTTTCTTTTTTTTTTATTATATTTTTCTAGCATGAAAGCTGAGTTTTTTATTTGCTCTTTGGAATTTTGGTAAGTTATCCATAAATTATGTAATGAAATGGCTCAAGGTAATTTTATATTACTAAACAATGTTTATAGGTACGTATGTATGGTATGCCGTAGAAATTTCATGCCCATCCACATAGGTACATGACTTAAATATTGTTTTTTTTCGAAGTAATTTATTATCAGAATAAGCCCATTATAAAAAAAAAATGTTTTAAATAAAAGCAATAAGTAGATGTAAACAACAACACGTTAACTTAGCACACATCATCATCATCAGCCGGAAGACGTCCACTGCATACATTTAAATAATGGGCAGCTTTTGAGTAAATCACACCTACGCAAGTGCCGGATTCCAGCGACCGAACCAATCAGATGTCCACTGAAGCTAAGCGGAGAGATGTGGACATCTGATTGGTTATTCAATCGCATCTCCTCTCCTCTCCGCTTTGATGAAGTCCGGGCCAAAGGGCTGAAAGATGTACGTCAGGCAAGCGCTTGCGGTGGGTTTCAAAGAAAAAATTACCTACAGCTTCCTGCGACCATCCGCTTTGTCCACGAGTCATAGTGGATGCTCGAAAGAAGCTATATGATATAGGTACCTACTTAGTAAAACACACTCCACCACACAACTAGTGACATGTTTAGTTTATTATATCGTTTTGATCAGAAGGTTTGTAGTTTGTAGCTTTAATAAGCTTGTTTCATTTTAGAGAGCTGATTCAAAGGCAGAAGGAACAAAGTCCCCTACACCAATGGCCTCAGTTACTTCTTTACGTGAGTATGGCCTATTTAAGAAGGTCTAGCAATACCTACCTATAAATAAAATTAATATTTACATGTCTTTACAGCAAAACCGTATGAAACACTATTTGTGGGTATGATGTCTATTTTTATTTCATGTTATATGATTTCCTGTACTCAAAGTCAATATTTGAACCTAATTATTGGTTACAGTTAAGAAAGTGTCCAGTAAAGAATCAAGAGCATCAGGTATTTTTTATGACGACGCATTACAAATAAAATAATTTTGTCACTCAAACAGTGTTTTAATTCTACATTTTTCAAAACCAGATTCTGGACGCACTCCTCAAATTTCTGTGGTAACGCAAGAACAATTTGAGGATGTGGCAAATGTAGTACGTCAGCTTGAAAAGAAGTTGCTACCTCCTGGCATGCCTGGATTTCCAGAACATGCTGAGCTAATGGAGGAACTTCGGAAAGGTGCCTCCCTTACAGACGCTATGGCAGCATTACAACTCTCTGCTAGACTAGAAGCCACGGAAAAGCTTCTTAGTCATATGATTGGAATAGTTACTGAGTTGGCCCAAGTATCAGGCGTGGAACCAGATGTAAGAAATAATATTTTTAAAAGACGATTAATTCACTGTAGATTGATAAGACCAGCAATTGTGTAGATATGCCATTTAATAAGAAGTGACTAAGTAATAATACACACCACGGATCGGTCTTTCCATTTACAGAGCAAGGATCAATTTTTTCTTAGTACTATGGGAATGGGACAGCCAAGTACTCCTACTATGGCAGTGGGACAGCCAAGTACTCCTACTATGGCAATGGGACAGCCAAGTACTCCCAAAATGTCTGCAGGACCTCAACCCTCTAGCATTGGCGGTGTTGCAAAAAGCACTAAAAGTATGACTAAAAGAGATCTACCTGCCACATCTACTTTAAATGCAACGTCGCGAGTGGACACTGCTAGATCCTCAATAGCACCAACCTCACGCATGGGTGTACAGACAGCACAAGATGGAGAAGACGAAGGCGATGAAGAAGGTGGCGCTTATGTTACTTTTAACGATTTACGGTAAGACATTGTGTATGTCTTTAATACCTAGACATAGTTATTATGAACGATGGGCTTTCACTTCTCTGAAAGGCTTTTATAATACTACTCCGCGTCAATACAGTCATCACATTAAATGCGCCAAAAATGCGGAAGAGTTTTGAACGATGCTCATCTAATTAAAAGGGATTATCGACACGAAGAAGAATCGCTCAACGGGCGAAGGGCAGGAAGACACATTTAATGATTTTGCCGCCCTAAAAGAAATGAACCTAACTTTTGCCCCTGGTAACCTCTGTTTGCCACTATTTACATTGAAATGATGCCAAAATACAGATTAAACACGAATATAACAATAATAATATTTATAAATTACAGAAAAGCAACTCAAGATTTGCGGGTCGTTTTGATAGAAAAACTGAAAGCCGAAACGGCACGCACTACCTCCACAGCTGAATCCGCATATTACCAGTCAGCGGGTCTAGGTAAATTAAAGCTTTTTTTTATTTCTTAGTTATTTATGATCTGAAATTGTAATTAAAAAGGAATTGGCGAGAGTCAATAGTTCTACAACTTTAAAGTTTTTTAAGAGTTATCTTAGACAGATAGGTGTGGAGAAAGACAAGAGCCTTCACGGTCACAAACATCACATGTTCATAGCTTAAAACGTTCATACCATTTAAATAAGGACGGGCGCCAGCAACTATAATGTCTGTGTTTTATTATAATGCATAACAAATCACTACTTACTCACATAACAATGTTTCCTTTATATTTCATCATTATAATATCAGCGGTAAGACGTCCACAGCTGAACACTGACCTGGGATTATAGACTTCCAGCGCGATCCTGAGGTCTTCATCAGATCGTCTGTCCACCTAAATGTGACAAAACATGCAGCTAAATTTAATTTCAAGACCTGTATTGCTGTAGACGTTGACTTATGTTTTTACAAAATGAATATATCTTAACCTATATTTGTCAAAACTTTACGTACTTTTGGATGAATGTGTAACCCCCTTTGTTATGATTGGCATGCAGTCTTTTCGGATACAGCATAAAATTTAAAAAAATATTGTTATGTACACAGAAAGAAAACTCGATCAAGCTATACTGGTGACTTCACGTATGACTGATTTGGAGAATGTAGTTAAGCAATATGCTGACCAAATAAATGCGCTTGACACTGGCCTTTCCTCTCAGGTGAGATACGTTTTATTACCATTCTGGAACTGATGCTAATACCGCAAGCTCACATAATCCTTCAGCTTAGCAAAGGACTGTCCCCCAGACTTTTATCCAGGGCTACAGTAGACCACTGCTGCAAGATTTACAAAGCCTTCTTCTTGTCCAAAAAGTGGATATCGTGGTCCACAGGTCATTGTACACCCAACAGACGTGACAGACACAAATATGCTTCAGCTTAGCGGCTTTTTAAGTAACGTCAGCAATTTTTGCCTTAGCGTGCAGTGTAGAGCTGGGTACATTTTCGACGACCCTTATATCAACTTCAAATGCTGTTTTGCAGTTGACTCCTTCTTAGACAGGTGTTCAATAGATCTTTAAATTTTTGAAGTAAGACGGTATCATTTATATCTAAAAAAGTTTCCATTTTTAGCATGAATCACTCTGTCTATTAGTCAAGCTTTTCCATGCGGTTTTCCATGGAAATGCTTTTTTTTAGGTGGTTAAATCATCAAATGAGTCCTCCCGCTCTGGTTAGGGCGGAAGGGACTGTCAGACTCTTACTGACTAAAATCCACCCGTGTTCCTTCTTATACCCTTTACGTTCCGGGGCCACGGTATCCTGTGTTAATAAAAAACCGCGACCCCAGCAGGCATTTGGCGCGAAACACGACGCACCACCGACCCGGGCTTGGTCCTTGGTCGGACGGCGAGCTACCCATCACTCACCGTCCGCAAGCCCGCTCCGCCGCTGTGCCCTCTGCTAATCAGAGGGACACGCGTTGGAGCATCCACACGACAGGCTATTCGCATACGGGCAAAGAGACCATTTAGGCACACAGTGCCTAAGGAAGAATTGTTGCCCGCATCCCAGGGTGCACCTGCCTGAAAAACTGGTCTTCCCTCCGGACGTATCCGAGAGGGAACTCCAGTCCACGGGCGCACGTGGAGGTTTCCTGTCATAGCACCCCTCCATGGAAATGCTTGACGCAGTTTTTGAGCTTATCGTGAACGGATAAACTAACGCAGCCCTCCCACGTTTGTTTTTTAATATGTAGTGAGTATATTCTGCGTTCTGTTCTGTTTTTAGATGACGAGCTATCAAGAGCAATTGACGCAAATGCAACATGATTTAGAAATTGGATTGGATACTATGGGCGAAGTGTTAGCTAACTCTGGTGGAGACGTCGAAGGTAGGGATTGTAGGGAAAATAAAAAGGGATACGATTTTTTTTACCTTTTAAAATCATCCAATGATTCCTCCCACCCAGGGCAGGGCAGGGCGGAATGTCGGAGTTTGTACTGTCTCCCGAAACCTCAAAGAGGGGTCTTACCGCAGTGATTGCGGCATGCCCGAGGGTGACAACGATTTAGTCTACTTTTTAAACTAAGCATATTCGTAGTGAAATTATCAAAATAAATAATTGCTAAACAACTTTCATACAAATATGTTTTCTTTACAGCAATTGCTGAGCTGCATAACAATTTCACGAATTTTCAGATGGACTGTGAATCTATTGCATACCGACAAAAAGAATTGAAAAATGTTCAAAATTCAATAGCTTATGATCTGGAAGTTAGTATCTAATACTACTTACTTCGTATTATTTACATTGAACACAAAAGGATTGAATTTCTTTCTTTTTCTTATCAGAATTTGTGGAAAGAGATAGAAATGTTGAGGGATACGAAATCGGATCGAGATGAAGTAGCAGATGCACTGCGAGACAAGGCTGGTATATCTGAGTTAAACGGACTAGTTGCGTTGCAACATTTTGAAGCTGTACGAGGTGATTTCGAGAAGCGTATAGCGGCCGCTTATGACACATTTAATAACCAGGAGAATATTTGGCAGGTTAGTTATTCTTTTCCGTACTTACTTGCTTGCCTTCCCCGAAAATATCACGTCTGTAATCCCTAAAGTTTCAAGAATATGTGTACCGTCTCCCACACTTCGCCAGTATATTTAGGTTCCATTTAATAAAAGGGCTTCTGATTACAAATCTGACTCCGTGGCTATACCATAGGAATATTCCTTTTGGAAATAAATTAATCCTAGGACATCACACTCGGCAGTCTCCCTTACATTTACTAGAATAAAAAGGGAGACGATTTTTTATTTTTACCTTCTTCCAATGATTCCTCACACCCAGGACAGTGCAGGGCGGAATGTCGGACTTGTACTGTCTCCCGAAACCTCAAAGAGGGTTCTTACCGCAGGCATTTTTTTTTTTTTTTTAACGTGGTAAAATCATCAAATGAGTCCTCCCACCCCGGGCAGGGCGGGAGGGACTGTCAGACTTGTACTGACTAAAATCCACGGTGTCCTTCAATAGCCCTTTATGTACCGGAGTCACGGTAAGGCATGCCCGAGGGCGAGAACGATTTAGTCTACTTTTAAAACTTTTTAGAAATAAAACTCTTTCGCTGTCTTAACATTATTATTTCAGAAATCCATAGAAGACATGGTAAAAGTGCTTAACGAGAAAGCGGATCTGCTTCAAGTGGAGACTTTAAAATGCGATGTCAACAAGTATCTTAACATGTTAAAAGACCGCATACAAATAATAGTAGAAATAGTTGGAGAACCAAAGAGTGCAATACTCAACAAGAAAGTATTCAGAGACACGTCATGTTTATCTTGTGGAACTCCAGCTCACATGGACTTAGTAGAAGTGAACAAGGTGCCAGCCTTGCCAAAGTTCCCTTCGGCCAGAGAACCCGCTGAAGGGGCTGAAGCTGAAACAAAAACCAAAGGAGCTGGAGATACTAAACCTTGTTTTCCTGATATGCCTATACCACACGCTAGGGATCCGAGGTGAAATTGTTTTTTTTTATGTAATAATGAGCTTGCTTCTTAGCTTCATTTTGGCCAAGAGGCAAAGATGAGACCTTTTTTAGCGTAGTAAAATCAAATGAGTCCTCCCACCCAGAACAGGGCAGGATGTGATGTACTGACTAAAATCCAACAGCCCTTTACGTTCAGGGTCATGGTAGCTCGTTAATCCCGCCACCCCGGCAGGAAAGATGAGGCCTAAGATTGAGTGAGCTCACCTAAATGTAACTAAAACTCCTGCTCATCTAGTACAATCTATCTGCTATACTAATATTGTATCGCTAAAGAAGTTGTTTGGTTGGACGGGCTAATTTTAAAAACTACGGAATCGAATTGAAAAAATATAATTTATGTGTTGGATAGTCCATTAATTGAAGTAGGCATCTCGATACGACCAATGTAGCTGAGCAGTGGGGTCAAAATGGTTGGAACAGCTAGTCTTCTCTATAATAGCAATAACAATATTTTTATTCGAGTTTGGTATACCAACAGATCTCATTTTTGTAAACGGTACTGCGGCGGTTCACATACTATAATAACTGATGGGTTAAACAAACCTCTACCAGGCCTGGTTGTACAACCAGCCAAGAGAACGACTCATACTGCCCTAGGGACTGACGGAAAGGTTTGAATACATATTGCTTTCGCTTTAGTATTTAGACGGCACGGTTAGCGCAGTAGCAGAACGGATGGCTGATCCGTAGCAGTGTGTTCGTGTGGAGTGTGTGCGGTTTCGATTCCCGTACGAAATAGTTATTCAGGTATTTGGCCTGCTGTTATTTAGTAAGTGTACAGTCAAGATATTTTTAAGAAAAAATCAACTGCGAGTGGGACTCGAAGTACTCGAACCCACGTCTTCTGGATAAGAAAGTACTCCACACGCCTTACCGATTAGGCTATCGCAACTCACTACGAGGCCGTATGTTTCATATCCTTGTTTGAACATTTTTACGGTAACGGTTTTGTGTTTGTTAATGTTTCAAAATGCTCCTATACGATGCAGGGGCAGTTCCTGTGCTGCGACGCTGCGAGTATTTAAAAATAAAACCTCAACATCATCATCAGCATAATGTTCCCACTGCTGAGACACAGGCCTCCTCTCTGTGAGAGGGAGTGGGCTATAATACACCACGCGGGCCCAGTGCGGGTTGGTAGATGTCACATGTCTTCGAATTTTTGGTTCTAGGACATGCCGGTTTCCTCACGATGTTTTCCTTCACCGTTTTGAGAGCAGTGGTGATGAAATTCACGGGATTCGAAAGCCACGACCTACAACTCGTAAGTCGGGACCGACACCACTGGGCCACCACTGCTCTATAAAACCTACTAAAAGTAATTTATAAAATAATTAATGTATTATATTCCAGTTATACATGGTGGATGACCAAACCACAAAATTACCATGTTTGCCATGCAATAGGCCAACCCCCCAAACACCTGCTACACCAGAGCCAGAGACTGCAAAACGTGGTAAGTTAAGTATAGTAATGCCATTTCGGATTATAAAGCGGACTGTTGCTTGTCCCAATAGTGCGCACATTGCGTCGTCGCATCATTGACAGGGCGAACCCACTACGGACAGTGTTCAGCGCCAGCAAATCAACCTTCCCCAATCTGTCAAATTATTCCAATCGAACATGAACTGTCTTCGTTCATGACAAAGTCGAAAATCAATGAACACTAATGGGCGCGCTAGGTGGTGCTGTCGTCGTCTCCTGTCCTCACATCTGCCATAAGCGATACTTGAAGGCATACAAGTAGGGTCGCGGGACTGTCTGACCAGGTAACCGTGGCTCTGGTACGTAAAGGGCTATTGAAGGATCAACGTGGATTTTAGTCAGTCAAGTCTGACAGTCCCTCCCTTCCCACCCTGGGCGGGAGGACTCATTTGATCAGGATTTTACCACGATAATAAAAAGCATACGAGTAACCATTTTAACCGAGTCCAAAATTATCATGGGAACGCTTTAGTATCAGAGTTTCTAACTATGTACTTTTTTTTCTTTTCAACAGCTCCAATTGATAGCATTGATGAACCTAGTGGCATTTCTGGAACTCCACCGGCGCATGATATTTCCTACCAGGCTCATTGATTTAGCCTAGTGTAGTTGGATATTTTTTGAATTGAATAAAACAATCCCTAACCATGAACATACCTATTTAATTATCGTAGTATTGGTACCACTATTGCTGTTTTTTTTTACGCGAGTATCAGCAATCAGATTGCCGTTGCCACCTTCATCGCTTCCACTGAATTCCATATGACGTCATCGGTACGCATCGCATTATGGCATTGCCGATGAGCCGGCCGTATGATGATGATTGATGATGTCCGATGAGTGGACGCAGTTGTATGAGTTTTCATACAAGGCAAACTAAAATCCGTTACCTACGATACGTCCGATTCGACGCGGCATGGAAGTGTGAGAGGTTTCATGAGATTTCATCAGAATAAAGAATTCTATTCATTTCGTTCGACGTCTTCGACGCGTTCGGCTCGGATAAGTGTGCGTCCACCTTTTATAATATCGACCGCTATTATCGTTATTAATCTGTGCTTGTCACAGAAAGTGTCAACTGTCAACATCTTTGTCATTTTGACGTGTCCTCCACCTGACGTAAATTGCAATAGTGTCTATGTAGTCTGTGATTGCAATAAGATTGTGGAATTTTGTGGGGTTATGAATGATGATGAAACCTACGAATATTAATTTATTGTAAAACTGCAAGGTAAATTAATTCAACACTAAATAAAATCATACATAATTACATATCTGTACTAAAATAATAAAGTACTAAGTGGTGTTATAAACTATTTTAACAGGAATATTGAACGTATCTAAGAATGCATAAAATACTTGAGTTCCAAGCTGTTGTGCTGGCTGCGGGGAGAGGTTCCCGGTTGCCTGACGTGGGTGGTTCAGTCTCCAAGTGTATCTTACCCGTGGGGCCCTACCCAGTGCTGTGGTACTCATTGAACTTGCTCGAGAAAATTGGGTTTCAAGGTAGAGTTTTTGTTTTCATTAATCTAGGGTCAAACGTTGAATTACCTATTTTAGATGGAGAAACAGTTAAAAAAAAGCTTTAATAATATCAAAGTTACAATTAAACATTGCAATTTGTCAAAGTTTCAGATTCCATGTCTCATTAAAATGTGTTTATTTCAGAGACCCTTGTTGTTGTACTGGATGAAGATAAGTCTAATATATTAAATGCTCTAGAAAAATGTCCTTTAAAAATTAAATATGAATTAATAGTAATCCCTTCGGATGAGGACTGGGGTACAGCAGACTCACTGAAACATATCAGTAGCAGAGTAACTACAGATCTACTGGTCATCTCTGGAGACCTCATCACTAACATCAATCTCAATGAAGTATTGAATGTTCATAGAAAGTATGACGCTGCCCTCACAACTTTATTCTTCAACAATGGCCCAGAAGAATGGATTGAACTCCCTGGACCAAAAACTAAGGCAAAACCAGACCGAGATCTGGTTTGTATAGACAAAGAAACACAAAGACTTGTCTTCTTAGCCAGTGCCAGTGACTTTGAAGAGAATGTTACCATACCGAGAATGTTGGTGAAGAAATTTGATGCTATAAGTATGTACAGCCGTTTGTTAGACGCTCATGTGTATGTGATGAAGCAGTGGGTTTTAGACTACCTTGTGGAATCAGACAAGTTCACATCTATCAAAGGAGAACTGATACCTCACATAGTGAAAAAGCAATTATCAAAGCCTAAGAAACCAGCAGAGCAAAAAGGCACTTCTGAGAAAAATATAGAAGTCACTAAAGATATATTTGACTTTGCAGTAGAGAATGGTTATGAGAGCAAACTGAGAGAGCTCACTGCTTACAATGATCATAAACTAGGTAGTAAAGGTGTCTTCTATGATGACTTGTTGAGGTGTTACGCCCATATACCTAGTAAGAACACATTTGGCATAAGAGTTAATACACTTTCATCATTTTACCTATCAAATAATAAGGTAAGAAAAATACAATACAGTGATTTTTTGCTACATCTTCAAGTTATATTAAAACTTATTCCTTTACAACTAAAGTCATTTAGTTCCTTTTTAGGGTTCTGTACGTAAAAGGTAAAACTACAGTCCACTACAACTAAAACTCCACTGTCTCTCCACCTGTCACCACGCTGTTTCTCATGAACTGGGTTATGATGACAGTTGAAATTTTCAAAGATGTATTTCTGTATGTAACTGTAACAAGAAATACTAAAAACAAAATAAAATAGATATTTATTAAGGGATATCCCATACAACAGACATGATTTTGTTGTTGTTTTCATAGATAGAACTTATCCTACATGCGCAAGTCCATTTCTACTTGGCTGGTTTTTTTTCATTTAGTATTTACATTTAAATAAAAATCAATATCAATCAAATCATTTAAAACAACTTTCAGGATTATAATATTATCATTGAAACACTTACATGAAAGCTATTAATATAATCCCTGTATTTCTTGTATTCTTATTCATTTAGCCTGTAGAAATAATCATCATTTATTTTCTGAATATTCCAGATATTGTCAAAATGGGAAGAATTGACTGGAACTCCCATAACTGATAGATTCCACCCAGACAGTGAAGTGAAAACCAAACAAATAGATGAGTCCAGTACAGTCGGAGAGAAAAGTGTCGTCAGTGAGAAGACTTCCATCAAAAATACATTCATTGGTGCCAATTGTACAGTTGAGAACAAAGTTAGATTGAGCAACTGTATATTGATGAACAATGTGACTATCAAAGAAGGGTAAGCTATGTTTCTTATTCTAGAACCAACCTCAAATTAAAGAAATAGATAGAACGCACAAAACACGGGAGTGCGTCCACCAAAGTTAATACAAAATCAAATCGAATTACATTCCATAATGTTTTCTTTGTTTTTGAGAACAACTTTTACAATGGTTAAAGACATGTGACGGCATATTTTGGCAAACAACAACAACGACGCGCAGTTTGGTACGACGCGACTTTGTACTAGATTTTGATTTTGTATTAACTTTGGTAGAACCACTCGCGTGTTCTGAGCGCTCTATCTGCCTATTTCTTTCTATTTTGATCTGAGGAGCCAACATTCATAATATGATGAGGTCACAATTTAATGATAACATGACTTCTGAAAGTAAAAAGAAATGGTTCTTCACCTTGATCCCCAAGTGCATGATTGCGTCTGCTGTTGTCTACTTTACATATTTAAAACTAGATGGCGCTAGTAGTGTGCCAAGTAGACTGCACTAGTATTCAATAAATAGCATTATCTAACTCTTGTATATTTAGGTATATATGAAGTATTTTCAGGAAAGTTACAGATTAGGGGCTTTTCATAAAAAAACCTACAAGTACATTTATTTTGTTTTCAGTTGTGTCCTTCAAGACTGCGTGGTATACACGGGCGCCACGGTAGAAACTGGTTGCAACCTGCAGTACTGCCTCGTGGGCCCGCACCATGAGGTCGCTCCGTCCACCTCGAGCAACCACCAGCTACATGCCGAGACCACAGACAATATGATAACTCTTGGATGAAAGTTTAAATGTACAAATAAAGTTTTTATGTATAAAATTTTTCGCTTTTATTTTTTAAATTTAGTACAGCAGATTTGTCATTACTAATTTAGGTATTCAAATTCGAATTATTCGACATGGCAACAAAAAAATTAACACTTAAAGCTAAGCCTTAATTTTCTTTAGAAGAACGTTGCTCCACACTAGCAACTTTTTCCTGTATACCAAACATAGAAACTCACATGCACACAAACACCCAGATCCAGAATAACAACTTGCAGATCATACACGATACAAGTATTTTTCCGTGCGGGTATCAAACCCGCGATACTCTGAGCAACAGCCGTCGATCGTTCAACCACTGCGCCAAGCGTATCGTTAAAGACTCTATTGTAGAGCCGTTGTAGACGCTAATCATAGTAGAACCTGTAATTATCTTAGATTTTTGGCCACTCTAGGCGCGGGCATATAGACGGCGATTAACGGGTGACTAGCCATCCGTCATGGACCAAACCCAGGTTTTGCAAGATCTATTGAAGGAACACTGGGAGTATGTATAATAAGTCCCTTCCGCTCCACCCAGGGCGCGAAGACTTGATGATTTTGCCACCTAAAAAAAAGAGGGTCGAGTCTACCACCATCACAAGGATCAAGACTCCGCAACTGCCAAATTATTTATGGGGTTAAAACTAATATCACTTTGGCCAAGTTCACCTGGGAATCGAACCCTGTACCTCCTGATCAGCAGTCGCGCTTGCTGCCACTACACCAATGAGGCAGTCGGAAATAAAACATAAACGAAATATAAGAAACAAAATACACATAATAATTATGAACAACATAATTTTATTATGTAGGAAGATCCAGCCACAAGATAATGTGTACAACTTTGTTGCACTTAAGTAAGAATTAGGTAAATGAGCTTAATTACATATTAACGAGGAATACATTCTCTAGCGATGTCATAAGGTCTAATCGTGAGGATTACTAACACAGTCTAAAACTATCTTGTTACTCACACGATGTAATGACACAAGAGTAGATAAAGAATCAGAGACCACACTTGTCTTATGTGAACCTACTTTTTACCCGACTGCGCCAGGAGGGTTATGTTTTTCGAGTGTATGTATGTATGTTTCGTTGTGTTGCTCTGCAGCCTAAAAGGCTTTTTTTTTTTTTTTTTTTTTTTTTTAGCGTGGTAAAATCATCAAATGAGTCCTCCCACCCCGGGCAGGGCGGGAGGGACTGTCAGACTTGTACTGACTAAAATCCACGGTGTCCTTCAGTAGCCCTTTATGTACCGGGGTCACGGTGAGGAAATAATCCCGCAACCCCGGCAGGCTTTGGCCCTCTGAGAGGGGGGCCCCGTCATTATGCTGACGCTCTTTGAGGCGCGCGTGGGACACAACGCGCCGTCGACCCGGGCATGGTCCTTGGTCGGGCAGCGAGTTGCCCTTTACTCGCTGCCCGCATGCCCGCGCCTACGGTGGCCGGAGATCATCAAGCGACGTCCGTCGCCGTGGGCGCCTACCACTGCGGCTGGGGCGGAGGGAGGACGCTGTCCTCTCTCGCTCGCGGCCTGCCTCCTCCTTGACGAGCATTACTGCCTCGCAGAAGGAGCTGACCGCTTCCCACTCCGTCTCGCCCCGCAGCATGGCCGCAACCAATGCCGGGCGCGAGAGGTCTCCGCCTATCGCAGCCGTGAGGACACGTCGGTGCTCCGCCCAAGCGGGGCAGTCTTGCACCGTATGCTCCACCGTGTCCTCCGGGCGATCTTCGCAGTGGTGACACCCAGGCGTCTCCTCCTTTCGCATCAGCCACAGGTACCTCCCGAAACTTCCGTGTCCGGTGAGGACCTGCGTCATGCGGTAGGTCAGGACGCCATGACTTCTCTCCAGCCACTCCTCAAAGAGGGGTCTTACCGCCGCAATTGCGGCGTGCCCGGCCTTCGGTCGCGACAGTCGTCCCCTCCATACTGCCCTGAGATCGCGCCGGAGCTCTTCCCGCCGCGCCTCGACTTCTCGAGGCAGCGGGGTTATGCCCCGGCGCTGCGCCTCCACGCGCCACTCATAGACGCGCTGGAGGGCAGTCGCCTCCAGATCCCAGGGCAGCAATCCGGCAAGAAGGTTGGCCGATTCGCCGGCAATCGTGCGGTATCCCCGGATCATCCGGATAGCCATGACCCTCTGGCATGCGACCAACTTTAGTGGTCGCGTCCGGATGCTCGGGGCCCACACGGGGGCCCCGTAGAGGGCCATGGACCGCACGACGCCGGCGTACAGCCTACGGCAGGAGGCGTTTGGCCCGCTGAGATTGGGCAGGAGTCGCCTGAGGGCGCCTGCTGCCCGGTTCAGCTTTGGGGCCAAACTCAGGAAATGCTCCCTGAAGTTCCACCGGCTGTCGAGGACGAGTCCCAGGTACTTCATCGTCCTCAAGACGCCGATGCGAACTCCTCCCACCGTAATGCTGTAGCCCGACTGTGGCGCGTTGACGCGGCCATGAAAACACATGGCCGCCGTCTTGTGCAGCGCCACGTCGAGTCCCAACCGCCGGATCCTATCGACGACTGTCGCGACCGCTTCCGTCGCCACGTCGGCCGCCGCCTCGTGCGACTCTCCCTGCGCCAAGATGAGCGTATCGTCAGCGTAGCATACTACGCTGACGCCTTCAGGGAGGTCGCCGCGCAGCACCCAGTCGTACCCGATGTTCCACAGGTGCGGTCCCAGGACCGAACCCTGTGGAACACCGCACGACATCTCTCGCCGGTTCCACTCTCCCCGGTGACCGGGGTAGATGACGGCTCTGTCCGTCAGGTAGTCCTCGACTATGCGACGGAGGTAGGTCGGCACCCGGTGATACCGGAGTGCCTCCCTGATGCAACTCCAGGGCAGGGTGTTAAAGGCATTGGTGATGTCTAATGACACCGCCAAGACGACCCTGCCCCGGGCTACTGCATCCCCCGTCGTGAGGGCTCTCACGCGCGTGATGGCGTCCACCGTCGAGCGCCCCCTGCGGAAGCCAAACTGGCTCTCCGACAGGTTCGGGCCCACCCGGTTAGCCTAAAAGGCTTGATGGATTTTAACTTGAGAGGTCGTTAGATTCGTCCTAAACGTGATAGTGTCACTGGGTACGTTCGTAGGCGGAGACCTCTCGAGCCCGGCATTGGTTGCGGCCATGCTGCGGGGCGAGACGGAGTGGGAAGCGGTCAGCTCCTTCTGCGATGCAGTAATGCTCGTGAAGGAGGAGGCGGGCCGCGAGCGAGAGAGGACAGCGTCATCCCTCCGCCCCAGCCGCAGTGGTAGGCGCCCACGGTGACGGACGTCGCTTGATGATCTCCGGCCACCGTAGGCGCGGGCATGCGGGCAGCGAGTAAAGGGCAACTCGCTGCCCGACCGAGGACCATGCCCGGGTCGACGGCGCGTTGTGTCCCACGCGCGCCTCAAAGAGCCGGGGTCGCGGGATTATTCCGTTACCGTAACCCCGGAACATAACAGGCTATGAAGGACACCGTGGATTTTAGTCAGTAGAAGTCTGACAGTCCCTCCCGCCCTGCCCGGGGTTGGAGGACTCATTTGATGATTTTACCATGCCAAAAAAACAAAAAAAAAGTGCGAGTCGAACTCGTTGTCGAAGGGTGCCGAACTAAAATTTTATTTTTAATCTCTCATATTCTATCAAGTGGGGTATCAATTAAAGGACTTTAAAATGGTTTACCTAAATATATATAACTTATATGTTTCAATTTAATTTAGACTGTTAGATGCTAACAAAAACTAAAAATAATAAACAGAGAGAGGCACACTCACAGTCGGGGCCCCTTGGGAAGATTTGATTGGTATAATTTGAATGGGCCCCGACTGTGAGTGTGAACGAGTGAATTCTAAACTACTGGGCTTGTTTCTTCCTTTTTAGTTTTTTTACGCAGTCGGGTTTTTTTTTTAATATTTATTTTATTATGCTATCTACTCATGTTCGACCGTAACTTTACCTATGTATATTAAGTTCTTCATTAAGTACCCACCTACATAAACGTGATTAACGAGTCGGTAGTCACTTACAATGGCCAGCGGCTGGAAAATGCCTAAGTGTGACAAGAAATGCATTAATCTACATAGCCGCGTTACCTAACTAATTAGTTTAAATTATCACGTCCAACATTGGCGTAACAGACACACGATAGATGTCTAGCGATAATGATGAAGTACTATTGTTTCAGTTTTACTTTAAACCTGTTTGATTGTAGACTCAAAAAGTGGAAATGGTCACACAACCACGAAAAACTTCCTTTATTCGACTTATAGGAGCTGCCGGTATAAAATGGTTTCTTTGCGTGAGGTTGTATGCGGCTAAATATTAAACTAAAGGCTTTACTAAGTAGGTATACCTACCTACAGGTGCCACAGACAACAGCACGTCCTAAAAAAAAATTTTCCTCGATACCTATACTCTATTGAAGACAATAATTTGATGTTGAGTTTCCTATACTTCTCTTGTTCATACACTGGCCCTTGCTCCATGTAAAATGTTGGTGTAAGTCAGCATCCAGTTGACCCCAGTTGGGTAAAAGCCAGCAGGCTAGGCATAACTGGATAAACAGGAGAAAACTTTGAGTAACGTGGCAGGCAAGAATTCCGTTACTAAACAAAGCTATTCATTTAATGATCAGTTGTACGGTGACCTGACCTCTTGTAATAACCTCTAATCATCGACACTTTCTTCCTGGAACTGTTTTCTAATGCTTGAACACACGAAGTCTAGATTATTATAGACAATTGAAGTAAGTATGTGAATTTTAAGAGCAGAGATCGGAATTCGGTAGAGTGATTTTAGCACTTGCATCGAAATGTTTAAACTAATATGGATCTTCCAGGGATTTCTAATATACCTACAATATCGTGTAGAAAAATAAATAAACAAAAAAAAACGTTAGAGATTAGCCAAATAAATTGTGTACAGTAAATAGAAGGTAACTTTTTAGGGTTCCGTAGTCAACAAGGAACCCTTATAGTTTCGCCATGTCCGTCCGTCCGTCCGTCTGTCCGCAGTTTAGCTCAGAGACGCACAGTACTAGAGAGCTGTAATTTGGTGTAAATATACGGATTTGTTGTGCCGAAAAAGTGGTAAAATAAAATCTCAAAAAATATTTTTTTTTAGGGTACCTCCTGAACATGTAAAGTCGGGATGTTATTTTTTTTTCTCACGTACCCCTTAGTGTGGGGTATCACTAAATAGGTCTTTAAAAAATATTGATAGTTTCCATTGACAATTTTTTGATAAAAAAATTAGTTTTTGAAATATTAAGCTTTAAAGTGTTAAATTTTGCTCGACTCGAGTGTCCCCCCCCTCTACCAGCTAAACGGTTATGTTTGGGGGTGTGAAAAAAATCACAATAGTAGTATTTATAACGAAGTTTAAAAGAAAATTGTCATGACTAAGTAGGCTTTACAACTTTACGAGTAATAGTCGACCAACTTATAAAATGTACTTGGGTTACATATTTTCTTAAACAAAATGTATCGGATTCAACTGCAAATGTAAGTTTGTCAACTTTATTTTTACAGCTTTAATAGGTATGTTTTTACGGTATGTTTTTTGGGGATAGGTAGGTTTTTATCGTCAACTATTTTTAACTAACTTCAAAAAAAGGAGGTGGTTCTAAATTCGTATTTTCCCCGATTTCTCAAAGACTCCTGGACCGATTTTGAAAATTCTTCTTTTTAAAATTAAATTCAGCGAATCAGTTAGTTCGCATAAGTATTTTGATAGGCAACTACGGAACCTTACACTGTGCATGGCCCGACACGCACTTGGCCGGTTTTTTGTATTTAATATTCACGGGATTTTTCTGCTCATTAACAGTAATTCCTGGATTTGGGGCATTTCCACTTTCTTCTTTCGCTGTATGAAATCAGTGTAAGTATATAAATAACTCTACCTAATTCCGACCTATGGTTATCAGATATTAGCTGTAAGACTCGGTTAAGATCCTTATTAAGACATTATTTTGTTTTTTAGAAACGTTTTTTTTATCGCAGATTGTATAAGTTACAGCATACAATCATGAAATGCATTGAATGCAGAACAAAGCACTGCCTACTCTAAATACGTGTATGAACGTATGTGTCTAGCATCGACACCACACTCCAAAATATTATCTAGAAATAATTAACACCGTATTGCACAAAAAACATTTGAAGTGTGTGAGTGTGTGTAGGTATGTATGGATTGAGATTGCAAAATCAACTTGTAACCAAAATACCTAACCTTAAAACTTAGGCAACTTGAAGCTTATTAGAATGCAGTTTCTAGCTGTGGGTACAGTGATGCAATTTTTTAGCTCTTTCACTAACAAGGCTTTCAAGTTCAGTCAGCTTTAGAAGCTAACTAAATAGACTACCTAAATCTAATACAACCTACACCTACCCTTTTTGAAGGGACTCGGCACTCGCAATGTATTAGAGCAGGAAGAAGAGTGAATCTACTAGACATGGGTAGTTCGCGAACGAATGAACTAAATGAACTAGTTCATTTCCCAAAATGAACTTTTCATTCATTCACTGGCCAATCAAATGTGTCTTTAGTTCACTTCGTTCACTTAGTAATTCAGTGTTTCTATCTACACTCTACGTAGTCTGTGGTGTTTCTTTTCGCGCGTGCTCTACTCACACACATTCAACCAAGGCGCTCTCTCACTCGTACATGTTCGTGTTACTTCGTCGGCTGATCGGATAACGTCGGCTGATAAAGTAACGAGCGAATACGGCGCCTCGCCACCACGTGACCACGGAAATGTTATCAGTAGTTAGTCTTTTCACTGTAATATGAACTTTATAGTGAAAGGAATACAGTCTTATTTGACGTACAACAAAAGTGTAAGTAAACCTAAACGACTATTACCACCAATACAACTATATTTCTAGGTTGACAGTCCTAAGTCTGTTTAAAGTATGAAGGAAAATCGACATACGTATATAACTGAACTAGTGATTTATTGAAATACATCATTTCTCTAAATCACTAGTTCAGTCAGTGAACTAGTGATTTCACTTCACTAAATCACCAGTTCAGTGAACTAGTCCAGTGAACTAGTTCAGTGAAGTAGTTCAGTGAAGTAGTTCAGTGAAGTACTTCAGTGAAGTACTTCAGTGAAGTAGTTCAGTGAACTAGTTCAGTTAAGTACTTCAGTGAAGTAGTTCAGTGAACTAGTCCAGTGAACTAGTTCAGATTTGCTGGACGAAATGAAGTACTGAATGAATGAATGAACTACTTCATCAAGTGAAAAGATATACTTCATTCATTTTCTTTTTACTGACACATTTTGCGCATCTCTAGAATCTACAGCTTGGCCAGAACGTCTTGAAACGGAACTAATCTTTTTGTTTGCTGACAACGTTTTAAAATCTTTGATGTAAACAAAGAACGCAGGTTTGTTAAATTTATTATTGTGCCATAAAACTAACGTAATAAGTGAAAAAAATAACATTCAAAGTGGTAGCAAAAGCACAGTGGCGACTTCCGGTTTTTTGCTCTAATTTGCCAAGCTGTAGATCTAGATGCCATGCGACAAATGGCGTCAAAGCGCCAAAAGTGAAGAAAAGTGAGTCGAAGCCCGAAGATTCTTACTCACATTTAGATTTTATGAAGTAGATAGTAACGTGCTGCATGTAACGTTTCCCAAAAAACGCTACCTTTGTCTTTCGTAAGAAAAAAACATGCAATTTTGTCTATTAGGTATATTAGGCACAATATTCAGCCCTCATCTATTGAATCTGTCTATAACTATGATCTTGTCGAACTTTTAAAGATCTACAACTTCAATGCTCTGTCTTAATTCACAAAAAAAAAACCACAGCTCTTCGACAGAAAAACATAGTAGATATTAATTTATTACACATATTGCATATTAGCTAGATGAATCAAAAAGCCAAATGGAACGCAAATTGATGGCAGATGCCGTAATCTAAGCACTATCATTTATGTTGAATTATGTAACTGTTGCTGCGCATCTGTCTCTACCTACATACTTGCGAGAAAAACCTAGTTTGACCATATTATACCTACATAACCATATATGGCGAGTTAAAAGTGTTAGCTTTGTGATTACTAAATAAAAAGTTTTTTTTTTTTTTACATCGTTGAAGAAAAAATCGTGAGGGAACTTAGACTTGTAGTCTGTGCTTAGTAGCCTACGTTTGAAACTGTCTACACGTGTCAATGCTTGCTAAGGAGCAAGCATTGATACGACGTGTAGACAGAATGAAAAGAAGCTTTTGCATATCTAAGCTTGCATTGTTATAATTTGT
The DNA here is from genome assembly GCA_036375495.1 of Agrotis segetum. Classification (NCBI taxonomy): domain Eukaryota; kingdom Metazoa; phylum Arthropoda; class Insecta; order Lepidoptera; family Noctuidae; genus Agrotis; species Agrotis segetum. The sequence goes on from JAQSVV010000101.1 coordinate 1,367,209, forward strand.
CTTTCTGTTTGTGTTTTGTAGGATTGAGAGGCCATGAGACTATGACGCCATTTTGGTAAAATTATGTTTAGCTTTATGGATTTATGGGTGTGTCATGTATATTCGCACGAATTTATATTTAATAAACTATCTTTTTTTGTATTCACATTATTATTGTTTTTGTCTTATATTGGCAAATAAACCTTTTTCATTTTATCTTTTCTACGTTATAAGTATTTTAAGCTTCGATGGCGACTTTGACATAAATATAAAAAAATTCAATAGGCACGTTAGGCATGGTATTTATGAGATACATTTTATAACATAGTTATATATTATACTCTATAAGACACACGTCATTTAAATCATTATTTAATCACGCAACCATTTTAGCGCCTCAGAACCATTTTTGGTAGTTCGCACCTACGTAATTGTTTTAAATAACGCAAGTAATTAGCATCATCATATGTAATAACAAGCATTATGATCTCTTTAGAGCAATTTGGACACGCCTATAATTACCACAGATAGTAAGTAGGTACAAGTCCCATGATTAAGATTATGTATTCAATTCAAAGTTATTAATAATCAGCATACAAATAAAAACAGGAGAAAGTTTAATTGCTGGTTAGGTACTCGCCTCTCTATGTAACAATGTTATCTATATATAGCAGATAAATAGACATAGAGTGGGTTTATAATAATTCTAGTTTGATGCACTTTTACGTAAAAAAATAACTACATAGACTCCTTGCTTGTATGATTGTACGGTCAGCATCAAAAGTTAAGCATATTATCAAAATCGCTGTACTCCGCAATAATACGGTGTACAGCGATTTTGAAAATCTGAATGTGGTCAGCAACTTTTGATGTCGACTGTACAATCATACAAGCAAGGAGTCTATGTAGTTACTTTACTTTACTGTACTAGCTTTTCCACGCGGTTTCACCCCTCTGCTTGACTAATTAAGGTCGTAGCGTAATGTAAATATCCTTCCTCAACAAATGGACTCCTATGATTTTAAGTCAGTCGTTCCCGAGAATAGCGCGTTCAACCAAACAATCTCTTCAGTTTCATAAACTAAGTATAGAGTTACGTTAATGTAACAAAACATCTGAAAAACAACATCATGCAATGACACAAATTCAAAGTAAAATATGAATTCAATATGAACATTAATATTATTTTATTGAGACAGTAACTGCAACATTAAATGAGCATGCTCTGAAAAGAGTGACCTAACCGAAATTTTGCAATTTTTTAACTGCAGACTTGGCGCCATTTATCAGATCGTTGCAACAAATATTGGACATTGCGTACAAACTGGTTGGGTTAGACAGATAATAGCTGTAGCAATACTGCAATATGGAGAAGGTACGTCTAATATTATATAACAAACATTGGCGCTTACAGCAAAAATACTTGTAAGTGCTAAACCAACTGCATCGCGTGTGACCGCGTGGTTTGGCGAGTGAATCTCGCGTCTTCTTTGCATAATAATAATTACGCCTGTCTTCGTATTGCAGAATAGGTAGAGAGGAATAGCCTGGTTGGGCTTTACGAAACCCATTTGGAACGTTTACATGGTATCTAACTTCTTACGAAAAATATGTTGTAACGGCTAGGAGATAGACGGTAGGAACCATCTATCTAGGAGTAAGTATATTACAAAGATGTAGACACACTTGGACCTTACTTCAACCAACTTTCACCTTTGACCTTTTAGGTATCAATTTAAATGAAGTTTGAGATGAAGAATGAAAGGGACGATGCTATTGGACTAAATTATTTTTGGTTAGAAGATGGATGATTCCAGGAAGTTATTTTGTTCCACAGTGACAAAACAAACGATGCTAATTGGTTCGCTAAATTATAGGCTTTTCTCATGAAAGTGCCAGAAAAAAAGTTCGTTGTTTATGAATTGAAAAGTTAATTACTTAGTTTTGCAGCAGAGTTTAAACTGTTTATTTATACTAAACGAAATTTAACAATGATCCTGTTTATTAACAGTGCGAAACTAGAAACAGAGCTTTTCGAAAGGATTGAAACTGTGGAGGTAATGGGTGACAACTAAACACAATGAGCAGGAGGTAGTGCATCCTGCACAACCACTTGTGTTTTTAAGAGTGAGGCTGTATTTCTACTGAGGCGGAGCGGAGCAGAGCGGAGTGCGATCCACCAGTCACATGGCTTGAGTGGAGAAGAGATGTGGATTTCAAGCATTGTGATTGGTGAATCGCCCTCCGCTCTGCCTCAGTGGAAACGCAGCCTAATAGAGCTGTACTGTGCTCAATTCTTTGTTTAATAAAAGGAAGAAAACAATGCTGCATAAAATAATGTCAATACCGAATGGATGGATCTCCCAAACCCTTAATTAGGTACTTCCTAACTTTAGTACCAACGTTGCCATTTTTCCAGCCGGAGTCGCGGTCGTGGGACTATCAAAACAGGTAACCTTGGAACGTAGAGCGCTATTAAAGAAACACCGTGGATTTTGGTCAGTACGAGTCTCACAGTCCCTTATCCGGAGCTGTGCAGGAGTAGGTACTCGTTTGATGATATTATTATTATAAACCCGTGTCGTCCCACTGCAGGGTAAAGGCCTCCCTTCCCTTCTTCCACTTTTCTCTTTGATGATATTACCACGATAAAAAAAACGTTACCGTTTAACAAACTTGTTTTACCTATTTTCATGATTATCCTCTTCATGTAATTACATATCAAAAAATATGACAATATCATGCGAATTACGTTAACAAAATTCCCCATTGGAAGACGAATGTTTATTATTCCCGAACAACTACCTACTATCGAAAACTCTGATTCAGAAAACTTTCCTGTTATGGTTTTAAAGGAAAATTAAATTAATAGTTATTTATGATACTAGTGCGGTAAGTTGATATTTACAAACGAGTAGACGAATGTAAACCCGAGGCGAAGCCGAGGGTTTACCATAGTCACGAGTTTGTAAATACCAATTTCTGCACGTGTGTCATACAATGTTTTTCAACACATTTGCGAGAAAACAGTACAATATGTAATTTAAAAAAACCTTATTTAACAGTAGAAAAGTCGCAACAATTTTTGAAGTTCCTAATATGAAAAATGGCGCCACATGCACGTGGTGGAAATTAGAACTACATCTTTCGTCTCATTTACTCATAAGTATTAAAGTGAGACAACTTATTGAGCAAAAGCGCTTCCAAGGAGGTTCGATCCGTCAGGCTGTTTATTGTCATAATGTGAAACTTTTTGGTGGAATTATTTTTTCTTTTATGGAAATTAAAAAAAAACCGTAAAGAAAACGCACGGTGCTATACAACGGAGCGTGCGGTAAAGTAGGTACTTAGGTGAGAGTACCTATTTTACCGCACGCTCCGTTGTATGGTGCGTAATTTTTAATTTTCGAACAATGTATACAGGCTTCGTAATAGTTATTTATGATACTAGTGCGGTAAGTTGGTTTTTACAAACGAGTAGACGAATGTAAGCCCGAGGCGAAGCCGAGGGTTTACCATAGTCACGAGTTTGTAAATACCAATTTCCGCACGTGTGTCATACAATGTTTTTCAACACATTTGCGAGAAAACAGTACAGTAACTAAAAAAACTTTATTTAACAGTAGAAAAGTCGCATCAATTTTTGAAGTTCCTGATATGAAAATGGTTTGCAAATGGCGCCACATGCACGTGGTGGAAATTAGAACTACATCTTTCGTCTCATTTACTCATAAGTATTAAAATGAGACAACGTATTGAGCAAAAGCGCTTCCAAGGAGGTTCGATCAGTCAGGCTGTTTATTCTCATAATGTGAAACTCTTTGGTGGAATTCTTTTTTTTTAATGGAAATTAAAAAAAAACCGTAAAGAAAACGCACGGTGCTATACAACGGAGCGTGCGGTAAAGTAGGTACTTAGGTGAGAGTACCTATTTTACCGCACGCTCCGTGGTATGGTGCGTAATTTTTAACTTTCGAACAATGTATACAGGCTTCGTAAATGCATTTTTCGAGCAAATGTGTTGAAAATACATTTTTCGAGGAATTGTGTTGAAAATATACACCGTGTTCTTCACGTTATCCATAAACTTTAGCAAATACTTCTATGGCTTTTACAAATCAAATCCAACAAAGGAAGTAGTACTTAAAAAGGCTTCGTTACAAAGATATTTGTAATTTAATTTAATGAAATTTAATTGAGCTATGCAGTGAGAAAGTATCTTAATTTGGCCTATGTTGCCGCTTAGTGCAATTAAAATGATAAATCTATCAAATACTATTTGCATTTCATTTGCACGTACGAGAGGAACCCGAGAGTTAGCGAAGAAATACGATCATTTGCGATAACGAATCTTTCAAAGAGATTAAACTGGTCGCTATGGATGGATACCTAAGTTGTTATTTGTCATTGTTTGTCATGCATGATTTTAACTGTCAGGATTATTGTTTATTGTAATTTGCTTTTGGGTTTCCGACTAATTTAATCAATCATTTTGATTACAACTTTCACTATGCCGCACGAATATTCTGCTCAACACCAAGCTGATATTCACTTCGTCTACGGTTTCTGTGACGGAAATGCTACAGCAGCTGTGCGAGAGTACCAACGGCGATTCCCTGGTCGGCGCGTTCCTGATATACGAACATTTATTAACATACACAGGAGATTTTGTGAGATCGGAATTAGACCACGCCGCCCTGAACGAGCAATCAATTTGAGCGTCGCTCAAGAAAACAGAATAATGAACCTTATTATTCATGATCCTACACTCTCAACGAGACGCGTTGGGAGAATCGTGGGTGTATCTCATAAGCTAGTGTGGAAACTGTGGAAAAGATATGGTTTGCATGCCTACCACTACAGAAAATCCCAAGGCATAATACCACCTGATCACTTCTCAAGAATTGTTTTTTGCCAGAGAATGAATCAAGAACTGATAAATAATCCAATACTGCTTCAAAAATTCTTTGGATGGATGAAGCCCAGTTTACAAGAGCGGGAGTATTCAATTCCAAAAATCAAGTGCAGTGGCATGAGAGCAACCCGAATTTACATTGGCAGGCGTCACATCAAACTGAATTCTCTGTAAACATGTGGGCTGGTGTTTTTAACAATCAGCTGATCGGCCCTATTGAGATTCCCCACCGCCTAAATGCTGACAATTACTTAGAGTTCCTAAGAAACGTCACTAGCATCGAATTTTTCGAACAAGTGGATCTTCAAACTCTGCGAACCATGTGGCTCCAACATGATGGGGCCCCTGCACATTATGGCACACAAGTGCGTGAATATTTAAATGCAACGTTTCCTGGCCGTTGGATTGGACGAGGTAGCACAAATATCGCATGGCCAGCTAGGTCCCCAGATCTGACTCCTTTAGATTTTTATGTCTGGGGAACCTTAAAGGAGAAGGTGTACTCCGTACAAATTCAGAACCGTGAACAGCTCTTAGATAGAATATCTCAGGCTGCTGAACAAATAAGACAAATTAATGTCTGTAAATTTAAATGGCCAAATTAGGACTCGTTTGAATATTTGTGTCGAAAAAGAAGGTGGTCATTTCGAAAACTTTTTACATTAAATTTATTTTTTGCTTTTTAGAGTTTATTTTTTATTAATAAAAATATTTTTGAATGACATTACGGCTGACGCAGTTGTCTAACCTACAGTGTTATATGGATCTTTGGACACTCCATTGAGGTTGACAGGAGAGCGCTCATTTGTGAAATGTATTGAAAAATAAGATGGTGGCGTTAGTTCTGATGTTGCCCACGCAACAAGTGTGCTTATAAATTATAATTATTCTACTCAAATGCATAAAAAAAATATGCTGTGATTACCATTTATCTTAATTTGACCGAGACCTATCTTTTGAGAGTATTTTTACGAATGTACGTGAGCTCTAAGCGTGGTCCCCAGATTGCGTGTTGAGCTGCCCCTCTTTTAGTCAATAATTTTGAGATTGAATGTTCGTTACTTAAGCCGAAACGGCAGAATGGGAAGATAATTATGGTAGCCTACTCCCCTTCCCGTCGTTGGAGGTCCGGCGTTGCTTTAAGCCTAGACTAAAAATAAGGACTGCAGAAACGTTTTGCGAAGGCTGCATGTCGTGGGAAGAGGTTATCATGATTTGGTTATGGAATTTTGTTTTTTTTTTTATTCCTCAATTAAAAAGACAATTCGAAATACGTATCTACCTGCTTGGTAGCCTTATACGTTCTCTTTAGATAAGTATAGTACATTGACAGTGCTATGAGGAACGAGATAAAAAATCAAAGAAACTGTTTTGACAAGTTTCAGCCCGCCAAATGTTATGAATGAAAATACGACGTTGCCAATTCGGATAAAGAGGCATGCATATCGGGTTATTTACGTCTAGGTATTTAGGTATGAAAATTAACAAAAAATAAAAAATAAGAATTTATTAATGTGTCCATAATGAAAAATGCTTACTTCCGTGGTCTGAACATCTGGTCGAAGTTTATGTATATCGTCCGGAACACGGTGTATAAACCCGACTACCTACTGAAAAATCACGGTATTAAAGGTACCTGCATTATTTTACGAAGTACCATAAATTATTTCATTTCCATCGACTACATACTTACTTCGTGATATCTTAAACTTAAATTATTATCATGTCATCGCATTTTAATAAAGCGATAATGATGTAATTATCGTAATTAACTGCCCAAAACGTTACAACAGCCTCATTTCTCTTGAGCCACTGTGTCAAGGCTACGATAATATCGTTAATGACGATCATCGTTTGTTTTTCCGCTCTGATTGGTGACCACTCTACTTCTATGCAATGGCAAAAACAACAACAAAACCTACTTCGTTTTTTTTCATCAAATGAGTCCTCCCGCGCTTGGTGGAGCGTAAGGGACTTTCAAGCTCTTTATGACTAAGATCATTGGTGTTCCTTCAATATCACTTTACGTTCCAAGGCCACAGTTACATCTTTGGACAGTCATGCTACTCTGGCAGGTCTTGCAACAGCGTCGTCCACTCGCCGTTTGGAGCGGAAGAGACTGTCAAACTCTTTCTGACTGAAAATACCTTGTTTCTTCACATACCTTTTACGTTTCAGCGCTGCAGTGAGCTTAGACAGTCTTGCGACTTCGGCAATACCTTACTCCCACTCTTTTATAAAATAACATCACACCTTTTATGCCCGGCGGGATATATTATGTAGAGGTCTAAATAAGTGCTTAGTGCATACCCACAATTCGTCAGTTAGTTTAAGTCCCATGGAATATGGAGTAACCTTTTTCCATCAAATTGGTACGAATCCAGACTCAGTGACTGCTTCTAAAATATTCCTGTTTAAAAAATGGTATCAAATCCCGGACCACTTGCTCAGCAGTCGAATTATCGTTTTTTTTTTTATAAAAAACCCGGAACAATTAAGTGTAGGTCATACAAATACTTGTTCTGTGCGGGAATCGAAAACGATTAATTTGGTCCAGACTATGTAGGGTAAGTACCTAAAAACGATTGGCATAAAATAAATTACCTAAATCAGACACGTAAGAACTCTAGTGTGTCATTAAATATCCAAGAAAGCTTCCTCTGGACATTCCAACTCCCTAAAATGACCAATTACTTTCGTAAACAGTTCATTTTCCTTAGGATTGTCCCATCCAACTTATTAGACACCAACGTCTGTCGTGCGCATGTTGGGAATAACTTTTTTTTATGACGTTGGCTTGGTATTTTTTTTTTTAATTTTATGCGACCAATTTCCAACTTTTCGATTCCGAAGTCAGGTTCTTTAAAAAAAAAGTTATTTATTTTCCAGTTTTATTTCCACCCTAGTACCCAACGACGATATAATACTAGACTCGTAATAACAGACGACCGATGTCTGTCAACACATTAGGCAAAAAAGTCTTATATTCGTCCCATTTCGACCAATCCTGTGAGCCGTAAACATACGTTGAGACAGAACAGACCTTGAGTTAGCCAATCACAACGCAGTACCCCGTCCCCCTCGCTTACGTAGTACCTCAGCGAGTTGACAGAATAGTTTTTGTTCCTTAGATCGTGCATGCGGAGTCTAGTATTATATCGTCGTTGCTAGTACCAAAGCAATAAAGGATGCATACAGACGATTATTATACGCTAAAACCTATCTCCAGAACGTAAATGAATACTATACATATATTCTGAAAACCGCATCAACGGGTACGGGTAAAATACGAATGGGTCGAACTGTGGACCCATTTTTTTTAAGTCGGTTGAAAATAAAGAATAACAATAGGTAGGACTTAGATAGAAGTAAGAGTCGTGCAGCACAACTAAAATCTACAGAACCTATGTTTAAAAATATCAGTCATGTGTACTCAATATAAAAAGAAATCTATAAAATGCTTTGATATCTGACTAAATGCTCATTTCTGTAGATAGACGTAAGACTAAGATTCATGCTTTGAAAAAACATCAATCAATTTGCAATTTTCACTTAGAAAAGCTCCATCACATAAAATCTGACATGCGCAACATAAACCTAGCATGAAATCTAAACATTTGCAGACTTTCTTATTCTCAGCCATTTCACCTGTCTACAGACTATCGATGCACTTAAGCGTTAACAGTTACAAAGCAACACTAGAGATCGCTATCAAACAATTTTACGATCTTTAAATTATCTAGACATCAATCAACAAAATAAATTAAGAACGATACATGTACGGTCAAGCGCACGTTAATTTTACGCTGCGAAAGCTGCTCTTGTCGCTACGAGATAGAGGCGAACCAAAGCTTGTTTGAAATGCCTTCGCAGTTCATCAGGTTGCACACTAGGTATAATGAAAGTGGTGCGGCGTCTGCAGCCGGTCTGGCAGCGCTCGCGCCGGTCGCTCGCAAGGCAGTCCACGAAGCACTTTCCCGAACCGCGCACGCGCGTACGTTCGCCTATATTACAACACTCGGAAACGCTCCGAAATTACGTGATTCCATTTAAAGCCATTCCCATTCAAAGTGTAACTACAAGTAAATTCAACTGATTGTTATATAAAACTATTAAGTAACGGGCGATTGTCAGTCTCATCCCGTGGTGTTTATGTGAACCTCGTGTGTACACACGGCCGTTTTCAGCAGTGAAACATACGCGTAAAGAAAAGCGGGAAATCTGGGAGCGTGCGGCGAACAAACTAACTGCAGGATCTTGGGTGAGTGAGAAACATCTATACCTATAACAGTGGCTATAGTTTTGAAATAAGTATATTTTTGTGAAATAATAACAGTTTCACTGTTCAATAATTACACATATTCATTATTCCGCGTATGTGTACCGCGCGCCTAAACGTGAAATATGTAACGAGTTCTCGGTGTTACAGTCGTAAATTATTCGTTGCAAAATTAACTTTTAGTACAAAAGGGCCTTGTACGAACAAATAAATAAAAAAAGTAAACACATCAATTAATTAACAAACAACTGACATTTTTATTAATTAATCATTGGAAGAACATAGCGAACTTTAAATCGTTCATGGAAATTAGAGTTTTCCACAGTTATTAATGTTGCTATTTCACACCAGTTTGATTAAAATTAAGGAAAACACATCCTTTGTAATTTGACGAAATCACGATTTCGAAGTATAAAGGGCACGAAGTTAGCACGATTTGAAAGAAATGAAACCAGATTTCGAGTCCATTGTCAAAACAAAAATAAAAACAAAACCGCAGCTGGCTCCGCCAACGACTTTATGTCAAGAGATACTCGCGAACCTATAATTCCGAGGAACTGTTTCCGAGTTCGTAACCAATACAGCGAATCATGAAAAAACCATCTACGCCTGAATGCGAACCGCAATCAATTTCCAAGTTCCTACGTAATAATTCAAAACTATCATTACGTTAACTTGCCATTCTTCTTTATCGGCCTCATTGCGAAAGGCTGTTTATTGTTTAACATACGAACTTCTTATCACTACTTAGAACTTGTTTTTATCATAACAAAAGTGGTCTGATTTCTTATCATTGTTAGTAAAAAATAGTTAATTTACGCACTTTGTCAAATACCTAAAAGTATACAGAATTTAGGTTTGTTGTGCTTTTGAGATCAAAGAGCAAAAACGTCACGTTTTTTAATATACAACGTGTAACACCAAATGCGCAAAATGTCTCGTGGGGTAACTCAGCCCATGTTACTGAACAATTTTTGTTCTAAGACTTTTGGAAATTCGCAAAAAAAAAAGATTTTTCATACAGATTAGCCCGATCATTTTCTTATTTTGCATGAAATACCCAATTCTTTTTTTGCGAATTTCCAAAAGTCTTAGAACAGTCTTAGCCGCACTTCGGCTATTAGCTGTAACATATATTTTTTTAATATCCATTTATTTATGTCCCACTGGCCGCTGGGCAAATGTCTACCCCCTATCCTTCCAAGTGCTCTTTAGTAGTAGTGCCACTTCGGACAATTCATCTGTAACATACGTACATATTCATAAAACGGCATGTTCGTAAAATAATCATATTATATCGCAAAATAATAAATATGTTTTCCTTAATTAGAAGCTATTTGAATTTATTTATACATTTTGCGAATAGTAAAACACCAGGAATTTGTAGGTATACCTACTGCGATAAAACAAGGTTAATGGCCGTGTCTACCGTAATACCGACTAATGATATCTTCTATGTAGGTGTAAGTTGTTCATTGTTTACTAACTTTCAAAGCAGTAGACAAATAGACAGTCGTTATGAACTTGAAATTGTTGATAGGTATGCAATTATATAGATTAATTGGTGGTAGATGTTGAAGTAATGTGAAAGGTACTCGTAAAATACGACGCGCCTCTACAAACTTCGGTATCTCTCCTCTTAACTTAAAAATCTTATATGCATTTACAGGCAACACTACCTTACTTAACCTGTGGCTCTAGAAAAAAGAGCTAAACTTGCAGAAGAGCCTTAGTAGGTACTCATGTTAGTTCTTCCTCTTTTCGACTGGAAAATCGCACGATGCTTGAACATCAAAACAACAGCTGAAAAATCTTGCACAATTGAGACAGACATTTGCCAGGCTTAGTTCCATACGATCACTACACAATGGAGTTACACAAGTGGATGTTGACCATCTCCCTTGTTCAATCTCAGTTTCCTTACGACACCCACTGTAACAATTGGTGTTTGTTTACTCACATGAGACACACTTGGGAGCATAAAAAACTAAGTTATCCGTATCTTACTTAATCCGTATCACATTTTCTTCTGACTAAAATGTGTACATAAACATTAAAACCACTTTCTATACTTGATAATCAAGATTTGAAATTAAACGTAGTTACTTTAATTTTAGATACGTCTGCGATAGTTTACACTTCACAGATCTATTTAATGATATACCTTTTCTCTATTTCCTCATTAAAATGAATATCACGAGTTACAGTCTTTTAGGTCTTTATCATCAATATTTAATGCGGTGATTTTTCTCGCAACAGGTAGTTAAGGATTAACTGGCAGATGTGCACGGTTGCACTTAATTGAATATATCAATAGATCGTTATCACGGTCGGCAGTTACTCAATATTTGTTGTCGTGAAGCCTTGGGTGCGTGTGCTCCGCACGCCAAGCACGTGCGTTGCATTAAGCAAGGAGCCGCCAACATCGCGCGGTGGGCCCGCAGCGGCTTGCAAAACGCATCGCTTTCTAATCACTAGAACCTTCGAAAATACAGAAAATGCTATAATTAAACTACATCGTTGGAAGGCGCTAAGCATGTGATTTAATCAATGCGCCATTTCACACGCGAGCGTATCGTTACGTGTGCCGCTGCACAAACGTCTTCATCGCATTTTACAACAATTTTCTCATCGTCCATTCATTCGCAGCTGAATGACAGGAAACTACAACAGCTTGTTATTAATGTTCTCAGTCAATAATTGGAAGATACAACCGACGAACTGGTATTAGAAAGCTGTGAACATAATTGATCACACTTAATGCTTATTAACGCTTAGTTTCCTGAGTTTCATCGATTTTTAAAGCAGACTATGTTGATAAAAACATTCAGCTTGCATACTTTGTTATCCTTAGTTATCCAAAACAAGAATATTAGATTTGAATGAGCTGTATAATAATTTTCGATTCAAGCTCTAGAAATTCAGTAATTTCTGTTTTCCGCATATTATGAAATTATGTGTCTGCTGATCCAAATCAATTCAAGCTAGTAATAAATTAGAAGGAAGCGGTAGTCAGGCGCACTCGTCGAGTTTCAGAATGAACTTTGCATGATGATAATACCATAGTATTATAATGATGGATGCGTTGTTGTAATATAACATAACAGTTACTACATACTCGTTACTGTACACGATACTTTTTGTCTGATACTTGATCGATCTATAATGTAGTTTTAATAACATTTTAATGCGTGATTCAGTCAATAGGTCCCCAGGAAGAGTTGTTGAAGTGTGAAAGTTCATAGTAAATTGCACAACAGTATCGTTTGATACGGCAGCTGCAGTGCAGTAGGTGAATATATGTAAAATCAGTTGCACAACGGTTGCAGAACATTACGTCCCTGCGTTTAAATGCTCCGCTTCTGCATTACGGCATTAGACGAACACTGTGTAAGATAAAACCGGGTTACTCGGTTCGATTACAACTGTCTTTCACAACAATTGGCGTAGTAAAAGGACACAATGCGACAATGTAGGCAAATCACACAAGTGTATTTCTACACACATAAAACTACTTTAACTGTTACAGTCTAGAAATAAATACGTATGTAGGGAAATATGAGTCATTCAACCTAAGTAACCTAACTAAATTATACGTATTCCAAAACAAAATATAGATACGTATGTTAAGTATCGATTACCAGTTACGTGTATAGTAATCTATGATCTTACCGACTCATTACGGCACGTTACATAGCTGTTACGGTCAAACTTAAATATTACTTAGTTGCCAACAACATAATAACTGCCGGATGATAAGTAACTGTTACCTATAACAGTTCCGATACAGTTGTCAAACACTTATATCACATTACTTCGATAAAAGTCGCAGTCAAGACTTTATTGTGAATATTTTCCAACACCTGTAATATTATACAAAGAGAAACTTCCCTTTGCGTCGATATAAAATGATATACGACTTCCAGTTTATAAACTGAATCGATCAACAATCAGCGTATCGTTTGTAATGCAAAACCAAACGTGATACGACTCAGAAGTGAATACCCTTCCTCTTTGACGTGCCAATCGATTTCCACACAATATAAACTGGAAGATATAAAAACGCTGATAAGTTTATTATCAACTAGCTGACCCGGCGAACTCCGTACCGCCTCTGAGAAACGATTAAAAAAAAACCTTTTAAACCTTCCCTGGACTTTCCAAAATAATTCAAAACCAAAATCAGCCAAATCGGCCCAGCCGTTCTCGAGTTTTAATCAGACTAACGAACAACAATTAATTTTTATATAAATAGATTATAATTATCTAAATTACTAGCACTTTGCCCGCGACTTCGTCTGCGCGTGTTTCTGACTTCGAACTCAGTGAATTTAATTCCCGCTCACCCTACTTATAGGAGACTTTTGAAAAATCTAAAAATGCTCTAGTAGTTTTGGAACCAATACAATACAAACGATCTATCGTAGAAGACAGTTTCCGATTTTCATCCCGCTAGGGATTGGTTTTTATTCGATTGAGAGATACTTTATGTCCAGTTTTGAGTTCATCGAAGCAAGCTGTAAAATCCTTCCCTTTTTAAAACTCACTCTTTACACCAATTTTGGGGGTGATTTTAGAAAAACCCAAAAATGGTGGGTAGTTTTGAAAAAAGAATAATGTCCATCTTTTTTATTTACTTATACTCATATTCGTGCCAAGTTTCAAGTTTATAAACCCAAGGAATAAGATTTTTCATAGGAACGTTTTCACCCCTTTTCACCCCCTTAAAGGGAGATTTTCGCAAAATCCTTTCATAATGCTCATCTTTATCTTTATCTTTATTTTTTTCATAATGCTCAATTGTAACTACCATCTAAAATTCAAGTTTCTACGTTTAGTGGTTTAATATCCTCCCCTTAAAACTTGAATACCCCTTTTCACCAACTTGGAGGGTGATTTTCGAAAAATCCAAAAATACGTGTTTGATTAATTCTTATCTAGTATATAAATACTGATTTTCAAATTCATGAGCTCATGCGTTATGATTTTCCCATACAAACTTTAACAACCCCTAGAATACCAATGGAGGGTAGTTTTAAAAAAATAGTGGTGCTAATCTTATTTATTTACTAATGTTCTTATTCGTGGTAAGTTTCAAGTTTATAAACCCAAGGAATAAGATTTTTCATACAACAGTTTTCACCCCTTTTCACCCCCTTAGAGGAGGATTTTCGCAAAATCCCGTCTTATTGCCAATCTACATGGTAGACTGCAAATGCTGTCCAAAATTCAAGTTTCTGCGTTAAGCGGTTTCGGCTGTAGTCGAGTCAAAAGAAATACCCCTGTTCTTTTATATATTATAGATTATAAATTTCCTAATAAGCTTTTGAAACAAGGGCTATATGAACTAGGAACTCAGTACTTTATTGCTAACTATAATAAAACTGTGAAGTCTTTTGTTTATTTCATTCATAAATTTGTTTTTTTTTTGTAATTTTTGCGTATACTTATCCTATCTCAGTGTTTCCCAAAGTACTCACTCTATATTCACTTTCCACTCACCAGTGAATATATGGAGAGCGAATATAGGGTGGGTCCTTAAAAATTGAGACGAGGCGTATTAAAACCAACGAAATAAATTATAAAATATTTATAAGATTTAAAATATCCGAATATGGAATTGTTGCTGATATTAACAAAAGGGAAAAAAAACAATTAATGTAAGAGATAAGAGATAAAATAAGCATCTATGTAAGGATCGCCTTCCAGCTTGAGAAAAAGGTACGAGTTTATTAAAAAAAAAACACAAATTAGACATGGTTCACAATTTGTAAAAGGGTCTGCTTGTGCATTGTGAACCATTTTACAAATATCACCTAAAATTATTGCTCATGATTTTTCTAAGAATTCACGATATGAATCACTTTTGGAAGAATTGCTATAAGTGCTCGTTTTAGACCCGCAGATTCTTATTAGTTTTTCATGTAATAACAACACAACTGTTTACGAACCTCTTCTATAGTTTATTGTTAAGTACTTAAACGTTAGTTTCAGATCAAATTGTTTTGCAAATAGTTCCAACACAAGACAGTGTAGAAATGTTTATAAAGCTCTTTCATTGTGTTAAAACTCACTTGTTTACATTCTTGAACGAATGACTTCAACTTATTTTCCTCAACGTGTCCCGTGTTTGATTAATGTATCTGACTCAAACTACGAGTATCACATCACATATGGACACAGCTGATCGTCGTATAAAGAGGAAGATATATATATTACGACATGAATGAAACACAATTCTATTTTCGTTATCCAATAAGTCACAAACAGTTGATTGAACCATGCCAAGGTAATCAAGCCATTTTGATTAAAAACTTACGAATAGATTAAATTGGATGGCTTCAAGGATTGACTTTTATAAAATGTCGTTCACCTACATAGAAGTGCATTGCCTTGGATCAAATTGACCTGGCCAGTGACCATTTATCTTTTTAATAAACGCTCATAATTCGTACTACAATAATCGCGACATGACCCTCCGCTTGCAGCGCGTGATGAAAACAATATCACATTATAGTTTTACTATCCGCTCGACAATCGACCACTGTCTGCCATTTATATAACTACACTAATTATAAGTTTACAGTTAATTTTACGATTATCAACAACGCCTTTTGTGACAAATGATTTGGATAACTCGATTTTTAACGTCGATTATAGAGTCATTTCTAAAACATTACGTAGATAATTTATTGTTAATCAATTTAATAGATAATACTTGTAACAGTTGATTTTTTAATGTCAAGTAATTTCAGCTTTAAAACAAATAATCTTTACATATAATAAAATCGTAGAGATGTCATTCCTGTACATTGAATATTTTTTTCTTTTTGTGTTTTTTTTCGAGATAAGGGATCGATTCTGATGCCAGATCAACTTTTATTTTTTTTCGAAATTTTTTATGTTTTTTTGATTTGATCTATCTCCGAAACTACTGTAAAGTTGTCGATCAAATTTTCCTCAAATATTCCTAATAATATGCTTCTGTTTATATGCTATGTATTATTACGCTATTTTTCCTGGGAGATAAGCAATTTTGAATTTTGTTGTTTTTAGATGTTTGTTGATAGTTGGAAGCTAAACCACTGGATATTATTTAGTCAATTTTTCCTCAAATATTCCTTAAACTGCTGTTCTATTAATAGGATATGTATAATAACGCTATTCCCCTTGGGGGCTTAGCAATTTTATAATATGTTGATTTTCAGTCATTGTTGACATTTGTACAAGAACCGCTATTTGAAAACCACTGTCAACGTACTAGCCAGTCCGGTCGGTAACCTGCTTGACTTTCGTGCAAGGGGTCTCTGGATCAAATCTCGCAGTTTTTTTTTTCTCTTTTTGCGTTTTTTTTTATTTGTCCTGAGAGTTTTAAATAATTAAAAAAAATATGCATACTTTTATTTCAATATTATTCGCGATTTAAAATAATTACTATTTTTTTTTCAATACTTCTCTAGGATATAAATCTACACCGATTTAAATTGTAGGTAGTAAGTTGGATATTTTTTTTTAATTGTAATTGTTTCGAGGTGTGGAATTTTAAAGATTAGAAAAAAATCAGGGTTTCTATAATTTTTGTTTATTTATGTTTTGAATTGGTGCTCAAACCAGTGCATAGATTCTGTATTAAACGACGACAAGTTGTACTCATCGAGTCAGATAATTAGTTATTTTTTAAGTATCACGCGTTATGCTAAAGGGAGAAGAGCAATGCTATCGTATGTACGTTCAATTTGCAGCGATACTGTAAATCGACCCAAAAATGATAGTTTAATGTTTAAATAAACACGGTTCTTTGAAATTAATGTCGCTCAAATAAGGACGTTTCCTATGCAAACTATGTACCTAGATATAACATTATTGATCTAAACTAATAATAAAAATGCAATTATGTTTGTTTTTTACCTTTTCACGCATTACTACCTACTGAATCGATCGTCCCAAAATTTATCATATACCTACGTTGTCAGGAGTATAGACACGGATATAAGGTATCTTACATCCCGAATAACAGAAGCTGTTTCCGAGAAAACAATTACGTTCATATTCCAGATGGCGCCACATGATCCGTATTGTTTCTCAAATTCTAAAATAACGCAAGCGAAGCCGCGGGCAAACACTAGTAGGTAAATAAAAGGGTTATGCCCATTTCGTTCCAATCGCACTTCATCCCGCGTTTGCTCTTGGTCTCTTTCGCGGTTCGACCCATTCGCATTTGATCCCATTCGCAGTTCGGTAGCTATTAGAGCGAGTAGCCTCGTTGTCTTGACTATTAAGATTCTTTTATAATAATTGTAACCTCCCCTGTGTCACGTTCTTTGCATTAACCGACACCATAACAAAAGTAACACGATGTTTCTCGTGGCTTGCACCGAGCACGATTGATACTGATTTGTTTTGAGTACAAGTGTACTAAGTGCGTACGCGGTATACTCTATTTGCAACTCGTTTTAAGTCGTGACCATCTGGTCCATAATTATGGACTGTGTAAAGGACTTAGACTCGAAATCAACTTTAAACTTACTGAGTTTTGTATTCCGATAAATCTCTTTGCATATCATAAAAGTTTTGATATACGTCTCAAAACTTTTATGATATGCAAAGAGATTTAAAAGAACTTATAAAGCGGAAATTGGGATAATTGTCATACAAAATTGTTGATGCCGTGCGTCAGTAGCCTGAGCGACTTTTTACCTATTGGTAAAAAGTTTTGGATCACAACTTTCTTCGTGATGTCCCGTCTATTACTCGTATATAGTTTAATGTCTTTGATGATGTGTAATGTTACTCTGTTATACCTACTTATGAATCACCAATAGGAACCGAAAGAATCCTCATGAAATCAGAACTAGTTTACCTCATTAATTACACATGAATCAGAAACTGAATTTTTAATTATTTAGGCACATCCAAAATCAAGGTGCCAATACATTATTTTTAAATGGAGCTCAACCGCTGCTCAGCTCCTACACAACACTATATGGAACCAGTCATTCCTGAGATTAGCGCGTTGAACCAAAAAAACTCTTCCTCTTTATTATATTAATACTTATCAGTAAAAATCACCAAAACACCTCTAACTATGTGCTAACAAATTACATAACAAACAAACAAAACAACAGAATAACAGGTAGCGTGCAAAATTGGTCTTTCAATACGAATATAATTAAAAATGACATTATCAATGTAGGACAGTAATCCATCTCGGTCCTCTTTTTCTCTTGAGACCTCGAAAAGCGCTATCGAATGCGCCGGCGCCTTACCAACGACCTTAATATGACGTGACATAACACTCATAAGTGTTACGTTCGAGTTCTAGTCCGATGCTCCCAACTATTGTCTCATAATAACCTATAAACAAGGCATTGCAGCTGTTTCCTCGTTGTTGCATCAAAAGACAATTTTCTTACAATTTACCTATGTGGACATGCAAATAATTTCTTGTGTCCGGAACACGGTAATCTTTATTCTTGTCTTACATATTTGTGCCGGTTATGGCATCGTTATGCTGTCAAAACATCGCCTTGATCTACTGACTTAGCCCGAGGTTCGATGTTTTTCTAGAATAAATTCTCGCAACTTCAGCATCTCAACTTGACATTTGACATATTTGGATAGCAAACATTATGTGTAAATGACCTTACTAAGACGTTAGTGAGTGATTTTTTATATAAACAAAGTAGATACACAACGCATAACGATTGCACCGTCGTTTTTTCCCAAATACACAACACCTGTAATTTTTTTGCATACCTACGTTGTACTAATCTACTAAATCTGAATCAGTAGTAACTTACCCCAGACATGGGTCGTATAGAGTTACCAATAAAATAATTGCTCACGCTGAAAATTCCTAGCTCTACAAAGATAAATGGCAATAGTATTTAATCCATAATAATGACGCTTGATTTCTTCATGAAAACCAAGAGGAGAGTCCCGAATTTGGACTTTTTTGTTAAGTGGGTCATGGTCAAGTAAATTTTGGAAGCCACTGGTCTGGACGCTTGCATTTTCTTCTTCCTTTAAAATTAATGGGTTAACAAGATCATTCGTAATTTGGCCACTCCTTGCTCGTATTTAACAACAACTTTTAGTCAGAGAAGGAAATCAAGAGTGGAAAAGTTAAAGTAGGCAGGTCTGTTTAAACTCAATATAAAACAGACTAACGTTCGTATATACTTACAAGTGCTTCCTCTAGATGAACATATCTAGTTTTGAAATTGCAAATTAAGGTAAACGGTAAGAGTAATTTAACTTAACTACCACTAACAAACGAGCTTCCTCTTAACTTCCTTCCTTGACATAAAAGTTGTTGTTAATAAACAAATCATACTCGTAGAATACGAGCAAGGAGTGGCCAACATTACTGATGTATTCTCGTTAACCCTTCCTATGAAGCAAAAGCTGCATACTAGAAGTGACTGGGCTATTAATAGTAGAGTAACTTGTTGGCTATGCGAAATCTCACTCGATCGTTTGACTTCTTATGATCAACTCATACTTGCACAAAGACGAACCGAAAAGTCTGTTGCGAAATAGTAACTTAGCAAATTTAACCCTTATTTCTGCAACGTAATTCTTTTATGATAAAAAGACGTCTGAGCACAACCAACGCTGACATTAGTTTCTTGCAACTTCGCTTCAATTGTGAACAATTTTTGCAACACTTCGATGTTACTTCAACTCTGCTATGAAAGACTGCAGGTTCTTTAGTAAGAATTGACCGTTAAACATTTTTGTTACAGTCATAAATTAAATAATCACACAATGTGACAAGTCTGTGCAAAGATAGACACGTTTTTTGAATGCCTTGAAAAATTATTTGACTTATCAGACCGTGTCCCGCATAGCAATGATCGAGGTTTCAGCTCGGACGCCTATTGCATGCCAATCGTATCATACTACCGGATTGTTTACACAATCATCAACGTTCCTTGTTCTATCATTATTTTCTAATGCTCTGTCTACCCTGTTATCTGTGGATGGGTGATTGTGTTATGAATCACTCTAATTCCTATTGGAATCAGATTAGCAGAAACAATTCCTACTGGCTTTGCAACTTGCACAGCTTATAACTACGCACTGATAAGATAATCCCTGCTTTCTGTAGCACTCTTACATTTATGAAAGTTGAACTGGCATTCAGTTACGCTTTAGCATAAATAAGTACAGCAGGTGTTTCTCTGTGGAATAAAAAATGTATTTTTCTCTACTTAGTTGTCATAAGCAGCTTATTTTGTGTTCACATCACGTCTACCTCTTTAAAGATAATATTCTCAACATTTATTATTGCTGAAGCACGTGCTACTGCATCCAGGAGGTAATTCGTAATGATTTACTTATTTTCCTTATGCGCAACGTGATTGAGATGACAAATTTTCTTTAATTTACGTATCAAATCCTCACCTCCAACCTGAAAGCTATCAATAATCAATTTTCTAATAACTTTCATCGAGCTGTTGGAAAAAGAAATTCTATACGGTCGCCGCTGGAGAAGCTAAACCAGACCGACTCTCAAGAGAAAACAAATACTTTCGCTGAGTGCCAACTGACCCAGTCCTGTATAAACAGCATCTGAGCTGCATTCATTACCTCCCACGCTAACATTACTATTGCTAACTTACAGACATTCTTTGACATGTGTTAGTGACGTAACTTGGTACCTTCTCCCCACAGAGTATCTTTCACCACAGCTAATTTCTTTCCATAGAACTGTCAGTGTGAATAAAACATCTGGAAAAAGAAAATTCCCAGCAGAGTGGCGTAAACATGCAAATAGCATGCATTGTTGTGAAAACACGTTGGTTTTTAACGAATTTGTTAACAACAGATGAGTTAATTTGTATGTAGCTTCGGAAACGTTTTTCTTGTTACAGAGTAGAGACAATTGTGTAATTCATGTCAAGTTTTTTTGTACTTACCAAAATCATAGCCTTGATGTAACTTTTAATTATAATTCCATGTTCCATACAACTAGCTGCATTTCACTTGTGGTAGGTATCTAATTATAAGTGTTTAATCATTTTTCGTTTGATTTACTAGCACGTATTCGATGTCTGAAAATAAGGCTTATCTAACTTCCTCGATTTCGAATAATATACTTCACTTTTAACAAGAGCACAGCAATTAATCAAACTTAAGGCCTATTCAGACCTGAGCGATATTCGCTGCCGCTGTGGGTAGAGGTACATACCGCGCGGGTTTCGCTCAGGTATTTAGTATCAAGTACCGTGGCTAGAGCGACCTGAGCGATATTCGCTGCCGCTGTGGGTAGAGGTACATACATACCGCGCGTTATTCTACCCACAAGAATAGCGAAATCCGTTTTGGTGTGAACAGTAATATTACCGCATACCCGCTGGGTTTTCTCTGACGCAGACGGTAGCGAATACCGCTTAGGTCTGAATAGGCCTTTACATGTATCATAAGTTGTATTGTTTCTTCGAATTAATTGTACAATTAATATTGTCTGCGGACTGTCAGCAATTTCAAACAAATCTGATTTATAATTGCTACCATTGCTATTCTTTTGAAGACGAGAATGAGAAAATAATAGCATAATTATAATTCGATAGACATTCATTTCCCTTCCACTAATTTACAATTTGAACACAACGATTATGATTTTTCCCGAAAATATTGGGACTACAGTGAGTACGACGACTTAAAGTTTTCCAATTTTAGATTAAGCTGCCTTTGAACCAGATTCATCGGCAAGTCGCCGTTATCTGGACGTGATTAAAGAAAGCCAGGCATACTTTTTATTTCGCTTGTTTACCTGTTTCCCATAAAGTTCAGTACGTGTGACCTCGTGGCTTACTATTCTAGTGACAGATGCGCGGGAGACCGGTGGCAACAAGGTCGGTGCACTCGCTGTTTTCTACTGCACTTCTAGTAAACTCTTGCGCACCTACTGGTGGGTTACTTAGTAAACTTTTAAATACTCTACGACTGCTACTTAGTTGTTTTTCTGATACGCATTAAGCAAGATTTTTTTAAGTGAATAGTATTGTCGTGGGTCTCACGAATTACCGTGACCGTAAAGGACTATTGAAGGACACCGTGGATTTTAGTCAGTACGCGTGGTACGAGTCTTACAGTTACTCCCGCTCTGCCCTGTGTGGGAGACTCATATGATGATTATACCTACTACGCAAAACAAAACAGTGAACAGGTTTCCTAAAAACTGGGATTGCATATATAATGGCCAAGTTTTCTTTAAAAGATCTCTAAGTAAGTATTTAGAATACTTACAGTGAACATTATTTCCATTAACGATCATGTTGCTGCTTTTAAAGAAAATAGTATATTTGATTTGAATACGAATGAATTTTCTATTTAATATTATTTTCCGGATTTCCACTTTCATTTTTATGCGGTAGTTTGTTTACCTATCATGAGGATATCCCGTTGGAAATGCAAATTATTGCAAAATGCTGTTCATAATGAGTAACAAATTAAAATAACATTATCTAAGGACATTAATTTAATTAAAAGAAATATAGACTATTATAATTCAAGTTATAAGGAAGTAAATAGTCTTGAAATTAATTTTTAGAAATAGGAAAGTTGTCCATAGTTTAAAAATATTTTAAATATAGGTAATTTGAATTAATTATGACAATGTTTCGACTGATGTTTTATTATCTATCTCTCCTCAAGTGTTTCTTTATGTCTTTCTTTTAAGCCAAAAGGGAGAAATCCTCAATACATAAAACCAAAAAATTAAAAACGCCAAAATTGTCAACATCGAAAAAGAGATAAAGCTTCCTAAGAAAGCTTTCTCGTAACTCTTTATGGATGCGGATTTCTCCCTTTACCTTTACATTTTTTTTAATATTGTAGAATAACAATTGAACTGGTTGGAAATAAGAAATCATACCGTAACAAAGTAGATCGATTTTTCAAAGTAATCGTTAACTTTTTTAATATGTGTATTTAGTTTAGTTAAAAATAAAAATGGTTTATGTATTTGATAATAACAAGTAATTCACACCGATCGCGGAAAGTCCATCAATCACTATCCACCTTATAAATCGAGCTAAATTCTTTAATTGAAAAAACCTAATACCAATCTAGGTGAACGAGCAAAACTAGCTGTTAAGACTCGCCTAACCGGAGCTTTTTCCGTACAATTGACTGTTACGTTACGCCTGGTCAACACTATCATTACTACGAACTTTAATTATTTATTTTAGCAGTTTATTCGTAGGCTTTAATAACTATCTTGTAAGTCAACTTTCACAGGAAGAACACTGTGTTTTGATAAAACTTTCGATACATTAATCAATGGTTAGTGACCAAATACTGGTTGTACTCACAGCTTGTCTTCGAACAACGATTCTTTAAATGATTGCACTTGAGATTGCTTTTATAGAAATCAACAATAGATATTATTACGCACCACCCACGAAGAGGAAGTAATACGGCATACCGACGCACTTCCACGTCTTTTTATTTTGAAAGATATTCAATCAGCTGGGAGGAAAAGAAACCATTGCCCAAGAGTGCCTGTCTTCGATGATACTCTTGGTATCTATGTGGTGTTATGTAACAGTGTAGGTAGTGTACGTAATGGTATTAGAGTAAGTTGCAACCAAATTCAAACTTATTTCTTGTAAAAAATCTAAGTTGAAACCTGGTGGCCTACCACGTGAGTCTTTAGGCTGTGGGAAAGAGATGGCGCTAGACGACTTGTATGGCTCTGTCTCTTTCCCACAGCCTCTAAACTGGATCGCCTTAAGATGTCGTAGTAAGGCCTCTGTTTTATTTACTTTGGTTGGACTTAGATATTATCCTTCATTTTTTAAAACACCTTATCAGTCAGTGCATTTCAGTCGACATGAATTAAGTAGATGGCGTTTAAAAAATGGGATGAATGTGAACTCACGCATAGGTGAATCGTGAAAAAACTACCCTAGGTTACTATCGTAAATAATAGTAACGGTAAGTGATATTGAATTTTCACGCCCTTTAACTAAAACACGAAACCTCACGAACATTACTTCGGAGAGGTTCATCAAAAATATAGTAACTTCAGTTAACAGTTTTTTCTGTTTGTCTACCCCTGGTAAAGCGAGACACCCTACACAAACTCGCGTAACGAAACCATAGCGCGATTCAGAAGGGTAGATCAACACCATCTATCGAGCAATGGTGTGAACTTTGACGTTAAATCTGTTCTGAAGTTCGTCTGACATTCAACTATCCAATCAAAAGTTGTAAATATCAAAAATACCGGTAAAGAAATGTCAAATTAAGTTTTTATCGATATACGCCATTACTATAGGCCTGATTCACACTATTTTTTTTTCCACATCTATCACACAACGCCATCTAGTCCCAACCTAAGCAGAGCTTGTGTTATGGGTACTAGACAACTGATAAACATACTTATATATTTCTAAATACATACATATTATAGATAAATTACACCCAGACACAGAACAATTGATCATGCTCATCACATTAACATTTGTCCTGGGTGGGAATCGAACCCACGACCTCCGGCATAGCAGTCAGGGTCACTAACCACTAGATCAACAGGCCAGTCACCTATAGTGATAGTATTATTAGCTGTTTTACTATGCATTGTAATAAAAAATAAAATGTACAGGTACAGATGTACAGAATAAAAAACACAGATAGGCAAATCAAAAGTCATTTATTCTAATTAGGCTGATTTATCAGCATTTTCTGAACGTCAATTTTTACAGCAACACATCTGTCTGTACGGTTAGAAGTTACAGCAACAATCATAGTATCATATAACATGACCCTCGTTATAAGATATAATAGCTTAACAAAGCGACTAAGATAATAATAAATATGCGATTACACAAGTCTGCAAAACTTGTAATTTTAAGAATTTAATTAATTTTAATTAAAAAGACACAATCTCTAATACAAAATCTTCTCATCCATGGGTGTTTATGTAATAAATAAATGAGAGGCAATGAAGCAGGCACTGTGAGAACAGTCCCATACTTTCTCCATTCAAGATTACTGGAGCAGGTTTTTAATGCCATCAAGTTAATCCTATCAATAAGAAATATGATTAATGGTTAACGGCTTGTAGTAGTAGTTTCTAGTCGTAGTTGACAGTGTAAAACAATAGACAAGATCGTAATGATTTATCTTATATCGCAGTTCACACACATAGTAGTGGTACACATACTTGATGATTAGATTAGGTACTTGCAAGCGCCATAGCTCTTTTCGATTAATTAAGATAACCTTAAATGATTTAATAATTATTTTGCCTTTTTATGCCTTTTCTTGCCTTCTTTGAATGAGAAGAGGCTTTTGTCCAACAGCAACAGTGAGTCAGTAATAAGGTGGTATTTAGGTGTTTATCAAATCCCATGGTTTCTGCAATGTGCTAAAAAATCTATTTATTTAAAATTAATTAAAGCAAAAAGAAAACTTGCATCATGTATGTAATGTATGTTCAAGAAAGTTTCGCGGACCAAGTAGTATTTAAAACACAGTTCATGAAATACGAAAAAAAAATGTAAGTAAACTTTTTTCCGTATCAAATGTGTTACGGTCGAATAGCGACCACTGTCAAATACAAATACTTTTAAAACAACTTCTACAATCTCGGTGTTGCTTTTACTCGATTAAATATTTTCAGTGTTGAAAAGTCCAATAAACTATTACGTGTTGGGAAAGTAGGTATAACATAAACTACGTAACACGGTGAGGGATATAATCAGCTTATAAATCTACGATAAAGCCTCATTTACCTTCGTCAGAAGCAATGATAGGTATCACAGGCTG
The DNA here is from genome assembly GCA_036375495.1 of Agrotis segetum. Classification (NCBI taxonomy): domain Eukaryota; kingdom Metazoa; phylum Arthropoda; class Insecta; order Lepidoptera; family Noctuidae; genus Agrotis; species Agrotis segetum. The sequence continues at coordinate 1,393,167 of JAQSVV010000101.1, forward strand.
AGCTTGAGGGAATGTGATTCTCTAGCACTGATACTGATGTTAGACCCAATGTGTATATTCAAGAAAGATACAGCAAAATTTAAAGCCAATATAGTTGCCATTACACAAATATCGAACATCGTAACGTTATACGTGTAATCATAGCTGTTGAACAAACTCGCCATAAGAGGTGAGGGGAAAAAAAGAACAGTTGACTCATGTTATTTCACAAACAATTGATTGCACCCATATCGTACTCTTTTTTTGTATCAGAATAAAATTCTAAAATATAATAATGTTTTTTATTAATTTGAAAACCAAAACATGTTACCAGAAACTGATTATGTATTAACGTCACATAATGTTAATAAATATACATTAGGATGATAGTTTAATTTGTGCACCAATTGAAAAATTATGTATTATCTAGGAACTATCTACTATTTACAAAAATGAGGAAATACGTATTATTATCATATTAAAAACACTATTTAATATGCAAAAATGCAAATACGTATTAAAAAGCATGTTTAAAAATAAAAAAAGGAAAAATTATTATATCAAAAATAATTATTGCATAACTCAACAACAAGCGAATTTTTAAGCAGTTTTTATTTGAATAATCAATACTGTTATTGGTAACAAGTGAATGTTACAACCATTTGCATGCTGAAAAGGTGAACGATTAAATGATAATAATTCAATTAGTTGTCAATATTGAGAACACTGTGTTTATCCATTATGTTTATCATTGCGATGCGACGGCCAACTTAACATTTCGGTCAGGTCAATGTCATAATGCTCTTAAATAATGACAATGCTCTTAAATAATGACAATAGGTACTATTTAATTTTATAACACTTATGTATTTTAAATTGTCGTGTGTAGTATTGGTATTTGGAATTAAATAACTCAGAGCTGAGATGCAACACGTTATAAGATGTTTTTATTTCCATCACATATTAAAAGTGACACAATTCATAGAGCAACAAAGGACAAATCACAACAACAAGAAAAAGAATATGCATTGGCGTTTTTTTCTAATATTAAGACTTTATAAAATACTGAGCAACACTCAAAGGAACTGGCCAGAAAAGAAACTATTAAGTTTAATTCTAAATTAACAAGCCAAACATGGGCTGCGTAATTTTTTTTTACAGTTTATTCATTTCGTTTTTAAATTCCCTAACGGCCTCTCCAAAGATGGCTCACCCCGTAAAGGAGAATGTACACACACTTTATTGTAATTACTGCATACTGCACTGGTGGAAGCTTTCTCTGCACCTGTGACCCCATTTCTAAACACGTCTTCTCAACGAGAACGGAGCCTGTTCCTATTTAATAGTGACCCCAATTCCAACATCACTTGAGTCTCGACTGATAGATATCTTAGAGTAAATACAGTTTTATTTATCCCCGACTTTCTTTAAACTTACCTATTTTACATAAAAACAAGCTTGCTTACCCAGTTTTCGGAAGTGTGATGGGATTTCAAAACTGCGCGACGGATTTTCATGCGGTTTTCATTATGAATGGAAAAGAGGAAGATTTATAAATATGTTTACCGAATACACGCCAATTAGTAAACGTGCGAAATCGGGGCGGATCATTATTAAAGTAAGATAAAATAGTTAAAGTAGATAAGTAACATAAAGAACAATCTTATCGCAACTCCTATTATGATTCTGCTAAAGTAGACATTTTAGACTACCAATAGAAAAAGACACACATTAATGTCTAAAGAATAAATAAGGAACTTTACAATCAAGTCTTCGAATAAAATAAGAAAACACTGATTGAGTAAGCTAATGGCATATAATTTATCAGCATTTCCTTACAACTGACATAGGTATCATTGTTGAAGTAAAAGGTATTAAGCTTACCTAGTTCCTCACATTTTCTACGGTTCTTTGTTTAGATTTCAAAGTGGCTAACTGGTTTTGTATCTGCAATGGGCATTTGAAGGCGAACGTGTGCCAACTAATTGTGAGCAATTATGCACATTATTTGTGCACAAAGCACACCCAGGTGCAGCTTTGTAAACTGACTGCACCTACATTTTAGAGAAGCGATAAATATTTAATTATGTACACACTGTAGGTTAACAAAGGAGAAATCACTGTAAGTCAATAATTGTAATGTTTAGCAATCACTAAAAAATGGTTTTATAAAAGCTCGCCTTTTAACCGACCGGTGCTCTCAATTCAACACTTATATTATTTTTATAAAGTATATCAGTAAGTGTTTATCGAAGTCACGTCTGTTATCAACAAATCTAGTTATCTCACAAGCTAACATAACAAGGAATAATAATTATAGTGTGAAACTGCCGAATCGTGCGGAGAAAGTAAGTGGTCCCTAGGCAACAGCTGCGTTATGCCGGCTAATTTATTGTAACCGCAAAATTATATAATTTTAAATAACTAGATTCTAACATAAAATACATGTTAGCATCTATATCAAAACGTCAATATAATATTTTATCGTAATTAATTTAAATAACATATGAGATCCTATGACCTATTCGAAAGTCGTCTTCAACTCATCATGCAATTTTCTCGCATATTTCACATTATCGTGATGAAATATATTTCCGATTATCAACTTTTAATTACATCACACTACTACAACTAGTGTTGCGAAACAATCCTACGAGTGTTAATATTCATCCTCAATTATTATTTCAAGAGTTATTAACGCATTTGTATGCAGCGTAAAACTGTCATGGGAAAAACTTGAACCACTTTCTGAATGGCTCAAAAAGTAAAACGAAATCTGCACATAACTTCACACAACGACCAAGTAATACTTTAAATTATGCAGACAATGCATCTAATAGCTGTTTTTATGCCCACTTTAATTATATCTTACATAAAACAACAATTATTTACATAAAAAAGTAAACATACACTACGCACTGCGTTTAAAGTCTAAAAAGTAGAAAACTTACATTGTAGGTACTAAGTAGGTTTTTAGTTTTAATTATATGGACGTAACATGTACCTGGCAAAATTAACTTATGTTAGGCATTTGTTAGCTGTTTTTTCACACCTTAACATTGTGTTTTCATCATATATAACTGAAAAGTAACATATATAATAATGTATAAATATAATATTGCAATATCACTTCATTCTTCACTGATTCAACTGTTGAGGACATCATCAAAATTCATTACATAACGTTTCGCGTGACTTTGACCGTTGCTCCACATACTCTAATATGGTAGAATATAAATAAAGCAGTCAAGAGTTACCTTCACGGTCTCGTCACATCACTATGACTATGCAATATACGTTGCACAGATTGATATTAAAGAGGGGCAGACGAAAGTACACCCGATGTAATTATGACACTTCAAGGTGATTCACAAAAATTTCATCGCTTTCGGTTTTATTTCAGTCAGCGCCATAAATGACATAATAGAAAGAAATTAGATTAAAATAATTTTGAATCAAAGTTTTTACGTCGCGTAGTTTGTTTGTTTTATTTATTTATGATCTTCTTCATTACGAGATCTGAGGCCTTACCACGAGCTCTTAACGCGATCCAGTTTAGGCTGTGGGAAAGAGATGGTGCTAGACGACTTGTATAGCTCTGTCTCTATCTAATTCTCTAAAGGACAAAATGTTTAGTCTGCATGCTCGTCGCTGAGTAAGAGCGTTGAGATAGTGCTGCGAAACGTCGCTAACAGAAAGCTTAGTGCACCTGTAGTTACGACAAGGGCAGCGCTGCACACGAGGCTTTTTAACTTTAGAGAATATCTCTAGAGTTCGACTGCAATAATAAAGCACAGAGGTCAGGATAATAGATGGAAATTTGTGACAGCCCTTCAACTAAATATTGAGCAACTCAAATAACTTCTCCATAATACAGTCGCATGGCTTCACACCCTACTATGTAAGTATAAGTGCAACCATGATAAAACACTATAAATATTGCCAATATTCATTGCACACATAAATCAAGACGTCCTTTAAGCTGACTGCAAAATATTTCAATAGAACGATGGTAGAGCTCCAAAAGATTGATGTGTTGAATTAGTTTTTCCTCCTACTTTGCATTCATAATGTGTTTGAAGCAGTATTATTATTTCGACTGGGTGTTCGCAGGTCATAAGTGGAGTGGACTGGAACAGATATGGATGTTACTGAAACAAGAAGACGCTGTAACATCTATTAAATACTTATTTTCAAAAATAAATTAATATTGAATTACTGTCCAAACATCAAAGCTATTCCATGGCTGCGCATGAGCATAAGAAATTGCTTTTCTAGTTGGTAGTAGTTCTTCTCTCTTGTGTAAAAAGTAATGTATACGTTTATCTCCGAAACCACTGTACTGATTTCAGTGAATGTGCAGTATTGATACCATCCTGAAAGATAGGATACTTATGGACCCAAGCGAAGCAGGTGCAGATCGCAAGCATGAAAAACTGGTTTATCTTGAAGTCTGTTTCAAGACTCTCCCCACAAAAGGTGTTCTTGAAAATGTATTACCAGTTTTGGGTTTTATTAATAAGTTGACATCGCTGTGCAGGTCAACAGGTTTCGAAAAACGAAGCCAACGTTTTCTATGAAAATGAAAGGCCTAATTATATAAAGGATAAAATTAATTATAAAAAACAACATAATATAAGTACGTGAGCTTTCGTGCTATACATAAAAGTGACAGTGACCGCATTGACAAGTGCAAGAGGAGAAAGTATCGGTGCACTCCGTCTTGCGCCCGCGCAGTTACACCATCTCCTTCGCACTCGTGGACTGCACTAATAGTGTATTGGTTTAATATCAAAGCAATATGCGCCACAACAAATAGTACAACAATGTTTTATTTTGCAATTACTCTAATTAGTTCTTTATCTGAATTCGATTTGCTCTGGAATGCTGACAAACTACCAAGTAAGAAATAAAAAAGGAATCTGAAAATATTTCAGTTTGGTTCATTCTTTTGTCAAAATGAATTCGTTTAACTTTATAGATTTCGTTTAACACAATGTCTTGTTAAAATATGCTTATGACTCAGAGTGCGGAATTATGGTTCATCAAAGTGAATTTATTTTGGAACACTATTGCTTCAGACTACAAAACTGATTCATATCAATTTTGTATTCTTACTAAATCATTATTTAAAAGATTATTTATTAGCTATGATGTTTTGACATTTACTTAAACTTAAAAATATAATAATTAATCTATTTTTAATTTATTACAAAATACAGGTAATGAAAGTAATCAGTTCTAATTCTAGAACATTAAAGTTACATAGTATCGAGTTAGCATGTAAACACGATACGGTTAACGATTTCAGCGTGCGTTGATGTCTTCTGTTAGCACAAGCGTAACCGCTACGCCAACACCGCACCCGCTACGAAAAATTAAAAACTTTTTAACTGACTTTAAAAATAAAAGGACGTATTCAATTCATTAGAATCGTTTTTTTTTTGTGTATTTTCCCCGATTTCTCGATGAAGCCTGGACCTATTTGGAAAAATCTTTTTTGTTTATATGGGTTTACGGATGGTTCCTTATGGTATAATCAGGTCAGAATCTAATGACGGAATCTTGGAGAAATCGATGGGAAGTAAAACTCGAAAAAGTGTAAAATCACTTGTCTTTTAGAAGTCGGTGGCAAAAAAGTCAACTAATTAAGAAACGAACCGACTTCCGAATGAAATTTTACATTTTTTATATGTTTTTTAGAAGTCGGTTTTATTCTTTGTCTACCAACATACATAACATATAGATTTCTTATCAATATAGTGTAATGGTTATAGTAACCACAAGGCCGTTCATTCTCTTTCGTTACTGTTACAATAATAATTGTGAAATTAAGAGAATGTGACCATTTGTTAATTGTAACTGGAATTTTTACGAGGTTCTCCGTTCAATAAAATTTAATTGAGCATGGCCGAGCCATTCTATTTTTTGATACCAATTTTTTCATCCGGACTATTGCAATAAAAACATTGTTACTAAGTACGTGAGCTTTTAAAATGTAAATAAAACAATCGATTTCGAAGAAAAGCGGTATTTAAATCGATTCACTCACGATGCAGAACACGACATTTCCTTAATGCGTGTAAACAAAGTAGCGTGTGATGTCAACGACTCGTCTTGAACGTATGTATCGAGAATATCCTTGTTGGAGGAAATTCTAGTCCAGCTATACTCAAAGTGTACTCCGCCGAACCCTGGCGCTCCGAGAGGATACAAAAAAGCAAAATAATCGGAATAGACTGGATGCCGAACCTGATATAAGAATTCAACTCTCTCTTCGTACTCTTCAATCAAACCCAATTTAAACCGATCAATGAAAAATAAGAAACAGTTTCACACATTTCTATAGATTTTGTTTAATAGGTATACACTTTCATTGTTATGTTATTCCCCGCTATTGAAGAAGGGGTTCCGTCAAAAACTTTGCTTTTCAAAAGGGTCGGCCGCCACCAAAAAGGTCCTGAGAAAAGGGCCTCGCATATCAAGTGTTTTGCCGGGGTCCTTGATTCGGTCCCGCTACGCCACCGCTGGTGAGCAGTGACCTGAGTTCTATTCCCAGGTGTTATTGGGTTTTTTCATCAAGAATTACTCAGTGGCATCGCGGAGTCTGAATTTATGTCCCATAGATGGCAATAGGGTCTATTCTATTATATGAAATATTAAATTATAAGTATCGAATTATGGTGAACTATTTCAATCTTTACCCTTTTTTTACGTGGTAAAATCATCAAATAAGTTTTCCCACCCCGGCCGGCTAGGGTGGTCCCACTGTCAGACTTGTACTGACTAAAATCCACGGTGTCCTTCAATAGCCCTTTATGTTCCGGGGTCACGGTAATGAGATAAGTCCCACGACCTCACTCTTTGCCTTTCGAAGATTATACTTATGTGTGTTTTGAATATAACATGTAGTTAATATTTAAAAGCTCTACAAATCGCATTACTAAACTAGTTTTAAAACCACTTAAGAAATAACTTAGCTACGTCATTACTGCGTCTGGTGGATGCATATTGATTAATTATCCTACGTCAAACCGCTTTCTCGTAATTTTGTGCCGATACGAGAATAACTTTGAAGAGTTATTAACTGACCCTGTAAAAGGTTATTTAAATCAATGATGATAAGTTTCATATTTGAATATTGAGGCCATGAAGGTTTTCGGTGAAGTAGAAACTTTGTAGGTCACGTATTTTAGATGATATGTTACTATAGAATAGACAGTCCAAAGTAAACAAACTAGGCCTAGAAAAAAACTATAGCTAAAATTGACCGTTTTTTGAGGTGAAAAACCAGATGAGTCCTCCCAACTCCGTGTGGACCGTAAGTGAATGCCATGCTTGACTGATTAAAAACTACCTTGTTCTTTCGGATGCCCTTTGCTTTCCAGTAATATTACGTATGGTCATAATAGGATAACAAACCATCTAACCATCTACGATATAAAATTTACGAGGAAGATTTGATGACGTCATATTGTGAGGTTATGGACGGTTTCGTAATATTTGCACATTCTTTAATAAATGATTATCATTTTAAAATATCACCTAATAATTTATCATATTACATTTACATGTATAATAATATATTAATAAAATAATTAATTATCATATTATTTAATGATATTTAGGTATTGTAACGCTGAAGAGTTCGTTTGTTTACCAGAAACTAGTCTACTGGTTCGAAATATTTTTGTTTTGGATTATGCATTTGTCAAGGACGGCACATAACCCCACGACCGTAGGAGCCGAACGAAGACGGGGTTAAAGCGGCTGGTTTATGATTAAAAATTATTTACACAAAGAATTTCAATGCTAAACGTTATTTTCAAGTAACATTGATAGATGGAAGTCATTGACGGGTTGTCTGTATATTTTATCGCATAGTGTGTCCCGCTACAATAGCCCGCACGGTCAATACGTCCCCGTTTAAATTCAAAAGGTCAGTCGATGGCCGCGATGACCAGCTATTGACAAAAACATAATCACGACAGGTAATCCTTTCATTACACAACTTTAAATCCAAGAATGTTTACATAAAAGAGATTTGTAATAAATATTAAGAAGTTTCAAGAGAATCGGGTCACTACGGCAATCGTATGAGACATTACCAATCTATGAACAATTACCAATTACACATTACTATGAATTTATACACACTCAATACATTATTGCGGCATTTGTACGTATGTAATGGAAGTACTAGCCATTGTCTTCGCGGTACAGCGAACAGTCGTGAAAAAATGTCGTCACAACTTTACATACTCATTAACGCAACATAGGATAACTCTTTGATCTTGCAATCTCTATTCTGTGTACCAAAACCGGGGTCGCGAGTTTATCGAAACACCGTGACTCCGGAAAAAGGGTACCGTGTGGGTTTTAGTCAGTACGAGCTGACAGTCCCTCCTGCCCTGCCCTGGGTGAGACGACCCATTTAATTTTAGCAAGTTACAAAAATAAGTACCCAGATACCAGATACGCACCCTCAACCAGAAAATCGCGAAAACCAGAAGATCGTGACGTAATTAGGCTAACTGCACTGGGCTGCAAAAGTGACCTGTGATAAGAACCGCCACTCGTAGAGCTATGGTAAAAAGGGAACAGAGGCGGAGTTTAGGCTGTGGGAAAGAGACAGAGCTATGCAAGTCGTCTAGCACCATCTCTTCGTCACAGCCTAAACTGGATCGCGTTAAGGGCTCGTGGTAAGGCCTCTGTTCCCTTTTTACCATAGCTCTACGAGTGGCGGTTCTTATCACTTCTGGTTGAGGGGGCGTATCTGGTATCTGGGTACCTTTTTTTGTAACTTGTGAGTATTGCGTTTTCAAACGCTAGAACAAAAAATACGGAATAAGGTACGGTACATAGGAACATACTTATTTAATCAGCTAAATCAATTCAATACTTATTAAAATGAGACTGCTCAATTCAATGTTAAGAGCTACTTACTTATATGCAATATTCATTTGTATGTGCAACACTTCTTAAATTGTTATCAACGTCAAAAATAGATATCTTGTTCTTTTGCTCTCTATTGCTCAACTTTATTACTTGCTCGCCAAGTATTTGAACATAATGTTTATCAGACTGTAGGAGATTCAACAGATATTATTTGATGAGTATTGTACAATGTAAACTTTATTAAACAAAGCTACAATCACTTAGGTATGTAGTGGTATGAGGTAATAGTGGGTTTAGTTTAGGTTTCAAAAGAACAAATTCAGTATTAAATCTCGATAAAATCTATTGATTTAGCAATAGATTTGAGTAGAGACTCAATTCTATTTTTAGAAAGCCAACTTTCCATCAGAAACGTCTAAATCAGTTTTTAATTGCTTATTTTACTTAAAACGACCAAATCAATTTTAAATTCAATACTTGTTACGTATTCAAAAATTGCCGAATCCTTACTATCTCTAATTTAGATGAGTTATAATTTTATTGATTTCCTATTCTTTAAAATTACAAATAAGCAATAAATTCGGAATGCAATCATGTAATAAATAAGTTTAATTTGACCTTTCAAGTTTTTTTTAATGTCGAGATGTTGTATATTTTTTTTTAGATAACTAGCTAGTTACAATAACTTAGTAATACATACATAATATTTGCTGTGCAGTTGTTGCGTCAATGTTTTAACTTTACGATAAGTAACTATTGACAGATTCCAGTTAGCCATTCCGAACTTTTACGTAACCGTTGAAACTGTCTCGTGTCAAGGTTATGTTTACTTTTTTCAACAGATTTCTCAATTGGATTGCCATAAGAAATAAATATTGGTTGTTAAAGGGCTCTTTCATCAAATATTCTGAGGTCAAAGCACTTTGGTTTCTATATAATTCTAGAAAATTGATTTTGTCTGTCACTACAGACCGTTGTGAACCAACGGACGAAATTCTACTAAACCGTCGTGTACTGTGTTCTAGTCTTGGGGTGGATATGTTAGCGTAAAATTGTAAGAACCGTACGTTTATAATCTAACTCGTCAGTTTATAAATTTACGGTAGGTTAGGTTAGTTTAGTTTCCTAGTAATTTTATAAACTTGCGGATCTTCCGGTGACATACATCTTTAACCTCTTAACCTAAGGTGTGCCAGTAACCACCAACACGCGTTACACAGTACACGGGTAACTTGCAATCACGTACACAAAAGTGATGACATATTAATTACTATCTACTGAGATGGTTGCTAAAGCGTACAATTATTAATTATAGGGTGACTGGACCACTGATTACAGCGACATAACTATCCATTTCCCTTGGATGTACTAATTATGGCATGCAACGACCTTAAAGCCTACCATAGACACCCAACACACGATCTAACTCACGAAAGCAATTCTGTCAACACGTTGAGGGGTGCTGAGCTCTGATTGGTCGTTTCAAAGTCATTGCATTTCACTAAAGATGATACAGTTCTATATCAAACAAGAAAAATTATCGATATTTTTTTAATTGTATACAACGCATCAACATTCACTGCATCAACACAGAAAAATATCTTCTGCAAGTAACAGAAAATATTTTTCTGTAATCGTTAGACAACAATTTTGCAACTCTACTGACTAGATTTTGTAACTTCAGTCAAGAATGGTTGCAGTAATTTAACAGAAATCAGTTACCTACAATGTAACTGCGGAATTCGATATGCAAACCGAATGTAGCATGCACTGGTGTTTCGCGTCCCAAATAACCAGCCAGCCACTGGCGTAACATATGTAAGTAAACTGTATGAGAACGGCGATAGTTCACTCACGTCTACATTCTGTCTCAATAGTCTTCTCGAAAGCAATTCGCGACGACGAGCAAAAGAGTTGCAAGATAGTCACACAGTAAAGTGTAACATCTGTTGCAACAGCCCTATAATCAACAGATTTGAGATCAATCAAGTGTTACGTACGTATTTCCTAGATTATGCCATGTTTGTATACAGAGATCACCTTTACAACATGAACAAAACAATTCTCAACAAACAAGCTTTGACATACATTTTTACTTTACAAAAATACAAAATAATTAAATACGACGTTAACGAAAGGTTTCCGCACGAATTCCTATTACCAAAAAATATGAGCAATTATCTCCGAAAAGCAATAAAAATGTCATAATTTTAAAATTTTAAACGGTCTGTTATGGGTGTTGCATTCGCTTCGTTAAGTTTACATTGACCACAACAACAACAAAATGTAGGTCAACAAGATACCGACTGCAGAAGAAGGTCGCCGTCCGATATTTGTGGCCCATGCAACACAAGCATTGACAATTGCAAAAATGTTATACAATCATAACAGTACACAATGTAAACATGATAAAATATTGTTTTTGAAGTGGTTATTAATTAACTTTGTAGGTACTTCGGAACGATTCTTACCATTCTTGGATTGCTGCAAGCAATGATTGTGGAGCACAGTAATAAATTGCACGTTGTCATGTCAGGAGGAGGGCTCTCATAGTCCCATCAGATTACATAAAGCATAAGTCGGGCACACTGACATTAACAGTTATATCAGAGTTAGCAGGTTAAGGTACAATGCGTTCGCGCTGCATTGCATCACCGGCGCGAGCGCCACTTCCGCGCGAGTCGCCGATGGAAGTGCCTTATTTTATTTGTAACTGGATGGCGGTTCGGTTTTTTCATCGAATCATTTGATGAGTTGCTTGTAGTCTTCCGGTTGTTTATCTTGCAACGCAATCAGCACCAATTCTTGTTCTAACGATGAGTGAAAGTGAATTGTCCCATCTAATTATATCATTAAGTTATTTGGATTATACAATTACTTACATACACATTCTACTTGACTTATTCAATAACTAGATGTAATAGGCTGTTTACTTTTCAATCTTTATTTATTTTAGAGTTATTAAATAATACAAGCTTAGGTTACTTCACACTGATGGATGTAATGTATTTAACATTGAAATAATTACACATAACAGAGCTCAACTTACCTAAACATGATAAGTAACCGGTGAAATGTTCTAGAGCTGCACACATTAGCGTTGATTCAACAGAATTCGTATTGATAGTATTAAATCAATATAAATATTAAGCGACATTATGAAACACGAATTTCGACGAGCTCTTTCATCTGTTGGTGTATCAGAGACTATAAATATTATAAAACCGGCCAAGTGCGTGTCGGGCCACGCACAGTGTAGGGTTCCGTAGTCGCCCATCAAAATACTTATGCGAACTAACTAAACTGATTCGCTGAATTTAATTTTAAAAAGAAGAATTTTCAAAATCGGTCCAGGAGTCTTTGAGAAATCGGGGAAAATACATAAGAAAAAAGATTACGACGAATTTAGAACCTCCTCCTTTTTTTGAATTTAGTTAAAAATAGTTGACGATAAAAACCTTCCTATCCCCAACAAACATACCTATAAAAGCTGTAAAAATAAAGTTGACAAACTTACATTTGCAGTTGTCTCCGATACATTTTGTTTAAGAAAATATGATATCCAAGTACATTTTATAAGTTGGTCGACTATTACTCGTAAAGTTGTAAAGCCTACTTAGTCATGACAATTTCTTTTAAACTTCGTTATATATACTACTATTGTGAATTTTTTCATACCCCCAAACATAACCGTTTAGCTGGTAGAGGGGGGGGACACTCGAATCGAGCAAAATTTAGCACTTTAAAGCTTAATATTTCACAAACGAATTTTTTTATCAAAAAATTGTTAATGGAAAGTATCATTATTTTTTAAAGGCCTATTTAATGATACCCCACACTAAGGGGTACGCGAGAAAAGAAAAAAAAAATCCTCACTTTACGTGTAAGTACTGGAGGTACACTAAAAAAAAGTATTTTACGAGATTTTATTTTACCACTTTTTCGGCACAACAAATCTGTATATTTACACCAAATTACAGCTCTCTAGTACTGTGCGTCTCTGAGCTAAACTGCGGACAGACGGACGGACGGACGGACGGACATGGCGAAACTATAAGGGTTCCTTGTTGACTATGGAACCCTAAAAATGGGATGCATTGAAGCAAAATAAGCTAATAAGGTCGCTTCTGCAAAAAAATCAATGCTGAAAAATTGTTCCAACTCAAACGAGTCATCTCATACACGTAGGTACGCGCAAAAATACTCCGCATCCAATTGAATGATACATTAATGTTATTGGCAATCATTAGCTACTCAGATTCTACTCGCCTAAATTAGCGATACTATTAAGGGCAAGTGCGCGTGTAGTGACTTCATAAATATGAATACTTTCGTAATAGACCTTTATATTTATAACGTATGTCGCCTTGGACAATCAAAATATAGGTTACTTCGAAAAACAACTGGTGCATTCATAAATCTTCTTTGATAATGCAATTGCACAAACTAATTCGAGGTTGTTGAACATTGTATTTCCATGGTCGGGTGCCTTTTATCAGTTAGAAGCGGATGATTTTTTTTTATAATTAAATTTTTGGTTTGCATATTATTTAAGACTCGCGTAAAAATAATAACCTGTGCTTGGCTGTCCACGCTCCCGCGTGTCAAGATAATCGAAATGACTACGCGTATCAATTTCCAAGTCTACGAAAATAAACCCAACATTAGTTAAGTTTGTAGTTAGTTTAGTTGCTTTCTTCTCTCATATTTTATCTCTACTTTTTTTTGTATTGTCAAGGGTTCATCACATTATGTGAATCATTACAGTGCAGTCAGGAAGTGCTTAGAAAAGCTTTCAAAAAATTTGAAGCATGCAATCATTGAGGTGAAACCAAAGTTGATTTACATCATACTTAGTTAAACTTTATATAATATAACAAAAAAAAAGTAATTATAACAAAAAGCTCTACAGCATATGACGAAAATGTCTCCTACTCTTCTGTGTATGATTATATTCGTATAAGAAAAACATTATAATTTATAATATTTTTCTTATACGAATATAATCATACACCTATGCATGTTTCTAAGCTTCTGTCAGAAACCTCTATTTAGCCAACATATTTGCAAGATGAGTGCAGTTTTTTTTAATGCTTTAGGATACTTACATACCCACGTTTTGTCGAGCCAGATTATTAATCCACAAAACTTTAATTGACGATGCCGGTTGCATCGTCAATGAGAGGTTTTCTTTATGGAGTTTAAAAAAAAAAAGTAGTTTCCAAGAACTCTATAGGTGGCGTTGAACTGACTATGTGACTAGGTGCCAAAGCAAAATCTTGGTTTAAAGTGTGCTGAGTATATGTACGAATGCTTTTTTATGGTACGTCCAGGCTTAAAATGTACGATGGCTTGTATCCATTGCGCTTTACGGCTTTCATCTTTAGGAAAAAGATGTGTGCCTTCATTTTTGCACAAATCCACGATGCACAGACTTCTCTTCTTATTCTCTTGGGACATTTTCTTTCTGGCGTGGCAAACTCATAAATTTTTTGTTATTTATTTACAAAGTCTCATTGATGTGATGTGACCATTGAGATTTAAATTGTTGTTTATGGATGTGTACGTTTCGTTTTTTAAGATCTCAAAATTAGGTACAAGCTTAGATAAAAAAATGACGTGACGTTCCGTTCATTGTAGTCACATGCCAAGTTCAGCGCCATCTATCATTGACTAGGGAAAACATAAAAAGAAAATCCCTCATTAAAGTTTTGTGGATTTTCTTTTTTCTCATTTAATTCAATCTCTTTTAGTTTAAAATTAAAATCAAACTCTTTCGGGCAAAAGTTCACGTCATTATACACACAACTAAATTTTAATAGATAGATTTTAAATACTAATTCATCTTGAGCATTGAAACTTTTGATAAATCACACTTTAATCGACCATAATTCAACGTACACAAAATGATACTCGTATATCAACCCCGCTCAATTAAACAACAGAAAAAAATAAACAAACGATGGAAACATAAATCCTACCCTCCAACGTATTAGCACATAACATCGTTATGGCTGCTACACACCTTACGATAAGTCGTTACCGATTAAACGGTACAGATTAACTGCACAGTTTCGGTAGTGCCCACACACCTTCAGACAGGTACTAGAAAACTGTACGATTATTCATTAGTTGAGTCATGGCTTCGACTGACGATGCGTTGGCAGTTGTTGGTTTATAAGGCAAAAACTGAACAAGTGGCCACACACGTTACAATTTATCGATACAGTTTCATCCGACTCCGATTTATCTATCCAAAATTTCATACTGCTCCGTTCAACTGTACAGTCTTATAAAATCGGACAAACTGTACAGTTTTTCTCATACACACTTGTCGATTTATCGTTGCAGTTTATCTGTACCGACTAATCGTAACGATTTATCGTAAGGTGTGTAGCAGCCATTATACCACCTTACATCGCTCACACCACCCATTGCGTAAGAAGAAAGGGGGGTATGTCTTCCGCGTGCCCGCCCGCCTGCAAGGAAGCAAGACGAAGCAAGGGAGACCAATCACAACCGCGATCTAAACATGACTGTAAATTACTAGCACAGGGATCACGACATGAAGTACTTGAAATGTACCTTACTTTCCAATTGTTTGTTATCTCTGCTTTGTTAAAGGATATATACGCACAATATAGGGTGTTGGTGATATGTATAGTATCGTTATTTTGTAAGGAGGAAAAGTTCACGCGCGTCTCAAAGAGCGTCAGCAAAATGCAAAATGCATCAGCAAAATGATGGGGCCCCCTCTCCGAGGGCCAAAGCCTGCCGGGGTCAAGTTTCTATAATATAAATGTGCGGGGCCATCAAGAAAAAAAAATGTTTCTCATTACAATTATGTATTTTGTTATGTAGATAATTTTAAATTTAAATTTATGTGGATGTAAATCTGGCAAATAAACAATTACAATTCAATTAAATACATTATTATTTCTATATTGGTTACATGATTGTGACGATGTTTAAGTTTGATGAATACCTAAATAAATTAAGAGTTGGATAATATTTTTAATATCTACCTAGTTATAATTACTAAATATTATTCAATCAATTTACCCGCTCATGTTAACTAGCTAAAGGGACAAAGTATGTACGCAGTTATTCATATATTAAATTCTCGCATCTCAAATAAAGCAAATTGTGACAAATAGAATAATTTAATACTAAATAGCATACGTGATCGTATAGATGTATGTATGTATGTTTTAGTCATCGATGGAATCATCATGTATTCATGTTTAAATACAATCGTAGGTAGCACACTAATTATTATTATCTTCAGTACATAGGTACATGCTGGCTCAGAATGGTGATTATTACTTTGTCAGTTACTAGGCTAGGTTTATTTAGTAGCGTCATGTTTGTCTTTTTTGGCAGTAATAAGGCAAAGTCAAATCATTTATATGCAATCAAAATACTGGTATTCAGGTGCATTCGGACTGAAAGCCGTTGTTTATAATTGGAAAAGATTGTTATAGGTATAAGTAGATAGCAAATAGTAATCCTTCGGAAACTACTTACTTGCCACCAATACATGACATCAAACATTTTTGCTAAGTTTAGTTAGCCTTGATTACAAGCAAACATAATTATGCTAAGCTAACTTGAAAATTAAAAATGTCCTCGGCAAAACCATAGTCTTATATTAATTTAAAGAGAAGAAAATCATACAGCTGGTACCAAAGCAGAGCTACCGATCTACATTTATGTAGTCCAGTTATATAAATAATCCTCAAAATATTACGCAGAGGTATACCTAATACCCATACGTCGTAATGTTTGAGCCCCATGTACTAGAAGACAGCGAGCCTATCGAACATAAATTCATACTTCTTGCCTGCTACTGAAGAATTCCTGATTCAAAAACTAGTGTCCGACCGAAACTGATTTTTCAGCCGAAACCGAAACCGAAACCGAACCTTCGGCCTTGCTCTCAGTTTCGGCCGAAACCGAAACCGAAACCGAAACTTTTTAAAACTTTTAACATTTAGATATTTTTCTGTTTTTTTTTGTTTTTTTTTTTTTGGATTTATTGGCACAAGAAAAAGTGTCAAATACACAGAGCGAACTTTTCAACTGGGCGTGGACGGCTATATTTTTAACTATGAGGAATATTGAAAAACTTTGAATAGAGTCTCGAGACCGATTTTGCCGAAAACTAAAACTGTATCATTGGATTTTAGAAAAATCAATAATCGTGGCCAAAAATCAAACCCGCTAATTTTGAAAAAAAAATCACAACCTGTATTATTACACCATTTGATAGTGTTAAACTTAATAGTAAGGATCAAATTCTGGGTAATAATGAAATACGGCAAACTTATGGATAGAAAGATAGACGATCTTAAGAATTGCTATTTTTCTATGTTATTTAACTTCTACTGAGTCCATAATCTATTCGAAATTATAAAAAAAATCAATGTTTCACTAGATTTGAAGTCTCAACAATCGGACTATATTAATTTAGCAACACGAAATAACTGAGACAATAGACTAAAAAAAATGCATTATTTCAAAAAAGAAACCGTTAACTTAATTATGTTTCGAATACCGCCTTATCCTAATTCTAATCGCCTTGACGATTGATAAGTTTTTAATCAATAACGTACGTAACAAATATTTTTTATTATGACATGAATATTACAAGACTTAGGTACTCTTGGCAGTAAACTCAAAAACATAACCTCGTCTCATGAATAAACAAACGGTGGCAAACTGAGCCGGGGCCCCGCCGGCGAGCAAGTACGTGTTAGCTACGAATTTTACCGAACGACGCACGAAAATGCGGGAATACTTGAGTTTCGGCGGGGCCGAAAGTTTCGGCTATAATTTGGCCGAAACCGAAACTAAGGCCGAAACTAGATATTTTGGCCGAAACCGGCCGAAACCGAAACCGAAACCGAAATTTCGGTCGGTCACTATCAAAAACCGAACAACACTTTTGTCCCAACCAAGGACTCAGGACAGATGCGCTTGCGACCCCAAGACCAACGAATCAGTCCAGTTAATAAATAAAATTAATGATTGAAATTTTTGTTCCCAGATCCTCAGAACATGCGACGGTTGTACTTGACGGACAGACACCTTCGCGTCATGCTGTGGTGCATTCTCCTCGGCTTGCAACCAGCCTTCGCTGGTATCCTGGACCCCTTCAACTGGGCGCGTTCAGACAGGATAGAGGTCAACATACCCTGGTTACCATGTACGTTAAAGACTTACACCAATTGGATCAACTAGAGCTATGCTTATTTTAAAATTACTTATATCAATAGAACTCAGCCAGTAATAGTAGTCCCTGCTGCATAACTACGCAGCAGAGAAAGATCAATCTAGCTTTGAATATGTCATTGTCTTTCTCATTCCAGTTGAAAATGAAACCAGATGCTATGACGAGTTAGGATGCCTGAACATCACAAGGAGCTGGTACCATCTCATTCACAGACCCTTCAATGTGTTCCCCCTACCGAGAGTTGTCATCAACACCAGGTAATACATAATGTCCCATTCATCCAAACACGGATTTAATAACCGGTCATCATAATAAACGTAATGTATTGCTGCCATTCACTGGTACTTCTATTGAATCGTCGAAATACAAGTAGGAAAATCCAAACGGTAGACGGTGCCGTTTGCAAATTTTTCCTCACGACATCGACATTGCAAAGATTTCACCGAAATCAATCTTTTGTTGCACGACTACAGTGAAATTTCAATTTCAGGTTCATTTTATACACAAAGAAGAACCCAACTGATGGTCAATTGTTAAACGTGAACGTGAACAAAACAATAGTGAAGTCCAATTTCAATCCGAAGAGACTCACGAAAATGATTATTCACGGATTCATCGATACACCTCTCTCTAACTGGGTAGGTGGCTCATCTATACATATAATAAAATAGTAGGAAAGTCAAAACTGTACATTGAATATTTTTTTTAAAGAATACTTGGGGTGTGATCTACAATCGATACCGAAGCCAAAAATATAGTTTTTAGAATTTTTGTCTGTTTGTCTGTTTGTCTGTATGTATGTCCGGGATAAACTCAAAAAGTACTGGACGGATTTGAATGATTTTTTTTTTGTTGTATAGATATTAAGTCTGGCCAACACATAGGCTATAATTTATCTTGGAAACTTGAACACCTGGTGCAGAACCGCAATGGACCTGCTAAACTATAAGAGATACAAAAATGGTGCGATAGCAAAAATTGTTCCACGTGATGAGTATTTTCTGCTGAGAGAATAAATTTGAAGATCTGGAACACCTGATGTGGAACTCCAAGAGCCCAGCTAACTATAACATATACAGGAATGACTTCTTAGCAAAGTTGTTCACCCTGATGAGAACTCTCTGTTGAAGTATAAAAATTGAAGATCTGGAACACCTGTTGTGAAACTCCAAGAGCCCAGCTACACTATCACATATAAAGGAATGTCGTCTTAGCATGAGCTGTTTAGTCTGATTAGCATTTCCTGTTGACTTACAAAAATGAAAGATCTGGAACGTCTGGAATCGTCATGCGCGTCCCGTTGTTTTCCCGTTCCCAGGCTCTAAGAATTTCACATCAGACGTTTTTGATCTTCGATTTTGTCGACCCCATTGTCGCTAGCATAAGCAACAGGATCCGCGTACGAAGTCGCGGGCAGAAGCTAGTCACTAATATTGCTATCGAACATAATAAATTATTGTTGTATGTAATAAATTATCCTTAATGTCTTGTCATACAGGTCAGTGAAATGAAAGATGAGCTTGTGAAAGCAGGCGATTTCAATGTTGTCATAGTAGACTGGGCTGGTGGGAGTCTACCACTGTATACACAAGCTACAGCTAACACTAGGCTAGTAGGACTGGAAGTAGCACACTTCATCAACACTTTACAGGTAAATGTGCGAAACATTACAATAATAAACGGTGAAGAAAACAACAAGTTTAATCTAAAATCTCAATAAAATTACAGAAAGAGCACGGAGTAAATCCATTAGATGTCCACATTATAGGCCACTCACTCGGAGCCCACACAGCAGGTTATGCAGGCGAAAGAATACAGGTAATTGCAAGTTACTGTAACATTCTGTACCTAATCATACGTTACATTATGTTACGTATATCGTTTTCATATTTTCTTTGATTCAGCTTCTCGTTCCTTAGGGCTTAGGAAGAATTACAGGACTGGATCCAGCTGAGCCGTACTTCCAAGGAATGCCAACACATGTGCGACTGGATCCGACAGACGCGCAACTCGTCGACGTCATACATACTGACGGAAAGAGCATTTTCCTTTTAGGTAATGCCTTGGACGTAACTCTGTGTATATTCGTGATACTGCACGTATGCTTCTTATAATCCACACCGCACTATCGTGTTCATGTACATTTGTTCCACACGTAATAATATGACGTTTTGTTGTTAACAACATTAAGCTTCGTCGCTTTACCATCTAATCAAACTACTAACCCTTATTTATATATGTTATATGCATTTATTATGTAAATATGTGCCATACGCTTATTTGCTTTCCATTCTCATTATTCATTTGTATAGTATATTTGAATATTTATATATCGCGTGATACGGTAACTAATTAATCAACAATATATTTCACGCGTGCGACAGATTTTGTGTTTATGGCAGGATATGGAATGTCACAACCCGTGGGACATTTGGATTTCTATCCAAACAACGGGAAGGAGCAGCCAGGGTGTGACCTCACTGAAGGACCCCTAGTTCCGCTGACACTCGTCAAGCAAGGACTCGAAGAAGCTTCGAGGGTCCTAGTGGCCTGTAACCATGTCAGAGCCATCAAACTTTTCACAGAATCTATCAATGGAAAGTGTTCTTATATAGGTAAGGAAACTTGTTGAACTGGAGTAGTTATTAATTTATTCTTCTTCTTCTTCTTATCACTTTCCGCAACCTTTTTTATTGAGGTACGTAAACATTCAATACTTTTTTAATCTGGGACCCATCGGAATACAAGTTGTTAACATTTTCAGGACACCAATGCCCATCATACCAGCATTTTCAGACGGGAAAATGTTTCCATTGTGGTCACGGCTGTGCAATAATGGGGTATGATATTATTTTCAAACTCGTATATTTGAATGGAGGATTCTTAATGTCTCATAATATTCATGTCTTTTAGATTCCACGCAGACAGCTCTCCCGGTTTGATCACGAACAAGAACAATCAGTCGGAGAATGAGGTATTTCCGTCAGAGGAACACGACACGATTGGAGCCAAATATTACCTTAGCACAGGAAAGGACCTACCGTATTGTCGTAAGTATTTTCATGTAGAACTATCTGTACAGTCACGAGCAATAACATGTAAACACTTAACAATATTCATACGCATATTGCTCGTGAAATACTGATTTCCACTTTGAAATAAGACCTAGTTTGTAATAGTATGGCTTCCGAAATAGAAGTCTAATTAAAAGACAAACGTTTAGTCAATATGTTAGCAGAACATCGCTTTTGAATACTGCTTAGTGTATACATACTATTGCTCATGACTGCCTATCTACGCCTTTTTGAGAAAATTAGACGAATGGACGAGTTTGACATTTGGTGCAGTTATATTTAGATTTGGAGAAGGAGCTCCTTAAACATTTTTTTTTTCAAATTTTAATGAATTGTAGCCAAGAAATATGGAATTTCGACCACTTAGCGATAACTAGTAGGAGTGCATGAATTAATGATAGCAGGCTTTGCACACTTGTTATTGTGAAATGGCTCTTCGTTAGCAAGGGTTTATCACGACTAGTTGGGGTTGACCCCCGAGTAAATTACTCATTACAACATCATAATATCATCTGAAATGAGGTTCCTTTCTCACTAATCATAGCGAGTGGCTGATTGCTTTCAACCTCATATTGCCACACAATACTCACCAATTTAGAATGTGGTTTAGTTATATGACATTTGCTTATGGATTTCCTAAGATCTAGAACTGGTACTTCAAGATTAATATTATGCAAAACATCTCCTTTGTAAAGCAATGTCATGTCATTTAGAACTGGTGCTGTGTTGAGACCTTGCAAAAAGTGCACCACTCTCCTTTTCATTAGTTTTTAATATCAACTACAAACACGATCTTATGAAATCTAGTTCTAAACAGTATTTTCAAAGAATGTATTCGTTTAATGTTTTGTTTCAGAACGGCACTACCGGGTAGCTATCCAACTGGCGAATCCTAAAGGTGCAGAATCGTGGGTGCAGGTAATTACTAGAAAGATTTTTAGAGCTTCCAAAAATAAGTGTTATTGTATTTACAGATTTTATATAGGGTGACTGGCAATTACTGGTTTGTTCCCATAGTAAAAGTTGTTGGTTATCATGAGCACAATAACGTAAGTTTCGTAAACTAATTACCAGCCAGTCATCCTATATATTACCTAGTACCAAATCATTTTTTTATGCTATCATGTTTTCAATCAACAGGGTTTCCTGAAAGTAACATTGCTGTCAGATAGAGGCGTTATACGAGGAATGGACCTAACACCAAATAATTACGTGAAGTAAGTTAACTCTACAACCTAATGAACATAGTTAATTTTAACCCTCTGTATCTGTTTTTTTAACCATTCTACAATTGTTTTATTTCAGATTAGAACATGGCACTACCTACACCATAGTCGTCACCCACCCCATGGACTTAGGTGGAAAAGTCAGAAAGGTAATAAATACGCCTATATTTTACAGCTTTCCCGATTTTCATTTAAGTTATGAATTACTTCTTGCACAGCAACGTTTTGTGACACTACCTAGCTGAAGTTATAGCTAGGTAGTGTCACAAGACGTTCGAAATATTTTATTTCTTAAATATAGATAATAAATTTATTGAAAATGAACAATTAATAACTACCCATATTACTAAGTATTTATTATTTAAAATATGTACATATTCTATTGTTCTATGTAATATGGCAGTTATAGTGTGAAATTTCGTAAGCGACACTAACATAACTTGCTTGAATTTTTTAAATTTATTTTCAGGTGGAGTTATCGTGGGAGTACGACATGAATGTACTGGAGCCGCGATCTCTTTGTATTCTGTGGTGTAACGACCGCCTGTACGTCAAGTCAGTTCTCGTCGACCAAATGGAACTACCAAGCAGAGGGTTAGATTTCTTCCCTTAATTTTATTAAGAGATTTATTAAGTTATAGCCCCCCAATGCATAACAATATTGGTTTACTTATTAGATAAATTGTACCTAAGTGTTAGATGTCTACTGCGAAGCTTTGCGAGAATAGCTCACCGCTCGATCAAGTACCTACCAAGCCGCCCGGGTCAACAGCACATAGGCCGAGATAAATAGTCGTTGCTAAGCATATGCACAGAATGTGACTTCGGAAAGTTCGGAAACTTTGGGTCAGCTAAACCAAGTATCTGATTCGGAATAAATAAACGTTTCTCTCACATAAAGTACCTACATGTATTCTATTCTAGTATTTCTTCATACTTCACTTTGTTGCAGGAAGCGTAACGTTGACTTCAGCACGAAACTGTGCACGCCGAAGCGTGAGTTTGCTGAAATCCCCAACCGGGGCTCTGCCAGTTTCTACGACAACTGCGGCAGGTAGCTGTGCCATAAATAACACGTATGCATTCCACTATGGACTTTATTATAGTCTATTTACATAGACTCTGAGAGAAAGCTTTAAATGAAAAGCGGACAAAGTAACGAAATGGAAACATTCGTCGATATGCAACCAGTGAAACTTTTCAAGCGTGAAGTTGTTACAGGGTGAACATTTAGATGCGTTTATTTAAATTATGACCACTTGTGTTATACCTATTAGACATAAATTTAAACGAGTTAAATTTTAAATTTTTGACTGTAGGTAAACTACAACAATTTATCTGTTAATTTAATACTCAAAGTCTTAACTAATATACCTAAAATGTTGTAAATATAGTCTACGCATTTGGACAAAGAATATTTCGAGATTATTCAATTAAATCTTGAACTTTTAATTCTACCTATGTTATTTTCAGATATTTATATTGTTATATTGTTACAAAAATCTCAGTAGGTAATTGACTGAATATAACTTTGAAAAATATTATAATCTTACGATTAGTGGAATACTCAAAGTTATTGTATTATAGTTAGAAAGTAGGAAAAACTATTGTAAATATTTAAGATTTATATTTATATTTTTGTAAGATCGATGATCAGAAAAATTGGGCAAAGGAAGAGATGTATCAGCGCTGATTCCACACAAATTGTAAAAATGTAGGCAGGTAAACATGTTACTGTTGATTTTGTTACTGATTTAGGTACTAACGATATTGTTGACTCAATGGACACCAATCAGTCATAATACAGATCTGCCTGCACCAATATATTCTGTTTAAAATCACTCGTGACAGGGACCAACTTCATGTATTTCAGAAACAACTGCCCCTCTAGACAAGTGGCAAATGATAAAAAAACGCTGAGTACCTTTTCTTCAATAGATCTTCAACTTTATGCTCTATAGCTAGGGAATTAAGTTGAAAATCTATTAAAGGCTGGTGGCCTACCATAACGTATTAAATCGCGAATAATTGCAGTGTGGGATAGAGATGGCGCTATATGATTTGTATAGCTCTGTCTCCTTCCCACACTGGAATTGCTTTAGGCCACCTAAACATTTACATTATCGTTTGCCACTTGTCTAGAAGTCAATTTAAGAGCCATAAATCTTACAGCTATCTATAAAAATATAAAATATGTTTTATTATAAAAAGGGCTTAAAGGAATCTATCTACCAACTGATAATTAAACACAAACAGCCTACTACAAAAACTTAAACATCTGTTGAACACTTGTCTAGAAAAAGTGTGACTGCAAAACCGACCTTATTTCAACGTCATAATCTGACATTCTTTTAGACAAGTGTTTAACAGACGTTTAACAGTTTTTGTGGTACAACGGTTAATGTAATCAATACCTTAGAGTTAACAGCTGATAACAAAAATATTAGTACAACTTATTTTAACAGAGTACCTTAATGAAATTGGTTCCGTGTTTAAGATTTGTTAATTACTAGGTAGGTACTTACTTAAGCTAACTGTACAAAATGTTCTTATAGTTATACCTACTAGGTACAGACGCCAGCACATCAAATTATCCCCGTCTGTTAAATTTTCGCAATGGAATATGAACCTTCTGCTTTTGTGACAAAGTTGAAAATGAATTATAGTTTGACAGATTGGGGTAAATTGGCAGACTGACGACTGTACATCATAAGAAATCTTACGTACCAACGTCATTATCCTTCTGCCCTAGAACTTCGTTATTTAGACGCAAGGTATGTAGTTTGATTCCTGTAGTAGATTTTAATTTGCCTTGTTGTCTGTCTATAGACCAGGTATCATGAAACAAATCAGCACAAATTTTGAAATAAAAACGTTACAATTATTTGATTTTTATTTTGTTATTCCTGGATCTGATTTTACGATAGGCATACTAAGGCCCACTTGCACGAACCAGAGTTACCTTTTAAACTCAGGGCTGCGTTTAAATCCTTTATCCAGTTTAAATTTATACTGACTAAATGTCAAACACCCCGTTTAAGTACACCGAGAGGTGAAAAATTATACCAATTAAAATTTAATCTGCCCCGTTTACGGTCGTCCGCTGGTCTATGTTTTTGCTGAAAGGAATAAATTTTTGCGACCTTTTTACCACGCAAAATTTTATCCTGCTGTCAGATTGACATTAAGTTTTGTTGTTTTGCTAGATTCTCGCCGTAAAAACGAATATTATTTTTATTTTAGAGAGTAATAGTTATTTGTTATACAAGAGTGCAAAGTTGCTTTTTAACCGCGTGCTCTAATTTGATGACCGAGCAAGCGAATGATTCTAAAATTGAATCACGAGTGCAACGAGTGATTCAAAAATTAGAATCATGAGCGGTAGCGAGGGAATCAAAAGAGCACAAGGTGAAAAAAAAATTGCACTCGAGTGCAACACGTAACTTTTCATCCCACCTCAGCGAGGAAATGAGTAGATGCAAAAAAAGTTTAGGTAATAACTACATACTACGTTATTATAGGTAAGTATAAGTATTACAGAAAATAAAATATAGTTTAGTATGTTTTTAAGTTTCTTATTTTTATCTTGGTTTTTCTTAACAATAAGTAGGACGTGAAAAGAAAACCGCAAAAGAAAAGTTCTGAGTCAAGAAGGTTCCGAGTCTGAGATTTTATTTTTTATTATGTCTGTGTGTGTGTCCATTTAAAATAAATGTTTTCTATTCTATTCTTTTTAGATTGTAATAAATTAATAGTAGATTACGCACCAAAGGATTCTGGTTCGGGATTCAAGTTAGCCCAATGGGCACCTCAACAAGCGATCAGCTGTAGGGGTCAGCAGCCGCCTTTACTGGCACAACTCTTTAGTGCACGTGCATGTTCCAAATTCAATTTACTTTATCCACTAGAGGATAAAAACGGCTTTTACCCTCAGATATCGAAGAGGAAAAATAGCCTTTCCGAGATGGGGGGATGAAAATATTATTTGTGGATTATGGATTTGTATTAAACCGGCAAATTGATTATTTGTTCAATAAACTGAGCTGTCAATTGAATTTGACAACTAACATTGACAGAAACTTATGACTCCGTTCAGCGAACCCTCGCCGGTTTAATTTTTTTCCGGGGAAATACCGCAGAAGGATTTAAACGCACCCCAGAGTTAGTTGCCAACACAAGGTTAATTTGACAATATTGTATGATAAACTGACCTGCCCAAATTGAATTTGACCTTGTGTTAGCAACTAACTCTGAGTTAAAAGATAACTCGGGTTCGTGCAAGTGGGCCTAAGGAACTTTTATGATCTGAGACCTTACCACGAGCTCTTACCACGATACAGTTTCGGCTGTGGGAAAGAGACAGAGCTACACAAGTCGTCTAGCGCCATCTCTTTTCCTCAATCTAAACTGGATCGCGCTAAGAACTCATAGCGTAGCTACCTACATGAATATTTTGAAGACTATAGAATGTCAGAACCCCTAAAGAATTCGAACCCCGTGTCCACTATTTCTTATAAGTGCAAAACTCATGAACTAGTTTTATCTTTGCAAAGAACACCCCCAAATCGATTTCAATGCGAATATCAATCAAGCGCCAAAATACTCATGTAGAGTCCGCGCTAATATCTACGTCATTGCATTAAAAAAATGTAGTACCATTTGTAACGAATAACCTTTCGCGAGCGTATACTACACATAAGAAACTTTTGTCAGAAGAAATCTGATGGTCGTAGGATACAGCCAGCGTATCTACATAAGACATTGATCGAACAGTTTTGAAGTGTGCGTCAGAATGGCTGGTTGCCTGAGGCGTTGGTCAATGAGAGTTGATTCGAAAATTGCTACATAATTGCTTATATTTGCTACATATAATAAATCATTGCTACATATGATATATACTTGGATATAAAATATTTTTTTTGACCAGCCATCCTGACGTCAGGATGGCTGGTCACCTCCTAGTTTAAAGTAAAGCGTGTAGAATTTCCCGAAATGTATTGCGTCAATAATTGCTTCATATTTACTTAATTGATCTCATTTATTTGTATCTTTAAATTCTTACATGCTAAATAAAGGATGTAGCAGTAATTTAAATTATCCCAAGGAAAAGTCCCTGATAAAATAATAAAGGCAAATAGTTGCAGTGCGTCTTCACTCAACGGTATTGCTACTTGCCGCAGGCGTTCTAAATAAGATTGTTAAATGGCATGTTATGGGAGACGATTTCAGGCCACATATGGCTGGCTGGAACAAGGATCACTGGAACTAGCCTTGTTTCAAGACGTTGTGATTATCCCCCCAGGAAAAAGAAAGATGGTTATTTCACATTTGGCTAGAATAGGCTCAATCTATGCTACAAGCCTATGGTCATTTCTCTCGAATAATTATTTTGTACATCTGTGGCACATAGTCATTACGTCATAACGTCAAATCTCATGACACATGACACATGTCAACCTGACAGCAGGTCTGCTTCATGAAACCGATAGCTGGAAAATAGATACATATCTACATTTTTGAAATATGTGGTAAAAATCCAAGTATTGTTTTACCCAGGTATAATAATAAGAATGTCATCGCCAACCTCAAAGTTAGTTTTGACGCTTTCATGTTCGATAACGATTGGAATTGTGTCTTATGTGCATATTAAGCAACAATCAGATAGGTAATTCTCATTTTTTTATTAATAAATTAGACCTGATACCTGTTTCTGTGACAATGACTTAAAAAGTACATTATTTTGTTTAACAATGTAGCAATGAACATTAATTTACTGTAGAGTTTTTGTCAATAATTCCTTATCTTCAGAAGATTTAAGGATTAGGTAATAAACCGCAAGATACTCGTATTAGAGTTGAATTTTCTCATAGATTGTATTGAAAGACAATAATTTAATAACTCAAAAAGTCATAGTACTCAGTCCATACTCTACAATATGCAATGCCAATGTGAGAAACAGTGTCGAATCAGTAGGTAAAACAATTTTTTTTTTGCCTATTTTTCCAAATAAAACAGTCATTAAAAATTGATTTTTTCTTCAGGGAAAAAATGCACGAAGGTGTGGTAAAAGATGTGGAACGGCAACAAAGGCGGAAAATAGAAAACCTGTACATATTAGAAAAACAGAATGAATTGACCAAGAAACTAAAAAAAGAATTGGGAAACTAGTCAATCAAATACATTTTTCTGATTAAGACAAACAATATTTATTATTAACAGAACTAATGTGAAACTAAAATAAAGTAACTAGATAATAGGTAATTATGACATTGAACTAAGTTATTGTTTTTTTTCTTTCAACCAAGCCTCCAGCATTACATCTTTAAGTTTCAGATTCACCCCTGTAGGATGCTTTTTATCAGCATTATCAATCACACCATCTAGGTTAAGCTTCTCTTGGGCTACTGCAGCCAAACACTCAAATGTCCGTGGTTCCCAGCAGGCCAAATCTGATAGAGATTTTCGGTCCAACATGATGTTAGCTCTGTCCAGACCTTCCTTTAACGTATAGGGTGTAATGTTGTGTTGCTCACAAGCAGCAGTAATTCTAGTCGACCAGAGATCGATCATGTCTTGTTTCTTCAGCTTTCGAGCTTTAGTTGCGTAAACTAACGCTCTGTGAACATTACGTACTGCTACTGAGTAACAATTTCTCCGACGACCAATATAATGCGCAGCAAGTCTAAATATCCTTCTCTTTCTCCAAAATTCATCAGGACCTCTGGAACGGACCCAGTTTGCCACTGTCAGGAATACCATTGTGCGCTGAAATAAATGAGGTTATGTCGTAAGTTGGTTTTATTACTTCAATTAAAGCAAGTCATTTTTCGATAAGTAAGTAGGTATTTAAGAAATCTGTATATTAACTTTATAACGATAAATTAAGTTATACCTTCGGTTATGTTAATCTAAATACAAAACCAATGAGGCAATCGACAAAGCTCACCGAAACATCAAAAGCAAAACATTGTGAATCTGACAGCGTGACTGACACCCCAGACTACTAAGAGATACTACGTATCAGACTGCCAACTCCAGAACAAAAATTTTCGGCGTAGCGCCATTTTGAGTTTTAATGTCGTATGACGTTTCTTTTTTTTTAAATCAATGTTGCTCGCGCAAAAAAAACGCCGTACTCGATATTGCTATACTACTGAAACTTTTCAAAGTTAATTTTGGGAAAAAATCAAATAAAAAAAACTATTACATATTAAAACATTTATTTTTCAATTTCCTTTTAAATAATGCTTATTTTTGCATCGCAGGCAAATGGCGAAAATCGAATTTTTATTGTAAAATTATCAAATTGCACCAGTTCATTATTGTAAACTATTTGACGCAACATTATTTTTATGAGCATTGTGTTCCAATATTATGCATTTGTTATTTATATCACTGTACCGAAACACGTCACTGCACCTTTGGATGGGTAATTTAGTCTTTTTTTTTGCTGCCGTATATTCTCGATGGTTTATCATTCGCCTCTTTCCAAAACGATGGTGAGGTGATTTTTCTACATCTGCTATCCTCAGGATTTTCACAGGTCTTCATTCATCTGCATAATGAGCTGAAAAAGAAGAAACATTATGTTTAGTATAAAGAAATATTGTGAACCTCGGAGTCGGTGGATGAGGGAGCTTTATGTAGTCAGGTAGTGCAAACCAGTTGAGTTTTAAGCAAACATTATGTTATTATGTATGTAGTAAAACATAATTATTATTTTAGCATATAACTGTACAATGATTTCTCTTCAAAAGATCTATTAAGCTAAAGGAAAAATATATCTCTGCCTCCTACCACACGGTCAAAATTTAACAGCCCTATAATATATAACAATTTGCATACTAGCCATCGCCAGCGGCTTCGCCCGCGTTAATAACGAAGAATTAACAGGAATTTAAGCCTGGGATAAAAGGTATCCTATTATTTTAAAATAATCTGAGTACTGTTACTCCGTTACTGTAATGGAATGGATGTGTGTACATTCATCTTGTCTCCTCCTTTGGTATTTTATAATATTAGTTAAAGTAAGGTTAAGAAAGCAAGAAGTAATGATAGCTGATGTTTCATCATAATACTTACCGGTATACTGCCAAGTTGTGTTGTTCCACTCAAAATCTCATCTTCAGTAAACAGGAAAGGATAGGTAATGCCAATGAGACGAGATTTAGACGTAATGAACTTCTTTTCGTGCTTTGACAAACAAAAAGCTTCGGAAGTTGTTCAGGTTACAAGGATTGCAGTCTTGCAGATCATCACGGTTTAGTTTAGACACTCTAACCACACAGCGAGTCTTTTCTACACGGGAAATGATGCCAAATCCACTCGTAATACATTTTGAAAGTAGCAAAAGTAATAGTAGATACACTGGGGCTTTAATAATACAGAAAAAGCGGACAGAATAAACAATAAAGATCAATAGTAGCAACAGCAGTAATGTCAGACATTAGACATGGGTAGTTCGCGAACGAATGAACTAAATGAACTAGTTCATTTCCCAAAATGAACTTTTCATTCATTCACTGGCCAATCAAATGTGTCTTTAGTTCACTTAGTAATTCAATGTTTCTATCTACACTCTACGTAGTCTGTGGTGTTTCTTTTCGCGCGTGCATGGCTGATGGCTATTGGCTGAGTACACAATGGGCTATGGACGGACGATAAGCCCGCTCTACTCACACACATTCAACCAAGGCGCTCTCTCACTCGTACATGTTCGTGTTACTTCGTCGGCTGATCGGATAACGTCGGCTGATAAAGTAACGAGCGAATACGGCGCCTCGCCACCACGTGACCACGGAAATGTTATCAGTAGTTAGTCTTTTCACTGTAATATGAACTTTATAGTGAAAGGAATACAGTCTTATTTGACGTACAACAAAAGTGTAAGTAAACCAAAACGACTATTACCACCAATACAACTATATTTCTAGGTTGACAGTCCTAAGCCTGTTTAAAGTATGAAGGAAAATCGACATACGTATATAACTGAACTAGGGATTTATTGAAATACATCATTTCTCTAAATCACTAGTTCAGTCAATGAACTAGTGATTTCACTTCACTAAATCACCAGTTCAGTGAACTAGTCCAGTGAACTAGTTCAGTGAAGTAGTTCAGTGAAGTACTTCAGTGAAGTACTTCAGTGAAGTAGTTCAGTGAAGTAGTTCAGTGAAGTACTTCAGTGAAGTAGTTCAGTGAAGTAGTTCAGTGAAGTAGTCCAGTGAACTAGTTCAGATTTGCTGGACGAAATGAAGTACTGAATGAATGAATGAACTACTTCATCAAGTGAAAAGATATACTTCATTCATTTTCTTTTTACTGACACATTTTGCGCATCTCTATCAGACATACGTCATATGACGCAAAAACAAATGGCGGCCTGCCAGCGTCTGCGACGGCCAATCACAGACGACCAGAAACGTCTGTCGACATTAAAACAATATGGCGCTACGTCGAGCGTTTCGTTGTACGAAGATTATCACCCGTGACTGACACCGTCACTGTCATGTCACTCGAAAATCATAGACAATAGATTTTTTCTTATGCCGCGTACACACCGGCCCAACGAATGGATCCTGCTGAGCTATCGTTCATTCTGTTTTCGCGAACTGAACATTATTTTTTTGATTGCGGGCGATGATGCATGGTGGTGGTAAAATCAAACAGTCATCGAAGGTAAAAGAAAGAACGCAAATCTGTAATTCCCGTGTCTGCAGTTTCATCTCAATTATCCAAACTATGACAATGATATTTGCCTAAGTCCATCATATGTGTCTATTGTGCGTTAAATTGCCTTTATAAAAACTAGTCTTCATGCCTAAAAAAATCTAAAAACAACACTTTTCCATATTACCATACAAAAGATTCGTAATTGAAACTTTTCGTTAGAAGCCATTTGCTCGAGCGCTTTTTAGCCGGTGTTAAAAAAGCGCTGAAATATAACAAAATAATGCATTAAGTATTTGTATACACGTCAGCGCTAATAAAGCGGACCTTTGAAAGCGCTGGGGTACTCTGCGCTTTTTTAATGCCCAAAAAAAGCGCTCGTGCGGATGGGAGCTTAGTGGAGTAATTCCGTGAAATGCAAAACCATTGACATGAGTTTTATGCGGTACGAAGTTTGCCGGGTCAGCTAGTCTATACATATAATAAAATAGTAGGAAAGTCAAAACTGTACATTGAATATTTTTTTAAAAGAATACTTGGGGTGTGATCTACAATCGATACCGAAGCCAAAAATATAGTTTTTAGATTTTTTGTCTGTTTGTCTGTTTATCTGTTTGTCTGTTTATCTGTTTGTCTGTATGTATGTCCGGGATAAACTCAAAAACTACTGGACGGATTTGAATGTTTTTTTTTTTTTGTTGTATAGGTATTAAGTCTGGCCAACACATAGGCTATAATTTATCTTGGAAACTTGAACACCTGGTGCTGAACCGCAACGGACCAGCGAAACTATAAGAGATACAAAAATAGAGCAATAGCAAAAATTGTTCCACGTCATGAGCATTTTCTGCTGAGAGAATAAATTTGAAGATCTGGAACACCTGATGTGGAACTCCAAGAGCCCAGCTACACTATAACATATACAGGAATGACGTCTCAGCAAAGTTGTTCACCCAGATGAGCACTTTCTGTTGACATATAAAAATTGAAGATCTGGAACACCTGATGTGGAACACCAAGAGCCCAGCTACACTATAACATATACAGGAATGACGTCTTTGCAAAGTTGTTCAGCTTGACGAGCACTCTCTGGTGACTTCTAAAATTTGAAGATCTGGAACACCTGATGTGGAACACCAAAAGCCCAGCTAAACTATAACTAACATACCTATATAGGAATGAAGTCTTAACAAGAGATGCTCAGCCTGATGAGCACTCTCTGTTGACGTACAAAAATTGAAGATCTGGAACATCTGTTG
Source organism: Agrotis segetum (assembly GCA_036375495.1). Taxonomy (NCBI): domain Eukaryota; kingdom Metazoa; phylum Arthropoda; class Insecta; order Lepidoptera; family Noctuidae; genus Agrotis; species Agrotis segetum. The sequence goes on from JAQSVV010000101.1 coordinate 1,426,507, forward strand.
TGGAACTCCGAGAGCCCAGCTACAGTATAACATATACCGAATGACGTCTTAGCAAGAGTTGTTCAGCCTGATGAGCAGTCTCTGTTGACGTATAAAAATTGAAGAGCTGGAACTCCTGTTGTGGGTCTCTAAGAGCCCAGCTACACTATAACATATAAAGGAATGACGTCTTTGCAAAGTTGTTCAGCCTGATGAGCACTCTCTGTTGACATATAAAAATTGAAGACCTGGAACACCTGATGTGGAACTCCAAGTGCCCAGCTACACTATAACATTTACCGGAATGACGTCTTAGCAAGAGTTGTTCAATCTGATGAGCATTATCACTATTGATGTATAAAAATTTAAGATCTGGAACAGAACATTTCACTGTATAATTATTAAATAACATAAACTTAGAACTTCCACGCAGTGAAGGCGGTAACAGTTCAGGACCGATTTTCGATGACGATGAATAAATGAGTAAAAATTTTACTCTACTGGCCAAACTCCCATTAATACTCGTATTTTTACCCGGGCTCTTGGAATTGGGTATCAGACTTTTCAGATCTTCGATTTTGACGACCCCGTTGTCGCTGGCATAAACAACAGGATCCGCGTACGAAGTCGCGGGCAGAAGCTAGTATAAAATAAAAATACATTATGGTTTTATTTCTTTCATATAATTATTATCCATAATAATTGTATTTCTTCCTAAGGTATAATCTTCGTTTTCTCTTATGGACTTTCAGAATCTTCCTCATTGATGCTAACACGACTGACTACTGCCGTTCTGTAGAAAATAATCAAGTTGTACAAGATTGAAGTACCTACCTAACATTTCAGCATTTTTTGCTAGATAATCCTCATAGTTTCAGATTTGGCCATTCACACCCAGTTGGAATAATCACCCTGTTTAATCAACCGTGACTCATAAACATGGTAAAAAAATTCTCCTGACTGCGCCTAACAGTACCCTTAGCACGAGTTTTCAGTATTTGACACGTAAACTGGAACTTTGACAATGGGAAAGGCAAGTCAAAGCTAATTAGATGGCGCCACCATAGCTAAGTCCTAATCCGACCAATGGGGTAGTACTATTTTGGAGTACCTATAAGATTTGAACCAATGACGATGCTTGGAACTAGCGCGATTAGTTCCCCAGTTGCCATCCCCATTTCAAATTGAAAGTTTTCAAGGAAAAAATTTGCTCCTTCTCCGCACACCAGAGGCGCTGTTCCATTTTTCATACAAGAAACGCTGTAAATACTGGAAAGACGCTGTAAAGTAAAAGAGTGAAAACTCGTGCTAATAGGTAATTATTGTAGTGAAATGTGTGAGTGTACTTAACTACGGTTCTTAGTTCGACAAACGGATAAGCGCTCATGCTCTGCATCATTTCTCACTTTAGCTCATTCCTGCGACTCACTATAGTTCGAATCGAATGCACAATTGTGCGACACGCTGAGGTTCGACATTAATAGCATATCGATTTGTCGAACTACCGAAGTACAACCCACAGCTCGTTATATGAACGTCTGGACGATACGCAGGTAGATACTTGGCGATGCATATTGCATAGTGCAATCGACTGTACAGTACCTGGATGGAACGGGATCCGGTTCTGTTAATTGCATATCTGCAAGATGAACTTCATTTTCATAATCAGAATCGTCAGGGTTCAATTCCAAAGAGTTGCTGGAGGCGGCAAAACGATTATTCATGGACATAATATGTCTCACATTCATTTTGTCCAATTTTTTACCTTCCGGACTTTCATTTGGTCGAGCTATGAGTTTCAGAATTGAAAGCTGTTGAATAACGAAGTGATAGATTATCCCAATAAGAAATATTTTATTAATTTATTTCAATAATACCTATACAGCCCGCCATTTTATTTAATTTTCAAAATAGAGACCACGCATAATAGCTAGGTAGGTACGGGTTTACCGTCATTGCGAAGAAGTTTGATGTGAACTAAACTCTTTTAAAGTTTTCTTCTCTGCTTCTGAGATACAAACCATTAACAATCTTCGCGTTTTCAATACAACATTAATAGCCTGATGGACCTGTTTATGTGAGGCTTCCCACAATAATCGGCCAATCCCCTTTATCATTGTAGGTACTATGAACTTGAAACTGGTGCAGCAAGATACCAAAAGATATGTACAATCGACAAAGTGGAATTATGACCCACTATAAGCTTATTTTCCTTTTCCTACAGACGTTCAAATACAATTAGGTCCACATTCACGTAAACATACATACGCACCCATGGTAACGACTTTGTTCTTTGTCAGTTTGACGGATTCAAACGATTTATTGTCAAAATGGGTCACGATTCCGCTTTGTCGATTGTACCTACCTACAATAAAGTTAGGTACTATGTTTCAACTCACCTCAAGTATTATTACAGACAAAAACAAAATAAGGTGCGCAGTCATAGATGCTAGAATAATGCGATGCAGCAAATTTCCACAACCTTGGGTGTTAATATAGTGAGTTCCCAGCTCCAGGAGGTAGTTCGATATACAGGAACCACTTTTACAGCAACTATAAAGTGTGCAAACTACAGTTGTTTTTGGTAGTCTGGATAGGTCATTAGACTGTTCTTACTTTTATTTCTTTCTTCTCTTTCATATTTACATAACGTAGTAATCGGAAATCTACTTAGAAACACATACCTACAGTATTGATGCTTATCAACTTAAATATATTAATAAAATAAGTGATTTTAATAAAAAACCGAACCTTAATGGAACGCTGTCAGTTACTGCTATCCTTTTATGCCCATTTCGTTTCATTACATTTGGATCCCACTCGTAATCACGTATTTTATCGTACCAGTCGCGATCAAACCAATCTTGATACGAGTTAAGCTGAAAAATTATGTCGGAACTATTCACTATTATTTGGTGTTGGCTAATGGGTGCTACACACCTTACGATAAATCGTTACGATTAGTCGGTACAGTTCAAACTGCAACGATAAATCGACAAGTGTGTATGAGAAAAACTGTACAGTTTGTCCGATTTTTCTCATACACACTTGTCGATTTATCGTTGCAGTTTTAACTATACTGACTAATTGTAGCAGCCATAAGTGCGATCGCTAAGTATAAAAAAAAAAATATCAGAAAAATTCTGATGCTCGCCAGATGCACCGCGCGTACTATCAATAATTTTGAAATTGTGGGTAGGTATGAACCGGACACCGTCCGGCATTAGAAGTGAAGAGAGAAAGAGAATTTCTCTTAGTGTGCAGTATTTAATACAAAATGTATGCAGGGAGGGCCTGCAAATGTATGCAGAGTTTTTTTCTGATAGTTTATTACAGAACTCGGTAACGTTATAACTGAAAAGATAATAGCTTTGAGCATACCCCGCAACATTTCAAAGACCACTGTAGATTATCTACAAAATGTTTGAATTTTGGAACGCTCCGGTAATGATTCATAGTCCTGTCTACTCTTGATATTGTTCCCATCTTGCCAGCATACAACTTATGGATACAGCACCCTACTCCCAAAACATTTATTATGATTATCCACATGATGCAAAGCCACATTGGGCAGCAGACCACCTTAGACTTATAACTGAAAAATTAAGTATTTATCCATTATATTGTGTAGGAATAGATTAAAGCTTTGCCATTGACTGTTACTACAGGTATTATTACGTATTTATTCAGCGATGACGATGTCGTTGTATGAGCGAGTTCACACGTCACATTACAGTACCTATTACGGATCCAGTAAAATATACGGAGTCGACAAAATATATACATCCTCCAGTAGAGTCCGTTAAAAACGATCTTGTAAATACGGATGCTCGTGTGTGTACGAGTTCTCAGGTAAGCCTAGTTCGTGAAGGGGTCTCATGAAATACACTCGCTGAAATAATCTCTTTTTCAAGATTACTACCTTAAATGTTCCAATACGACATACAAAATGTATAAAATATACTGTCAATCCAAAAACCTATAGAACCCTCTTGTTAGGCGCAGTGGTTGAGGGATCGACGGCTGCGCTTCGTGTGGATGGATCGATTCCCATCGAGAACAAGTATTTTTATAAATGGAAGAACCGACAAAAAAAATCAAGCGATGGATAACATATAATAAAACTGAGATCACGGCTCACTCCATCTCACATTAGTTGACCTATGTCCCAGCATTTAGGTAACTAAAGGAGTATTATAAAGATAATGAAGATAATTGCATCAACAAATTATCGCCCTCTCAAAACTCACTCAATTCTCCTGCCATGAGATATTGAACACAATATGTGCACGTTAGTTGGCAGCATGATAATTCCAGAAAGCAAAACGATCGCGTTAATTATGTCTGTTCCCGTTAGAACTAAAATATCACCGACACCTGGAAAAAAATCAAAGATTACCTACTTATGTCTTTTCTGATCACAAACAAAAACTCCAAGCTAAAGTTGCACTTACAATTGCCGAACTCTGGATGGGTAGGAACCTAAGTAGGTTGTTAGGAGGGGCCATAGGTTAATCAAAAAGGTAGTTAATACTCACAAAAGAATAAGACAAGTGACCATATTATAGACAACATAGAAATAAGCCACAAAAAACAGGATTCCCACACGAGCAAAGGGTGGTTCGGTGCTGTTATGTTTGCCATCATGGTAAAAAAATAAATAGAAACCAAGTAAACCTATAACTAATAAACGTTTGTTTAAACTACTCGTGTATGTTTATTATCTTAAAAAACAAAACCATCCATTTAAACTTGACACTCTGTTGTCATTAGCATTTTTTGGTGACATCATAGACCAAAATTGTAATCAACTTTTTTCTCAAACCAACAGAAATGAGTTAACGAGGTTGCTAATCAACCTACCTAGTCATCAATATTTTTTGGGCCTTGGAGTGAACGCGTGTCCTTTGATACTCCCCCTAATTTTAAGTATTGGATATAGCGCTTGAAAGATATTAAAAAGTTTGTCACCTAAAGAGACAGGCTCGAAGCTCATAGATTCGGGGCGTTGTTCCGCGGGTACCTCCAACAGCACTCGAGCGTGATGCATGACGGGACCCGCATGACCATACCAATAACAGGCCCAGGGAGTGGGACGCGGGACGATTTCCGGTCACCGCCGGTGAGGGCATGCGGGCGGCGGATTAATGGTAGATGACTCGCTGTGTGGTCATGGACCATGGCGGGGTCGACTGCGCGTCCTTTCCCACACGTGCCTCAAAGATTTTTCAGCAATCTTACGGGTCCTACATAGGGCCAAAGCGGCTGGGTCACGAGACTGTCTTATCAGTGCAAGTCTGACAGTCCCTCCCGCCCCGCACCCTGGACTGGACTCAATTGATGATGTTAAATAAATCATCACGTCAAAAACGGGATTATGACGAACTGCACAAGTTGGTCGAAGAAAACCTTGCGACTGTTAAGACGCTGACAACCGCTACTGAGTTGCGCTGTTTCGGTATTTTTAGCCACGCCCACTATTTCTCCGGTATCGCAGCGCCAGTTTTAAAGAGCGGCTAAACAATGAACTACCAAGTAAGAAGCAAAGGACGCGATCAATAACGACTGCAATGAACCAATAGATGGCGCTCTTATATATTTTTAATCTGTATGAAGAGCTAAAAACAAATTAGATAAGGCGATTAAAAAAACGAATGTATTTTTTTATTTTATTTATAAGATACTGAATTTAAAACAATATAAATGTAAAAAAATAAAAACAAACTGAACTTACAGTTGTACAAGACAGTATTTATCTTTTTTTTTTATTTACATAGGTTTTTGATTTAAAAGTACAGTTGAATCCGTTTATTATGACATCGAAGGGAAATAATAAACACGTCATACTAAGCGGACGTCATGCAGAGCGTTTTGTATAAAATAAACAACCTCCTGTTTTAGTCAGTATGTAAGTATTTATTTTAATAGAGAGAGAGAGAGAGACAAAATACAACTAAGTCTATATTTCTAAAAAAATCTCTGTGTAATTCGTCATAATAAGCGGTTGGTCACTATAAGCGGAGTCATAATAAACGGATTCTACTGTAAAATCATCATCATCATCATCAGCCGGAAGACGTCCACTGCTGAACAAAGGCCTCCCTTAGACGCCGCGCCGAACGACAATTCGCCACTTGCATCCATCGGCTGCCCGCGACCCTCACGATGTCGTCGGTCCACCTAGTGGGAGGCCTGCCTACGCTGCGTTTTCCGGTCCGTGGCCGCCACTCGAGAAATTTTCTTCACCATTGGTTGTCAGTTCTGAAAGCAATGTGGCTTGCCCATTGCCACTTCAACTTGCAAAGAATCATGTCCAATAATGAACTGTCAAATATTTTGACAGAAGATTGCGTGTATAGTGATGTTATTTAGCGTATTATTTAAGTAATTTTTTGCTTTGCACGAAGTACTAACTTATAACAGAATTAGTAATGTGAAAAAAAAGAAAAGTTAATTTTAAAACAGCCACCAAATAGAGCGTTTTTTTTTAATATGGAACGCAGCCATTTCAAATGCATTGAAGTACCGTTCCGTTTTAAATTGATTTTGACATTTGAACGCAGTTGTAGCACTATTATCATTTATTGATTTTGTATTTCGTTCATTTTTAGGGTTCCGTTGTCAACAAGGAACCCTTATAGTTTCGCCATGTCCGTCCGTCCGTCTGTCCGCAGTTTAGCTCAGAGACGCACAGTACTAGAGAGCTGTAATTTGGTGTAAATATAGGGATTTGTTGTGCCGAAAAAGTGGTAAAATAAAATCTCGAAAAATATTTTTTTTTAGGGTACCTCCTGAACATGTAAAGTGGGGATGTTATTTTTTTTTCTCACGTACCCTTTAGTGTGGGGTATCATTAAATAGGTCTTTAAAAAATATTGATAGTTTCCATTAACAATTTTTTGATAAAAAAATAAGTTTGTGAAATATTAAGCTTTAAAGTGTTAAATTTTGCTCGACTCGAGTGTCCCCCCCCCTCTGCCAGCTAAACGGTTATGTTTGGAGGTGTGAAAAAATTCACAATAGTAGTATATATAACGAAGTTTAAAAGAAAATTGTCATGACTAAGTAGGCTTTACAACTTTACGAGTAATAGTCGACCAACTTATAAAATGTACTTGGATTACATATTTTCTTAAACAAAATGTATCGGATACAACTGCAAATGTAAGTTTGTCAACTTTATTTTTACAGCTTTAATAGGTATGTTTTTACGGTATGTTTTTTGGGGATAGGTAGGTTTTTATCGTCAACTGTTTTTAACTAACTTCAAAAAAAGGAGGAGGTTCTAAATTCGTATTTTCCCCGATTTCTCAAAGACTCCTGGACCGATTTTGAAAATTCTTCTTTTTAAAATTAAATTCAGCGAATCAGTTTAGTTAGATCGCATAAGTATTTTGATGGGCAACTACGGAACCCTACACTGTGCGTGGCCCGACACGCACTTGGCCGGTTTTTTTTTGTATAGTTCATTTCATTTAATTCTTTATAAGGTTACTTAGTAGTAAATGTATTTCTAGGTTGTCAATCAGAGGTTGTGAAGTTATAACTGTGAAACGAAACGTTTTTCGTGCTGTCAGTGTGACAGCCAAACAATAATAATGGTGAACGCACACCTAGCCGCACCGCAGTCTCCGCAGTCCCCGCATTACGAATTCTTTGTATGAAGTTCTATGAAACCTCGCACACTTACCCGTGTAGAAGGGGTATTAGATAATAGGCAATAGTTCTATACTGATAATAGGTACTAATGTTCGTTTGACAGTTAAGTATTGTACCTACCTAACCCCAAACATTGTTTTCATTATAACATTTTTACCTCATTGTCAAATAAAACCAAGTTTTTACGGTGGCTTAGTTATGACTAAATCTACAATTTGATATAATTCACATCACTATACATCATGTGGTAAAAAATTTGATTGACAGGTCATCGCATGTATGGAGCGTGGTCATTGTTCTTTTATGAGCTATATCGGTGACTCTGGTTCTTCGCCGAATATCCATGTTCCGTATTTTATCCCGCAAAGAAACTCCGAGCATAGCTCTTTCCATTGCTCGTTGAGTGACTATTAGTTTCTCGCAAAGACCACGTTTCAGAGCCATACCTATGTCATCACTGGCAACAGACACTGGTTAAACACCCTTGTCTTGAGACATTGTGGGATTCTCGATGATACTCATAAGATATCACGTAACTTCCCAAACGCTGCTCATCCGAGTTGGATTCTTCGGGCGACCTAGACCGGGCAAAAAATAAAACATTTAAACTTGCCAGAACTTTATTCAACACTAAACCTACCTATGAAATTAATTTAAAAAAAAAATCGGTGTCGTAAAACGAAAGTTAAACCCAGAAAAAGCAACTTCTGAAATCAACGTTATTTTGCAATTTTTTTGGAAGTTGTGTCTATTTGTTTTGTAAAAAAGTTTTTTTTTCATTTTCCAGTTGTGTTACTCCACTTCTGGCGAAACGCATTTCGAACAAAAAGAGATTTTTTGAAAATCCGTCTAAATATGACGGAGTTATGCTCGATCATACAAAAAAAAACTTGAGAGGTGTCAAGGGACACCCGGATGGAACGAAGTTACTGTATACACCCAACAAAAATAATCGTCGCGACTCCACTCAACTCCACTCAACTCGTAAGCGCGATAAGGAACTTCGTTCCAAAAAGTGTCGTGACAACTTTTCGTAAGAATTTTTTCCGTCTAACCCCCTTTCACAACGCGCGATAAGGAACTTTGTTCCAAAAACAATAATTCGTACTGATAACCTCCTCCTTTTTGAAGTAGGTTAAAAATATCAAAACTCGCACGATGATTTATACATATACATAGAGTGGGCAAGAAACAATGGACAAAGCTACGAGTATTTTCCTATAAGTCTAGTTCTAAGAGAGTCATAGGTCTATGTAAATTCGATGGTTTATCACTGGACTTTCGGTTTCGGTCATAATATCAGTTCAGACCGAGGCGCGACGCGGTGCGACGTGACGGAACGCTACAAATATGTATCTTTTCTTATCATGTAGTAATAAATTTAAATTTTGATAGCATTTTGCTAGTTATATAATTATTATGAATAATACTTTTGTGAATAAGTACTTGTTACACACTTACTGGTGAAAAACAAGTTCGGAAGCTTCACCTGCTTCTGAATTGTTCGCCAAACGTCTCTTTTTACTGTAAGGAAAATTAATAATATTTTAAAAATGTAAAAAAAAAATGAAAAAATGCAAATTAAATTGCGTAGTACTTAAAAAAAATTTAAAAGAATTCCAATTCATTTCTCGAAAATGCAACCAAGATTCGAACTCGTCACTCGTTTTTCGCAATCCACTGAATTACCACTAGACCAACCGAGCGTTACATTAGACGTTGAATTTACGCTATAGGTGGTACAAACCAGCCTTCATAGCTTTTTTCTAAAAAAAAAAATAATATGAAAAAATACAAATTATTAGATACTATTTTATTTTTTCAAAGAAACGGTTAGCTTTTATTCCCTAAATAATTAATTATACATATTATACAACTCTAACAACAACATTATTATTTAAAAATTCCTATAAATACATACTATAAAAAACTAAAATTAAAAGTAGAATATTTACAGAAATAACTAAACAAAAACTAAAATTAAATTGCGTACTAATAAGAAATTTTTAAAAAAATGAAACCCAATCCAATTTTCGGATATTCAGCCGAGATTCGAACTCGCTACTCGTTTTTCGTGATCCACTGGATTACCACTACACCAACCGAGCGTTACGTTGAATGGTGAATTTACGCTATAGGTGGTACAAAACAGCTTCTTCATATTTGTTCATAATTTTATTCTAAAGTTTTGTCAATATTACAAAATAAAATGTACTTACTTTACTACTTCCATGAGATGTTTTTGATTTTTTGGCTTATTCCCCATTTTGCACATTTTTTAACAACTTAGAACTTTATTTTAAAAATTTAAACTTATTTCCTCTATCAATGCCATTTTTAACAACTTAGTGTAAATACTTTTAGGAACAAAATAAAATAGGTAAGTATTAGAATGTTTGAAGTTATCAAACATCAAACGATGAACGGATAGGGGGGCAAAGCGACAAGCGACACACGTCCGTCTAGCAGCGCGTCTATGCGATCACTGTCGGATTGTACACGTAAGAAAGAGAAGCGTGATGACGGGACGTCGTAACGTTTTACAAACCATTATTATAAATTAATAACTTTTAAATAAGTTGAGTAGTCAAAAATAAAAATCAACTAAGCTCTGTATTTACATCTGATACGTTAATGTTATAAATTTTATCAATGTACGTTGATGAGTAATGCAGATTTTTTTGTTTAAAGATCATTTTAAGAGGTTAGTTTACAATTTTTTTGTATCGAGAAAACTTTTAAAGATCGTGTTTCGAAAACAACAGTGCTCTCAGAAATATGTTCAAGATTAACATATATTTTTTCCACTGTCAAAAACTGTATAGATTTGGCAAAAAAATTGTTTGAGATAAGCCAATTTGGGTGTTGTCAGCGTCTTAAGTTTGTACCCCATAAAAGGCGGTAACGAAAGGATATTTTTGTATAAGTGGAATAAAACGCAACATTTGACGTTATACGTACGTAGGTATATTTAAACTTTTCAAAATAATAACAAAATTACATGTGCGTTTTAAATAGGTATTGTAAATAAAAGATAAAAACAAGATTATTGATAAGAATTGCATCAGTTACTTTTTATCACTCGAGAGACTAGAAAACAATATCCAATCGGAATGTAAACATAAACAAAAAGTAGTAAATAATAAATGCGTTAAATATATAGATATAAAAAATAACTCTCCCAACCACCTTTTGACTGCCGAATTAAAAATATGTATATTCACATGGTTCCATTTTTACAGTTTACTATTAAATTACATAAAACTTGTGCAGCTTACTTCAGTAAACTTAAAATCTATGGAGAATATTCACTTTTATTTTATATAAGTACCAACCTATTTGGATATATTTAAGTATACCTATATTGGCAAGAATTCTTAAAAATAGTTTAAGTTTAAAATATTTTGATATGTTTTAAATGAACAAACTTTCATAATATAATAATAATTAATAAGGCACTGGAAACAGTATTTAATTTTTACTTACATAAGTACTTCTGGAAAAACTTAATCAGAATCCGTCTCTGGTTGAGTGACATCGCCCATTTTTTTAATTTTCTCGGCAACATTAATTTCGCAGCCTGTGCTTACCAAGATATCTTCCACTGTAACTCCATCCGCCAATTCAGTCAATGTTAAACCTTTTTCTTTGTCGACTTCAAACACACACTAAAAAAAGAAAAATGATTATAAACTTTAAAAGCAAAGGGAAAGCATGACATTATAAGATGATACGGTTGGCGCAGTAGCTGAGCGATCGATTGCTGCTCTGAGTGTCGCGGGTTCGATGCCCACACGGAACTATATTTGTATGAACTACAAGTGTTGTTCTGGGTCTGGGTGTTTGTGTATGTGAGTTCCTGTTTGAAAATGCACCCACAGAAGAAATTCCTTTGTTAGGGACACTGTTTAGTTTATTATAAAAGAAAAAAATATACACTAGCTTATTTCATGTTTGTAATTATTAGGAATGTACGTCAAGTCTTTCCTATCTTGACCGAGGTCCAGTATGTTGTACCCGTCTGCCATTCATCAAAATCAGTACAGCCGTTTAGGCGTTAATACTTAATACTTTAAAATTCTTGGGTTGAAAGAGTTCTAAATTACCTTTTCAGTTATAATCATGTCAACACAATTTTTCCCAGTCAGTGGAAGTGTGCACTCTGGCAGTATTTTATGACTTCCATTCTTAGCAGTGTGTTCCATAGTTACCACCACCTTGGTTCTTGGTGCTGATACTAAGTCCATAGCTCCACCCATACCTTTTACCATTTTTCCCTAAAATTAGAAAAGCAATATAACAATAATTAGGTACACATTACATAGGACTATCATAAATATAATTAATATTTCTGTGTATTTTGTTTTACTCACAGGAATCATCCAGTTAGCTAAATCACCATAACGTGAAACCTGCATCGCACCAAGAATGGTTAAGTCAATGTGGCCTCCACGAATCATGCCGAAACTGTCATCGGATGAAAAGAATGATGAACCTGAAAAGTTATGTACAAAATAGTAAATCATTCTGTCTAATTGAATAGACAAAGCATCTTATCTTCTTCTTATTCACTTGACTGATTTGTATAAAAATATCAGTAACTTTGTTATTGTCCGGGTAAGGATTATAATTATGAGATTTTATTTTAAAGCTACATTAAAAAAATGCATAACCCTGTATAACCAGGCGATTTACTATTTTTAATATAAAATAACATACCTGGTAGTACAGTGACAGTTTCTTTGCCCGCATTAATAAGATCCGCATCCACATTTTCCTCTGTGGGGAATGGACCTAGACCCAGAATGCCATTTTCTGACTGAAGGAGCACCCTAACATTGTCAGGAATGTAGTTACTTGCTAACATGGGCATTCCTGAAAAAAATATACATGTTTTATTACTAGAATCAGACATTATTAATCGCTCACTAGCGACTTCGCCCGCATTTACGTCGAAATAACGGGGTATGAGGTGTCCTACATGTTCTTCCAAACTATAATCTATCTCTACACCAACATCCAAATCTGTTACTTAGTTTTGTGTGAAAGAGGAACAAACATCCATAAATCTCTTTGTGTATCCTCAGAAATACTCATGTTTATTATAGTAGTAAGAAGTTAGTTAAGATGTAGTAAGGAATAAAGGAAGCCTATGTTTATCACTTACCAATTCCAAGGTTAGCATACATCCCATCCTTGAATTCCAAAGCAGCTCTTTTAATGATCCTCTCCCTTATTGAATCCGATGCTTTCCCTTGTTTGACTGGCTTGGTAACTGTCCTTCTTTCTATTCTCTTTTCATAACTTTCCCCCTTAATAACTCTGTGTACATATATTGATGGGACATGCACAAAATCAGGGTCTATTTCATCTACAATTTCTTCTACTTCAGCAATGGTAATTCTAGCAGCTCTGCACATAGCCGGATTGAAGTTACGGGCACTCTTCCTGAATATCAAGTTGCCATGTCTGTCCGCTTTCCATGCTTTGACAAGTGCAAAGTCACCAGTAATCGCTTCTTCCATGATATAGTTCTTTCCGTTGAACTGCTGTGCATGTCTTGGAGCACTTGGAATGGCAATCTAAATTTTAAAAAGTTTTATTTATGTTGAGGCACTTGAGGTTTTATATTTAGGCATATTATAATAACCATTTTCTTACACTAGTGCATACTAAGTGGTTATTGTAATAGATATAATGTCTATTTATTTTATCTGATAATATAACTATATGGTTTACAATCTTTTTGTTATGTTCATGCAAAGAACTTACCTTTCCATCTTTAGTATATTTAATTGGTGATCCACCTTCATGTATCAATGTTCCAAAACCAGTTGGTGTGAAGAATGCAGGTATTCCAGCACCACCGGCTCGGATTCGTTCAGCCAGAGTTCCTTGTGGAGTAAGTTCAACCTGGATACATTGAGAACTTTTATTATTACCAATTCATTTATGCAGCAATTATGGAACTTATGAAAGTACCAACCTCTAGTTCTCCACTCAGGAATTGTCTTTCAAATTCAGCATTTTCTCCAACATATGATGAGATCATTCTCTTTACTTGTTTACTCTTCAATAAAATTCCAAGACCAAAGTCTTCCACTCCTGAAAATGATAAAGGTTTTATCTGGGTATTTTAACTAAACAAATTAAATTAGCGTTGCAACTAGATGTTTGTGAAATAATTTATTAATGTATTTAAATGAATTCTACCTGCATTGTTAGAGACCACGGTTAGACCAGAAACACGTTTGTTATTTACAGCTACTATGAGATTTTCTGGAATACCACAAAGTCCGAAACCACCAACCAAGAGTTTGGAACCATCCTGTACGTCATTGACAGCTTCTTTTGCATTCTCGTAGATTTTATTTGTACGAACTACTGTGCTATAGTTAGCACAAGAAAATATCTGCGAAATGAATTATGTTTATTACCTAAGACGGTTTATTCATTTACGAAGTATCAATATTTATAGGCATTAAAAAATAAATAATTATGTAGATAAAGTCATACCTTAGCGATAGTGTACACTTTTTTATTTGAATAGCCATGAGATTTTATGACAAAAAACCTTCCTAACACTGTCGCTGCCATGGTGTTTAGCACTAAAATAATAATTACACTTGATAAAACTTTATGTTATCAACCAGTAAACAATATAATCATCACAGTTAAAAATCTAATTAAAAAAACAGCCGATGTCACTTTTAAAACACGTTCCGTTCCCCTCAAATAATTTGTTAATGTTGCAGGAACATTCAGTTCCACTTTGCAATACCCATAGTAAAAAAATCTTAAAAAAAGACGTAAAAATATTATTTGAATACCGATGACAAGTTGTTTTTTTTATTGTGCAATCGTTGTTACCAACCACGCTAAAGGAGATAAAGAGACTGACTGATGAGATTTTAGCAGTTGTTTGTTTCACTATCTCGAGGTCAACAGGGGGCTTGTTAGCATTCAAGACAAGAAATGTTTGCAACCTCTTCCAATATAGGTAGGTAGGTTACTACGTTTTATTTCTAATCAAAAACACACCCATCTTGTTAATCTTGTTTGTCAAGAAATATTAATTACCATAGCGCAACCGCTCCGTGAATTTTCGCGAAAATGCTTGAAAACATTATAAATGTATCAATCATCATAAAAATATTATTATAAAAAAAATAAATTTGCGATAATTATGTGACAAAAGCACACAAATGAACAATAAAAAGTAAACCAGATCATTTAGTATACCTCGCCAGGAGCAAAGATATGCAAAAAAATCAATTTCGTTCTAATAAATCTAATGGCATTGGCAACGAACAACGTCCGTGTGCGACTGTTACTACTACTATTTGATTACCAGTTCAGCCTCTGGGTGCTTTCAAAATGAAAACCTTAAATGAGATAAGTAGTGGGTTCTTCTGGACCCCGCGCAATCCCGACATAAGACATCCTATTCGCTGTGCCGGTCTCATTAACAATGAGAGGTTTTCTTTTTGGAGTTTAAAAAAAAAAGTAGTTTCCAAGGACTCTATAGATGGCGTTGAACTGACGATGTTACTCTAGGAAAAAGATGTATGCCTTCATTTTTGCACAAATCCACGAGGCACAGACTTCTCTTCTTTTTCTCTTGGGACATTTTCTTTCTGGCGTGGAAAACTCATAAATTGAAAAGACTGGTAAATGAATATTTTTTTCTTTTTCCTTATTTTCAAAATGCCATTTGTGTGATGTGATGTGACTGACAATGACATGACATGTACTTTAGGTTTTACGATCTCAAAATTACATCCAAGTGAAAAAAATCAAAAAATGACGTGACGTTCGTTCATTGCAGGCAGTAACATATCAAGTTCAGCGCCATCTATCCATTGACTAGGGAAACCATAAAAAGAAAATCCCTCATTAGGTATCATTCAATAGCATTTTTGTGAAGTCAATCAAGTGAAGATTAAGAAGATTTTCATGTTATTTGACAGTCGTTACTGTTAGTCAGAACTTCAGAAGCTCTAAAGTCTGACAACCAGTCTTACCATGGGGTATCGTATTACCCAGTCACTGGATTGAGGAGGTCCGACAGGCAGGCGCTCCATGTAAAATCTGATAGGTTCCCAGCTGCATCTGGTTCGACTGGAAGCCGACCCCAATATACCTAGTTGGGAAAAGGCTAGGCAGATGATGATTAAACTAAAACCTGTTTTTAATATTTCTGTGGCTATAACTCAAGTTCGATAGGATGATCTTCTAAGATAGATACCACTGGATATCTAGCCCCACTATAAAATATCTTTAATACGTCCTGTCCTTGCAAGAGTCAGTAAAAATAATTACTGTGAAAGGTGTAGCTTCTGCATGCAGTGCAGCCTTGTGACTGCGTGGCCGGCTAGGGTTCAATCTTCAATTTTGGGACTTCCGTTGAGGTTAATGACGCCGATACTTTTACTGCTAGTGCAACCATGCACTGACAAAAAATATAAATTATTTTAATTAAAAGTACTTATCGAAGTCTTTATTCTCAACGGAAGTCCAAAAATTGAAGATTGAGCCGGCCGCAACGCTCACGAGTCATCAGAGTCATGCATGACGAGTCACGCTACCCTGCGCTGTTACTAAAGTAAAGTTTGCTATGCTCTAATAGGGGCTCCACATTAGTGCCGTGAATGCTCAGCACAATACCTGTGACAATACCGACACTGATCGGGGAAAAGGCGCGAACGCGCGTGAACCCCGCGAAAACCATCCACATTCTCGTTCACGCCTGTTCACGAGGGTTCACGCCACTAATGTAGAGCCGCTGTATGGTCTAAACTCGCGCCCATATTCGCGCCACACGATTGGTTAGTGTTAGCTGTCAGTAGCTTAGGATAATGACAGCTAACACTAACCAATCGTGTGGCGCGAATATGGGCGCGAACGATATGAACGGTGATCCAATCAATTTCAAAGGCGTCGCGTACGTCGTCGGTCGCGTCGAAAAGCACATCGTAGAGTTCAGCGATGTAATTTCATGTTGAGAATAGCATAGCTGGGTCAATCTTCACAAAATACTTATAAATTATTTTAAATTTCCTTTACCTAATAATATAGATTTTTGTTTTTTGTCAATGGATGGTTGCAGTAGTTAGTAAAAACTTTTAAAAAAAAAGTACCGACTTCAAAAACAAATACAAAAAAGTTTAAAATAACCTTTCTTTCGGAAGTCGGTGGCTTTGATTTTTATTATTATTTCATTGACTATTGCCACCGACTTCCGAAAGAAAGGTTATTTTAAACTTTTTTGTATTTGTTTTTGAAGTCGGTACTTTTTTTTAAAAAGTTTTTATTTTACCCTTTTTAGTTTATTTATTAAATATTCAACACAAATTCTTGTAAAATACAAAGTTTTCTTACATGATGCCCAAGTAACACACAAGCGGTATATAAGTACACATTTGTAAAAATATACGGTTTAAAAATGAATATTCTTTGTATAAGAGCCTTAGAAATAGCTAAATGTTGTATTAGGTTGAGTTTGGACTCGTAAAATTCTTAATGCTTAATAGGTCCTGTATATTGTACTTTATTTCTTTAAACTTAATAATTAAGATATTTCAGACAATTATACAAACATTAAGTATTACACGTTCTATGTATTGGTAAGCTGAAAAAAAGTCCCTATGGAAGCATTTATCTGAATAATCATAATCAGTATTGCTATTATTCAATCATTACTAAGCTAGTAGCGTTTGTTTCAGCTGATTGCTGCATAATTTATAACAATCTGAATAAAGGTATAAGATAATTCTGCTTTACAGCTTGATACTGAATAATTGTAAAGTGAACTTTATTAGTCCCTAAGGAAGCATGTACCTGAATAATCTTATCAGACTTGCTAATATTCAATAATTACTTAGCTAGTAGCATTTGATTCAGCTGACTAATGTATTACAATCTGAATAAAGCTATTAGATAATACTGTCGTACAGTTTCATACTGAATAATTGTACGTTGAAATAATTATTAAGGCTCTTATTCAAATTAAAGAAACACAGTTACGTCATATCAGCAAATAGCTTAATATCAGGTTTGTTAAAATCATTTGTAAGCTATATTTTTCATGTTGTTTACATCAAGATGGGGCAAAAATCTTGGAAACAACTTAAAAGAAACGGTAACATTAAAAGAAAATAAAAGAATATTTGAGAATCAATTGTAGGAAACGTTCAAGATCTGTAATAATAGTATGAAAAAAATTACGGAGTACCAGCCAGCATGAGTTGCTGTCGTGCAATGAAGGGGATTCCGTACATCAAATAAATCAAACAGATTGTTTTTATTTCCCAATTGCCTACGATACGAATGTTGAAGTGACTGCTGTGGCTGAAGAGCGCAAAAAAACGTGGCCGCCGCCTATGACGCGCGCTTCAGCCACAGCACTCACTTCTAGATTCGAGTAGCGGTGTCTGCGAAATGAAAATAAAAGATTTTTTTTTACTTTTATTTTCTACTTTGTTTTCATTTGGAACTTAACCTATAGTTACTGTGTGCATGAAAGGTATAAAATACAATTCATTCATAGGATTGAAAAAAATGCTGCAAAGTTTTAGATTAATATTTTCCACTTTTCCACAACATCACTCAAAAAACATTGTCAATAAGTTGTCGTTTCGCATAAATATCATGGATTCCTATCTGATGTACATCAGCACCCATTGACTGTAGTGTGGTTACATTTTAAATTTGACTTAAGGTTCCTTCCGAGACTATGGAATGCTTAAACCTTCATCATTGGCAATTACATGATTAGATATTTTACTGGTTAAGAATGATATTTTCATTTTATAGGGGCTACTATAAAGTTCGCCTCAGGATCGATCTGCAACAAAAAAATATTATATTATTTTGTAGCGATTATTCCACTGAATGTAGAACCCTAAAAACGTGAATTAATGTAGAAATGTGGTCAACTATTCAAGCATGGACCTAAAAAAAAAGGCGGACGGAACTTCACTAAGAAACGATTGAAGCACCAAAATGGCGACCGTGTTTATATGTGTGAGTTTGTATAGGGATGCCAGATGAAGGAAAAAATTACCCATTTTTAAACAATATTTAATTAAGATCTCCCTTGAACTTAAGTTTAATTACATTTTTTTTGTGACAGATACCTATTTTTAAAATAAAGGTAAAATAATTTAAGCACATTGGATATAAAATATTTACAACTCGTTTAATATTAATAAAGTTTTACAATCCCTTTTGGTTATTCAAATTTTTGTAGACTTGTCTTTTGCTATTGACACATCTAGAAATCCCTTCTAATTTACTTAAATGGTGAAAACGAATGTTTAAGTATTTTTCGCCTATAAATATTTAATTAAAGCTATTTTATGTTTCATTCCTACACGTCTACATTCCTATTCCATGTCTAAACTCCCTTATTATTTTTATATAATCATTTTTCCATGCATCATTTGCCGTGGGGAAACTTGTAAAAAAAAAATATTTAACGAAAAACAAAAAACCCGACTGCTTTAAAAAAAACTAAAAAGAAAGAAACAAGCCCAGTAGTTAAGAATTCACTCATTCACACTCACAGTCGGGGCCCATTCAAATTATACCAATCAAATCTTCCCAACGGGCCCCGACTGTGAGAGTGAATGAGTGAATTCTTAACTACTGGGCTTGTTTCTTTCTTTTTAGTTTTTTTTAAGCAGTCGGGTTTTTGTTTTTCGTTAAATATTTTTTTTTTTTCATACTTTTTAGTTACTATTCAGAAATTATTGTTTTGCTAAACAACTTTAAATCGTTATATTTCCCAAACTATTATTTAAAATGAAAAATGATAGAGGGAACCTAAAGATGATTTTAAAATACCTATTCAACGATACCCCACATGACATAGTTCATCGACATTTTTTTTTTTCATTTTGACAATATGGCGTCTGGTTGTCGCTGTGGTGAATTTTGATTACTGTCATGTCTTTAGTGACACTTGCAAGGTCAAGACGAATCGATTAACGTAAAAATTATCAAAATCGGCCAACGCATTTGGTCTCTAGAACGCCACATAGAAACAAACATACATACATACATAGACTGATAAACACATTACCCTCCTTTGCGTCGCGCAGTCGGGTAAAAATACAGAAGAATACAATAACGATAAATAGTAACAAAATATAAATCTCCCAATTTTAAAATAATTTGAACCTTGAAATAGTTGCAACACTGATTGATTTCGAGATGTTTATAAAATTTATTGACGTAAAATCGAGAAATAAGCTTCAAAATGACATGTTTAACTATGAAAAGTGATCCCCTGGCTTTTTTAATTGAACTACTATGGTTTAGACAACTTTTTGCAACACATGACGGCATACTTTGATTTTTATTAGACAAAATAACACCGTATGAAACCGCGAGTGTCGTTCGAAGCGTAATGGCCGACGGCTGACTTACTATGGTGTGAATGTGTGTGTGCCGGCTTGTGTGGACAAGCGCACTGACTTACTATGGGTGCTTCAATTCTTTCTTAGTGAAGTTCCGTCCGGCTTTTTTTTTAGGTCCATGTATTCAAGTATTATTCAGAAGTAAGCGTATTGAAATGAGTCTATTCAAGTAAGATCTGAGTAACTAGATTCTTGTTCACTTTTATTCAGCAATGAAGCGATCGCCATTTTTTGTTTTGTGGGTTATTATAATTACAAGAAATTCACCAAGATTACATGAATGCTGAATGTTACAACTACAAAATTTTCAATCCAATTTATCATATGTTCCATTAGAATTGCTAAAATTAGAAATTTCGTCATAAGTATTTTAGTCAGACCGAGCATGTATTTACGTAAATAATATTTACAATCACTTATCTTGATTATTCAAGCGGCGCGTTAAAAATAATCAAAAAAATCATAAACTATTTACGACAAAATAATTTTCGCACTAAGAATTAACATGTAGCAAACCTATAACTTAATTATTGAAACTTTTGCTTACCGTTTTATTATCTTCGCCATTTTTTGTCATGCAATGACTCCATCACCGACATTTAAGTTTTCTGATTGTCTACTTTCACAATTTATTTGAATAAAATCTGTATTATTGTTTACCAAAAAAGTAATGCTGAATAAATTCTGAATCCAGTAACGAAATTGACATAAACTAAATATTGTATGAGTAAGAGCTTAATAAAAGCTATATCAGCTGTTAATCAGAAGTTATTAAGATGATTTCACCATTGTAAAGCTCCAGCTCAGATGTTACTCAGAAGTTATTAAGCTTTATGCATTTGATTTTGGGGCCTGTTTTGCTTGAATAAAGTCTGAATAGGTGTTTACTCAGACGTTACGCAGTATGGTATTCAGATTATAATCTTCATGACTGCACATACTCAGCTCTTATTCAAACTTTTGTGTTACTTGGGTGTGCACTAAACTTGTAATGCGTCACAACGAAAAAATCCGTATCTCTAAAACTACTGAACCGATTTTGATGAAACTTTAAATGTACCCTAAGTTGAACAATACCTAGTACAACAAAAAAAGAATTACTTAAATCGGACTTGTAGTTCCGGAGATATGCGTGCACAAACATAAAAACATACATACACTTATGAAATTTGATACATTTGTTCAGACGCTGATATAGACTAACATATACGAAAACTGGGCAGTTCTGATAATATTACATACATACGGGTCGAATTGATAACCTCCTTTTTTTTGAAGTCGGTAATAAAAGTATCGGCCCGTCGCGCGTCGGCCGTCATTATCCTCAACGGATGCCTCAACATTGAAGATTGACCCTGCTATATCTGTTTGTACCACAGACATAAATGTCTGAATGAATGGACTGAGCAATACCTGCATGAATTTTATATTTTTAACCGATTTCAAAAAAAGGAGGAGGTTATCAATTCGACTGTATTTTTTTTTATGTTTGTTACCTCATAACTTGCGACTGGGTGAACCGATTTTCATGATTCTTTTTTTATTCGAAAGCTGGTGCTTCCCGTGTGGTCCCATTGTCACCATTTCAGGATCTGATGATTGGAACTTGGAGAAATCGAGGGCAACCCTCAAATTTTATTGGCTGACACATAGTTTTTCGCAAATCTTATGAAGTAATTCAAGTACTTGCGTATGGAAATCATCATCTCATGTAGCTGAGCTGATGATGGAAGGTACAACTCCTCAAGTAAGAAAATTATGTTTGTGTTCGCATATCTCCGGAACTACAAGTCCGATTTAAGTAATTCTTTTTTTGTTGTACTAGGTATCGTCCAACTTAGGGAATACTGAAAATTTCATCAAAATCGGTTCAGTAGTTTTTGAGATAGGGAATGAATGAAAGAGATGTTAACGATGTTATTACCGTTGCTACGGATTACAAAATTCTAGTATTTTGGTTGAATATTTAAACTAAAAAACTTTAAAAAAAAAAAAGTGACCGCCTTCAAAACAACCACAAAAAAGGGTAAAATAACCTACAAAACTTTTCTTTCGGAAGTCGGTGACTTTTTTTATTAATTTCATTGTCTTTTTTGCCACCGACTTCCGAAAGAAAAGTTTTGTAGGTTATTTTACCCTTTTTTTTTCAATTCAACCACAAAAACCGGCCAAGTGCGTGTCGGGCCACGCACAGTGTAGGGTTCCGTAGTTGCCCATCAAAATACTTATGCGAACTAACTAAACTGATTCGCTGAATTTAATTTTAAAAAGAAGAATTTTCAAAATCGGTCCAGGAGTCTTTGAGAAATCGGGGAAAAATATTAAAAAAAAAGATTACGACGAATTTAGAACCTCCTCCTTTTTTTGAAGTTAGTTAAAAATAGTTGACGATAAAAACCTTCCTATCCCCAAAAAACATACCTATAAAAGCTGTAAAAATAAAGTTGACAAACTTACATTTGCAGTTGTCTCCGATACATTTTGTTTAAGAAAATATGATATCAAGTACATTTTATAAGTTGGTCGACTATTACTCGTAAAGTTGTAAAGCCTACTTAGTCATGATAATTTTCTTTTAAACTTCGTTATATATACTACTATTGTGAATTTTTTCACACCCCCAAACATAACCATTTAGCTGGTAGAGGGGGGGGACACTCGAATCGAGCAAAATTTAGCACTTTAAAGCTTAATATTTCACAAACGAATTTTTTTATCAAAAAATTGTTAATGGAAACTATGATTATTTTTTAAAGGCCTATTTAATGATACCCCACACTAAGGGGTACGCGAGAAAAAAAAAATCCTCACTTTACGTGTAAGTACTGGAGGTACCCTAAAAAAAATATTTTAAGAGATTTTATTTTACCACTTTTTCGGCACAACAAATCCGTATATATACACCAAATTACAGCTCTCTAGTACTGTGCGTCTCTGAGCTAAACTGCGGACAGACGGACGGACGGACGGACGGACGGACGGACGGACGGACATGGCGAAACTATAAGGGTTCCTTGTTGACTACGGAACCCTAAAAAGGGTAAAATAACCTACAAAACTTTTCTTTCGGAAGTCGGTGACTTTTTTTATTAATTTCATTGTCTTTTTTGCCACCGACTTCCGAAAGAAAAGTTTTGTAGGTTATTTTACCCTTTTTTGTGGTTGTTTTTGAATACGGTCACTTTTTTTTTTAAAAAGTTTTTATTTTACTCTTTTTAGTTTAAATAATCAACCTTAGCACTAGAATTTAGTAATCCGTAACACCGGTAATAACATCGTTAACATCTCTTTCATTCATTCCCTATTATCTCAAAAACTACTGAACCGATTTTGATGAAATTTTCAGTATTCCCTAAGTTGAACGATACCTAGTACAACAAAGAAAGAATTACTTAAATCGGACTTGTAGTTCCGGAGATATGCGAACACAAGCATAATTTTCTTACTTGAGGAGTTGTACCTTCCATCATCAGCTCAGCTACATGAGATGATGATTTCCATACGCAAGTACTTGAATTACTTCATAAGATTTGCGAAAAACTATGTGTCAGCCAATAAAATTTGAGGGTTGCCCTCGATTTCTCCAAGTTCCAATCATCAGATCCTGATATGGTGACAATGGGACCACACGGGTAGCACCAGCTTTCGAATAAAAAAAGAA
The DNA here is from genome assembly GCA_036375495.1 of Agrotis segetum. NCBI lineage: Eukaryota > Metazoa > Arthropoda > Insecta > Lepidoptera > Noctuidae > Agrotis > Agrotis segetum. Next base: position 1,450,228 of record JAQSVV010000101.1, read on the forward strand.
TCATGAAAATCGGTTCACCCAGTCGCAAGTTATGAGGTAACAAACATAAAAAAAAAAAATACAGTCGAATTGATACCCTCCTCCTTTTTTTGAAGTCGGTTAAAAAGAGTAAAATAAAAACTTTTTCAAAAAAAATGTGACCGCCTTCAAAAACAACCACAAAAAAGTCTAAAATAACCTACAAAACTTTTCTTTCGGAAGTCGGTGGCAAAAGAGACAATGAAATTAATAAAAAAGTCACCGACTTCCGAAAGAAAAGTTTTGTAGGTTATTTTACACTTTTTTGTGGTTGTTTTTGAAGGCGGTCACATTTTTCCTAAAATATTATTCAGCACTGACATCACATACTACACATTCCAGTCGTTTTCGACCATTAGTAATAATATTAAAATCGCATTTAAGTTGCGATATAGTTACCTAAATAATATCGTCTAAAAAGATTGGGGTTTGGTTGGTTTTCCGTTTATCGATGTAGACATCAAAATACAGAAAAATATATTTATTTTGTATAAATAATGTCTACGTTCCTATATACCGTAACATTTTTATTATTAAATAAGTCTTAATGATAACCTAATGACTGTACATATTTTGTTTATTTCCTATCCGAAAAACATTCAACTGTTGTAAAAATACATTAAATAACACAAAGCAATCATGTGTAAAATCAACAGAAATATTTCATATCCCTTTATATGAAATAAGTACAGACAACAACGCATTAAGCTTCCCCAATAAGTCAAAATATTTTTTATAACAATTTCATTATGATGAGGCTCACGTTCGATTGGAAAGTTTGACAGATTGGGCTACGAGTAGGTTGGTATGCTGGCGTCTGTACCTGCATCTAGATATATTATATCCTTTGCATCGATAAATGGGTGCGTTTAGCCGACATACAGAATAACTGAACAGAAATCGAAAATACTGAACAGCATTCAGCTGTGCCAACTAAATTATCGGCTGAAACTACTTTTTATTATTTTAGTGTTGCCAAGATGTTGTATCGGCTAAACGAACCCAATGTGTATATCTCGGTTCATTGAATAATAAAAGAAAAACAATAACATTACTAGTACTTTACCTATATATTTACCTCCCAGATTGACATTTTTTTCATATACCTATCAGGATATATTTTTTTTTTTACCACCGCTATTAAGAGACTAGTGATATACCTATTTCATCCTTCTATTTCTATTTACTATAAATAATGATGAATTTATATAATGTAATGAATGTACGAGATTGGCTGATTGAGTCACCAGTAGATACTTAACGGTACAAAGGTGGCTTGCGTATTGCGTTACATTGCGGATTGTTGAGAGGCAATGAATTCACTTGTTCAAACAAATACCGCAATGCAATGTAGTGAAGGTTGCTTGCAAGTTCTTGCAGCGCAACAAATATTGCTTTAGGATCGGGCTTCTTTCAAAATAGGTAGGTACTAATACTATGATAATATTATTATATGATAAATAATGCCTCTTGTTAAAAAAACAAAATGTATTTTTTTTAAACGCATTGCCATTTGCCGTCGTTTTTCTTTCCACAAAATAATCTTAACAAATGTCGTCTATAGATACATACTTCCACAAATAGACTTCGTAATGAACAGCTACTAATGTTATTCTATTAATTTACTCTCTAACTATCTACTTATTGAATGACTCGTTCATTAATATCTTTGCTATATGCAGATAAGACTATCTACAAAGTAAGTAATTTTAATGACAGCACATAGGATACAATGCATACGACTGTGTTCGTAATTTCATAACTCAATATTTACTTATTAACAAAAATACATTCATGCCTTTTTTTATTTGGAGATAGGCAGAAATTACAGAACATCACTTAGATATTAGCCTACTTACCTACAAAGAAAATATCCACTGTACCCGATGACTACCTAGTGTTATTCTTTATAAGACACAGTGCAATCACAGCGCTGAAGGAAGTGCAATGAAAGCGTTTATTTTCATACTTACAAACAGAACATAAAGTTATCGTAGCGTAGCTTCATCGCTGCCGCGGCGCTGAGTCTTTTAAACAATAGCATAACAGTGGTACTAAAAAGGCCACTTTAACAACATCATAACATTGAATAAGTATTCTATTCTATTGCTCAAGCAATAGAGAGATATTTCAACATTACATACTCTTAGCAACGTAAGGTACTAAAGTGGTGGTTTTAAAATCCAATAAGCTCCTAAAGCTGTCTTTGGCAGATATTTTTTTAATTAATCTGCAGCACCCATCGCCTTGCAATACTTTTTATTTTAAAAGCACTATGATCAATACAAACAAACGATTGAAAAAAAAAATGTTCTTGACAAATTAAGCTACGCGTAAAACAATAAATACCTAGGTAGAAACTTAGGAAAAAAGAATTAACTATCTTTGACAATATAAGTGTTAAATACTATTTTGATATAGGTACAAATTTAAAGAGCAAACATTTATTAAAAATATCATAATTATGGCTACGCTAAACAGTATAAACTTTGTAACGGTATTATAATTATGTTAACTATCATTAAAACTTGAATGTTAAGTTCTAATGACAATGTTAGTGACCATGTCAGTTTAAAAATGTATAATTATAAATATATCTTTGTACATAAAAATGTATCAAACTATATTTTGTACCCACATTTGCCTTGTTTCTACTCATATAATGATAACTGTAACTGTAATTAACATTCCTACTTCCCAGGAATATACATAATACCTAGATTAATTAACAATTTAATATGAATCATAAACCCATTGATAAATAACGATAATATTTAAACACTGAACAATGATTGCGAAAAGTCTCATTTCATTATATATAATCTATTATACATATATTATAATATAATCTAATGATTCAATAAGAATGATATAGATTGACTTCTCTTAAGGCAGCAGTGGACCACGTATCAACTTTAAAATGCCTAACTACATAAAATAGTACTTAGTAAATTATTATAATTTTCTATTAAAAAATTCATCTAACGTTTAACACAAAAAGTATGGTTGGTACCATGATACCTACCTAATATTAATTACCTATATTATTAAATAGGTACATAGTACATATCGCAATTTTATTTCAACATCATGATGACTACCTACCTAGGTTTTATTAGAACAGAAAATTATAATTATTTCAGATGGCGATAATGCTTGTTGTTGGCCTTGTGTAACTTAGCATTTTTTTACTTTTATGATTATTTTATCGTGTATTTTTGGTTTTGCTTGATCGGAACATCCAACTATTCCATAAAAGAACCGGTTACATTAATGTTTTTCCGTTCCAAAAGTAACCAAAGATTAAAATCAAAGTACACGAGAGAATGTGTGAGGCATACATCTAATAATATCAGAACCACATTCTACCAACATTAAAAATCATCTCACACAGTATACGAGTAGATCAAAACAACAGCCGCGGATAAGTTTAAAATAAGTTGAACGCAGCCGCCCGAAAGTAGGTGACCGTTATTTCATGAGTCTAAAATTAATAGTTTATTATCATAAAGACAGTTTTATCTACATTTAAAACTTCCGTGTTACATAATCTAGACAAATGTAACAGTTTCTAGCTGAGTCTACCAGATCTAGCGTCAGTGATAACACCCCATAATTCAATAATGAATTCGTCTGTGAATCCAAATTCTTGTAAGTCACTATTATCGATGGCGTCTGCTAGTTGCATAGAGTTGGTTTTCCCCTCGGCAAGATCCCACATCTGCGATGCTAGTTCGGAGTCGTTGATACCCATGAACGATTCCAATAGGCTGTTGATTTTCTCGATACCCGCTTTCGATCTGTCGTCGTGCTGGAAAATTGATAAAATCCAATTAAATTTTCGTCAATTTGCCTTTGGTACAGTGAAATGAATATTATTTACATTTACGATACTTTCTGATAAGTCGCACCTAATAAGAAACATTATGTCAACAATTTGATTAAGAAATGGAGCAATCTATATAATAGAACTATACTTCAGAGATATAATGTGGCTATACATTGTTTACCTATCTTTCAATTAAATTCCAATTCTATTGTTAACTAGTTACATCATCTTTCATCTTTGATTCCGTGTAACTTGCAAACGTGATATCAAGATGACGAAATCCTTTCTTGCTTTGAATCTAAATTACAGAAACACGTTATTTTGATCGATTTTTCTTTAAAACAACTACGCCTACATTTAATTTTGTTATTCAGTTCTCAATATTTGGATATTGTTCGTTAGTCATGCTAGCCTCGAGCATTTGAATAGAAAAGCTAGCAACTAATAAAAATTGTCCTTTCAGCCGATGTCAAGGTGGTTCTTCTAATGTGTTTTATTTTATGATCTATTTTCATACCTTGAGTCATTATAAAAGTGTTACCTAATACTAAAAGAAAACAATGCGAGTAAAGCAACGATTTTCAACTGCTAATGGTTAGCTACCAGACTTGTATTGGAATCGTAAACAGTGATTTAATGGCACTTTTATAAACACCCATCAACCCATGTGTTTGATGAGCTGTGCAACGCGTGTGTTCATAATATGCTTTCGTAGTAAGTAGGTCAAGACGATAACTTACATCATTTTCTATTGTAGCCTGACCATTGGCCTTAAACCGTAGTGTTTCTTTGCCGGAACCATAATTTTGTTTTCTTCCAGATTTTGCGCTACTTGTATTAGGCCCAACAAATCCGAATCCAGTTTTAAGTGGTTCTACCAATCGAATGGTAAAGGTAGTGCCCTTTGGAATATCTTTTAATATCTTGGCAACTTCATAATGTCTTTTACCGACCATATTTTCTCCATCCAGCTTCTCAATGTGGTCTCCAACCTGAATTAAAAGTGAACAAGTTTAATAGGTACTACAATCGGTTATTTCCGGTGAATTTCTTAACAAGGCCAACGACCACAGTCCGAAACACATTCTGCCAACATCTCTATGAAATCTCACTTAATACGCAAGATACCAAATCTAGGTACCTACGTTCAGTTTGTAACTTTGTATTGCGATAAAACTGAGCTTCAATAATATCGCACCAGGATAACGCCCACTATTTTATTTACAGCATACCAACACCATAACAGTTTGATAAGCTCCTGTGTTTGGATTCTAAATCAAGTAATTTTTATACAGTATCATATATTATGGTAAAAGTTACAATCATTTTAAGATGGAATATCTGCTGTTTATAGTTTCAATTTTAAACCGTATAGGTGCAGTGGATATGCACATCAGATGCACGACTATTTTTAACTGTAGCCAAATGGATGAAGCAGCAAATCGGGGCGGCTGTAATATTCAACGACAAAGTACCCAGCTGTACCCAGAGATACCAGCTACCAGCCGCATAGTACACGACAAATTGGAGATGGGATACTAACACTTTATAGACTAACTGCTCCATAATACTTGTAAACTTAATTATCAACTACACCGCACCACAAGTCTATCCTCGTATCGTATTGTGGGATAGATATTTCCTTTCATTAAACAAATTTTACCATAATAGACAAAACCCATTAAGAACCTCCATAGTATTATACCTTAGAGAAATAAGCAGCCTGTTCGAATTGCTTTTATTATGTTCCTGCAACATTTTATATAATCTTTAGCAATTATAATAAAATCGTAAAGCTACAGCTCTTTCATGCTCATTCCTTTACATTTAATATTTTGTTTGGGCAAACACTAGTTATTTGATAAATCAAGTTTGGGCGTGGTCCTGGAGTAGAAGGATAGGGGTATAAGGGGGAGAGAATCACCTTGGCATTTGGCATTGACATTCCATTCATCACGGAACGACGCGACGACATTTTATTGAATAAACACCACTGCCTTTTTTACCAAATTGTCTGTGACTAGACTTTTTTTTTTACTTTTTAAAATATTTGTAAACGAAGTATACGGCGACAAATTCCTTGTGTGGGGCAAACGGCAAACACTAGGAATTTCTCTAGTGTCGTGTTTGCGTTCACAAAGACAGGAAGACCCGGACCAACTACTTTGTAGTAGGTACAAATATTTGCTCCGTGCGGAAATCGAACCCGCGAAACACCACTGTACCGACCGTGCCGTTGTTTGATCACTTTCAATTAAATAGTTACGAAAACTATTATTAGTTAAATTCGAAAACAATTTTTGAACAAATACAAGTTTAAAATTGTACCTACATGCTACTTACTGAATTTAAACTAATGATCAAACAACGGCGCGTAGTAATGGACAGTCTACAAAATTATCATAATCTATGATATTGATGAGAACTAGATTTACTGTAGATAGTAGATACTAATCGCATTCCTGCAGTATTTCCTGATTACATATTTAGTGTCCTTTATTTTAAACAACCCAATAAGTAAATAAGGTTTTTGGCCAACATAAAATTTATGTAATTAAAAGCATAGGTATAAAAAAGCTTAATTATTTCTACGGAAAGTTATAACGCAGTGATCTATAAGAGAAAATTATTTGAGTATTTTCTCACCTCTATGTGTGATATTTTGGCTACAATGGAGCCTTCCTTAATTCTCTTTATAAATGCATATCCAGCACCATTATCCGTGATTGTTAATCCTAAAGCATCTTCAGTTTTAACTATTTCAATTTCTTTAGGACGTCCTTTTCTGTGTGCAAATATAAAATCTTCTAATCCTATTTGTCCACCCAAGAGTTTCTTCATATCCACTTTATGAGTATTCAGTGTGCAAAAGAGAATCTGAAATCAAAGAAATACATTGTTAAGTTTTGTAGCAATGGCACTATAGTCCATATTGGCGATATTATTATATCCCACTAACTTAATTAACCGCGCCTAACTTAGGTGCGTGACTAAACGATATTTTTCTTTCGAGTCTAATAATCTCTAAAAGGTACCTTGAACTAACGGCATCTTAAATTCTGGAAAGGTAAAGTGAAGCATTTCATTTGATTGTTTGGTTCTAATTAGATACCAATAAACATTAAAAAAAAAACTTCGAAACGGCCATTTTGTATGGATACGGATTTGCGAAAGACGAACTTCTGCCAATTAATTTATGCGATTATTCATAAATTTATTAAATTAACTGTTACTATCGGATGTGTTTGCTGATAAACAGGAATCACTTATCAGATTGTCGATAACATAGCATTGAGTGGTAAACTGTGTTTCGGCTTTAGAGTGGAACAGTAATGTTAACCTTAAATTATATTTGTTTTATAAATTAGAAAAAACGTACTACATATTGATTGGATTGCGACAGTATAAGTGCGAAATGCTTGCATGACATGGCATGCGTTGCAGGTATGACCGAGCTCCGGTCCTTGACCCACGTGTAGTAGGCCATCGCTCAGGCCACAGGCACACATATGGCGGCGAAGCGTATCTGCAGTCACTTGCCGCGTTTATATCAACGAGAGACTGCGCCCCTGGGCTGATCCACTTCCTGGCTGTTCAGCCGTGCGTACATCCGCACACTGTGACATTTTCATACTTACCTACATAGTTACACAGATTTATCTTTACTAAATATTTCACGTATTGTAATTGGAACAGCACGTGAAAAAAAAAAGAACATTTTTTGGCAAATTATTTATTCGTAAGTTAACTTTTGTTTTAATTTAGATAGGATCTAGTCTGTTTTTTAAATTTCTGTGGATCTACGGATCTAGTAATAGTGCCAAATAACTATGACGATGACTTGACTGATCACCTTTTTATGAATATTCAGATCCAAAAATAAAAGCTATTGTTTTAGTTACATATTAGACGTACCAAATTTTAATATCTAACATAGTTTAGTCTTAAGTTCAACAATACTGTCGACTTTTTAGCAAGTAGCAACAGACAGGTAGGTTACATAATGATGAATGGTGATACTTCGTTTACGATAAGATAGAAAAACTGACACGTTATTTCCCTACAAAAAATATTTTTAACCCATCGTAAATTTGGTTACTGTAGGTACACACGGCTAGACATCAAGCTATTCAAACCAGTTTATCGTGGTCTCGCTTTGTATGATCATTCCGCTCATGCAACGATCAGCTTATACTGGTTTATTGGTATTGAAAATTATGTTTTCACTTTCCGGCGACTGGGACCGAAATTAACTGACACCGCGGTCCTAGTTGCCGGATGCATTTAATTTTGATATTTGTATTCCGTCGACTGGGAGTCTGGGACCGATCCAGAAATGAATAAACAATTAATAGATTTACAACGTAGGTCGTATATTATTTAAGGGATTATTTATGCGATATAATTATTTTCATGTCGTGTACCCAGATCGTGGGTGTAACTTGCAAAGATACACCCCCACGTTTTGAGTGGCCCCTCTCTCAGCCCCGTAGGGTTATTTTCTTATTTTTAGAACATTTAAAAACTAGCCAGTCCGCTATACTGGGGAGGCCGCCATAGTGGTTTTAAGTAGTGTCCGACCGAAACTGATTTTTCAGCCGAAACCGAAACCGAACTTTCGGCCTAGCTCTCAGTTTCGGCCGAAACCGAAACCGAAACTTTTTAAAACATTTAAGTTTTCGAGTATTTTCTAAAATTTTATGTTGTTGTTTTACTTTTTTTTTTAGCGTGGTGAAATCATCAAGTGTGTCCTCCCACCCCTACTGTCAGACTTCTACTGACTAAAATCCACGGTGTCCTTCAATAGCCCTTTCTGTTCCGGGGTCACGGTAAGGAAATAATCCCGTGGCCCCGGCAGGCTTGGCCAAAGCCTGCCGGTGGTAGGCTCTGAGAGGGCCCCGTCATTATGCTGACGCTCTTTGAGGCGTGCGTGGGACACAACGCGCCGTCGACCCGGGCATGGTCGGGCAGCAAGTTGCCCTTTACTCGCTGCCCGCATGCCCGCGCCTACGGTGGCCGGAGATCGTCTAGCGACGTCCGTCGCCGTGAGCGTCCACCACCGTGGGTGGGGCGGAGGGAGGACACTGTCCTCTCTCGCTCGCGGCCCGCCTCCTCCTTCGCGAGCATTACTGCTTCGCAGAAGGAGGCGACCGCTTCCCACTTTGTTAACACTTAAGAAAAAGTGTATAATTATACAGGAATTACAGGATGACTGAAGACCGATTTTGTCGAAAACGAAAACTGCATCATTGGATTTTAGAAAAATCAATAGTGCTGGTCAGGAATCGAAACCGCAGGTTTTGAAAAAAAAAACCACACATTATTACACCATTCGATAGTGTTGCTAATAAGGATCAAATTCTGGAAATTAATGTTATAAGTACGGCAAACTTATGGAACAAATAGGTTTCTAAGAAATTGCTATTTTTCTATGTTATTTAACTTCTACTGAGTCATGATCTATATTTTCTGCATTGACGATTGATAAGTTTAAATATATTTGATTATAACATGAATAATATACAAGACTTACTCTTGGCAGTAAACTCGAAAACATAACCTAAACTCCTCAATTCCTTCATCTGAGCTAAACTCACGATTAAATGAACGGTGGCGAACAGCGCCGGGCCCCGCCGTCAAGCAAGCACGTGTTAGCTACGAATGTTACTCAACGACGCACGAAAATGCACGAACACTTGAGTTCCGTCAGGTTTCGGTTTCGGCAAAGTTTCGGCTATATTTTGGCCGAAACCGAAACTAGGGCCGAAACTAGATTTTTTGGCCGAAACCGGCCGAAACCGAAACCGAAACCGAAATTTCGGTCGGTCACTAGTTTTAAGTCACGTGACTACTTTTTCGTACTCCTGACAGTAAACCCCTTCATTTGATATCCATATCATGGGGGTGGATTTCAAACAGTCAGTCCGCCATCTTGGGGAGGCCGCCATATTGGAATTTTTATGACGTTTCTTAGCTAGTCATATATTGTCATCAGAACTCAAAGCTTGTGCAAAATTTCAGCCTGCTAGCTTATCGGAAAGTGCCTCAAAATTGAGTTGCAAAAGTCTAACCGGAACGACAAACAAGAAAAGTGAGCGTATAAAAACGTGGGAAAATCTAGTAAAAACAATGATATTATAAATTAAAAGAGGTAGATATCGCACTAGCACGCACAAATTGTTGAGGACAAAGTAAGACAATTGTTGCTCTTTGCTATCCCTATCTTTTTCTATCTTAATACGTTCCTCATTATCTATCGCTGTCGTAGTTTCAAATTATTATAAAAACAACGCAACGATTCTGAACGCCATTCAGTATCAACATGGCGTATCTTTCTTTATAATATCATTGAGTAAAAACCTGATAACTTCAAAAATTAAAAGTATGTCTGGTCTGGTTCGCGTCCCAACCAACATTTTGACGCTAATTTCCACCTCTGTTATAGTTTGTATTGGTTTAACGGGTGTATAAAAGCGCCCAGTAAAACTTTTGTTTATTCAATGGTTATGACTATAACTAAATAACTCATCAAGATGAGTAACAGTAACAAGAATACATAATATGACTAGGGTAGGTATAAAAGATAAAAGCTGAACCACAGTAACACTAGGGGTAGTAACTTCAAGTAACATTATTGTTACTTGAAGTTACTAGACTAGACTTATTAGAAATCTAACTATTACCTTAGGTACTTATGTACCTAAGGTAATAGTTAGATTTCTAATAAGTCTCACTATTTTCAAGTGTTCTTAAAGAGTGCTAAGTAAATGTTTTATACCACCTAACTTGCCTAGGAAACGTATTATTACTTAAGGAGGTATAAACGGTACAGTCGCAACCATCATAGCACCTGCTTTTATAAATTCAAGTAACAGAAATGACTAAAAGTAATATTATAGTTTGTTATAACTCTTCCTACCGACAAGAGCTCTTGAAAATAGTTAGCAAAATATTTTTACCACCTACGTTGCTATAAAAGTATTAATTGCAACTTATTTACAGCTACTTAATTGAGTAATAAGAAACCCCTATTTATGATAGCAATTGGTATTATGGAGTTATTTTTAGAGCCCTAATCGTTACAGTGGGGTTCAAATTTACTTTTATGTTATTCTAAGCCATAATAACACGGAATTTAAACATTGTAACTCTTTAGCATTTAATCTCAATTTTACATCTTTATTCCCATTTTTTGATGGAAGGGTTTTATCGATTGAAAAACGTAACCCTAAAATACCACTACTTTTGCATCTAAGTCGAACCATTATAGAACCAAACCTCTTAAACTTGTACTCTTATTACCTTTAAAACCCTATTCTGGTATAACAAGTGCTACAATAGTTCTGACTACAGCCCATCCAGTACTTCTTGTTCATTAATAGTAATAATAGGAACCTAGGATAATAAGGAGTAGACACCATTCTAAATCAAACATAACCTAAAAATAAATAAAAAAATAAATTGTTTAAAACCCATATTTTGTTTAATTTTCTCATTTTAAAACGCAACATATTTACTACAATACACAATGAATGTAAAGGCACAGCCAATATCCTGTTTTTATCTAAATTTAGATTGAGTGTATGCCCCGCATGATAAAATGCAATTTATTTTTACTTTAAATATCACTTATTTTTAAGGCCCTGCAAAATTGAGATGCAAAACATATATTATTTTCTCAATAAAGTAACCCTCGCAATAAATTTTAGCCATGTGATAAAGAAATCAAACTTGATTCACCGAGTTATTGACAATCCGTAACTTGAAGTTCACTTAATTTCACCTCCTTATTACCATCATTTTTGAGAAATAAAGTAACACTTTTGGAACTAATGTATATGCAAAACAATAGAAAAAGAAAACACGCTACAGCCCTGAGTTGCTAGTCAACTCTGATCAAGATACATAAAGCAAATCCAAGAAAAAATGGACCTAAAAAAGAACTAATATGTTACTACATATTTTATACCAGTAGATTTCAGAACTTGTGTACCACCTATAGTTTTTATTATAACCATAATACAGACTTTAAAGTGCTTGAGGTAGCTAGATTTATATTATACCACCATTATAGATACAAGAAATTGTTTGCCACTAACGCCACCCTATAACTATTATGTAACTCTCAGTGTTAAAAGAGTGAGCATTAAAATCATTATATTACTTATAGCGCTATAAGACGTGGGCCCAATCGAGAGTTTGTAAGGGGTTAGAGCGTGCTCTAACTCCAATTGCTAAAACCATTGTATGACTCTTGCTTGCCAAATGCGCTTTTAAATAACTCTTTTATCACCAATTCTTATTACCAAAATGCTAGTTGGGGTAGCTTACGTTTCCAGTCACACTGAAATGGTGTAAACTCTATTCTACATTCTCACGACTAGGCCTTGACAACGAATAAGCCTTGAGCGTTTTCACAAGCCGTGAAATATCATGAAATAAGCGTCTGTGCCATTTTAGCTGCTGACCTTTAAGGCGCGAACTAAACGGTCGTTATACCAAGTCGGCAAGATATTTTAGTAGATAACATAATCAGCAATAATATTGATTATCTAAAAGAATTCGTAGAAAGTAAACGATCGATCTACCGATATAAGCAAATCATTAAGTTAAGTGACGACAATAATGATGAGTCATTTTGTTTAATTTGCATTAAATAATTAGAACGCATTAACAATTGAGTAATATGAAAATGATGATCTAAATTAATTTGCACAACTCTAAGGTATAGGACCTTCAGCCACAAATGGCATTCAGTAAAATGAAGAGAAAAGAAACCAAAATAAAATGGTAAGATTTATGGAGAGCTCCTTCAGATGAGCTAACTCTCGAACTCTTGAGATCCACGAATTGCTCAATGAAATTGACAAATTTTACAACACGGTACTTTCTTTCAAATTATCTAGGTAGGTATTAAATTAAATCTTATCAATCAAGGTAATGATTCAAACAACGACCTACAACTGCAACTAAATCACCGATTGTGATGTTTCCGGTTCACCTGTTATTTATTGATAAAAAAAAAAAACAAAGAATGAAATGGGTTCTTGACATCACCACTAATAATGAAAGCTAAATGTGTCACTGACATGGCTGGCATGAAGTCACATTTGAGACAGATAATACAGCGAATGACGAGTCATCAGTTTCTTTATTGTTTTGAAAACGGGTTTTGCACACTTCAGGAACTTAGATACATACTTACTTGCCAACCCATAGTCATTGATTAAGCTGGCTGATAATTTTCATGATTATTGCACTGACTCAGTTTCGCACAGAAAAACAATAAAATATAAGAGGTACAAACAATGTTGATTCCTTCATGCACAAAAATAAAATTATTGATTGTCGAATAATAATAATAATTATATAGATAATATGGAAATAGAAAGAAAATGTATAGTACATAAGTATAAGTACTGATACCAAAAAGTCTCTTATCTACATCAATCTATATTGTGATCCTTTCTTACGTGGAAAATTGTGAACAGTCAGCCATTTCTGGACTAGATAATTACCTACTTCAGTTTTAATCCATCTGACAAAACGTGACCGTATTTTATTCTCGTTTCTTCCGACCTTTTCTTTGCAGTCCAGGGTCACGGTTTTCCGTTTCGACAGTGCGACCCCGGCAGGCTTTGGCCTTCTATGGAAGCCCCCGTCAGATTGTTGACAACTATTTGTGGAACGTCAGTGTCCGAGGGTTGGTCCTAGGCCTACCAAAAAATCAAATACGGGTGGCAAAATTGGACACATTGTGACCCATCGTTAAATTGCAGGTTCGCAGGTTGAGACTAATAGATTATAAACACTAGAGATAAAGAGTTCTGAATTTTCCCATGGGGGTTTTATCTAGATTTTATGAACAAGCCAGCTTTTTCATAAAATCAAGATAAAATTCTTTCACAAAGTTCACAATCTTGGTGACAATATGGACATAGTTATAAATGTAAAAACCGATTCCACATGTTTCCTTTACAAATTAATTAAACAATCATTACTGCATGTCGATTCTAGAAGCGTTTATAAACAGAAATATTTTGTATGAAATAATAACATGACTCAGGATTGGCGATGACTTCAGGCTTGTTTTCCTTATCCTTTGTTTCCTTGCAACTGCTGTGGTTTGTTTGCTTTGCTTTCACGCCTGCCGGGTATTGATCATGGTAATAATTATCGTGAGTAGCACAGCTAATTACAATAAGTAAAATTTTATGTCCGCTTTACTAAGGTTTCTTCTACCGCTTGCAGGCCTTAGGTAATATGTGCCCTATTGGCCTTTTTTTTTTTTTTTTAGGTGGTAAAATCATCAAATGAGTCCTCCCGCCCTGGGTGGGGCGGAAGGGACTGTCAGACTCTGACTGACTAAAATCCACCCGTGTTCCTTCCTATGCCCTTTACGTTCCGGGGCCACGGTAACCTGGGTTAAGAAAAAACCCGCGACCCCAGCAGGCATTTGGCGCGAAACACGCGCCACCGACCCGGGCTTGGTCCTTGATCGGACGGCGAGCTACCCATCACTCACCGTCCGCAAACCCGCTCCGCCGCTGTGCCCTCTGCTGATCAGAGGGACACGCGTTAGAGCATCCACACGACAGGCTATTCGCATACGGGCAAAGAGACCACTTTTGCCCGCATCCCAGGGTGCACCGGCCCGAAAAACTGAGGAAGACGTGAGGATGATGTCAGCTTTTCGTACACATAAACAATCAAGTCAAAGGCAATAAAAATACTTCAAGCGAGAAAGTAAGTTGTTGGACCCATTTAGAATCCTACTACAGACTCAGTCTGGCCAATCATGTATCAGATCACTTCGTACTCTGCTTAATAACAATTTAAATAAGCCGTGATGTCTCTCACTAAGCAGTTTTAAAATAATCGAATGAGTCTTCCCGTCCTGGGTACAGTAGAAAGGACTGTCAGACTCGTACTAAAATTAATCGTGTTCGGCGATAGGCGAATTGTCGTTCGGCGTGGCGGTCTAAGGGGGACCTTAGACCGCCACGCCGAACGACAATTCGTCACTTGCATCCATCGGTTGCCCGCGACTCTCACGATGTCGTCGGTCCACCTAGAGGGAGGCCTGCCCACGCTGCGTCTTCCGATCCGTGGTGGTCGCCACTCGAGAACTTTCCTTCCCGATCGGTTGTCAGTTCTATGAGCGATGTGGCCTAGCTGCCCATTGCCGCTTCAATTTGCTTTTATGAGCTATGTCGGTGACTCTGGTTCTTCGACGACTATCCATGTTCCGGATTTTATCCCGCAAAGACACTTTGGCCTTGGATTAAACTAACCTACCTTGGACTAAACTAAACTAGCCGTGCCACGATGCAGGCTAGCAGTATATCACTACACTAGCTGCTCACCGTGGTTTCACCCGCGCTGCTCGACTTCTATTGGTCGCAGCGTGATGTGGTTTAGCCTATAGCCTTCCTCGATAAAACGACTAATACAACACAAAAAAAAATCAATTCGAACCAGGCTAGGAATTCCTAAGATTAGCGCGTTCAACCAAATAGGTTCATTATTTGTGCATTTTCGCCTCTTTTTGGGAGCAGATAAGACTTACTCTACTTACTCCGGTACTCCCAGTAAGTGGACCTTTATTCGACCTGACCTCACCAGTACTTCAGCAGTGGGCTATACCTACGTTTACAATGAGGATTGATGTGTGTATGTAGTTCATGAAGTTCATTGCGTGTGTGCAAAAAAATAGTTTAAAATCGGTCTAGCTGGCCCAGCCAGCCCATACTAGATATAGATAGGTATGCAAATGACCCGCAGCCGTGTTCAATAGTCGCTCCAACTCTCAAGCTTAACTCGACCAGTCCTGCGACCTCATTTGTAGGTACATTTTTATCTTTTTTATTCTATTTATAATTATTGCAACGGGGCGATCTTCTATTAAGGCAGCTGTAGAGAATTTCATGACAATAATTTAGAGTAGGTACAGTAACAGGTACAAACAGGTAGATTACAAACAACAACCGTTGAAAGGACTTTTATTTCTCGTAGAAATATTTAGGGGCACAAAAGCTGATTTATTACTGTACGCCAGTGTACGTATCTTTACTCACTCGTATCAATAGCGCAAAACAAAAAAAAAATTAATGCAGATGGGCTCGATCAATTTCTCATTATTTATGAAAAATCTTTTTTTTTTTTTTTCTAAAGGGTTTTAGAACAAACATTGATCAGTAACATGGGCTGAGCTACCCCACGAAAGGTTTTGCGCTATTAACGTTACACGTTGTATAACAGTGTAATAAATACGGAATATTGTGAGGATGTTTCGAGTTTTGTTTTGGACAGACAGTTGGATGTTTGTTACTCTTTCACACAAAAAACTATGTATTGAACGGATTTGGATGAAGTTTCTGACGCCCTGCCCCCCCTAGATCCGGCCCTGGTCACTGTACCTACACTTGTACCTTGTACAGTCATGAACTCATGGCATACCAGCATTTTATCACTAATATTATTTGTTTTGGTGATTATATTTATGTGTTTTTGGTGTCCGAAAATCGAACCCGGCGCATCTCGCGATTTTGCACTTTTTAGGTCTTCTGCCACTGAGCTATTAGAACCATAATTATGCTTATTAGATAAGCCGAACTCCGAAAGCTAATTAAAAATAATTCTTTCGTAATGTTGTGTTACTGATTGAGAAACCTTAAAAAGAAGCGAGGTACTTATTTGAATATCAATGACGCATTCCATGGTATATTATGTGCTCTTATCAGTGTTATATGCTATGTACTTAGCGGCTGCGTCCATGAAATGCTTTTGAAGACAAAATTAGGTATACATACCTACTTACATATAATATTATATTCTGTAATGTTTGTGTACCTACTTTTGTGCGTTTGAATCAATTTGGTTTGAATCATACCTACTGCAGGTTTATAGGTAGGTAGGTACCCAATAGATACTTACCTATTGCAAAATTATTTAGCTCGTATCAAATGTAGCTCTTTGCTTCTTTCACGGAGCATTGTATGTACGAGTCATCACAAATGTATTGTTCCAGGTATTCCATTCATCGCACCAATACTGACTCAGAAACTTGTTCATGAGGAATGTTCCTCTTCCAATTCTAGTTTATAAAACTAATTACATACCCAATGCTGTTAAAAAATAATTAATCTTACCTCGTCTGGTGGAAAGTCGTAACATTCTGCTATCTTTTGGTAAAGCTCCTTGACATTAGAAAATCCAGAGATGATTCCAACGGGACTGCCGTGTGCCTGTGTACAGCGGAACACCAACTGAGACTTCTGTGATCCATTGTTGTTATCGAGTCCGTTGGCCTGCTGGTGAGGGTCGTCGGTGGGAGGCTGTGGCACGGGTGGCGGCGTGTATTTAGGAGCCTTCTTCTTAAATAACGACATAGTAAAAGAGCACTACGTAACGGTAATAATAAGTTTTCCTTCAGCGAGAACGTCAGAGCGCACACATTCTCTAACCGTGCACAATATAATTTTAATCACTACACAGTCGCTTATCTTGGGAGAACTTTAAAATATATCGTCGCGTCATAGCACATGATAATGTTATCGCTCAATAGCGATATTGGGTTAGATTATGCGATGTTTAATCGAGAGTACACTTGGAACAGGCTGCGACGCGGAGCGCGCTCTGCCGACAATCGAACGACTGACTGCCTCGCGGTGGGACGGGTGCCTCGCCTGCTCAACGCTATGACGGCTACGAAAACACGGTGCGCGCCCGCGCCTCCCCCGTACCCATACCGTTTGGCGCGCCTCTACGTCATCAGATGATTCTATTACAAAATACAAAAGCAATGTCTATAGTACTTAACTGCGGGGACTGTCAACTGTCTCATGGTAACCGTAACTGTGGAACGTAAAGAACTATTGAGGGACACCGTGTATTTTATAGTCAGAGTAGGTTCGACTTGACTGTGTGGGAATCCAAATAGCATGTTCAATACTGACCTACTGACGCCTGGCGGTTGGCGCAGTGGCTTATGAGCGATCGACTGCTGCGCAGCGTGTCGCGCGGGTTCGATCCCGGCTTGGAACAAATTAATATATTTTGTATGATCTGCAAGTACTTAGTCGTTCTGGGCTGGGTGTTTGTGCATAAATGTCTTTCAATGATTGTAAACGCCACAGGAGAAATTCCTAGTGGACTTTATTTTAATTTCGAAAAAATTTGGTAGGTGCAGCAGGCAGCCAGCCAGCAGGTCAACTTACTCCAATCTGTCTAATGTTAACAATCGAACATTAACCTTCCACAATTGTGATAAGGTTGAAAATATTATTTTGCAAGTAAGTTTGCAAGAAAAAGGTAGGTTGATGTGCTGGCGTCTGTACCTAGGCACCTTACTGTGTACGAACTTACAATCGTAGATAAGTTTTATCAAAAGTAAATGCAAGAGATGCGATAATCGGCCAGAAGTGTCTGTACGCACAAATTTAAGGGTTCCGTAGTATGCGTCATTCGATAGCTCTTTACGTTCCAGGACTTACAGACACAAGCGTGACGGAACTGTCAGTTCGGCATTTTTTTGTCGAGCAACAAAACAGACCCCAAACATCCAACTCGACAAATTATTCGAATCGGCATTACCTTTTACCTCATTTGTTGAGGGTGAGCTCCCCGTAGTTGCCAAGCCAAACTGTTTGTGAATCCGTGTAACATTCGTATATCTGATTTATTCGTATAAGGCCGGCTGTGCCATTGCTTATGTGTATAGCAAATAAGAATTGAAAGTATTTTTCTTTCACCCTTCAACACCACCCTCCCCCCTATTTTAAAAATGTGTAAGAACCAGCAAAGTGAGCATAGGTCAGTTTGTATAAATGAAAGATGGAAATTGATGTATTTTTTTTATTAGTTAAGCACTAAGTTTACGACGAGGCTACAGCTTTCTTGGGTGTGGGTTTGCCCTCCTTGAAGCCATTGCGGAAACGCCTCCTCACAATCTTCAGGTGACGCATGCGGCCAGTTCCGGTGGTCTTCCTGCGCTTAGCCTTCACTGACCAGTGGTCTGAAAAAATAATAGTTTGAGATATGAGTGAATGTTCTGGGAATACCCTGCTGTTATGCTTTTTATTGGTGGAAAGAAGCTGAAGAAATTTCAAAGAAAAATGATATTGTTGTCTCAATAAATCATTGAACCAATTATTACAATTTAGTTGTAGAGGAACAGAGCTTATTGATCAGATATGGTGGAACAGTAGTTTCAGCCTACACCCAAAGAAAGAAGTGTATGCTTTTAGTTATTAAAAGGCTACATTTGTATAGATTTTGAATAGATACTAAAACTGTTATACAGAAAAAAGAGAAAAACAGACTTTGGAATAAATGTATGAATTTAGATTATCACACAAATGTAACTAAGACATTTATCATAATCAGTTTTCAAGTTAGTGTACCTACATTATACAAAGAAACATTCTGCATTGGAAATATCTCTTCAATCAGTGTAGGAAGTACATTGTAAAATTTTAAAAACAAAAAAATGTTGCTGGTGATTTGTACCTACATACAAAATCAACAATATCAACTGGTTAAAACAAAATAGTTAAGCTCCTCAAAAGTGTAAGTTTTACTTTGACAGGCCTGTTGCGTTGGTCTGTGGTTAGTGACCCTGAATGCTATGCCGGAGGTTGTGGGATCAATTCCCACCCAGGACAAATGTTTGTGTGATCCGCACAGTCACTTTGTTCTGTGTCTGTCTACAATATTTATGTATTTAGAAATATATAAGTATGTTTATCAGTAGTCTAGTACCCATAACAAAAGCTCTGCTTAGCTTGGGACTAGATGGCGCTGTGTGATAGTTGTGGAATATTATTATTAATTTCAAAAAGGTAAATAGTATAACTGCAAACCAACCCTTATATTATCAACATCAAATGTTGTTTTGTAGTTGTCAGTTTTTAAACAAGTGCTCAACAGGTATTTGTTTGTTGTGGTAAGACGGAATAGGTTTAATTAGACATTGTTTTTCAGAGAAAGGACTTGAACTTCCATAAGGATGAGTTGAGCAATGAGCTCTCCTTAAACAATCACCTCACCCTTGTCCACAATGTGAGTTGAGTAGGTTGTTCTGAGTAACTAAAACCAATTGTATGTAATATCAGGTAGTAATCTAAAGCTTACATGTTAATGTATATTAATATATTTTTACTAGCGACCCACCCCAGCTTTTGCACTGAATACTTTTGAAAATAAAACACAGCTATTTACTTTCATACAAACTTATGAACATGAACTCTTTTTGGTTTTAGTAGTTGTCTGATTTGACTTGCAAGGTTGCAGCATGTTTATCTGAACTATGGTTCTAGGCAGATAGCAAGGGTTTACTAAAGTATTTTAATTTATACATGGATAAATACATGCAGAGTCCTAATGGACAGAAATAATTCGTTTTATCTGAAGAACTGTCAGAAAGAACAAGCAGACATACAACATGTGGGTTTATTATCAATAATTATACCTACCTAATAAAATTCACTACGAATTCTTCAAAAAACTCAAGAATCAATTGGATCGAGGCAATAACCTATAATTTTCACAAAACACTAGAAGTTATGAAGGCCGGTATGTGTACTTACAGGAACGCAGCTTAGCTGCGGGGTATCCACACTGTGCACATTTAGATTTTTGGATGTGGTACGATGACCTGCCACACCTTCTGCACAAGGTGTGGGTCTTGTTACGACGCTTACCAAAGCTGGACGTACCCTTCGTCTGAAATCAACATTTACAGGTTATGATTGGAAACCCATCAGAGGATCACTAATATTCGTAATTTTGATTTGACGTATTTAATTCACAAGTAATTATTTCATAAATAAACTGAAATGTTATTTGATAAAAGAGATTAATTTAGATTTCTAAAATACAAAAACTATACACTACCATCTTGTCACAATTTGACAAGCCAAGAGAAAACAAATCTGTCAGATAGCTCTAATAATGTTGCCAGTGCAAAAGGGAAAATGTAAAATTGCCAGTGTAAAATTCAGAACTGCCAGATTCTATCATGCCTGGACATCGTGATTTTTAGATTTGTATTGTATGTGAATGTTTGTGATGAATAAACTCATAACTACTGTGCCAATTTCACATTTTTTTCACCATTAGAAAAATACCTACATTCAGCCTCTGAGTAACATAATGGTGAACGCGGGTCATTTTCACAAAAACTGTACAATCGTGTTTTGGGGGTGTCCCACAACTTTTCTTAACTATTTAACAAATAATTTCCACATTTAAGTAAAACAATACTGAAAATAGGCATCTATGGTTAGTTGTTAACAATATTATATAGTGTTTCTAAATAAAAACACAGTCATATTACCAAAATTTTCAAAAATACTAGTAGAAGGTACCTATTTTAGCGCTGTCCCACCACAAATCACAGTAAAATAACATAAATTTTACATATTTTGTAGACTTATCTATACTGATTTGATTGATTTTTCTGAAAGTATAGTTGTTTAAGATTTTTTTTATAATTGCACAAACAGTGTAATATTACACAAATATTTTAAATAATTATATTTATGTGAGGACATAAATTAGCTAAAGTGGAAAATTCCTTTCCGAAACCCCATTTTTTACGAAAGTTTGCAATGTAAACTACCACTTATGCATATTTTTAGTCAATTGGCAACATTTGTAAAGCTGTCATTGGCTGTTTCTACCAAAATTCGACCATTTGATTTGACGGCAAAGGGCAAACGATGAAACGCGTGCTTTACAACGGTCCGTTTTTGATATTCCACAACCGCAACCAATTTCGAAGAAAGTACTGAATTCTATATCTTGCAAATTATTTGATATCTTTATGAGCTTTAAGTGAACCCAATTTGATACCAAGTTTCTTAGTTTTTAAATAAAATAATAGTGTTCAAGGGTAGAATTCCGATACTTCCGTTCCGTTACCAAAACGCAGGTAACGTAGACTTGGAAGTAAAAAGTTTCGGAATGGAATTCTTAGGAAGATGGTTCATTATATTATTCATGTCACTTTGTATCTCTGAATAAGAATTAAAAAATATATTTATAATGTTGTTTTTATTCAAATATATATGTTGATTCAAACATAGGTGTATTTATAATAACTGAAAACTTCGTAAGAGAGTTTACGAATGGGGAAGGCAAGTGTCAAAGTGAAAATGACAGTTTGGTCCCCAAAGAACTGTAAAATCAAAGGAATTTTCAGAAAAAAAAACCATTTATTGATGTAAAATGACTTGATGTTGTTTAATAAGCTGTAAAAATGATGGAATACACTTTTCAAAATAATATCTACTTTTCTTTTGGAGGTTATGTACCAGTATTGCATCGCTCGAAAATCGAAGAATTATTACCTGGAACGAGTTTTGTAATAGTTGTGGTGTTAAGAAATTAAATATATTGTGATATTTCTCGAATCTAAATAGAAAAAAAGGTTAAAATTACTGACTTAAAACATTATGATATTTTATCAAAATAGAAAGTCAAAACCAGCATTATATTCTTGATAAAGGAGAGGACAGGTAAAACATACCTAAACTCAAAAATTGAAACCTCAACTACAAGTAATTGTGGATTTATTACGGTAAAATCAAATGTATAACCACTCATTTAAATCACTTTTTTCCTCTTGTAGATGCGCCGCGGCGTCTTAATTCTTCTTTTAGTATATAGTACTTGCATGGACGAATAATTTTCCATATTTGTTTTGTATTTATACTCAATTTTTATAACAAATAATCTTGTTTGTTTTTTTGTACAAGGTAGACGTGGGGACCAACTATCGCAGCGCCATCTACGATTAGCTTTGAGTTGCCATCCCCATTACGGCATTTCAAACAAAACAAGGCATTGTATAAGTTCATAATTATTCTCATTGATAATGTACACTAGTCTTAAGAATTCTATTCCGTTACTAGTACAGTCAATTCCGTGACTGTCCTATTTTATATTTTGATTTAAATATTATTTTTAGAGCGAAATTCCATCTGATCGTCATGAAATTTTAACAATTTAAAGGGTAATAAATTTGATGTATATAAATTTAAAAAAGTTCCTTTATTGTTTCCTAATTGAGTAAATACCAAAAAGTATTTGACTGATTTCGTCCAAAGAGTAACGTAATGGAAAATAAATTGATAAAAATGTATGTTTTTTGTAAGTGATTTTAATTGTTCCTTATTTTATATTGAAGTACAAAACATTACTAACAAATAATGACAGTTAAATAAATCCAAGAGTATTTCATTTTATTTTTATAACCGAAACCTTATAGTTGCGGAATGGATACCTATTTTTAAAGTAAAGGGTAAATAATTTAAGCACATTGGATATTAAAATATTTACAACTCGTTTAATGTTAATAAAGTTTTACAAACCCTTTTGGTGATTCAAATTTTTGTAGACTTGTCTTTTGCTATCGACACATCTAGAAATCCCTTCTAAACTGAAGTGGTGAAAACGTGTGTTTAAGTATTTTTCGGCTATAAATATTTAATTAAAGCTATTTTATGTTCCATTCCTACACGTCTACATTCCTATTCCATGTCTACACTCCCCATGGACCTAAAAAAAAAGGCGGACGGAACTTCACTAAGAAACGATTGAAGCACCAAAATGGCGACCGTGTTTATATGTGTGAGTTTGTATAGGGATGCCAGATGAAGGAAAAAATTACCCATTTTTAAACAATATTTAATTAAGATCTCCCTTGAACTTAAGTTTAATTACATTTTTTTTGTGACAGATACCTATTTTTAAAATAAAGGTAAAATAATTTAAGCACATTGGATATAAAATATTTACAACTCGTTTAATATTAATAAAGTTTTACAATCCCTTTTGGTTATTCAAATTTTTGTAGACTTGTCTTTTGCTATTGACACATCTAGAAATCCCTTCTAATTTACTTAAATGGTGAAAACGAATGTTTAAGTATTTTTCGCCTATAAATATTTAATTAAAGCTATTTTATGTTTCATTCCTACACGTCTACATTCCTATTCCATGTCTACACTCCCTTATTATTTTTATATAATCATTTTTCCATGCATCATTTGCCGTGGGGAAACTTGTAAAAAAAAAATATTTAACGAAAAACAAAAAACCCGACTGCTTTAAAAAAAACTAAAAAGAAAGAAACAAGCCCAGTAGTTAAGAATTCACTCATTCACACTCACAGTCGGGGCCCATTCAAATTATACCAATCAAATCTTCCCAACGGGCCCCGACTGTGAGTGTGAATGAGTGAATTCTTAACTACTGGGCTTGTTTCTTTCTTTTTAGTTTTTTTTTAAGCAGTCGGGTTTTTTGTTTTTCGTTAAATATTTTTTTTATTTCATACTTTTTAGTTACTATTCAGAAATTATTGTTTTGCTAAACAACTTTAAATCGTTATATTTCCTAAACTATTATTTAAAATGAAAAATGATAGAGGGAACCTAAAGATGATTTTAAAATACCTATTCAACGATACCCCACATGACATAGTTCATCGACATTTTTTTTTTTCATTTTGACAATATGGCGTCTGGTTGTCGCTGTGGTGAATTTTGATTACTGTCATGTCTTTAGTGACACTCGCAAGGTCAAGACGAATCGATTAACGTAAAAATTATCAAAATCGGCCAACGCATTTGGTCTCTAGAACGCCACATAGAAACAAACATACATACATACATACATACATACATAGACTGATAAACACATTACCCTCCTTTGCGTCGCGCAGTCGGGTAAAAATACAGAAGAATACAATAACGATAAATAGTAACAAAATATAAATCTCCCAATTTTAAAATAATTTGAACCTTGAAATAGTTGCAACACTGATTGATTTCGAGATGTTTATAAAATTTATTGACGTAAAATCGAGAAATAAGCTTCAAAATGACATGTTTAACTATGAAAAGTGATCCCCTGGCTTTTTTAATTGAACTACTATGGTTTAGACAACTTTTTGCAACACATGACGGCATACTTTGATTTTTATTAGACAAAATAACACCGTATGAAACCGCGAGTGTCGTTCGAAGCGTAATGGCCGACGGCTGACTTACTATGGTGTGAATGTGTGTGTGCCGGCTTGTGCGGACAAGCGCACTGACTTACTATGGGTGCTTCAATTCTTTCTTAGTGAAGTTCCGTCCGGCTTTTTTTTTAGGTCCATGACACTCCCTTATTAATTTTATACAATCATTTTTCCATGCATCATTTGCCGTGGGGAAATCTGTAAAAATATAGAAGAATACAATAACGATAAATAGTAACATAAAATATAAATCTCCCAATTTTAAAATAATTTGAACCTTGAAATAGTTGCAACACTGATTGATTTCGAGATGTTTGTTAAATTTATTGACGTAAAATCGAGAAATAAGCTTCAAATTGACATGCTTAACTATAAAAAGTGATCCCCTGGCTTTTTTAATTGAACTACTATGGTTTAGACAACTTTTTGCAACACATGACGGCATATTTTGATTTTTATTAGACAAAATAACACCGTATGAAACCGCGAGTGTCGTTCGAAGCGTAATGGCCGACGGCTGACTTACTATGGTGTGAATGTGTGCGTGCTGGCTTGTCCACATTAGCGCACTTACTATGGGTGCTTCAATTGTTTCTTAGTGAAGTTCCGTCCGCCTTTTTTTTTAGGTCCATGTCTTGCGGATTCAAATTCTTGTATATTAGTATGACATTAGAATGTTTTTCTTGGAAAATAATTATCAATTTACATAATAATATTGTCGAACAGACCAAATTGTCCGGGAAATAATATAATGCCTAAATCTGGTATCCCTAAATATGCCCTAAACGTCCAACTTGTTTCGCAAATAGTAGTTGCTGGCCTTAAAAAAAACCGGTACGCGCTGTGAGATGGAGATAGGTATGCTCTGTCTGTCTCTTTTCTTGTGCGATTTGTCGATTTGTTTTTCTTTCTTGAGGGAAAGAGAAAGAAATACCATTTTTTCTTTTTACGGACCAAAAATAAAGAAATGTCTAAAGTCACTGTCAACCTGTCAAGTGCGCGAATAGCGACTTGCCAATAAAAAAAAATAAAAAAAAAACCTGTCAAGTGTAGGGTTACCATATGCAAATAGAGGAATGCCTGTCTATGATACCTAAAATGCCTGAATTTTCAGAAAAATGCCTGTCTAAAACAAAACGCTGTAGGTCAGGGTAGGCGAACCAGTGGCACGCGTGCCATTGATGGCACGCGACACAATATTTTGGGCACGTCGCAGAATTAGGTATTTTAAGACGATGAGAAACCGTTTGGCAGATGAATCTAGTTCAGCATGCATTTTGCAAAAAGTAACATCTTACAACCCTAACATAATTTATTTGTCATCTAACCTGCAGCAACAGAAATCACACTAATTTTACTGAAATGTAATATAAACATACCAAAATGTGCCTTTTTTGCTTACTTTATTTAATAAAGAGTTTTGATAGTATTTATAATTATTATTTTGCCAATAATCAGAAAGTCAAAATTATTTGTGGCACGCCAATGACCCCATTAAACTTTTTTTTAGAAAAAATGGCACGTTGATGCATAAAGGTTCGCCTACCCTGCTGTAGGTACTTCCAACAGATAATTATAAAGAAGGATATTTTTATTACTTACTGATATTTCAGAGGACACTATTTTTTTATACTTTTTTCTTTTCTAATATATAAGTAAACGTTAAAATCTTCACAAGATACATGTTTGTAATAATTTTCCTGTGCTTTTCTTTAGCGGGCGCGAAATTTAAAAATGCCTGTCTCAGACTAATGCCGGCCGCACGCCTGTCTGAACTTTAAAATGCCTGTCAAATGCGGCAAACGCCTGTCATATGGTAACCCTAGTCAAGTGTCAACTCAATTTCAATTTGTCAAAGTTGTCAGCAGGAAATTATATCTTCTTGATGACTTGATCATAATAATTATTTTGCATTGCGCATTTAATAAATAATTAGGCAAGTTGAATAATCTACATCGTTGGTTAACTTGCAACAAGGTAAACATTCAGAAAGTCGTCAAAAGGTATGCTTATCCAAAAAACCGCTCGTTTGGTATCTTTCATGCATGTCATTGTTTTCCCAATAGTGATTTTATTGTTTTTGTGATACTCCCAATGTTCAATTTTGACTAGTTATTCAGAATTATTAACTTTTTTCTAGTTTGCACAGACATTACACTGTCTATTCATCTTGTAAACTGCTTATGTTATCAAAACTCTTGTGTATTAAAAAATCTCTAAAAACATGTTAATTACCTTACCTTTAAGGGGCCATGGCCCTGAAACATTACCAGCTGAGTATTACAGACATTTAATGTTCAATCAAACATCACATAAAATCAATCAATCATATTTGAACAGGATCATAACAATAATTTTGTGCAACTAAATAATATTAAAGAATTAACAAGTCAATTCTCAAAACAAGGAGTACATAAAAAATTAAGTATATTGCAGCTCATTTTATTCTTAATAAAGTTTTTTCTTTTTTTTTTATTGCTGGCATGCATTTCTAAGGACACAGATTGAATTGACTTTTCTCTTTTAGATATCTATTGATATGGAACTACTAGATATTATGAAAAGCTTAACTATTAAACAAATACCAAATGAAAGTGAACAGCAGTTGTTCAAATCCATAGCTGCAGATATAGATGATGTTCCCACAGAAATAGTCTATGCAGAGTATTCTGACAAATTAATGCTTATTGTTTCTCAGTATCAGAAGATTGGAAGCATGTTAATGATACATAAAGATCAAGTTCATAGTCCTTTAGGTACAAATGACATTTATACAACAAAAGTTATTTTTGGTGCTACAGGAGAAGAGCAGCAAGTTGCAGCGAGATACTTAGCCGAAGCAATAAAAATTACTAAGCCCCTCTGCATATTTATAAATCTTAAATCATATGACATTGAAACAGTGAAAGCCTGTAAAGATATAATATTAGATTTAAGAAGCCAATCAGCAGAGTCTTAAAATGGCTGCAATAAATGCGAAAAGATTTAAGTCAGTTCAAAAATATTATGGTCAACTGGTTTTGGGACCCCCAGGTGCTGGGAAAACAACTTACTGTTGTAAAATGGCAGAACTGTTGCGGACATTGGGAAGAAATGTTGTGGTCGTCAATTTAGATCCAGCAAATGATCTGACATCTTACAAACCAGATATTGATATCAGACAATTAATTGCTCTTGAGGAAGTGATGGATCAACACAATCTTGGCCCTAATGGTGCCCTGTTATATTGTATGGAGTTTTTAGAAAAAAACATAGATTGGTTGCTGCATCAAATTCAAGGTGAAAATTACACAAATTTCATATTTGATTTGCCAGGACAGGTAGAATTGTATAGTCATCATAAAAGTTTGAGCAACATATTTTCTGTACTTGCCAATAATGGAAATTTACAATTATGTGTTGTGCATTTAGTGGATTCACACCATTGTTCTGATGCTGGAAAATTTATTGCAGCTCTAATGTTATCATTAAATGCTATGCTGAAAATTGGATTGCCCCATATAAATTTACTAACAAAAGCCGATTTATTAAAGAAACATATGGATAAGTTGCAGTTTGGAATAGATTTCTACACAGAAGTGCTTGATTTGAACTATTTGCTGGACTGTCTAGACACTGATGCATTTACCAGTAAATACAAGAAATTAAACAGTGCCTTTGTCTCCATACTTGAAGATTATAGTTTAGTTACTTTTCAATTGGTTAATTTATATAAAGCAGAGAGCTTACTAAATATAAGAAAATTAGTGGATAAATCAAGTGGATATGTTTTTAAAGCTGAGGAAGGTAGACACATCAATAGTATGCTGGCTTGTGCTATGGGTGTCAGTGAACCAGTTGACATCAATGATCTTGAATAAAATTTATTTCCTTAAGTACATAGTTTTTTATTTATAACTTTAAGTAAACCCTTTTATTTAAATATTTTTGACCCTATAAGGGTTGCATTTACGGACAAACTGCATGCGACGGTTAGATCTCTCTTTGAGGAATAGCTGGAATCGTCACGGCGCGCGGCGTTCTTTCATTCCATCTGACGCAAGTCCTCACAGGACACAAATGTTTCGGGAGGTTTCCTGTATCAGGTTCCCGCCCAGGGAAGGAACGCTTGTGCGGAGGTGTTGGTGTTTAGGCGGAGCACCGTCATCAATCAGAGGTGATAGGCGACAGTAACCTCACGCCCGAGAGGGACGAACGGGAAATTACAAAAATAATATTTAATTTGTTCCCGAGACCCAAACGTCCCACTTAAAAGATTTGTGCTGAAATATGTATATTCGTTGTTGAATAATTTACTGACCGTATTTATGTGTTAAAATAATGAGTAAACGTTAAATCTTGTCAAACATATTTCAGCACAAATCTTTTTAGTGGGACGATCGAGAACAAATTAAATAATTATTATTTTTGTAAATTTCCGTTCGTTCCTCTCGGGGGACGAAGTCAAGTGGACGAACGGGAATACACCGCTGCCGCCGCGGGATGGGACGTCGCGAGGTGATATCCGGCCCAATCAACGACTATATAACCCAATTATGGGACCATGCCCGGGTCGGCGGCACATCCTGTTCCACGCGCGCCTCAAAGAGCTTTCAACCATCTGAAGGGCCCCTGTAGAGGGCCAAGGCCTGCCAGGGTCGCGGGACTGTCTTAACAGGTAACCGTGACCTTGGAACGTAAACGGCTAGGTATTGAAGGAACACAGGGTACAGTTCGGCATTAGTTAGTATAGTAGTACGACAAAGAAGGTAATGGTTGTAAAATTCGAAGATTCCGTGGACCTGGCCATCATGTTATTATACCAAAATTTTACTATTGGCTTTATAACAACACTCTTCAATTCGTACTAATGTCGAACTTTAGTGTGTCGCACAAGCGTGCATTCGAACTACACTATAGTTCGAATGTCGCAGTACAATTTTGTCGCACGATCATCGCTGATACTGCAGGAAGTGCAACCTATTTATTAATTAATTATACGTAGGCCTTTATTTCAGCAATGTGCATCTATTCTTACCGAGATCCAAGGTGGCTCCTCAATTAAAACGTTTGGATTGAGGAGCCACTTTTACATTAATATATCTAGTGATATATTTTGCTGCTAAATCTAGATTTGTGCTGCAAAATCAGCTACATTGCTGCTAAATAATGGTGAAATCCGATTTTAAAAAACTGATGTGGCTCCTCAATCCTGACGTGCATTGCTTAGAGTACTATGGCGATGGCGGTCTCATTCAGAAACTGCGATGATTGATTGATTTGAAGTGAGTTATTGGACTTAAAGAATAGACAGACATTACAGCAAATCGGCCACTCATAGAACGACTGGCCTATATCCAGCAAAGTACTTTTGATTCAAAAAATTTAATTTAAAGTATTTATTATTCAACAGAAACACGTTTGAGCAATGTCCAGAAGCTTGAAAGAAAGTTACAACAAATTGGTTGAGGCGGAAACGGCACTTGATCAAATGCTCAGCGAGAAAAAATATGTCCAAGTGAGACTGCTTCATCAATACAACGACATTAAGGATGCAACTCAGGTAGTCATTAGTCATATTGCAAATTTAGAAGACACCAGCGTTACTGAGATACACAAAAGGTTAAAATTAAAGGAATGAAATAAAATATCTTGGCATAGTAATGGAACGTTTTATTTGAAGACAAATACAACTCTTTACAATTTAAATTTCATCCAAATTTTTTTTGTGTTCATAAACTAAAGTAATGAACAATTTTAAAATTTCACATTGCGGGTTTACGTACGTAGTTTCTTAAGTTATAAGTGTTTTCAAAAAGCCACGGTTCCACGTTCGCTACTTCAATTACGAAAAATGTATGTTTAACATGACAAGTATTCTAATATATTTTGATTATTATATGTTTATAATCATGACCATTGTCAGCAAACAAAATTTATAAATGTAGATAGTAAAAGTTATCATATTGTTGAGAATAATCTAAAACTATAGTGAAAATGGATTTAAAAGAGAAATAAAATCTACTTCTTCCTTTGAACAACTAGTTTTTAAAAGTATGTGATAATGTATAGCATGAAAATGGAGAATAACGAAGATGCCCTAAAAATCCAATTTAAAGGTTTCTGTAACAATTAACCTTTTTTGGTGACATTTAATAGTATCTGAAAACATTATCTCCCATAGTATACGATTATTATTTTTCACATGCTTTACCATTGTTATACATAATTCTTAAACAAATCAAAATACATTGAAGTTAAAATTCTAAACGCTAACATGGTGTTTATTTAATAAGCAAGCAATAATGATATAATGTTTAAATGTATAATATAAAGTGCATATCGCTCTGGGCGACAGCTTGCGAATACTTTGCAATGTGAGCGTCCACATGCAAGTTGAACGCTCGCGCTGCGGGCGGAGGACGACGGTCCAACGGCCCGGCCACATTGTGGCGACGTTACGAAGTCAGAGGCATATACTTTGATCTGCATTTAGTGTCTTGGAACAGCGTAGTGGCTGCTACATGTGTGCACAGCACTCAAGTTCACTGATCATTAGTTTTCAATTCAATCAATTATAATTATTTATTTATATGTTATTGTGGCAACATATTTTGTGTTTAGTTCTGGCCAGGGTTTAAAGCGTTCAAAATTGTAAAGTCTTCATTTAGTTCCATTCCCGACTTGCGTGGACTGTGCAATTATCATAGGAAGGATCTGAATGGAATGTTAGTTAATGTAACCAATTGCAACAGTTATTCCACCACCCGAGTTATTTAGTAAGACTGTCCTTATATCCATGTTCCTCATTCCAGCTAAATTTAAGTATAACAATATAACAAATTTACAAAAATACATATAAATTGAAGAACATTCGCCATGTTGAAATTCCAAAAATGCATATAAATATATCACTAATAACAAGTCTACGATTTCCTATCGAAATAATACCCTATATTATGTGGAAATATCAGAATGCGAATGTTCGTTCAGTTTTAAACGTTTATCGTTAGACTTAAATCTATGAGTTTCAGACTCGTTTCAGGCTCGATTCAGACAAAATTCAAAGCACCGTGAATCACTCAATAAATGCACTTTTTATAATTCTAATCTTAGAGTTCCATTTGCCGGTTTTGTCCTTGACTGGAACATTTAACAATTAACATTTTGTAATCATAGCTCGCACCCACATTGATATAGCCTGTTGTACCTTTATGTCCAATGCAGTGATTGTCTTTTATTATAAAGGTTATTCAGACATGTTTTATTTTAAAACAACATTCGCACACACTTCAATAACGCCTAAGAAATGACTCAAGAAATCCCAAAACAAGTCTGAAAGTATTTTGGTTTAGTCTATGTAATCAACAAGGTTTTTGAAAATTGATTCTAATAAAGTTATGGAAATATGTGAACAGCTACTTTGTTTATCGAATATTTTCAGTTATTTTGATTTTCTTTGAGAACTTCTAACCAATTATTTGAAGAGATTTCATAGACAAAACCACCTTAAAAGTAAAAAATTATGATTTGGTAAATTGTAAATATACTATGTGTAAATAAATAATATTGACTTAGTACTTCATATGCCTAAAAATAAAACATATCGAATACTAAGTCATCTCACTTTTTAATAAAACATGACTTAACAATCAACAGGTCAATTTAGTAATATATAATTATATTTTAAATATCACTTGTCAAGTAATGGGTGCTCCTCGCTCCTTATTATTTACTCTAAGAGACTTTTGCTACCTCAATTAATAGAACCTAATTCCCTTTGGTCACATTATTTCTCTAGAAATATAGATCTTGGTTTTTCAGTATTTATTGGTCTCATTATAGTATAGATAATACAAAATAATCGAGCCATATTCGTCTTGTTAGGGTATTGGGGCATAAAATAAGCCTCAATATTATGTCACATGTCTTTAATAATATTATTATTAATTGAACACTTGTTGTGTCAATTAAATTAATACAAAATCAGTCTCAAAACAGGGAAGTCTTTTAGATCTTTAGGCACGTATACTTTAAAAAAGGTGGATACTCACCATCCAAGCTAACCAAATCTCGAAAATAGATCTAGTCATTATTCCGTTTAGGAATTTATTATTATGCAACCTCACAAATACGTGCTAAAATAATCGCATTCCGACGTATTTTCCCAAGAAGTGTTAAAACACATTATGTATTTTGATTGTGTATTATGTATGTTATTTATCAATACGATTTCAAACAGTTATGTATTGTAAAAATGTTATTAGATTGTTTCTTGCATCAGTATAGGTATAGCAAGCTTTCCTCAAAATATTTTTTAAATTAATTTTACTCAACTATTAAAACACAAGGCACAAAAAACTAAACTAAGTTGATTTCAAATCAATCAATACTAAATAAAAATTAAACAATAACGAAGTTACCTTTAGAAATGAATACTTTAGTTTGAAACTGGTGCATCACCTTGACCAATGTGTTCCTTTTCAGAATTGTGGCATTGCTCCGCCACCTAAAATATATCATTATAATAATTAAGTCTGACTGTCATCTTAACAGGTCATTATAAAAAGAAATTGAGTAGGAAAGCTCGGTAGTAATTCCGTAAATTAGTTGTCGTCATTGTGCGGTTGCTGTAATTTACTCAGCAGTCACCTTAGTCTTATCAAGTGGGCCATTCGCTTCCAGAGTTTGAGCAGGATCAGACTTCTGGCTGGAGCTTTTTTTCTTTCCTTTGCCCATATTCTTCTTGGCATTTTTAACAGTCTTAATTTTCTGAGGCTGGGCACCTATAAATTGAAAATTTTCCTTATTATTATGTAACCTGGTTTGAATTCTTACGCTAGTTTCGGCCGCTCGTGCGAATATTCATTATGCTCTATAATCTGTACATCGTTTTTGGGTGGAGCGGAAGGGATTGTAGGACTTTTACTGAATAACGATACACCTTTGCCTTCGGTTGTATTTTGCCTTCCAGGGTCACGGTGCCCATTTAAGACATTCCCGCGACCTCGGCAGAGGTTTGTCCCTATGTGGGCATCGTGAGTTTGCTGACAGCTCTTTGAGGCGTTCGTAGAACACTACTCGCAGTTGATTCGGGACGGAGATCTACCCATTACTCGACGCTCGCAGTGAGTACGGTTGCCGAAAATCGTCCCGCGATGTCCGACGGTCTGGGTGTCTCAAGCAAATCAACAAGTGCAGTATGTCCTGCGTGCAAGTGTACTAACCATCAGTTTCGACGTCGGGGGCTGAAGTGTCGTCGTGTGGGCTTCCCTCTTCCTGCTGGCTCATATAGTCGGGTCTCACAGTCTTTCTGTAAAACCAAAAAAGATTCATCTGCTTAGGATTTTGACACGCTTAAGTACTTTCTTCCTAATTTTGTGCAGTTTCACCAGCGTTGGCAAGATTAAACCAAGTTGTTTAAAGACAGGTTTAAAACAGCGCGAATTTACACACAAGTTTAAAACAATTTTTCATGGCGAATGTCTGGATATAAATGAAAATAAATTGATATTTAGGAGTCTAAATAGCTTGACATGAAAAAAGTAAGAGTCTATACTATTGCTATACTATGTTTTGGAACTTATTGACACTGTAACTAATTTATTCAATCTAGTACCCGGATTTGGGGTGTGGGACAAGATAATACCCATTTTTAGGGTTCCGTAGTCAACAAGGAACCCTTATAGTTTCGCCATGTCCGTCCGTCTGTCCGCAGTTTAGCTCAGAGACGCACAGTACTAGAGAGCTGTTATTTGGTGTGAATATACGGATTTGTTGTGCCGAAAAAGTGGTAAAATAAAATCTCGTAAAATATTTCTTTTTGGGTACCTCCTGTACTTACACGTAAAGTGAGGTTTTTTTATCTCGCGTACCCCTTAGTGTGGGGTATCATTAAATAGGCCTTTAAAAAATAATGATAGTTTCCCTTAACAATTTTTTGATAAAAAAATTCGTTTGTGAAATATTAAGCTTTAAAGTGCTAAATTTTGCTCGACTCGAGTGTCCCCCCCCTCTACCAGCTAAACGGTTATGTTTGGGGGTGTGAAAAAATTCACAATAGTAGTATATATAACGAAGTTTAAAAGAAAATTATCATGACTAAGTAGGCTTTACAACTTTACGAGTAATAGTCGACCAACTTATAAAATGTACTTGGGTAATATGTTTTCTTAAACAAAATGTATCGGAGAAACAATAAATCAACTGCAGATGTAAGTTTGTCAACTTTATTTTTACAGCTTTAATAGGTATGTTTTTTGGGGATAGGTAGGTTTTTATCGTCAACTATTTAACTAACTTCAAAAAAAGGAGGAGGTTCTAAATTCGTCGTAATCTTTTTTCTTATGTATTTTCCCCGATTTCTCAAAGACTCCTGGACCGATTTTGAAAATTCTTCTTTTTAAAATTAAATTCAGCGAATCAGTTTAGTTAGTTCGCATAAGTATTTTGATGGGCAACTACGGAACCCTACACTGTGCGTGGCCCGACACGCACTTGGCTATGTTGATGTTTCCTCCATTCTTAGAATATAATTTATAGTTCACAGGTAATTCCCCGCCAGTCCCGCTTAGAAAGTCCCTATGTCATGTGCATCTGGACTGAGGAGAGCCCGTTTTTTTTTTATTGTTGAATCAACTTGAAACTTACAGGGGTTTTAGTTAAAAATAGTAAAAATTCGTTACCGCAAAGCATAAATTTCTTAAACGTGAAACAAAGCTGTTATAAGCAAATATCTATGGCCCTCAGTTCAGACGCTCGCTAAAAACGGCTTAACATAAATCTCAGAAAGTACTACCTCTGTGATATTAATTTTTATTTTATATTTTACTAAAGAATTTCTTAAAGATTTTAAGAAATTTTCAAATTCCTAGAATATAGCATTACTGATTTATAGCAATTTTACTTAGGGCTCTCAGTCCAGACGTTTATGAACTGAGAGCCCCACTGAAACATAGCTTTAAATGAAGAAATTCATACATTTGCTTCTTTTACCATAAAGTTAAACACCCCAATGAATTTCTTAAAAAGAAATAACGACATAGGAAGTAACTGTTGAAAAGTAAATTGCAATTGAATTTTCGGTTAACGTCTGAACTGAGAGCCCTTATATTTTCGGTTTTATCGGCTATTTGCGGGTATCGGAGTTTGAAATAAATTAGCTGAAAAGTTTTAAGAAATTTTTAAGTAAAACTTAACATACGGTTTTTTCTTCAAAATGCTGTACTTTACGAGAAAAACCATTTTTTAGTTTTTCATGGGAACAAGTTTTGTAGGGTAACCATGATTTAAAAATCTCAAAAGTCTATTTCAGACTTGTACTGACAAAAATCCACGGTGTCCTTCAATAGCCCTTTACGTTCCGGGTCCACGGTTACCTGATAAGACAGTCCCGCGACTCCGGCAGGCTTTTATTATTATTAATTATTTATTTCAGACCGGTGTAATAAATGTACTTATATTTCTACAGGGTGGAATTTCGTAATGCCACCTGGAAGGAAAGTACCCTTAATACTGCAGATAGAAAATTTTACTCAAAAGAAACATTCCTTTATTTTTGAATAGAAAGCAAACTGCATTCAAAGATTTTCGAAACTGGAAGCGAGGGATCGCTCTAATTCACGGTGCTGTATAAATTCAGGTTTTTCTAACCAAAAACAGACTAATGTGTTCCTGGGAAGTTTGGCTCCGCAGCAGCAGAGCAACTACTTATTTGTACTGTAAATAAGTGGCGAATATTGGGCAGTTTGAAAGGCCTATCAGCTTACTCCATGCAAGCAGGAGACAGAACAAAACAAGGCCAATAGGCACAAAGGAACATTACAACTGGGAGAAGCCCAGTTGCCTAGCACCACGGGTAAAATGACTAATATTAATGGGTCCTCAATTGTGAACTGTTATACTTGATTCCAATAATAGGTATGGCAAAAACGCTTGAACGCACGGAAGTTTGTTCGAGTTTCCACAAGGTCCGTATAGTAAACGACTCCAGATGTAGCCTGTACAGTATCCAACCTAATATTGCGTTCGTTCTGCCAAAGAATACACTCCCATAGAATATGATGTGCTGATTGTTCATATTCACAATCTGATGTTGAACATTGACAAAAAGGCGAGGGAACAAGCTTGAAGGAAAATAATTTACTTTTAAAGTTACCATGTCCCGTGAGAATTTTTTTTTAACTAAGACCGAAATGGTTTGATACTCCTGCCACCCGCCCGTTGTATCGGTTGTTGCCTAGCAACGCCTAGGCTTGCAAAATCGCTTGTACTAGCCATCGCGCTAGGCCCGCCTTCGTCACTTCAGTGTGGCCACGAGCGGCGATTTCATATATTCAATATTATCGCGCCCGCCGCCGCCACCGTCTTAGGGTC
Source organism: Agrotis segetum (assembly GCA_036375495.1). NCBI lineage: Eukaryota > Metazoa > Arthropoda > Insecta > Lepidoptera > Noctuidae > Agrotis > Agrotis segetum. Next base: position 1,487,457 of record JAQSVV010000101.1, read on the forward strand.
AGCTCAGACCGAGACGTGACGCTGCGCGCACATTTCAATAGAGTTATTCAAAATGTAATTCTATAATAAAAAACAAAAGATACACCTTTCGCAACGCAGCGCGGCGCCGCTTGATGCGATTCAAAATCTGACTTTGTTTACTGCAAGAAAAGATACAAATTTGAAGTATCGTTGCATCACGTCGCTCGCGTCGCGTCTCGGTGTGAACTGACCGTTAGGCTCGCAGTTTGTTTGAGCACTAAGACGTCACACATAATTTTTTGAAGATTAAATTTCCGAACGCAACCCCACATGTGCTGCCATCTTTGAAACTAACTGACGTTTGAGATTTTTGAATCATGGTTACCCTACAAAACTTGTTCCCATGAAAAACTAAAAAATGGTTTTTCTCGGTAAGTATAGCATTTAGAAAAAAAAAGCCGTATGTTAAGTTTTACTTAAAAATTTCTTAAAACTTTTCGGCTAATTTATTTCAAACTCGGAGCCCTCAAATAGCCGATAGAACCGAAAATATAAGGGCTCTCAGTTCAGACGTTAACCGAAAATTCAATTGTAATTTACCTTTCAACAGTTACTTCCTATGTCGTTATTTCTTTTTAAGAAATTCATTGGGGTGTTTAACTTTATGGTAAAAGAAGCAAATGTATGAATTTCTTCATTTAAAGCTATGTTTCAGTGGGGCTCTCAGTTCATAAACGTCTGGACTGAGAGCCCTAAGTAAAACTGCTATAAATCAGTAATGCTATATTCTAGGAATTTGAAAATTTCTTAAAATCTTTAAGAAATTCTTTAGTAAAATATAAAATAAAAATTATTATCACAGAGGTAGTACTTTCTGAGATTTATGTTAAGCCGTTTTTAGCGAGCGTCTGAACTGAGGGCCATAGATATTTGCTTATAACAGCTTTGTTTCACGTTTAAGAAATTTATGCTTTGCGGTAACGAATTTTTACTATTTTTAACTAAAACCCCTGTAAGTTTCAAGTTGATTCAACAATAAAAAAAAAACGGGCTCTCAGTCCAGATGCACATCCCTATGTCGCCCAATGTAAAACAATAGCTACATTAGAACATACAGGGTGAATGTGAAGCGTTCATTCAGTTTGGATTAGATTACGCAATTTACATTTTTTTTTAATTTATAGTTTTTATTTTGTGGCGAGTTCTAAAGATCTAGTCTTGAAAGAAAAAGGTCGAATTAATTTGAAAAAATGCCCTAAACTAAAAAGAACAAAAACACTTGTTTAAAACAATTTGAACTCTTTTATAAAATAAAAACAGTTTTCTTTCCAACCCTGAGTGTGCAATAACAGCGGAGCGTGAGCGGGTCAAAAACAATGTGTTTGCGTTACCCGCCAGCGGATTCCGCTGCCTGCCCTGCTGGTACTGTATTCACTTGTAGGCAAGTTTCACGCATTGTGCCTAATAACGAGGTTAGTTTTTTTGCCTTAATATATTAATCAATTACCCGTTAACAGTGAGGGTGGCGGGCTTAGCGGGCTCGTCCTGGTCGCGGCGAGAGCGACGAGCGGCACGGCCGGCGGACGGCGCCGCCGAGTTTCCGCGCCCGCGTCCGCGCCCGCGCGTTCCACGCGACCCGCGCCAACCGCGCCCGCCGTACGCGTTGCGTGGAGGCGGCGTGTAGCCTACATAGCTCACCTGCAAACAGTTCCAAGGCAACCAATTACTTTTAACTTTATCTCATTTAAAAATAAAAAATATTGCATACCTCGGAGATTGAGGTCGTATCCCAGATCCCGTGCGTGGGCTCACCTGCGGGTAGCGCTGCGCGCGCGCGGGGTAGCTGCCGCCGCCCCACTGGCCCACCACGACGCCCGCGATCTCCAACCTAGCGCCGCGCCCGCGCCCGCGCGCCCAGCCGCCCAGCGCGCCGCCCACCACGCCGGCCACGAGCGGCAGCGGCGGCATCGCGAACTCGACCTCCAGACCCTCCAGGATCGCTTTACGCATGCGCTCCACCTGCATGTGCACGATTCAATTCTTGTGTTCATTTTCCCTAACAACTTCTTATGTAAAAAACATTAAACAAGCGAAAAAGAAATCAGTCGCTCAGTAGGTAAACGCGGCTATACATCGAGTTATTCAAAAGTCGGTAGCAGAAAAGTCTAAGGATTTAAAAACAAAGCCACCGTCTTCAGAAGGTTAAGTTATTTTAGGATTATTTTGATGGTTTTCGAAGCTTACTTAAATCTATAACTATACCATTTCGTCTAAACGGTAAGTTCGTAAATAAATAAATAAAAAATTGTCCTACTTCAAGACACAACCTATTTTTAGCCAAAAGATTAAAACTACAGATGAGTGTGTGAACCTAACTTAGAAGTAATCCAGCTAAACGTAAGCTTCTGTATGAAGCTTACGTTTACTCTCTAACTTGATGTATCGCTGGTCGTAATTACAAATCATAGATCGAATACATACTTGTATAATCTTGACGCTAGTCATGTACAGACATTAATTTTCATTAAAGACTTTTATTGATTTCTATAAAACGCCTTTGCATACAAATACTGTGTGATAACTCAATGGACACAGAACGGACCTTCACCACCATATCCAGATGGTTGTCGCAGAGCTGCGCGAGGTGCTTGCAGTGGTTGGCGCGGTGCAGGTTGCGCTGCAGCAGCTTGCCGTCGAAGTACAGCCAGGGCGCGGCCACGAGCCAGGGCACGGGCGCGCCGCACGCGTCGTTGGCCAGCAGCGCCGCCTCCGCGCCCGCCATCACCAGCGCGCCCAGTTGCACGCCGCGGGAGTTTATACCGTTCACCTTCAATTTTTATTTCATTATTCGCTTCATATTGCAGCGGTGATCACTAAGTGCCTACGCACATAACGGCGGTGCGATGTCGCAGCGCAATCCACTATAGAGAATTCCCGAGTGACGTCGCCAATATTTGCTTAGTGATATCGCAACGCGTTTATGCTAGTCGGCCTAATGAGGTATAAAATTATAGAACGTTACTGACACTTTTCACACTTACGGTCATTTCTTGCAAATGAAGTGCATTCATGAGATCATTTGAAAAAGCTGTAGCTAAAAATGCATCCAACTCCTGTCGCCTCAATATTTGAATCTGAGATGTCACTATAAATCTGTAAAGTTTGACAAAGGTAAAAACAAATAAAAAGTAGAAAAAAAAAACGTATACGGCTTTATTACAAAACGTGGTTTAACTTAGACCAAGCTTTAAATCAAAAATGAATTTTTGAATTTCGAACTTTATTTCTACTGTCGTAAAGTTATTAATACAAAAACCGAGTTTAGATCCCTTTCTAAGTTGTCAATGTGCATTTTAGAATTTAATAGCGGTTGGAATAAAGTTCGAAATTCAAAAATTGATTTTTGATTTAAAGCTTGGTCTAAGTTAAACCATAGTCTAAAAAAACAAGGTCTGACACTCCCGCAGAGACACATGCTGACGTCACTTTCCAGTTGCCACTTAATTTCAACAAAATACGAAAATAAGGAAACATTTTCAACTACTATTCTGTTAAAAAATAAAACATTTAAATAGTATTTAGCATAGCAAACGAAACAATTAAATACGTACACCAACAGAATTGTTAAATGTGGCTGTTTATCGTATTCGCTGTAATAAATGCGCTTAAGGAGTTATAACCACACACCACTGGTAACATTGTCACGCCGCCATTTTGTCGTATATCGCTATTCTTGTTTTATGCGTATGCCTGTCTCGCTCAGTGACTGTGTAACCAGCGGCACTCAAACATTTTTATTTGTGAACGTCAAAAAGTTTCTTTGTTATCTTTTATCCTAAGATGGATAAGTAGTGCTTTTTGTCACTGAAAATCTACTACGCTGATGTAGGGGATGGAAGCCACGTGTAAAAGTTAGCAGTAATGTAATAATTACGTCAATGTTTTATTAGGTTAAATTTCCCCAAACTACAAAGTTTGAGAACCAGCAGATAGCGATGATGACGTAGGCTTGTGTCACCCACGTGACCAATGTGTTTCGGAGTGCCATACCTGGCGAAGTATATTATTATACCATGAGTTAAACCACGTTTTGTAATAAAGCCGATATGGGTTAATAAATTAAAGAGTGGTCAATAAACTGAGAACTTTTGTAATAAAGCTTGGCAATACTATACCTACAGAGTGAATATTTTACCGGAGTGGATGACTATATCCGAAAGTGTGAGGAATATCAAAGAATACTGAAAGGAGTCTTGAGGCCGATATTAACGAAAACTAAACCTGCATCATTAGATTTTTGATAAATCAATACCCATAGCCAAAAATAGAACCCGTTGATTTTGGAAAAATACACTGCCTTATTCAGTATTTTTCGCTATATCTCAATTACGGATTTGGCCATCCATCCACGACCAGTTGAAAAATTTACTCTAATATCACCTAAAAGTATAGTAAGTAAAGTAATATAAAGTATACTATTTTAGTAATCTAAAAATAGTCATATTAAGATTGCTCTTATGTTTAGATAAATCGAGTAATCTTAATATGGCTATTGTTGAATATGAAAATATGATGTTACGGTATTGTTACGTCGATCGAATTGCGAGACCTATCTATGAGGTTCTCGAAAGTTCCACAAGGTTCTCGACAATTCTACTCAAGTTCGGTCAGGAAATTTCTAGAAAGTTCTACCCTGTTCTAGATGTTTCGAGATGGTTCTAGAATGTTCCAGAAGGTATGGGTTTACATCGAAGTCAAAGGATGTTTCCAGAACATTCGACCACCTTCTAGAAACATCTAGTGGGTCCGGCCGAGGTATAAAAAGGGGCGCCGATCGGCGACCGAGTCAGTCTGGTTTTGACTACGATCGAGGCAACTCGAAGCGAACTACAAGCGATATCTAAGTGAGTTCTACGTGTGATTAAGAGTGTGTATAAGTGTTAAAGTGTTGAGTAGTGTTTTGTGATTGTTTTAATTTGTGATTTGTCTGTGAATAAAGTTGTATTTGGTTTTAATTGGTGTTAATTAATTTATCCCAATACCCAGCTCGTAACATTTGGTGTCAGAAGTGAGGGATATAATGCCAATTTTACCAAAGGACGACACGGACGGTATTCGTACCAGGAGTCAGCGCCAGCAAGACATGGACCAGAGGCGGTTTGGAGGTTCCCCGATACAGACGCCGGGTGGTGCTCAGCCTGCGACAGAACCAGCCGCAGGTCCATCTGCAGTCTCTTCAGCACCTGCGGTCCCAGACCTGTCTGCTCTTATGGCGCTGCTGCAGGAGCAGGCCCGCCGCCAGGAGGAGCAGGCACGCCGCCAGGAGGAGCAGGCACGCCGCCAAGAAGAACAGGCCCGCCTGCTGCAAGAGCAGCTACAGAAAGACAAGGAAGAGCAGGTCCGCCTGCTGCAAGAGCAGCTACAGAAGGACAAGGAGGAGCAGGCCCGCCGTCAAGAGGAGCAGGCCCGCCGGCAAGAGGAACAAGCTCGCCTGTTGCAAAAGCAGCTTCAGGAAGATAAAGAGGAGCAGGCCCGCCGCCAAGAGGAGCAGATGTACCTGATCAAGGACCTGCACTCGACATTTGGCAAGGAGCTCAAAGTGGTTAAAGAGCAAGTCAATCAGCACGAGAACCGCATCTCTGAAGCTGAGGTCCAAATTGCCGGGGTGAAGAAGGCTTTGGGTGAACTTAGGACTGGAGACGGGGTTGTGTGTCCAGTGATTGCTGCACCTTCGGGACGAGGGTTTAAGGTGCCTCCATTCGACGGAACATCTTCATGGTCGGCTTACAAGATGCAGTTTGAGGCCGTTATGAAGGCGAATGGGTGGACGAAAGAGCAAGCAATGACCGCGCTCACCTTAGGCTTACGAGACCAGGCCCTGACCGTACTTGAGGCTCTTGGCAAAGATGTGACTTATGATCAGCTGCTGGAAGCGTTGGAATCCAGGTACGGCGACGCGCACTTGGAGCACGTATTTCGCGCTAAGCTAAAGGATCGTGTTCAACGTAGTGCTGAGAGCCTACAGCAGTGGGCTCTGGAAATTGAAAAGATGGTCCGAAAGTCATACCAGTCTGCTCCTGCCCTGATCAATGGTAATCTCGTACAGGCATTCGTCGACGGAATACGTGACTTGGAAGTCAGAGCCGCCGTAAGACTTGGGCATCACGAAACATTAAAGGATGCCTTGGCTCATGCGTTGGAAGTAGAAGCAGTGAGGCAAGATCATCGCACGCATCGCGTCAGAGAAGTAGTGGAATCACCTGTACGCGAACGACCACAAGGGTACAGTCCCAGGTGCTATACTTGTGGGGAAAAAGGTCATCTTCGGTCCAGCTGCCCCAAGCGAAATACAGCAAGAGAAGATCAATCCCAGCAGGGAAGAGGGGCCGATAAGACTGCCCAGCAACAGCAGGGAAACGAGTAAACGCCAGGACTGAGGGGCGGGTGCTGGCTGGTATGGAAAGAGCCCCGAGGATCTCGATCTCACAGGCCCATGACGGAAACAGCCTGATCATCAAAGGCGAAGTCAACGGAAAACCATGCAAATTGACACTCGATACAGGAGCTTCTCACACGGTCGTCAATTCAAATCTAGCAAGTCGGTTCCTTGGGGACTTCTTCAACAACCACGACCGCATACAATTACTGACAGCTACCGGTCAGCACATAACCGTCCGAGGCAAGAAGGAGGTGAAGTTAAAACTAGGTCATAAAGCATATTGGCATAATGTCATCGTGGCTGACATAGTAGACGATTGCATCTTGGGCTTGGACTTTATGCGGAAATATCGTTGTGAGATCGATGTTGATCGAGGAGTGTTGAAATGTGGTAAAGAAGAGATCTTTATGGAAAGTACACCGTCAGAAGAAGTGCTTCGCTTGAAATTTGACGTGTCAACACTTCTGGAAAACTGCGATCTAACTGGAGTAGAAATGGATAAGGCTAAGAAAACGTTACTCCAGTATGCCGACATGTTCTCTACAGATGATGCTGACATAGGGAGAACAGGGCTGGTTCAGCACAAAATTAACACTGGCAATGAGTTACCAATCCGACAACGACCAAGAAGGGTGCCGGTTGCTCGCGAAAAGGAAGTGAAGGAGATGATTGAGCGCATGGTGAAGAACAGTTTTATAGAGCCTTCATCTAGTCCGTGGTGTTCTCCTGTGGTCCTAGTGAAGAAAAAGGACGGCAACACGCGGTTTTGTGTCGACTATCGACGGTTAAACGACGTCACGAAAAAAGACAGTTACCCACTGCCCAGGATCGATGACACATTGGATACGCTGTCAGGAATGAGGTGGTTCACAACGTTAGACCTGAAAAGCGGCTACTGGCAAGTGGAAATAGAGGGTCTATTAAAGACAAGGAGAAAACTGCATTTTCCACAGGAAAGGGCCTATGGCAGTTTAAAGTCATGCCATTTGGATTGTGCAATGCTCCTGCGACATTTGAAAGGTTGATGGAGCAAGTACTTGCTGGATTGATCGGAGACGCATGTCTTGTCTATTTGGATGACATCATCATCGTGGGCCGAACATTTGAAGACCACCTTCAAAACCTAACTAAAGTGCTGTCGAAAATCCGAGGGGCAAATCTTAAGTTAAGTCCGGAAAAGTGTTCATTTTTCAGGAGACAAGTGAACTTTTTAGGACACATAGTTTCGGAGGAAGGTGTTCAGACAGACCCGGAGAAAATCGTCGCCGTCAAGGAATGGCCAGTTCCGAAAGACAAGACGGAGGTCAGAGCATTTTTAGGTTTATGCTCCTACTATCGACGGTTTGTCAAGAATTTTGCTGATATTGCAAAACCTCTACACAAACTTACTGAGGAGAAGCAACAATTCTGTTGGGACGAGAACTGTGACATCGCATTCCAGGAATTAAAGAAACGTCTGTGCAATTCACCTATTCTTGACTATCCTGACACTGAAAATGACTTCATAGTTGACACAGACGCAAGTAATACTGGAATTGGTGGGGTGTTGTCTCAACGGAAAGGAAATCAGGAAGTTGTTATAGCTTACTACAGCAAATCTCTATCGAAACCAGAAAGAAATTACTGCGTTACGAGAAGGGAATTACTTGCCGTAGTAAAGACTTTGCAGCACTTCAGTAAGTATCTGCTGGGACGAAAATTCTTATTGCGAACGGACCATGCCGCATTAAAGTGGCTATTGCAATTCAAGAATCCAGAGGGACAGGTGGCGAGGTGGATTGAGCTACTACAAGAGTTTGACTTCGTAACTGAACATCGCAGTGGGAGGGCACATGGTAACGCAGATGCACTGTCTAGAAGACCTTGCCATGAAGACTGTAAGCACTGCAACAGGCAAGAGGCCAAGGAGGTAGTGCCTGTTAGAATGCTAAGAACGGATCTCAGTAACGAATGGAAGGAAACCTTACAGCATGCTCAGCAAAATGACGCAGACATTAAACCAATTTTCGACTGGATTAAAGCTGGTGCTCCTAAACCCAAGTGGAGTGATGTAGCTGCGATGAGTTCCATCACTAAGAGTTATTGGGCGCAATGGAACAGCTTGGTTATCCAGGAAGGAGTCTTGTGCCGTAAATGGGAAAACGCTCGAGGAGACAACTGTCACTTACAAATGGTTGTCCCCAGAGCCAAAGTACCGGATGTGTTGCGGCTCTACCACGACGGATGTTCAGGTGGACATATGGGTGTAAAAAGGACCCTACTGAAAATACGTGAGCGATTTTACTGGATCCATTGTCGTGAAGATGTGGAGGACTGGTGTCGGAAATGTACCAGTTGTGCGGCTGTGAAGGGACCCCAGACACGCAGCAGAGGTGCTTTGCAGATATACAACGTTGGAGCCCCGTGGGAACGGATAGCACTAGACGTGGCAGGACCATTTCCAGAAAGTGAAAACGGGAACAAGTACTTCATGATTGTCATGGATTACTTCACAAAGTGGCCAGAAGTCTTCGCCATTCCTAACCAGGAAGCTACAACAGTCGCAGATAAATTGGTTCAGGAGGTCTTCTGTCGTTTTGGAGTACCCTTGGAAATACACAGCGACCAAGGAAGGAATTTTGAATCACAAGTATTCCAGGAGACTTGTCGGCTGATGGGTACTCACAAGACTAGAACGACTTCCTACCATCCACAATCTGATGGAATGGTGGAGCGGTTCAATCAAACGTTGGAGAGATACCTGGCCAAGGTTGTGGAAAGCAGGCAAAGAGATTGGGATAAGCACATACAGCCATTTCTTCTGTCATACCGTAGTGCAGTTCACGAAAGTACAGCTGTGACACCAGCCTTCGCGAACTTTGGAAGGGAATTACGGTTGCCTGCTGATCTCATCACCGGAACCCCTCCTGATACTCCATGCAGTGTAACCGATTATGCAAATGACTTGCGTAACAAGTTGAACGATGTATATGAGCATATTAGGCAATCCGGCCAACAAATGTCTGAAAAGATGAAGACCCGATACGACCGGAAGACAAACAATAGAGGTTTCGACGAGGGGTCACTTGTGTGGTTGCATAACCCAGTGCGTAGCAAAGGGAAGTCTCCTAAATTACAAGCAAAATGGGATGGGCCATACCGAGTCGTGACCAGGATTAACGACGTCACCTACCGGATACAAAAGGGTCTACGTGGCGCGCCCAAGATTGTCCATGTTGACCGTTTGGCGCGATACAACGGGACTAACGATGCTCGGGACGAGCATGTCTAAGGAGGGGGCAGTGTTACGTCGATCGAATTGCGAGACCTATCTATGAGGTTCTCGAAAGTTCCACAAGGTTCTCGACAATTCTACTCAAGTTCGGTCAGGAAATTTCTAGAAAGTTCTACCCTGTTCTAGATGTTTCGAGATGGTTCTAGAATGTTCCAGAAGGTATGGGTTTACATCGAAGTCAAAGGATGTTTCCAGAACATTCGACCACCTTCTAGAAACATCTAGTGGGTCCGGCCGAGGTATAAAAAGGGGCGCCGATCGGCGACCGAGTCAGTCTGGTTTTGACTACGATCGAGGCAACTCGAAGCGAACTACAAGCGATATCTAAGTGAGTTCTACGTGTGATTAAGAGTGTGTATAAGTGTTAAAGTGTTGAGTAGTGTTTTGTGATTGTTTTAATTTGTGATTTGTCTGTGAATAAAGTTGTATTTGGTTTTAATTGGTGTTAATTAATTTATCCCAATACCCAGCTCGTAACAGTATTAACTTGCTAGCCTAGTTTATGAAATATTCAATTGGAAATACACTGTGTCTCACCTTAACACAGTAGCCAAAATAAGCAAATGTTGCGGCACGTAAGACGTATTTAACATCAATGGCGTATCCGAGCGCATGCAAGAGAGAAAAGCTCTCATACGGCGGCATTTATCATCTTGGGCAGTTCTGTAACAAGTTGAATAAAAATAACATTTATCATTTATCCAAAAGTGATGATTGCAATGCAAAGAGGTTTTTAGTAAACAATATTCATTACATCACATTGCAGTATTTCTATACTGAAGGAAAACTAATAATGAGCAAAATACCTAAAGATATAAGCTCACCCGAACCAAAGCCTTTGCACTGTTGGTACAGGCCATTCAAGAACAATTCCCGGCACCGTTTCAGGACTCTTCCCAGGGTTCACGCGGGAAAATATCCACTCTGATATTTGAACAGTGCAAGGACGATCAATATTCACTGAACTTGTTGAACCTTCCTCTAAAAAAAAAGCACACGCATCGTGAACCATCAATGTTACATAATTAAATTATAGTCCAGTTAATTAGAGACAAATAAAATCTCTGATAAAGCTAAATGTTTGGTTGGTTGGTAGACCTTGGGGTACACCAGTAAAATAAAGTGCCAAAGTCTCCATTATCCATGTGAAATAGTTATCAAAATATATTCAAGCCTAAAGCCTCATTTAGACGATGCAAGAACTCGAACGCGAGTTGCGTTACATTGCGGAATTTATAGGTAGAACAAATTCAGTTAATGAAACAAATGCCGCAATGTAGTGAAACACGCATACGAGTTGCTCCGTCTAAATGGCGCTTAATTATCTTTGTGCGTTATCTAAGCCACATTCAATTTTTGACAAGTTGCGTTCGGCGCTCGTGTTCTCCAACTTGGATTATTCATTGCGTTAGCATCATAATCGGAGTTTTTGTTATTTGAAATGTCTATTTTGACTGGACTTATATACATTATTAAAATCAGTAGGTTACCTTTGGCTTTTTGTGCCATAAAGCGGTGATGATGCATGTTATATAAAATTGCATACACATTTTGCCTGATAGGTCTAAAGAAATGATGAATAGAGGGAATTTCGCGGTGATTGTCATCCTCCATAAGCACAGGCAAGGTGACCTGGCGGTGTGTCAGTATCGATAGCATCTGAGGGTGCATGAGGCCGCGCGCGTGCCGCTCGGCACATGTACGTAACACTTCAGCTGGAGCCGGAGGGCAATTGTCTTCGTTTGGAACTTGCTTCAAACTCGGACGACCCTATGAACATACGATAAATAGTTATGCACAAATAACCGACCATATTAATTTATTAAATAAATAAGTGTCGAACATATCCAACTCTCCTATCGAATCTATCTATCGAAACTTTGACGAACCTATATTAACTGGAAATTAATAATAACAATCTTGGTTCCTATTTTTGGTTGGATCTTCAAAGTAACCAATCGACAACAACGAGCCTATCGACTCTTTAAGATGTCCAATTAGATTTAGTCATCAAAAACAAAGGAATGAGATTTGATTGATTTATTACATTTTATTTTTGGCCACATGCCAAAGGTTCATCAAAGTTCTAAGTATCTAAACTAGAACCGCATAAGTTGTATTTACATTTATCAAACCTAATGACTGAAACATATCAGACCTCTTTTTGAGTAGGTTGTGGTTTTTCATTTTTATCAGCTGGATGAACTATTTGCTGGTTGGCTGCACCCGTGTCTCCGGAGTCCAATGATACCGCCGCAAGTCCTTGCTGTATTTCAGAAGGTTTTTCTTCCATGCTAAAGTCGGCGTTAATTGACGCATTTGCTGTTGCCAATTTGTAGTCGTCCAAGCCTTTTTGCTGCAATTTATCGAGTTTGCAGTTTTCTAATTATCTGAAGTGCTTAGTGTAAATAACAAACGGGATGTAATAAAATACAAAAAGGGTGTGGGGGAATACAAAAAAATAAACTGTAAAAAATATGTCACTTGCACTTAGACAATAGATTAAAATTTAGAACTAGTGATCATGCAAAAATATCTGACGATATGCCAATGGATGCCAATGGTATTGATGACGATGTAAAAGGCGTGGATGACTATAGCAATTATACTTGATAGAATAAAATTATAAACCTCATGTTCAGACGATTCAGCAGCCAGTTTAGATGTGTCTAGGTCAGAAGGACTTGCCTGAGGGCTAATATCAGCTTTTTGATTTTTTTTGTTATTCTTAGGACGACGACCTGAAATTAAGAAACAGACTGATATTTTTTTTTGCATTTAGAATTGAATAAGAAAACTATAACAAATGAAATGAATATTTTCACAAATAATTATGAATATTGTTCTCACCAGATGCAGTTCTGTACTTCAAGAATCCATCTTTAGTACCATTCAAATAATATTGTACAGCTTGTTTCAGTTTGGCAGCTCGGAGATCATTAAGGTCACCAAATACATCGATGCATGCAGCATCTACATCAGATGAAGGCAATTCTCGGACATACTGACAAATGGCTTTTACTAGAGCTTCTGGAGGAACCTGCTTTTTTTGCGTGATTCCTAAACGTTTATAGAAATCAACAAGGCTTTGCTCAGAGAGGATGGTCCCACCAAGTAGTGCTGCCATTAGGCATAGCCGGTCCTGCGGTACCTCTAATACTTGTGTCAGCTCATGCACCATGTACTCCTTTGTTTCTAATGATGACTGTAATAAACAAATATATAAATAAGTACATTTCTTTTTATTTTAAACCACTCTGAAATGGCTGCGTCAGTCAAACACAAACCCTAGTGCATTGTTGAAAGTTAGTGGAGTATTTACACAAGGCTAATAAATTAGAGAGCCATTCCATTTGCCAAAACAATATCGGAATCATGTGAGTAGATATTTTTCTATTAAGGACTTTTATACTCAGGGCGCGATGCGACGCGATTCGTGCGATTTCGAGTCGATAAAGTCGATTGCCGATTTAAGTCGTACTAATGGAGCAATGCGATGCCATTCGACCATGAACTTCAAAAATCCACCTTACTACTACGACATAAAGGCGCTGCAAACAAAATACAAAAGGTGTCAGCAGTGACGAGTAGTCGCGCAATCGAATTTCGAACAGAGAATAAATTGCATTGTTATGTGATCGTGGCATTGTCATTAGCACATACATGCAATTCGATATCGAGCAGATCTGTAAGCGATATCGTCAATACGTGCGACTCCATTAGCAAACACTAGCGATTATCCATAAGTAATTTTTTTTTATCCGGACGCTTGTGTGATATCTGACCGATATCGTCAATCGATGCCATTCGATATCGCATCACGCCATGAGTAAAGTCCCTTAGGCAGTGGTCCGACCGCCGACGATGAACGAGTAACGAGTAGAACTATACCTACACTCTAAACAAAGTTGGCGATCGGCGAGAAGCGAGTGTAGTTTCGATAAACTATCGAAACTACACTCGCTCAGCCGTCACCCGACAGCGAGTGTTCAAGTGCGACGAGCGATTACTCGCGCTACTCGCCCGCGGTCGCTTGTATGTGACATTTCATTCACTGTACCGAACGCGAGCAACGAGTGAGTGAGCATCGCTGAGCGAGTTAATTTTTAAAATCTCGTCGCTCAGCAGACAGAACGAGTAAAACGAGTCGTTGCCGGCAGTGTGAACACAGAGAGCAACTATTAATATATGCATCTCTTTTGTTTACACGGAATGTTTTTTTTCTTTTATTGTAGATAGGTTCGCGTTTGACCACTATCTCGCCTGATGGTAAGCGAAGATGTGGTCGACGGTGAAGCACGCTTGCCTAGAAGTAACCTGTTCACTCTTGACTTGAAGACCCCAAGGTTATAACTGTCGGAAAATACATATGGCGGCAAGGAATTCCACTCCTTAGCTGTGCGTACAATAAAGGTATTGGCAAAACGCTTTGTACGCACCGGAGGGATGTCCACCAGGATGGCGCATTGCCGTACGTCTTGTAGTCCGATGATGGAAAGGGCTAGGCGGAATCAGGTTGTGCAGTTCCATCGCACTCTCCGAAATGCAACCGATAAAAAACCGACAGGCTGGCCACACGGCGTCGATGTTCAAGGCTCTAGAGCTCTGCATCGACCAGAGCATCGTTACCGATTAGCCTCTTGGCCCTTTTATCAATAGACTCAAGGGCGTCTAGTTGGTACTTGGCGGATCCATCCCAAAGGTGAGAGCAGGACTCCATGCATGACCGAACTCGTGCTTTACATAAATTAAGCAGCTGTTCAGGCGTGAAGTACTTTCTCACCTTGGAGAGGATCCCCAACTTTTTCGCGGCCCACTGAGCCTTTGCCTCAATGAATAGACCGAAATGTACATCTATTGTGCATTTTTTGAGAGAGAAAATCGCCGAGAGTTACTCGTTCTCTCGCCATTGGTCGGAGCACTGCCTTAAAGATCTTCTTATTCATTTTTTTTTGTTTCTCCATAAAAAACGTGAGTTTGACGACCAAGTTTCGTGCATATTTTAATAATTCAAATCGCACGTAGGGTTATGCTAATGACCGACGCGATGCAACTCGACAGTGTACTACGAAAATCCACCTTACTACTTATGATATAAAGGCGCTACCAACTAAAAACAAAAGATGTCACCAGTGAGGTAGTAGATTTGTGCAATCTTTCGCACAAAAAATCGTGCTTTGTCATTAGCACGTAATATAAATAATTGGCCACTTTAAAACTTAGCAGGTGAGCAATATTTTTAAACAAATATAAGATTAATCCATTCCTAAAAAATCATAAAACATTTTGTTTTTGGATGAATGTTATATTTTGTAATTTGAAAAGCCCTTTTCCTTATTCAGAATGAATCCATCCATACCCACATAAGTGAGCTCATTATCTTGACATTTTATTAAAGAATTATTCGAAATAATTTAATTATTATACTTTTAATACTTAACTAATTTAGCATTTTTACTTTTTTTCAGTATCTAGTAAGGACAACAAGATTTAACAACCATATTCCAAGGAAATAATATATAATAAAAAAAAAGTTTCTTTGACAAGTCAAAGAAACTTTATTTATTCTTAAACTGATTTCCCAATCTTACCCTGTATGTAAGCTTCAGTTGTGAAGAGCTGAAGTATCTTGGAGGTTGAAATGCTATGTATTCACCAGAGCAACCAACAAGTCCAGCATAAGTTTTCTCTCGGCACAGGCCAACAACTTCTTGGCAATGATCATCAGAAGACACCATCTATTGAAAAGCAATTGTGAAATCATTTGTTAAATGTTTCAAATTAAGTAGTTTAACATCTTTTATGTATTACTAAGTACCAGTGTAGGGCGTAGTTAACTACTTTTTTGTAATCTGATTACTAACTACGATTACAAGTAGTTAACTACATGTAATCGTAACTACATGTAATCGTAACTACATGTAGTTATGATTACTTTTTCTAAAAGTAGTTATAACTACATGTAGTTACGATTACATGTAGTTACGATTACATGTAGTTACGATTACATGTAGTTACGATTACATGTAGTTACGATTGCATGTAGTTATGATTACATATAGTTATGATTACATGAAAGTGTAGGAGAAGGAGGTGAAAGAGAAGGCGAAAGAGGGGGAGGAGTAGGAGGGTGGCAATAGCTTTACGTCGGCAGTCCCCGAGTTCCACACGATTTATTTTTCTTTTTTTAGCGAAGTAATATCAAATTAATTCTGCCACTCAGGGCCGGGACGGGAGGGACTGTCAGACATGTACTGGCTAAAATTCACGGTGATCCTTCAATAGCCCTTTACGTTCCAGGGTCACGACGGGTAACTGATGAGACAGTCCCACGACCCCAGCAGGCTTTGGCCCACTAAGGGGGCCATCAGATTGCTGACAGCTTTTGGAGGCGCGCGTGGAACACGACTCGCCTTCGACCCGGGCTTGGTCCTTGGTCGGACGGCGAGCTACCCATCACTCACCGTCCGCAAGCCCGCTCCGCCGCTGTGCCCTCTGCTGATCAGAGGGACACGCGTTGGAGCATCCACACGACAGGCTATTCGCATACGGGCAAAGAGACCACTTAGGCACACAGTGCCTAAGGAAGAGTTTTTGACCGCATCCCAGGGTGCACCGGCCCGAAAAACTGGTCTTCCCCCCGGACGTATCCGAGAGGGAACTCCAGTCCACGGGCGCACGTGGAGGTTTCCTGTCATAGCACCCCGATCCAGGCGTCTTAGATAAATCGGAGAAAATATACACTTGCCGATACACGAAACGGACAGAGCGCACCCGCTCACCTCCCGCCCCGCCCCGCCACACCTGAGCGACACATTACAGCACGGTGTCCAGATTCTTTAACTTTTTATAGATAACATTGAGACGTGATAACTCGATATTTTTGTATTGAGTGATACAAAAAGAAAAATAGTGACGCAGTTACAACCCATCTAGGTGTAAAGTTATTATTATCTATACAAATTAATCAAGCTCAAACATAAGAAAGCTGCTGTGAATCGTTGAGGTTCCATCGACTATCTGAAGAGAACTGATCATGGAGCCGAGATCCATGATCAGATCTCTTCAGACCTTTATCAAATAGTAGTGCTTTGAAATACTTAATGAAATAAAAACTTTTTCCAAAAAAATGTGACCGCCTTCAAAAACAACCACAAAAAAGTGTAAAATAACCTAAAAAACTTTTGTTTCGGAAGTCGGTGACTTTTTTAAGGTTCCGTAGTCAACAAGGAACCCTTATAGTTTCGCCATGTCCGTCCGTCCGTCCGTCCGCAGTTTAGCTCAGACGCACAGTACTATAGAGCTGTAATTTGGTGTAAATATACGGATTTGTTGTGCCTAAAAAGTGGTAAAATAAAATCTCGTAAAATATTTTTTTTTAGGGTACCTCCAGTACTTACACGTAAAGTGAGGATTTTTTTTTTCTCGCGTACCCCTTAGTGTGGGGTATCATTAAATAGGCCTTTAAAAAATAATGATAGTTTCCATTAACAATTTTTTGATAAAAAAATTCGTTTGTGAAATATTAAGCTTTAAAGTGCTAAATTTTGCTCGATTCGAGTGTCCCCCCCCTCTACCAGCTAAACGGTTATGTTTGGGGGTGTGAAAAAATTCACAATAGTAGTACATATAACGAAGTTTAAAAGAAAATTATCATGACTAAGTAGGCTTTACAACTTTACGAGTAGTAGTCGACCAACTTATAAAATGTACTTGATATCATATTTTCTTAAACAAAATGTATCGGAGACAACTGCAAATGTAAGTTTGTCAACTTTATTTTTACAGCTTTTATAGGTATGTTTTTTTGGGGATAGGTAGGTTTTTATCGTCAACTATTTTTAACTAAATTCAAAAAAAGGAGGAGGTTCTAAATTCGTTGTAATCTTTTTTCTTATGTATTTTCCCCGATTTCTCAAAGACTCCTGGACCGATTTTGAAAATTCTTCTTTTTAAAATTAAATTCAGCGAATCAGTTTAGTTAGTTCGCATACGTATTTTGATGGGCAACTACGGAACCCTACACTGTGCGTGGCCCGACACGCACTTGGCCGGTTTTTTTAATAATTTCATTGTCTCATTTGCCACCGACTTCCGAAAGAAAAGTTTTTTAGGTTATTTTACACTTTTTTGTGGTTGTTTTTGAAGGCGGTCACATTTTTTTGGAAAAAGTTTTTATTTTACTCTTTTTAGTTTAAATATTCAACCAAAATACTTGTCAAATACATCATTTTCTTACATGCGCACTAGAATTTTGTAATCCGTAGCACCGGTAATAACATCGTTAACATCTCTTTCATTCCCTATCTCAAAAACTACTGAACCGAATTTGATGAAACTTGCAGTATTCCCTAAGTTGAACGCTACCCAGTACAACAAAAAAAGAATTACTTAAATCGGACTTGTAGTTCCGGAGATATGCGAGGAAAAACAAAATTTTCTTACTTGAGGAGTTGTACCTTCCATCATCAGCTCAGCTACATTAGATGATGATTTCCATACGCAAGTACTTGAATTACTTCATAAGATTTGCGAAAAACTATGTGTCAGTTAATAAAATTTGAGGGTTGCCCTCGATTTCTCCAAGATCCAATCATCAGATCTTGAAATGGTGACAATGGGACCACACGGGAAGCACCAGCTTTCGAATAAAAAAAGAATCATGAAAATCGGTTCACCCAGTCGCTAGTTATAAGGTAACAAACATAAAAAAAAAAAAAAAAAAAATACAGTCGAATTGATAACCTCCTCCTTTTTTTGAAGTCGGTTAAAAAACATACAAATGCACTGTAGCCCCTTCGATTTTTGAAAGTTCCTCATGATTTCTCTGGTCTTCCATCATCAAATCTTATTTTTATATCATAGGACCGCCGTTAAAATATCTTCTTTCCAACAAAAAAAGAATCATGGAAATCGGTTCATAAACGACGCGTAACGTGAAAAAACAAAAAAAAGCCTAATACGGTCAAATTGAGTAACCTCCTTTTATAAAAGTCGGTTAAAAATATCTGTGGAGTTGTGTTCTATTAAAAATAGAAAGAGGAACGACAGACATAAAATCCGCACAACACCACTATCTACATACTAAAAAAATACTCTGTATGAAAATGTAGTTAAAAAAAGTAATCACGTAATCGTGATTGCAACTACAATTTGTAGTTAGTAATCACGATTCCTAACTACATTAAGTAATCGAGAAATGTAGTTACGATTACTAACTACAAAATGTAGTTAGGAATCGTGATTACATTTCTCGATTACTTAATGTAGTTAGGAATCGCGATTACTAACTACAAAATGTAATCGTAGTTAGTAATCAGTAGTTTGATTACAAAATGCCCAACTCTGCTAAGTACTTACTATTGGGATGTTTAAATATCTTAGTGCTGTTCTGAGGCAGGAATGTAGTCCCATAGGCGGTACCCACCATACTTTAGGAGGAGGAGTGCCTTTTGTTGCGATGTGGCGCAGTACCTGTGTAAGCCAGTTATTTATTCAGCATGAACATACAACATAACAATTACAGTCGAAAAAAAAATGTTATCATACACAAGAAAAGAAACATTTTATTTACATTTTAATAATTATAGAAATTAATCACTCTATGGATTTGAAGAATCTAAATGATATCATAAAAGTTCAACTTAATTATCTTAGAGAAATGATGCTACCTTCATTGAGGGTGAGTTATGAATTTTAAGATTGTATATATTTTTTCAACTTTGATGTTCAATATGAGTAATAGCACAGCACCTACCAAACTATTGGAAGACTATTTTATTACTATTTTAATATTAAACTCAATTACAAGATTGCACACTTACAGAATTGACCCTCTGGCGATATGTAGCTTGAGTTTGTATCCAATGATGTGGCATGGCAGGAGGAGCAGGGTGTGCACCATTGAAGCACACACATAAGGCAACTTGATGTTCAGCAAGAGCCTGGGCAAGTGTAGTCAAAAATTGGACACAGCGTGCCCACTGGCCTCCACATGCCCAATCTGTAAAGAGTCATAGTTTGAACATATCTTTGGTTTCAAGTGTTAAAACTGTTTTAACAAACATAGAATGGATTAAGCCATAATTTGAGGAGTATTTATTATATTGATCTAATCCAAGCTTCTAAGTTAAAATTTTTATCTAGCTAGCAATTTTTAACAAATATTTCTATTAATTATTTTGGTTTCAAGAAATGACTTTCACTTTATTTTTATGGTATGAAATGCTTACCTGAGAAGTATCCTCCGTACAAGCGATCTAAACATCCTTCCGCGTCGAGAACCAAGCGGAACCCGCCGGCATGATTTCTAGCTATTCGGAATAAATCAACTCCAACACCCTCGTTTTCTAGAAACGTTTGAAGATCTTGTATACCCATTGCTCAAATAAACGATGTAATTATTCGATCGAACACGTTCGTCACGTTAAAGTAGTAGCCTGGAAGAGAAAAAATATTTATGAATGACGGTAAGCACTATGTCGATAATTTTCACCAATCAGGTAACATTATAACAAAATACAGGATACAATACGATTAAATGTTCATCAGATTTACAATCCGATAGAAATAAGTCTAAAATGAAGTATATTAGCGAGATACGAAAGTTACCGGCACGTAGTTGGCGAAGGTCAAATTAGTTAAGATCAATTTGTAAATCTGAATGGAAAAAGTTATACATTTACGGAAACTAAAACACACAGTGGAAATAAGAAAAAACTGTCCAACCTTATTAAAAAACCATACCAACAGAGGATTACGATAGGCGTAAGTTAAAAACGGAAGCCATTTGTAATTTTTTTTTTCGAGCCGAATGTCAAATAGGCGAGCTAGAGTCTGTGTTCGAAAGAAAAGATTTCAAATCGATTTATGTATGAGTCGATTTTAGCACTTTATTAGCCCCCATTCGCACGAGCGCGACCGCTTTTTTTCTGGCGTTGGTAAAGCACCGCACAAGCACCGAGATAGAACAAAATAATGCAATCTCATGTACAGAATACAGATTGGCAAATTAGAGTAGAAAACCGGAAGTCGCCACTGTGCTCTCGCTACCAGGCACTTTGAATGACTTAATTTTTTATTTTTTCACTTATTTCTTTTGTTTTATGAGACAATATTATATCTGACAAACCTGAGTTCTTTGATTACATCAAATATCAAAGATTTTAAAACGTTGTCAGCAAACAAACATATTAGTTCCGTTTCAAGACGTTCTGGCCAAGCTGTATCTGTACACAAGTCAGCGCTACGTTTTTTTTTCATACAGTATTCTAATCATAATGTGCGCCTTCCGGCTTCACAGGAGGATATCAAGGGACCTGTAACATGGACATCCTGAATCCGATAAAAAGCGGCATCAAAGCACTTCAACAAGTTTTAAACAGCTTGGCCAGAACGTTTTGAAAAGGAACTAAACTTTCTGTTTGCTGACAACGGTTTTAAATAATAATAATAATAATCCTCAAGAGCCCTGACCACCGGCAGCCCGGACCCTGTTCCCGACGCTGGTGGACTGCTATTTTTTATATTTTTAAATGTTTTTAGTTTGTTTTTTATAAAAATATTTAAAAATTTAATTAATAAGTGTAAAAAAAATAAAAAAAAAATAATAATAATAAAAAGGGGGCAATCACTATCAGCCCCCAAGACGTAGCTTGTGCAGTCCATCCGCTGCCTAACTGGAAATCCCCAGGGCCGGATGGACTGCACAATTTCTGGATCAAGTGGTTTAAAAGATCACACGTTCGCTTGGCATCCCAGTTCCAATTAGCCTTAGAGTCAGGGTCGTTGCCCCAATTCTTGACAACACGAGTGACCCACCTGCTCCATAAATCGGGTAGTACTGCGGAACCCAAAAATTATAGACCGATTACTTGTCTACCAACGGTCTATAAAGTTCTTACATCCATTTTGAGAGTTAAAATCAATCAGCATATTGTGACTAACTCTATCATATCTGCCTCTCAAAATGGATGTAGGAACGGGTCCCGTGGTACTAAGGAGCTCCTCCTCATTGATATGGCCATTAGCCAACAGGTTCGCCGCTCCCGAAAAGATCTGTCCGCATGTTGGATAGATTATAAGAAGGCCTATGACTCGGTACCCCATACATGGCTCATGAGGGTGCTGGAGTTATATAAAGTTGATGTAACTCTACGTACCTTCCTGTTGTCGTGTATGTGGACCTGGAGAACAGTCCTTCGCTATCCAGGATGTCGACAGATCCGAGGTAGCGGCGAACCGATAAGGATTGAGCGCGGGATATTCCAGGGTGATAGTCTGAGTCCTTTGTGGTTTTGTCTGGCGTTGAACCCGCTCAGCACATTGCTGGAGGGTTCGGGGCTAGGATATCGGTTGAAGAGAGGTGGTCAGGTCATATCTCACCTTCTTTACATGGATGATCTGAAACTCTTTGCCCCCAACAACTTGCAACTGATGAAGCTACTGAAGGTACACCTTCTTTACATGGATGATCTGAAACTCTTTGCCCCCAACAACTTGCAACTGATGAAGCTACTGAAGGTAACAGAAACTTTCAGTAGCGACATCGATGGAATTTGGTGTGGACAAATGTGCAGTCATGCATGTGAAGAGAGGGGAGATTATGGAATCAGAGGGAACTCAACTCTCTGATTCCATACACCTTAGATCCCTCTCTTCAACAGAGACCTACAAATATTTGGGTATGTCGGAAGCATTAGGCATCAATAACGCTGACATGAAACAATCGTTGAAAGAGCGCTTCTTTGGCCGTCTGAATAAGGTACTTTACAGTCTTTTGTCAGGTGGCAATAAGGTGCGCGCTTTCAACGGTTGGGTCATGCCCGTGTTGATGTATTCTTTCGGCATACTCAAATGGACTCAGACGGAACTTGACGCCCTGGATAGAAGAGTCCGTTCACTGCTGACTGCAAATCGGATGCATCACCCACGGTCGTCGGTGATGAGACTGTATATCCCACGGAAGTGCGGGGGTCGTGGCTTTTTAAATGCTAAGACCCTGCACAACCGTGAGGTATGCAGTCTCAGGGAATATTTCCTAGAAACCGACGTGGGGATGCACCGAGATGTGGTCACGGTGGATAAGGGTCTTACTCCGCTCTCCTTGGCTAACGAGAACTGGCGCAAACCTAAAGTTTTGGACACTAATGATCGTAAGGAGGTATGGCAAAGCAAGGAGCTTCACGGACGCTATTACCGGGCACTACATGGTCCCGATGTAGACTTTCTAGCGTCCGTATCCTAGCTACGCTTCGGTGACCTATTTGGGGAAACTGAAGGTTTTGTCTGTGCAATTATGGACGAAGTTATGTTGACAAATTACTACCGGAAATACACTGTGAAGAATGGCACGGTTGACATATGTCGGGCATGCCACCGTCCTGGAGAATCTATCCGACACATTATTTTTGGGTGTTCTAGTCTAGCTAACGGAGAGTATTTGCATAGACACAACCTCGTGGCCAGGATTATCCACCAGCAACTTGCTTTGAAGTACAACCTTGTGGAATCGGAAGTGTCTTACTATAGGTATGCGCCCGACCCAGTTCTCGAAAATGGCAATATCTCGTTGTATTGGGATCGACCTATCATCACTGACAGGACTATTGTTGCCAATAAACCTGACATTGTGGTGATAGATCGATCGGAGCGTCGCGCAATGATTGTTGATATTACGGTCCCGCATGATGAGAACCTCCTGGTTGGAAACCTGTTCCTGGTGCTGGTGGAATGCTATTTTTTATATTTTTAAATGTTTTTTGTTTCTTTTTTATAAAAAAATATTTAAAAATGTAATTTATAAGTCTAAAATTAAATAAAGAGAATAATAATATTTCACAACTATCACATAACGCCATCTAGTCCCAAGCTAAGCAGAGCTTGCGAAATCTTTGATATTTGATGTAAACAAAGAACGCAGGTTTGTTAGATTTATTGTTGTGCCATAATATACGTAATAAGCGAAAAAAAAAAATTCAATCAAAGTGCTGGTAGCGAGAGCACAGTGGTGACATCCAGTTTTCTATCTACAGCTTGACATAAAAATGTAGAAAACCGGAAGTCATCACTGTCTTCGCGCTACCAGCACTTTGAATGATTTTATTTTATTTTTTTCACTTATTACGTTAGTTTTATGGTACAATAATAAATCTAACCAACCTGCGGTCTTTGTTTACATCAAATATCAAACATTTTAAATCTCTGTCAGTAGTAAAAAAATTAGTTCCGTTTCAACCCGTTCTGGCCAAGCTGTACTCTAATTTGCCAAGCTATAAGTTTTATTTTAGTTAGGGCTGATTTTTCAATAGCCAGATAACCTATAACTGAGGAATTATAACGGTTTGATTTAATTTTCTATACAGCTTGGCCAGAACGGGTTGACACGTAACAGCCTCTCTACATAGTTTGTGCACGTAACTAAAAATTTTATTTCTGACAACGTTTTAAAATCTTTGATATTTGATGTAAACAAAGACCGCAGGTTTGTTAGATTTATTATTGTGCCATAAAACTAACGTAAAAAGTGAATAAAAATAAAATAAAATCATTCAAAGTGCTGGTAGCGCGAAGACAGTGATGACTTCCGGTTTTCTACATTTTTATGTCAAGCTGTAGATAAGCTATCAGACTCATCAGTTAGAGGTTATCTGGCTGTTGAAAAATCAGCACATAATCGACTAATATTCAATGAACCTGATTTTTAAATAATGACATTTTGTTATTCTTGGATGAATCCAATGAATCTGTCATCTTGTCAAAAATTTTTAGTCTATGTGTATTCAGTGAAGGAGTAATTTGTATTGGTTGATTTGCTTTTTGTATTGGGGCGTTGTAAAGTCCCAAGCTGGAAATTATATTATTTCACTGTAATAATAATTCTATAGAAGATGGGACATTAGCATGGGAAAGTTGCTACCAATTTATACATGTTGGAGCGAATAAAAACTGACTCTAAAGCAACTGTTGTATCCAAGATGTTTTAGAGTTGTAACAGCACATAAATCAGTATTTAGAATTTTGAATAGATTTCAAAGTATATTCTATTTCTAAAACTAAGTAATGCCGGAGCAAAGTAATGATTATCGTGTTGTAGTTTTTGGTGCGGGTGGCGTTGGCAAAAGTTCTCTAGTGCTTCGATTTGTGAAAGGAACTTTCAGGGAATCTTACATACCTACCATCGAGGATACCTATAGACAGGTAACATGGTAACATTATACTATGTTTGATATTTGTATTTGATTGTTTACACGGTTTCTAGTTATATTGAGTAAGAATAAGAAACAAGTCAAGTTTTGTGAAAGAATTTCATTAAATCTCACACTGCTATTGCATTTTTTTTCTTGCTGACTCAACTCACTAGCTGATCCATAGTAAAAAAGCAAAGCTAATAGTATTGTAATTAAGTAATATTCTTATCTAAACATAGCCAATGTAAATATATCTTTTGACATTGGAGATTTATCTTACTATATAAAGATAAGAAAGTTCACTATCTCCAGCCATAACATATAAGCGGCAAATTTTCGGGCACAGCAGTCTATACTTATTACTTTTAATATTATAAAGCTGAAGAAATTGTTAGTTCAACATGCTAATCTCAGGAACTACTGTTTCTTATCGAATGAAAAAATATTTTTTGTTTTGCTTAGTGCATTTTATTGAGGAAGGCTATAAAGCATCACCATACCACCAATAGGAGCGGAGTAGCATGAATGAAACCTCAGGGAACAGCTAGTTTTAAAAAAGTCCTCTAATTATATTCTTGAGTAATAAAATGTTTTCTTTCTAGGTTATAAGCAGCAACAAGACAATATGCACATTACAAATAACAGATACAACTGGATCACACCAATTCCCTGCTATGCAAAGACTTTCAATTAGCAAGGTAAATTTATTGATTGAATAAGATGAAAATCATGCACTTTTGTATTTTCCCAGAACTATAAATGAACAAATCTAGAATAAATTCATTTTAGGATTAGCTCTAGAAACCAGTAAATAAAATAAGACAGCATATCCTACAAGAATCAATAAGACAACTAGCATCAAGTCACTTTCTGACATTTTTTTTATTAATTATTTATTATCTTTACATATAATAAAATCGTAGAGTTGTCATTCCTGTACATTGAATATTTTTTTCTTTTTGTATTTTTTTCGAGATAAGGGATCGATTCTGATGCCAAATCAACTTTTTTTTTCTTTCGAAATTTTTTATGTTTTTTTGATTTGATCTATCTCTTAAACTACTGTAAAGTTGCCGATCAAATTTTCCTCAAATATTCCTAATAATATGCTTCTGTTGATAGGCTATGTATCATTACGCTATTTTTCCTGGGAGATAAGCAATTTTAAATTTTGTTGTTTTTATCTGTTTGTTTTTAGTTGGAAGCTAAACCACTGGATATTATTTAGTCAATTTTTCCCCAAATATTCCTTAAACTGCTCTTCTATTAATAGGATATGTATAATTACGCTATTCCCTTTGGGGGATTAGCAATTTTATAATATGTTGATTTTCAGTCATTGTTGACATTTGTATAAGAACCGCTATTTGAAAACACTGTCAGCGTACTAGCCAGTCTGGTTGGTATCCTGCTTGACTTTCGTGCAAGGGGTCTCTGGATCAAATCTCGCTGTTTCTTTTTTTCACTTTTTGAGTTTTCTTATATTTGTCCTGAGAGTTTCAAATAATTAAAAAAAATGTGTATACTTTTATTTCAATATTATTCGCGATTTTAAATTATTACTATTTTTTTTTCAATAGTTTTCTAGGATATAAATATACACTGATTTAAATTGTAGGTAGTAAGTTGGATATTTTTTTAAATTGTAATTGTTTCGAGGTGTGGAATTTTAAAGATTAGAAAAAAATGTGTTTATTTATGTTTTGAATTGGTGTTCAAACCAGTGCATAGATTCTGTTTTAATTAGGTTGTAATCATCGAGTCAGATAATTAGTTATTTTTTAGGTATCACGCGGAATGCTAAAGGGAGAAGAGCAATGCTATCGTACGTTCAATTTGCAGCGATACTGTAAATCAACCCAAAAATGATAGTCTAATGTTTAAAATAAACACGGTTCTTTGAAATTAATGTCGCTCAAATAAGGACGATTCCTATGCAAACTATGTACCTAGATATAACATTATTGATCTAATTGATCTAAACTAATAATAAAAATGCAAGTATGTTTGTTTTTTACCTTTTCACGCATTACTACCTACTAAATCGATCGTCCCAAAATTTAGCATATACGTTGTCAGGAGTATAGACACGGATATAAGGTATCTTACATCCTGAATAACAGAAGAGAGCTGTTGCCGAGAAAACAATTACGTTCATATTCCAGATGGCGCCACACGATCCGTATTGTTTCTCAAATTCTAAAATAACGCAAGCGAAGCCGCGGGCAAACACTAGTGATACATAATTTTGTACTTATTTTAAGTACTTGTTTATGTTGGCTTATGGTATAGTTATTTCATTTTACGAGAAAAAATAGTGCCTAAATGTATTACAAATAGACGATGAAATGTTTAATTCACATTTTTATTTATTTACAGGGACATGCATTTATATTGGTGTACTCTGTGAGCAGCCGACAATCATTAGAAGAACTAAAGCCAATATGGCAAACAATAAAGGAAATAAAAGGTACAGAGCTTCCAAATATACCAGTAATGCTGGCAGGTAACAAATGTGATGAAAGTCCAGAGATAAGGGAAGTCTCTGCATCAGAAGGACAAGCCCAGGCTCAAGAATGGGGCATTTCATTCATGGAAACATCGGCTAAAACAAACCACAATGTTACCCAACTCTTCCAGGTATTTATTTTCTTGCTTCTTTTCCTCGTCACTATATTGTTGCATAAGCAATAGAAGAAAAGTAGACAGGGTGAATTTCTCAAGTGGTTGTGGGCTGTTTTGTTTTTCAAGTTCCTGAACTGAGGTTCAGGAAATTGATAAAAACTTTTTCTAAAAAAAATGTGACCGCCTTCAAAACCAACCACAAAAAAGGGTAAAATAACCTACGAAACTTTTCTTTCGGAAGTCGGTGACTTTTTTTATTAATTTCATTGTCTTTTTTGCCACCGACTTCCGAAAGAAAAGTTTCGTAGGTTATTTTACCCTTTTTTGTGGTTGGTTTTGAAGGCGGTCACATTTTTTTTAGAAAAAGTTTTTATTTTACTCTTTTTAGTTTAAATATTCAACCAACATTCTTGTCAAATACATAATTTTCTTACATGTGCACTAGAATTTCGTAATCCGTAGCACCGGTAATAACATCGTTAACATCTCTTTCATTCATTCTCAAAAACTACTGAACCGATTTTGATGAAATTTGCAGTATTCCCTAAGTTGAACAATACCTAGTACAACAAAAAAAGAATTACTTAAATCGGACTTGTAGTTCCGGCGATATGCGAACACGAACATAATTTTCTTACTTGAGGAGTTGTACCTTCCATCATCAGCTCAGCTTCATGAGATGATGATTTCTATACACAAATACTTGAATTACTTCATAAGATTTGCGAAAAACTATGTGTCAGCTAATAAAATTTGAGGGTTGCCCTCGATTTCTCCAAGATCCAATCATCAGATCCTAAAATGGTGACAATGGGACCACACGGGAAGCACCAGCTTTCGATTGAAAAAAGAATCATGAAAATCGGTTCACCCAGTCGCAAGTTATGAGGTAACAAACATAAAAAAAAAAAAAAAAAAAAAAAAAAAAATACAGTCGAATTGATAACCTCCTCCTTTTTTTGAAGTCGGTTAAAAAATAAAACAGTGTTGGGCTTGATTTTGATGTGTACTAGAATTAATGCATTATTTAAATAAAAGTGCTTGACTGTGCACAGGTGCAATTTTTTGTTTCAAACCAGATCTTAAGCGGCTCGTGTTTTTAGTCTTCTGAAATTTTATGGTTGTACTTCCATTAGGGTTCTTGCCAGTTGGTTGGGATGTCTACATATTCGTTTAGTGGATGTTTGTAGGCAGTCTTTGATTTCTCCTCGAACAGTTTTTATTTTCAAATCGTGATGAATGTGAGTATTGGTCATGTACCATGGTGCCCCAGTTATCATTCGTAGAGTCTTTGACTGGAAACGTTGTAGAATTTCTATATTACATGTGAATGCTGCACCCCACAGCTGCAAGCCATAAGTCCAGATAGGCTTAAGGATACATTTGCACAACAAAAGTTTGATTTCCAGAGTAAGCTGGGACTTACGACCTATGAGCCAATAAAGCTAGCTAAGTTAATTGCTGGTCAACAGCTTTTCTTTTAGTTGATATATGCTTTTTCTAGGTAAGTCATCTATCCAGATAAACTCCCAAATATCGAACATCATCTGACTGAGGCATTTTTATATGGTTAAGTTCAACTTCTGGGCAGGTATCCCATCTTAAAGTAAAAGTGACATGAACCTATTTAGTTTCATTCGCTTTTATGCGCCAATCTTTTAACCATTTAGTGATATGATTTAGGTTGTTTTTTGAAGCGCCATCAGCAGTTTCGTCAATTGCGAGCACTGCGGTTTCGTCAGCGAAAGTCCCAGTGAGTACATCTATCGTATTTGGTAGGTCTGAGGTATACACAAGATAGAGCATTGGGCCCATCACACTACCCTGTGGGACACCTGCTTTTATCGCGCAGAGGTTTGGGAAGCTATTACCATATTTGACGTGGAAATGTCTTTCACTAAGATAAGCCTTTATGAAGAGTTAGTAATTTATGGGTAATTTTTTACGGATTATGTACAAGAGTCCGTCGTGCCAAACTCGATCGAACGCCTGAGAAATATCCAGAAAGGCAGCAAAGCAGTATAATTTATTTTCGAAGGCGTAGTTGATTTTTTCCACAAGTCTATGTACTTGCTCAACTGTTCCATGGGCCTATCTAAAGCCAGATTGGTGTTCTGGTATTAGCTTAGCAGCTGCGATTTCTGGAATCATACGATTGAGTACAAGTATTTCTAGCACCTTAGATGGAATTGGAAGGAGACTTATTGGTCTGTGGGATTTAACGTCTGTAGGGTCTTTTCCAGGCTTTGGAATAAGTATTATTTCTGCAACTTTTCACTGCGTTGGCACGAAATTTCTTTTCAGGCATGCATTGAAGATTTAAGTTATAAGAATGTGATGCCAACATCTGGTAACTCTTTCAGGATTCTAGCTGTAATCAAATCGTACCCAGGCGCCTTGTGGATGCTAAGTCTTATGATGGCGTATAATACTTCTATTTTGGTGAATTTCTTAATGGGTAACTCCATCTGGTATGGCTGGCCCAGTACAGATTGAATTTCTTCAATTTTGCTCGATCCACTATCATCCTTTGCACTATCAACACTTGATAAGTGATGAGCAAATATTTCGGCTCTTTCATTCATCACTTTTTGCCCAAGTACCATCAGGTTTTTTGATGGGAGAACTGTGTATTATTGGGCTCTTGAGTTTCTTTGTGGTTTTCCAGAGAGAGTAATCTGTGTTTGGTGTTGCGTCTAGACTTCTCAGATAGTTTTCCATGCCTTTTTTTCTGTATATTGCGAGGGTTTCCTTGATCAGGATATTTTGTTTCTTGCCACAGTTTTCTGGTTTGACGTTTTTCTTTCACCAATTCCAATGTATTTTTCGGGTAATAAAAGTCATTTTGCGAAATTCGATCAATAAGAGGTTGTTTTTGGGGTTGAGAGTTTGTATGAATCTCTGTTATTATAAGTGCGAGGAGTCTCACATTTTGCATCGGGTTCCTTTAGAGGACCTAGATGCACACCATGGCGGGATTTTTCGAAATTCGACCCCAAAGAGGTTTGTTTTTGTGTTTGATATTTTGTATGAAACTTTTTTACTTCAAGTGCTAGGCGTCTCGAATTTGCGAGGGCTTCTTTTAAAGATGTAAATGCTCACAAAGACGGTTTTGGGAAATTCGACCCCTAAGGGGCTTTTTCGGGGTTGATAGTTTGAAGAGTCAATTTTTGCATAGAGATTCTTTTTTGGACGTAGTTGCGGGTGTTTTGTGGAAATGGACCCAAGGGGTTGATATTTTGTAGTTATGACTTCGTTTCTACGAATGCTAGGAGTATTAAATTTTGCAAGGTTTTACTTTGATGACGTAAATGCACACCAATGCACTATTTTCTGAAATTCTACACCTAAGGGGTTGACAGTTTGTTTGAAACTTTGTTGCTACAAATGCTAAGAATTTCAGCATGGGGTATGTTTTAGGACCTAGGTTCTACTTCTATATCTACTAAGACGGAATTTTACAAAATTCGACCCCTTTAGTCTTTGGTCTTTGTAATTAGAGAACCCAACATTGCAGGGGGGTTCTATTTAGGATGCAGGTTCTCACTAAGAGAGGATGATACGAAATTCGACTCCTAAAAGTTTGTATTGGTTCATGGTTGTTGTTGATAGTTAAGAGTCTTTTTGCATTGGGATTATTTTTAGGACCTAGGACTAGACTTATGACGGAATGTTGCGGGTCGAAAGATTTTTTGTTGAATATTTATTTAGTTTTTCCAACAGTATCCCATATAGAGGGTGGCCGGGACTAGAAACTCACAAAGGCAACGTTCGAAGATCACGCGGACGAAGTCGCGGGCGTAGTGCTAGTAGCTCATAAAATTTTCAAGTTGAAGTGGCAATGGGCAGGCCATATCGCTCGTAGAACTGACAACCGATGGGGAAGAAAGTTCTCGAGTGGCGACTACGGACCGGAAGACACAGCGTAGGCAGGCCTCCCATTAGGTGGACCGACGACCTCGTGAGGGTCGCGGGCAACGGATGGATGCAAGTGGCAAATTGTCGTTCGGCGTGGCGGTCTAAGGGGGAGGCCTTTGTTCAGCAGTGGACGTCTTCCGGCTGATTATGATGATGATTATAATTTAATATGACTTGTAATTAACAAAGTCATTCACAAGTTTAATGTTATACCATGATTACAGGAACTATTAAATATGGAGAAGAACAGAAATGTGTCACTTCAAGTTGACGGAAAAGGGAAAAAAAAGAAAGATAAAGCCGTAAAAGATGGTGGAGAAGCATCAGCCAGTGGAAGAGAGAAATGTCGGATTATGTAAATACATATTTAAAGAACTCCAATAATGTATAATCCCACCAATTGTATAACAATAATTCCTAGTCATTTTGATCCTAGTCATTAACCATATCCCAGCCGATTTATTATCCAGATTAAGAACATAAGTATTGCCAGTATCACATTTAAAAGCAAGACATAGTAGTAATTACAATGCCTTTTAAACAATATTAGTTCCGACTGTAATGGAGCTTAGAAGTCATTGAAAACCTAAATATTCTGCTAATTGTTAGTTACCTACTAATGATTTAATAATGACTGACATGGCAAAGAGATGTGAAATATTCCATATAATGTTAGTGTAAAATACAACGAAATGAAGTCTTTTAGGACTTACTGTTAATGAATTATACATACTGAGCTGTTATATGAAACAATTTTGCCTACAAAGCATTCATTATGTGAGAAGCATTACATTGCATAATGTCTTGTTCTTTTAATAATGTACATGAAATTAATAAATATAAGTGACATGGGAAGGTAAGATCTTTAAAGTATGTTTAGTGTTACGTTTTTTTTATCAATTATTTCAATGTCATACAGAGTGGAATTTTGTAATGCCACCTGGTGTCGAGTCTGCTAATCATTAGTCAGAATGGCGCCACAATGGCGTTTCAATTTTCGAACCATTTATTACTCAGCAGTAAAAAAAGCTTCGAATAAGCACTACAATTGAAACGCCATTGTGGCGCCATTCTGACTAATAATTAGCAGACTCGACACCCTGGAGGGAAAGTACTTTAATAGAATAGAAAATTTTACTCGAGGGAAACATTCCTTTATTTTTGAATTGAAAGCAAACTGCATTCAAAGATTTTCGAAAATTCTCTTCTCCCACCCGGGAATCGAACCGGCTAAAATCTGAAAAAATTATACCTTGTACTTTTATTGCACCGATCGTTAGGGTCAATTTTATTATAAGGAAGAAATCTCTCTAGCAAACATGATTAAATAAATGAAAGGAAAACCAGGAAATCTTAAATTAAAGCTTTCGTAACACTGTAACATGGTTTCTTGGTTCGATTCCCGGGTGTGGAAGAAGAGAATTTTCGAAAATCTTTGAATGCAGTTTGCTTTCTATTCAAAAGTAAAGGAATGTTTCCTTTAAGTAAAATTTTCTATCTGCAGTATTAAGAGTACTTTCCCTCCAGGTGGCATTACAAAATTCCACCCTGTATATTTCAGCCATTTTTTCAGGAATGGTTGTGTGATAGTATAATGGGCATAGACCTATTATTGAGTATTTGATGTTTGGTATTATTATAAAAGATGGGTAATGTCATTATGAGAAGTCGTTTCAGTGCCAAATAGTAGCAGCTTCATGATAATCATGTTTTATTTAGTTAAATAAAATTCTACTAAACAACATTTCTGGTTTAAGGAGCGGTTGTTTTAAAATATTGTCACAAAAGAGGATACGGGTCAGTTTATAATAGCACCTAGTCGAAGCACAACGAAGCGTCAATTTAAAAGTTACATAGTAAATCTACCCTTATTATGCAATGTATTTGACATATTTTATTTTCTGAGTTAGTTGAAAGGAGTATTATTAATGGTGAATTTACTACGATAAGTTTCAGATGGTCGCTTCGATGTGGTTAGACTATATGTTAATATGAATTAAATTTTATGTCAAAAGGCATACAGTTCTAACGCTTCTCGTTTTAGCTTTAGTGGAGCCCAAATCATCTGTTCCTCCGATAAAATCACTAAGGGCTATGCTATAATAACAATATCTTGTGTCTATTGATGTTTAATAATACATTTTTTGTTATAGAGAAAGTTTGGCTAGATAACAGCAGGCGTAGCATGGCACCGTAGAAAGGGGTTTTGTCGACGCAAGAATAGACAAAATGACAGAACGCAGAAATATTTTTAGCGTTTTAAGCAATGTAATGTAAAAAATATGGAAAATACACGTTCTTTTCTTCAATAGTGTAAAAATGGTGTCATATTTGTGCAAAAAAACAGTCGATTTGTGTAGAAATAACGGTGAAATAACTTTGTCTTTTCTTGGTAGAATAGAGATAGAATCGCCATGCTACGCGTGCAGGAGTATTTGTGCGAGACAAAGCTAAAATAAAATAATTGTTGGTTCAGTAACATATTACAGAACTATTATTAAATTAAATTAGAATAAGCACTGTATTAAAAATATTCGACAATATAATATACTATTACTTAGATAGGTACTGTAGTATCCACAAATAATGATCTCGATATGACATTATCGATTTGAACCACTTTTTTTAAATTTGATAAGTTCATTATTATTTGTTATAGATGGACAATGTTCACGATTAAATATTTATGTAGACATAATATTTAAACGTAGCTGTCGCTAGTTATATAATGCACTTTATTTAATATCACTCACATATCCAGTTATATAGATTTGTCCATGATATATAAGTATCTAGTCGATTATTATTGTATGAATATGAAAATGTATAGTGACTGAAATGACAGTGCAGTACGGCTAAAGCCTTGAGCGAAGCTACACCTGGGTCCAATCATCGTTTATTACTCATATCCATGGGGTTGTGCTTTCAATGAAGTGAACGACGACAGAGACATTCATCATAATAATACTTCTTGGTAATTCCAGCCGGATTAAAGAATACGTAGCCGCGCTGTGGCTTGTAGCCGTATCTTTTGCAGATTGATCCTAGGAGATAATGTTTGTTTATATCCTGTTATGTAACGTTATGTTTTTCATTCCATACTTAGTCATTAAAGAATTTAAAGGCTCAGTCACGTTATATTGGTCAGCAAGGCTATATGTGTGTGTGCATTAACACAGCAGGGGTATATTTATTTACAATACTTTATAATATAATAATAAATTGTACTGTAAGTTCACAAAATATCCAACAGAAGACATCCGTGGATGTGATTATTTCAATATCAGTACAATAGTACTGATATTGAAATAATCACATCCACGGATGTCACGGATGGAAATATAAGATTTATTATTAATATTTTTATTGTTTGAATGTATTTCTAAAGACATTTCAATATTATGCACATAAGTTGACAATGTACTTGCACGTTTTAATTACGAATATTTGCTTATTGGCAGAATCTATAAAATATTGTATTTATAGAGATAAAAAATTGTTAAACACTGAATTGTTATAGCTGGACCAAAGTTGTTTCGTGTTGATTGACGTAAGTTAACAGTGTAGTAGGTGTATCTATTTTTTCTACTCTTGGTATTTTCTTATTTCCTTAACACTTCTTAACTGACAAATGAGCATTAATATAATATGTAACAAAATCTTCTAAAAAAATGGATTCTCCTTTACATGCAATATTTCATATTGAAATGTTTTTAATTGCAATCTCAGGCTAGAGTGAGTAGGTAGTGGTGTTACGTCGACAACCGTAAGTTGTAGCAATTAGCTTGTTGGTGAGATCTTTTAAAATAACTGTGTAGTATCGTCCACGGGCCCTTGACCATTACCGGTCGCCACCATTCATTGTATTAATTCCACTCACTATGTCAATTCGGAAAACCATCTTTAATTTGGAATCTCTGTTTTAGTGCGGCTTGGCAGCGTCTAATATCATGTGCCTATTTATTTGCTGGCTATCTAAGCAACCATTTTTCTCAACAAGTCTCCTAACGTTTCTAGTTAATCGTACCGTCTTATAATAACTTGAAACTAGTATGGATTTAGGAATCGTAGTTTTGGTAGCTAGATATTAGAGAAATCTGTAATCAACGAAGGAACAACATAGCATAATCAAAAATAGTATTTTATATTGTAAAGGTGTCATTGAATGGTCATAGTCAAATATAGGTACTCGATTCAGCCATTAACTGTTCACAAGACTCGGGTATTACATTAATTCAAGCCTCCGAGTTGCATCATATAATGTATAGCACATGCTTTAAAATAGGATGACTTCACATCTATTATAGATTTTTTGATACAAATTTCTACATTATATTTACTTCATTCAAACATAGATATTACGTTTCATATGAGATTGCTATCTTTGTCTGCTCTTCTCCTTAAAATCTTTGAAAATGGTGCCCAATGTATGACACGGCAATAATATTATAGGAAGTTAGTTAATAGGATATTTATCATCATCCCTTTTGCAATCCAAACGATTAAATCTAGAGAAAATAGAAATCCAATATTTTACTAGAAATAATAATGAATATGTAACTACCTATTTAGATAAAATATTGCTTACGTTTTCTCATAGTTATTTACTTTCAATCTCAAACAACAAACATTTGACGATTTCAAAGCAAAACAGTGTGCTTTTTTCATCGTCCATTTATCGAAGTTACATACTTGCTTAACATTAAGTAGTAGGGTAGTATGATAAGAGCGCCTCGTTGATCACGATGAAAGTTTGGTCAGGTAAGTCAGTGTGTATTGCTGATATTATTGAGTTTGAGTCATTGCATTCTCTGATTTCCTTGT
Organism: Agrotis segetum; assembly: GCA_036375495.1. NCBI lineage: Eukaryota > Metazoa > Arthropoda > Insecta > Lepidoptera > Noctuidae > Agrotis > Agrotis segetum. The sequence continues at coordinate 1,523,686 of JAQSVV010000101.1, forward strand.
TGGGAGTCGTAGCATGTTCTAGTTTTATTGTACATAATTATCTTGTTTCTTTTTTAAATGTTATTTGTACTGAGGTTGCGAATGTTTGTTGACCAATAGCAGTATAGATAAAGCATTTATTTCAAATAAAGAATAGGATTTGCTTAATATTTCCTTAATACCGTAAGAATTATATTTTATGCTTATAATATGTTTCCAATTACGTATTAAAATATTTCAAAATGATCTTGTTTGTGACACTTCTCACTAAGGCATCACGAAAATAAAATAATTGTAAAAATATTAGTAAATGGTTTTATTTCTCATAAACGACAGTAGATGAACAGCTAACGACCAACTCTAGGAGCTTGCATCATGACAATATTGCGAAAACCATCTAATAATACCTAAGTTGGTTGACTATTGGGTGAACACAAAAAAAAAATTAAAAGCATATTGCTTTCATATTATAATAATAAATATGTACTTTAAATTATATCGATGAGATAAGGTGTACCATCACGGACACTTACGCCTGACCACCATAAAGTTAATTTTTGCTTGCATTCATTAAATTGAAGCGCTCTCTAGCCCTGCCCTGCGGTCGCTTCGAACGTTTAGTCAGATAATGGGGTTGGCAACTGAGGAACTAATGGCACTAGTATAGCTTGTTCCAGGCATCGTCATTGGTTCAAATCTTAAAGGTACTTCAAAATAGTACTACGTCATTGGTCGGATTAAGACTAATCTATGATGGCGCCATCTACATTAGCTTTGACTTGCCTTCCCCATTAGCGAGAACTATAAGGAGGCGTGGCTTGGCGCCTGTAGCCCACGCAGATTTTCAGAAAAAAAAATGGTCAGACGTAATTAGCCCTGATACATAGAATTGATATCAAATATCAATTCAGTGCCATCCCTTACTGCCACCTTGTCTTTAAGATCATCTCTAGGTAGTGAAAAAAGTTTTGTTTGCCCATCATAATATTTTTAAATTTAAATCTGGTCGTTGGCTCTTTGTCTTTCTTAAAACATGTTAAAATGTGTATGGTACAAAAATATCAAAAACTTCATGATCTTAATTTACAGGTAGATACACATAAATGAAATAACTGGAAAACTAATCGCGCACGCTCATGAGTGACGACAAACTACAAGTGAAAATCGTCCTTAGGTACTACTACGGCGCTTCAAAAATAAAACGTCGCTGTCTGCGAGAAGATAGTAAAGAGGCTAGTATAGTCGAATAGCATCATTATGTCGTATATTAATAAGGATGATTTTCACTTCTAGTTGGTTGGCGTTGACTCGAATTGCGTCATGAGCAAAAAAAAGAAATCTATATATTATATAATTTATAATCATTGGTTCCAGGGTTGATCTTTTAACTGGATCAGCTCAAAACCGAAAGAACAGCTTCTACTATGGAAACTGTGTATAATGCGTGTGATGATGATGATGAATAGGTAAAGTGATCCCTGTAGAGCTATCAGTAATTTCAATTATTCCTTGTTAATATAGGTACCTGTTTAAATGAGTAACAACAAAGTAACAGTTATTAATTTCATTGTCATTCAAAATTTTCACTGAGTAGAACTTAATATTTTAAAAAAGCTTAACATTATTCAATGCCATAATAATTTATCACAGTAGAGTAGGTATTAATTACATTAAAATAAAAACTTATGTTACAAGATTATTTATACAGTTGGCAATTACGAAAATAGTTGTCAAATACTTACATAAAACAGCGATTTGCTTTTTTTTAAATTTTACTGTGTGGAAATAAGAAATATGGCTGTGCAGTGCACTAAAAAATATTATGAAATGCAATAATTAATATAACACCGATTAAATAGTTTTTGACGTAAAAAAAGTATTTGGGAACTTGCTAAATGCCTTTGTTACACTTGAAACGGTTGTATAGCAAAGTCAGGGTTTTCATTGCAATTCATAATCAGTTTTTTAGTGCACTGCACAGCCATATTATTATTTCTTATTTTAATACAGTAAATTAATGAAACCTTGTAAATATTTGACAGCTATTTGCGACGTTGCCAACTGTTTGGATTCACGCTCTTAATATCAGCAGGCAATGTTAATTTGAGCGTTGTCCTTGTCGCTGTCGCTTGAAGCAGTCTGTATCGACTGCTTCAAGCGGCGACTGCATAGCGAACTACATTATTCTTCGTGCACACACAATTACTCAAGCAGGCGCCAGGCTGAACGGTTTCAACGGTTTGCTCGCGCAGTCTGTGTATGGACGCCATATACTAATTTACCATAAGTTTGTAAATTCAACTGTGTACCTCGGCCAAATGGAAAATTGCTTTAATTTGAACTTTATTTCAATTAGTGTAAGGACGATTTTGTTAGTGAAAATTACGCTCTATTTCACCAAGGCCGCAATCGCGACGGTAAGACCCCTCTTTTAGTAGTGGCTGGCACATGACGCAGGTTCTCACCGGACACGCAAGTTTTGGGAGGTACCTGTGTCTGATAATGAGGGAAGAAAGGCGCTGGGTGTCACCACTGCGAGGATCGCCCGGAGGACACGGTGGAGCATACGGTGCAGAACTGCCCCGCTTGGGCAGAGCACCGCCGCCGCCGTGTCCTCACGGCGACGATAGGCGGAGACCTCTCGCGCCCAGCATTGGTCGAAGGCATGCTGCGGGGCGAGACGGAGTGGGAAGCGATCGCCTCCTTCTGCGAAGCAGTCATGCTCGCGAAAGAGGATGCGGGCCGCGTGAGAGAGAGAATAGCGTTCTCCCTCCACCCTAGCCGCAGTGGTGGCTCACGGCGTCGGACGTCGGCAGACGATGTCCGGCCACCGTAGGCGCGGGCATGCGATGGGCAAGTAAAGGGAAATTCGCTATCCGACCATGCCCGGGTCGACGGCGTGTTGTGTTCCACGCGCGCCACAAAGAGCTTCAACAGGATGACGGGGCCCCCCTCTAAAAGGGCTAATGCCTGCCGGGGACTTATCTCATTACCGTGACCCCGGAACATAAAGGGCTATTGACGGACACCGTGGATTTTAGTCAGTTCGAGTCTGACGGTCCCTCCCGCCCTGCCCGTGGTGGGAGGACTCATTTGATCATTTTACCACGCTAAAGAAAAAAGTGTCCGCGGTGCTTGCCATTTACATTTCAATGTTAGATTATACATATTTACATTTGATTATTACCTTATCTCAATGATCGCCACTTCCAAGATTTTGTCTTTTTCTAATCTTGCTGTTTATAGCTAGCTGATCATTGTTATTGTTTGTCGAACAGTTAGGTAAACGTCCAGTACTAGCTGATCTGGGTAACCTTGGACGATTCTCATTATTTGTCAATCGCATATTATTTCTATTTTGAACATTGGTAACATTTGTTAAAGCCAGTGAACACACATTCAAAAGTCTATCCAATCGATCACCACTTATTCTGTCTGTATCAGCCGCGAGTTGTGCTGGTTGTTCATTTGTATTTGCAGAAAACATGGAAGTTCGATTTTGTCGAACTCCAATACTCACAATTCCAAGGAAATTTAAATTGAATGGAATATTAAATATAAAATTGAACACCACCATGATTAGCAGATATATCAACGAAATATTTACAGCTAGCATTGAAAGTCCATATACAATCTTATCCAGCGGGAACCATAATCCATCTGGAAAATATAAATTATTTTTTAATTATTTGTAGAAGTCAGTTTTCATTTAAAAATATAAGAGATATTAGGTCAGAGAATTTACTGATTTTCATCCTAAGACTATACTAAACATTATAAGAAATAAGCCCATGGAGAATCTATAAATAATATGAATAAATTACTTTTGTATATTAATACTATGCATAACTTTATCTGTATGGAGCTCTACCCATCGGTAGCTTGGACCCTATTTTTAAATGTTTTTTGTAAGATGAAATATTTAAAAACGTAACAATAATATGTAGAAAAGACGAATAAACAAAATAGTTGTTTAAAAAATAAATTCTCTTACCTGTGACACTATGAATAATTGTCTTTATTGTGGAGTTAATAACAATAACAGGTTCAGATATTAAAGATGTAAACATTCTGATGGCAATTTTTAGTGGGTTCATGTGTTTCAAAAATAATAGTGGATCAGGCGGTGGTAATGTACACTCTGATGTCCAGAAATACCATTTGCAAGTATTAATGGCTGAAACAAATTTTTCATACTCCTGTTGTTCAGCTTCCTGAAATACATTTGAGTGTTATGAGAAAAAGTAAATAGTTATTGATTTATTTAAAAACTGTAGGTACCTATTAGTTAGAGCTCTGCTGAGCAATTTCTCATAGCAACACCTGAGACTTAGAATGTAATGATTGAATCAAAGGCCTCAGCAGTTGCACTTGTGGCCACAATAAATTAGTTTACATCCAAATGTTTTATTTTTTGAAGGTTCTAATCAATTAATTGTCAGTCCATTGGAATAAATTATGTTAACATATCTAAGAGAGCTTGCAAAACTAACAATTTAGTGAAAGTCTATAATCATGACTATGTTCTATAGCTAATTAAGTATTACTGTCTATGGCTATTTATAAAATTGTTAATATTAAAAAAAATACCTACACCTTATTCTATTTTATCAGGCAGTTGAATACTAAGAGAAGTCTTTATTTTCTAGTGGTAAAGGATGTGACTTTTATGTTATGTAAATATCACAGGGTGGTAATTAATTAATTTTTTAAATGTTTTACTGCGTAAACTCACCTTGTATGATATAAAAACTTCATATATATATAACAATACAAATATAATGATGACTACATGCTTATGGGACATATGTCTCCATAGCCACATAACTACTCCAACAGCTCCCAGTAAACCAAGTAGTAAAGTGATGTACATCTAGAAAAAATATAACATTGAGCTTACATTTATGTTCTGAGAACAATATTGGTATTTAAAGCATTTATGTCAATAACAGTTTAATGGTACCTCCAGTACTGAAATGTAAAATACAAGCATGCTAGAAAATAAATTGGGAACTTTAATTAATTAATTTGGCAATTAAGCATTCGCAGACACGACTATTGTCACAATGACTGCTGTATTCACTTTCCACATGTCAACAACCTCACAAGCCAGATCAAGACACTTGAATTATTAACATAATTATTGTTACCTTATACTCTATAAGGTAAAATTGAATGTAATCACTCCATGCTAATACAATTTGCTCTGTAATAGTTGGTTTGTAGATAGCATCTTCAACATATCCAACAGTTCTTCTGAAGTTCTCATCAGTCAACATAGACTCGGATTTCAAACACTTTTCAATAACATCCCATCTGTCAGCATCGAACTTCATTTGCAGAGACACATCAACACTACCATCTTCACTTTTCTGTAGGTACACAAAAATATTTAGGATTTTCATTGGTATTAAATTACCTACAGCCTCTTTATGAAACATTCCACAAGACAATAAGTTTCCAATGTTGCAATTTTTTATTTATTTATGTACAATGGGTTTGCTTTGACCTAAAGTCTAGGTCAGGAATGAAAAAGACACGGTCGACAAGGTAATTAAGTCAGAAATTTTAAATATAGAGCATTGTTTACTTTTAAAGACATAATAATAAACATAAATTAACCTTAAATTGACCACTCTTTAGCATTATAGCAAGTAATCTTTTAAACCACCATTCTCCAAAGCCGAATTTATTTTCTGTTTGCCTTTCTTTCTTTATAGGTGTTCTAAGATCAGGTGGTAATTCTATTTCATTTGATTTATCTGGTACTTGCACTTTTTCGTAGTTCCAAGGGTCTGGTCCGGCTTGAATGTCGCTTCTACACATACTACAATACCCTAACAAAACTAAGGCAATTAATTGGCAATTCATCACGAAGCGACAAAATATTTCTTCAACAATACAAATCGTTGGATTTTGGATAACTTTCTCAACACAAACAATGAAGTCATCAGCAGGTTTTGAAAAAGTGTTGCTAAATAACTGGTTATCAGTGACAGACTGTCACTGATAACCAGTTGTCCAGAACGGATTGAAACGGAACTAATGTTTTTGTTTCTGACAACGTTTTAAAATCTTTGATATTTGATGTAAACAAAGACCGCAGGTTTGTTAGATTTATTATTGTGCCATAAAACTAACGTAATAAGAGAAAAAAAAAAAACATTCGAAGTGCTGGTAGCGCGAAGACAGTGGCGACTTCCGGTTTTCTACATTTTTATGTCAAGCTGTACTATAATGGGCCAATCTTCAATTTTTGGACTTCCGTTGAGGACAATGACGCCCGATATTTTTACTGCTAGCGCAACAATCCATTGACAAAAAACAAAAATACAAATTATTTTAATTTCATTTTAGTTAAACGTAATTAAAATAATATATATTTTTGTTTTTTGTCAATGGATGGTTTCACTAGCAGTAAAAGTATCGGGTGTCATTATCCTCAACGGAAGTTCAAAAATTGAAGATTGACCCTAATGTGTTTAAAAAAAATGTGCAGTGTGAAAAAAAAATCTATGGAAGCATGGACCTAAAAAAAAAGCCGGACGGAACTTCACTAAGAAAGAATTGAAGCACCCATAGTAAGTCAGTGCGCTTGTCCACACAAGCCGGCACACACACATTCACACCATAGTAAGTCAGCCGTCGGCCATTACGCTTCGAACGACACTCGCGGTTTCATACGGTGTTATTTTGTCTAATAAAAATCAAAGTATGCCGTCATGTGTTGCAAAAAGTTGTCTAAACCATAGTAGTTCAATTAAAAAAGCCAGGGGATCACTTTTCATAGTTAAACATGTCATTTTGAAGCTTATTTCTCGATTTTACGTCAATAAATTTTATAAACATCTCGAAATCAATCAGTGTTGCAACTATTTCAAGGTTCAAATTATTTTAAAATTGGGAGATTTATATTTTGTTACTATTTATCGTTATTGTATTCTTCTGTATTTTTACAAGTTTCCCCACGGCAAATGATGCATGGAAAAATGATTGTATAAAAATAATAAGGGAGTGTAGACATGGAATAGGAATGTAGACGTGTAGGAATGAAACATAAAATAGCTTTAATTAAATATTTATAGGCGAAAAATACTTAAACATTCGTTTTCACCATTTAAGTAAATTAGAAGGGATTTCTAGATGTGTCAATAGCAAAAGACAAGTCTACAAAAATTTGAATAACCAAAAGGGATTGTAAAACTTTATTAATATTAAACGAGTTGTAAATATTTTATATCCAATGTGCTTAAATTATTTTACCTTTATTTTAAAAATAGGTGTTGTCACAAAAAAATTGTAATTAAACTTAAGTTCAAGGGAGATCTTAATTAAACATTGTTTAAAAATGGGTAATTTTTTCCTTCATCTGGCATCCCTATACAAACTCACACATATAAACACGGCAGCCATTTTGGTGCTTCAATCGTTTCTTAGTGAAGTTCCGTCCGGCTTTTTTTTTAGGTCCATGTATGGAAGTTATTGAAATTGACAATGTCAGTTTTCTGTCATTTTGATGTTGACAGTCAATCTGTCATTGACCCATCAAAAAGCCGATGTCAAAGCTTGTTCGGTTTTAAAATAATTAAAATGCGAAATCATTTAAGACTTACTGTCCTTTATAGCTTTCAGGTATTTGCATAACGTGTACTAATTCAGTAATGTCTTCTATAGATTTTGACCCTTCAATAAAACTGTGCCTGAAGTATTTACATTCAAGCGCGTCTGATTCTACAGAGCAACTACGGCTTACTTTAGACGAACACATTCGTCAAAGTGGTTATGGAAATTCTAAAACGCTTGGCAATGTTTTGCCGAAGAAGTACTTGGCAGAGGAGAAGTTGGAGTCTCCTAGATCTAAGCACAAATCAGACAAGTCGTCAAGTAAAACTGCCACGGTAGCGTTGCCTCAACAAAGTCCTCAGCAACTACAAATACCGGAACGGGAGAATGATGATGGCTCTGTTATGGATGGGGATTTGTCCCTTGATTTGTTGGAAGAAGATTTGACTTGTGCTGTGTGTAGACAGATTTCAGTTCAAGTTGGCAATCGCTTAGTGGAATGTGATGCCTGTCGTGCACTGTATCACCAGGTAAAAAGATTGAACCTTCTGCATCAGAGTTAATTAAACCACCTCTGCAAAACCCCACAGGCCTCTGACATGTTTCATCATCATCATCATCATCTCAGCCATAGGACGTCCACTGCTGAACATAGGCCTCCCCTTTTGATTTCCACAGATACCGGTTGGACATGTTTGTGTTAACTTATTCTGGAAAACATGAAGAGTTAAATTTCTCTTATTTTATGTTGTGATATAATAAACTATGATAACTTCATGTTTTAGAACTAGAAATTTATTTCTATATTCTCTGGACTTTGGGCACTCTACATCTCTGCATTCATATTAAATTTCTATTCTTCATAATTATTTGCCTTCTAATATCGTCGTTGATAGTCCAATGACGCGTAACTAACATTGTCAAATACTGCGTAACTACACTTTCACTGATTTTACAGGAGAGACAAAAAACTAATTTTCTAAAAGACTAATCGAACGATCTTCGACTGAACTTGAGTAGAGGATCATTTTGTTTTCTTTCATGTAATGTACTAATTTTGAAGACAATATTATCAATATTTTAATTAGAAAGTCACTTACGCTGTATAGTTTCAAAAGATTTTGGATCATAGACAGTACTTACGTGAAATTTAAAAAAATTCTACTACCTCAATCAATCATTTATTTAATGAAATGAAGTATATAAATGATTAAGTTTAATCATAAATAGTATATATTTATAGAAGAACAACAAATATATACTAACAGGTATGAAAACATATTAGAAGTAATAAATAGGCAACATTATTACTTTTTTAAACTTCCTCAGCTTATTTATGAATGCTGCTAAACTTTAACATCATATAAGAAATAAACATAGTTATTATTATATATAATAAGTCTTTATATGAACGGAAACAAATCAGTCCCAAAATTACAACTAACTTAAACTATCTAGAAACAATATTTTTTTATACAATAATTATTTATATTTTAACAAATCTCTCCCCTAATAATCTATATTTTTAAGTCAATTTGTTAAAAATATAAATAATTATTGAAAGAAGATACTCGGTAATAAGAAATACATTAAATGGATGTCGTAAAAAAATAAATGGTGAGCCGTTGCAGTATCCTGTAAAAAGCCTTACTTTTTACTAAATCCCCGCCGATTTTCGGGACTTTTTTCAGTGAATTTATCAAACAATTTAGCTTACTGTTAGCCTGTTATAGATTGGTCTTTGGGAAACAAGACAAATTGGACCCCAAAACACTGATTCACATTTCCTAGCGATTGTTATGACATGACTTCTTTCAAGGGAGAAAAATCTCCCTGTTTCCCCTGTTTTGACAATTGCTCAGGAATGTAGTAGGAAAGTTGATTATCATAAATGTTCATTAAACATTGCTGGTATCCGATCGTCACATACCACCTTGCAATTTCAACATGGTTAAATTTTTGACAAAGTATTAGTCATGAAGCCACTTTAAGATTTTTTCCATTACCTGGCAGAGTAGCAGATTGCCTGAAATAAAAAAATATTTAATAAAAAAGCGCAATTTACAATGAAACGTGATAATAAATAATAAAGATATTAAAGCTATCGAATAAGTACAAATTTATTTACATACTACCCTCAAATATAGGTTAGGCCGAAAATTTTTCAAACCCATTTAGTTCCTGTCGTCGCTATTTACACCAAATTACACAACTTTAGAATAATGAACATCCCAATTTTAATTACCATAACATTCAGGATACGTGTAATATACTTACATTCAAAAGAATCCAGTGATGCCGAAAAAAGCAATTTTTAACTGAAGCGTCACATAAGCTTTGCAAATTCTCATACAAAGTGACGCATATACGCGGTTTTCTGGTCGTAACTTGTTCGTCCAAAGATCCGCGGTATTGTTATTTTTGATTTACTCCTCTTTTTATTGATCAATTCAAAAATTGGTCGCACAGGTCGACGCCAATCACAATCAGTTACCTACATCCGCGAAATCTCATTTTTGCTTTTTTTGTAGTTACGCGGTTTTTGACAATGTTAGTTACGCGTTATTGGACTATCAACGACGATATGTTAAAGATAATATTGTTTGGAACACTGAGATGAATAATATATATTAAATGTGATACAATATAAATTGTCACAAAGATTCTAATCTCTAACTTACAATTATTTTCAGGATTGCCACAAACCTCCAATCAGTGACAATGACATAACCCCTGGATGGCAGTGTGCTACATGTTTGACATCACAAGGGATTACTGGTAATTATATCAAGACTTCTGCTGGTCCTAAGTCACCATCCAATATATCTGGTTCTACAACACCGGTGAAGATATCCTCAAGCAGTTCATCATCATCATCACCATCAAAAGTGGTGACACCAAACATCAATATAATTTCTGCTGATAAGAGACTGCAAATCATGAAAAAGAAAGCTGCTAAGCAGCATGAAAAGAAGAAAAGTTCTAAATGATAGTGACTCTGCTTCCTTTCAATTTGAAACAAAGTTCAACAATATGCAGAATAATGGCTTTAGTTGTTAACATTTTTATCAATTAAGGAAATTTATTCTCTTTTGCAGAGGGTAATTTTTAGTGTCCGACCGAAACTGATTTTTCAGCCGAAACCGAAACCGAACTTTCGGCCTTGCTCTCAGTTTCGGCCGAAACCGAAACCGAAACTTTTTAACACATTTAAAATTTCGATTACCTATTTTCTAAATTTTTTTAAACATTTTTTAACACATAAGAAAAAGTGTATATACAGGATGACTGAAGACCGATTTTGACGAAAACTAAAACTGCATCATTGGATTTAAAAAAAAAATCAAAAATCCTTGGAAGTATTCGAAACCAGAGATTTTTGAAAAAAATATCACAGCCTGTATTATTACACCATTCGATAGTGTTGCTAATAAGGATCAAATTCTGGAAAGTAATGATAATACGGAAAACTTATGGACATATTTTTTTATCGTGGTAAAATCATCAAATGAGTCCTCCCACACTGGGCAGGGCGGGAGAGACTGTCACGACTCCTACTGACTAAAATCCACGATGTCTTCGCGGCAGGCTTTGGCCCCCAGGAGGGGCCCCGTTATAATGCTGACACTCTTTGAGGCTCCCGTGGTACACAGCGAGCCGTAAAAAAAAACTTATGGTCATAGCTGATTTTTAAGAAATTGCTTTTTGCTACGTTCTTTAACTTCTACTGAGCCGTATTCTAAATTATAAAAAATCATTGTTTTCAATTTTTCACCGGATTTCAGAAATACGAAATTACTGAGTTTAAAAAAATAGCATTATTTCAAAGAAGAAACCGTTAATTTATGTTTCAAATACAGTCACTGCCTTGACGTCGCACGAAAATGCACGAACACTTCAGTTTCGGCAGGGCCGAAAGTTTCGGCTATATTTTGGCCGAAACCGAAACTAAGGCCGAAACTAGATTTTTTGGCCGAAACCGGCCGAAACCGAAACCGAAACCGAAATTTCGGTCGGTCACTAGTAATTTTCCAAAATTAATTTAAGAAAATTACCCTCTACAAAAGAGAACTTTGACCTAGAAAATATTTTCTTATTGAACTTTATTAACTAGTGAACATTATGTAATGGGTATTGTTTTAAGATATAATAAATTAATAAGCGGTTGATACCAAATTATTTTTGGTTAATTGATAAAATACCTACTTCCCTGAAACTCGATACATAATTCAAAATTTAGAATTAGAAATCTTTGCTATTTGTATGTACTTTTCATTTTTATTCCAATAAATATATCTTTGTACTTACCACTTTTCGGAGTGGTAATAAAAATTAAGTAGATACTGATAAAAAGCAGCATCAATCTTAACTACTTTAATTTGTTTTATTCAAAAACAGAGCAAGCAAAAAAAAACTATTTTTTTATTAATTTGTTGTTGTTGCAGCCAGAACAATACAGTTTTAGAAAATAACAATATTATTAAAATTTAATTTCGGTTCAATTTAACCGATATTCTGAAAAAGAAAAAGCAGGAAAGAGAAATAGGGAGAAGATAGCGTCCTACCTCCACGCCAGCCGCAGTGGTAGACGCCCACGACGACGGACGTCGCCGTGGGCGATCGATGAGTATCTCCGTTCGTCGACGAAAGTAGATACTTCTGAAGTGGTTTCAAGTCACCAAGTCAGGATCTGATGATTGGATCCTGGAGAAATCAAGGGCAACCGTCACATTTTTTTAAGGCCCACACATTTTTCGCAAATCTTATTAAGTAATTTTTAAGTACCTCTTACTTGCGTATGGCACCGAATCAACATTTCATGTAGCTGAGCTGATAATGGAAGGTAGGTAGGTACAACTCCTTAACTGTAGGTCAGGAATAGGCATCCTGAATTAGTTAATTGTTTTTTTGATGTTTGAAAGGGCGGTTGCCGTTTCGGTCTCGTGATCATCAGGTCAGGACGTGACTGACTAACTATAGACGATAGAAATCTTCAAAAACGACTTATTATGTCTCGCGATTGCTGCGATTGTTTGTGTATGCATAGTTTACGCCATGCCATAACATAACATTACGCCAGTTTGCTTTTAACGGCGCTTTTAAATTGTAACAATAATAACAGTAAAGGTAAAAATCATTGTAACATTTAGGTATACTTACATTTTTATGTTTGTGAGGGACTATAAGTCCGATTTAAGTAATTTTATTTTTGGTATAGGTACTAAGTAGGTATTGTTCAACTTAGGGAATGCTGCAAGTTTCATCAAAATCGGTTCAGTAGTTTTTGAGATATAACAATAACGGATATCGTGAATGACGTTGCCCGCGTAGATCTATTTATTATTTATTTATTTAAAACTTTATGCAACAGAAAAGGTACAAAGGCGGACTTAATGCCTGAGGCATTCTCTACCAGTCAACCCAGGGTAGCAGAGAGATAACATGGCAGGTGCACAAAAATATAAAATTTATATATCAAATAACAGAGTGAAAAAAAACAACAAAAATACAAAATCTAAATACTAAAAAAAATACACATATAAATAAATATATATTATATATATAAATATACAACATGTAACATAATTAACGCACACCCTCAGACACCCCAATTAGAATATTATGATAAAATCATAATACATATATTGAATTTTTAATTTAACATGTAAATGCATTGTTATTAACTAAATTAGTAATTTTGCAGTAAGGTTTATTTTTCTTTATTTTGTGAATGAATGACGGAATTTGTATTAATATAAATAAAATTGCACTTTTAAGTCTTGTTGCCTTGATTTACGGTCTATTTTAGTTTGTTTTGACTGTACAGACGTTTAGGGGGAATTTCCGTAGTTTTAATTATTTTTGAAAAAAAAAATACCTGTATTAAAAATGATAGAAATCGATTCAGTAAACGATTCTGAACAAACTAATTTCAGGATGTGCGTTAATTATGTTACATGTTGTATATACATATACATATACCACGTAACAGAAAGATGAAAGAGATAACTCCACTAATGGTGCAGATAATACTGCCGCAATTTCTGCTTGAATGCTAATTTACTGGAAGCCGTCCTGATTTCAAGAGGAAGCGCATTCCACAGGAGAATGGACTGAATATGAAAGGATGAATGAATGAAATCAGAAGAATGAGAAGGACATAACAAGAGAAGATTATTAGAGGAACGCAGGTTCCTAGCGTGAGAATCACACAGGTATTGAAAATGAGGGATGAGATAAGAAGGGGGAGTGGGGGAGTTGAGAAGAGAGAAAAGCGAGGTCAAAGCGCGCATTTTACGTCTCTGCCGAATGGGCAACCATTTAAGTTCAGATCTGAAACTGGACACATGATCATATTTTGCAAGTTGAATATGAACCGAATGCAGTTGTTGAGTTGCTTACTTGTGTTGTAAATTTTCAAAGACGCCGACTAAATGAAGATTTTAAACTACTAAACTAAAAAAGCATCTAGAGGGCCAAAGCCTGCCGGTGTCGCGGGACTTTTCAAGTTATCGTGACCCTGGAACGTAAATGTAGCTATTGAAGGACACAGTGGATTTTAGTCAGTACGAGTTTGACAGTTACTCCCGCTCTGCCTTGGGTGGGAATACCTACTCACTTGATGATTTTACCACGTAAAAAAAATATTTTCGGAAATGCGAAGAATCCTAAAAGCTAGAGATGCACATTTGCACAATGCTGGTCACCGGGCTGTGTAGTGTGTGTGGGGGTTATCTAGCAGACCTTGAACAGTGGGTATCTACGCAGGTAAGACGGAACGTTGTCCTTTCGACTAATGTCCTTAGAATAGCGGGTACCTATTACGCAGCCCGCAGGCAAGACGGGACCTTGTCCTTTCGATTTATGGAGGTATTTTCGGAGAAGCCTTGGAATACAATTAGGATGAATTAAAAAAAATAGGTACTTGAAGAATATTCTTCAAGTCGAATCAAACAAGTTGCGAAGTTACGGCCTAGTTTAATAGTTCCTCAGCAGCAGCCACGCAGCAGCTCGATGTCATTATTATTGTTGTCAGCAGTATCGATATGAGTTCCTACATTATATGCGTGCAAAATTTCAGTTCAATCGGAAGTGGGAAGTGTGTCAAATGCAAATTACAAGATTTTGGTATCAGTTAGAACAGGGCAAGTAAAACTTAACAAAAGCTTGTAAATTAGTAGCACATGGTGGTTATATGGAAGGATCAGTGATCTCTCGAGCGTAGTGCGGCTGCAGAGAAGGACACAGTCATTCACACCCTCGAACATTAGTCTTCAGTTTGATGATACAGCGTCAGCGCCTCTCGTAGCAGCAATGGACCTATAGACCTTTCCTTGCCAGCCAAAGTCTTGGTTTTTAGCAAGACGCTGCTGATAGCAAGCAATGTGACATACTGTCATGGTGTCATCTGCATGGCAGAAAGATGCAGCGGCGTAAGACAAGGTGAAAGACTCCCTTATTAATGCGATTCGTCGTTGGCCCTATGGTCCTTTCCCTATCAGTTAACTCGAGGAGCGCGTGGAACACGACGCGTCGTGACTCGGACTTTGTCCTTGGTCGGACGGCGAGTTACCCATTAGTCCCCGTCTGTAAGCAGATGGAAAATGCTCCGCGATTTCCGACGCACTGGGTGTCTTCATTCAGCGGTGGCTGGGGCGAGAGGTAGAGGACATCTTTTCCCTCATGCGTTCCAACTGCTCCCCAATTCCCTATTCGCCTCACCTGCTACCAAATCCCTGAGGTACCTCCCGATACAACCTTGCCCGGGAGGATGCCGTAGCTCCTCTCCAATCACTCCTCAAAGAGGGATCTTATCGCCGCAATTGTGACATAGACATCCCCTAATATGCATTATTATAAACTATTTCATTAAAAAAAGGTTATGTCTTAAAAGATAGATAATAATTATGTTCTCGCGGACTTTATTTAAGAACATTTCAACGGAAGCTCTAAAAAATTCCGATTTCGAAACATTTCTCTTTGCTGCTCCACTTCTATTAGTCGTATACGACGTTATATAGCCTATAGTCTTCCTCGATAATGGACTATCCAATATAAAAAGAATTATTCAATTCCAACCAGCAGCAGTTCCTGATATTAACACGTTCAACCAAACAAATTCTCACCACACAGCAGCTAGGCGGCCATAGTTCAGCTGTGGGAACTAAATGGATGCTAGACGACTTGTCGTAACGTCGTGGTAGACCATTAGTATCATTAATCAGCCGCTATCAAAAACACAAAGAACATTTCATACAAAGTTTAAAGGTAAGTAGTATCCTTACCTTTATATTTAAGAGGAAACAGCAAGGGCTGGAGAATTGAAAAATAGGTATTTGTAAAATCTATTGCTGTCGCGCAGTGCCCACAACAGAGTTACAGAGCGCGATAGAGACAACACCAGCTTGGACCGAAAATACCTTATTAAATGGCACAAAATCAACGATTCGTAGTCCCCTGATTACTCCTCCAAAACTTAACCGATTTCACTACATTTTTCTTTAAAAAATAAAGAAAGGCATTGACCGTGTTCCTATGTTTTCCTTTTTTTATATAATCCCGTCAAATTTGTTTTCTGGATATTTGAACACAGCGGAAAATCTGGCTATTTTTTTAGGATTTTGAATGTTCATATCTCTTTTAATAATTAATTTATGGAAAAAAGGAAAACATAGAGACATGCCAATAGTGGTCATAATTATTGCTCTACTGGCATTATCCAGGAAGAAAACAGGGGACTACGTTTGTATGGAAAAACGACCGTGCTGTTTCCTCTTAATATCGGTACAAACATTCTAAAGTATCTAGGTAAGTACTAGGTTAGTAGGAACTATTATTAACCTGAATCCTACAAGGTAAGTACTCGCACTTCTAAGTATTATTAATTCTTTGTAGATACTCGATAGATACTCTTAAGTTTATCACTGAACAAAAACTGAAAGTTCGCACACTACACTATAAAATTAATACTGTTGCTTGTTTAAATGAAACACAATCATAAAGGATCAGCTTCCGATGTTTTTCTAAGTTTGTAACCAATCCTAACGGGAGCACGTTCCCATTGGTCGATCTGTGGAGTAGGGCGTTTCGGGAACAGCGGGATGTTGCGACGTCGATACATAGGGAATCACTAACTTGACATTTGTTCTCAAGATAATGGAGTTTATGTTCCCGTGTACCTCATCTCAGATACAGTCAGTTGTTACTCCTCCCAATTTCACATTCATCTATCATCTCGACGTCTAGTTTTCATATCGATATTAGTTTCAGGGCGGAGTGTTTTATGGGCGGGCGGCTTTACTCAGCGGATTGTGTTCAGTTAATTTAGTGAAACAGTGGTACTTTGTTTTTGTGGACTGAAGATTATAATACATGTATCAGTAAATATCGTACACTTGATATTGTTTCTATTTGGTACATTTTTCTCATCGCGACGTAAGTCCTAAATAATATCAATTTAGTAATTGTGTGCTCAGTGTCACCTGCAGATCTATTCTAAAAACAAATGTTACCTCCTACTTAATTGCAGTTAACTTCGTTTCGACGCCGCATGTAGGTTCTTAATAGACACTCTTAATAGGTGATTCTGATGATGAATAGTGGTCGTGCCCGGGTCCCAAAGTGTGCACGGTGTCGAAACCATGGCCTCATTTCAAGTCTTAGAGGTCATAAGAAAGCTTGTGCCTACCGTCTTTGCCAGTGCCCCAAGTGTGGCCTGATCAAAGAGAGGCAACGTATTATGGCCGCTCAGGTATGTATAAAGGTATACCTTCCCAGATTATACTTACAATTCAATCTATATATTTCCTACACCTTTATGATAACGTGAAAAAAATCATCGCGCGTTTTCGTTGAATTAGAAATATCCTAATTTAGAAGGCAACTCCCAAGTGTCTCCTAAATTAGAGTTTTTGCCTGAACACTGAAACAGTTTGGTGCTAACTGCTAGGAAGCTGCAAAACATTCTTATGGGGCTAGAGGGACCTAGCCATAGCCCCATAGGAATGTTAAGATGAGTATTACTTATTATTAAAAGATATTTACAATCTAAATTCAGTGGTTCAAGAGCGGTGTGCTTCATAATTTCCGAATGCAATTTACAATAAGCAAGTAACTATCCTAAATACGGTCATGATTGTAGAATTTGTAGAGTAGATAACGGACAACATCCCTCTAGGTTTTTCCGGATAGTTTTTCTATTTCGACTTTGTCTGGTAAGGAGAAAGAAGAATAAAAGAAAATATTTGGATTAAGATTTTGCAACTGTCCAGTTCTAAGTTATATAATATGACTCTCCTCTCAAAATGATATTCTTGATAAACTAAAATTTTGTAGAGTATTTTTGTCTACTTAGGATATTTGAATTCAAAACGTTTGTCTGCCACACGTTTCATAATGGGATTGCCACCCAGATGCTAATAATCCAAATGCGGCTATACAGTACCTAGGTTGATAAACCATGCCCCAACACCAATCAAAACAATCTAATGTTTAACTTCTTCCTTTGATTATGAATTTATGATTCTTGTTTATAAGTGCCGCGCCGCCATTATAGATGAAGCTGTCATTGGAAATTGCACAAAAGTTGCGTCTTTGCTCTCGCTTGCGGGTCTAGAGAGCTTTTCTACACCTAGGCCTAGTGCACCACTGATGTCGATGGTGCTTTTTATTTCGCATGCTTTTAAGAACCTTTTAGGTATAATGAAATACTCTTACGTTGTATTGATTTTCATCATTGTTTGCAGTGGTGTGAATGATGTGCAAGGTTTCCAATCTTTAGATACATCTACATTCAAGAGGCTTATTTTGTTGTCATATGTGTTAGATTTGTTTGCGTATGTTTCTAATTCTAACAATTCCACTACCTTTAAATTAATATTTATTCAATAAAATATTTTTATATTGTCTACCGGCAAAAGGAAATACTGCAGTTTATCATGGACATTATCTTATTTGTATGATAATATCTGGGATGCCGACGGAGCGGTAGCGTAGGATCGGCTATAGCTAGCCATCAGACAGTTATGGGTGTTACAAAAATAGTAGCTCATTTTATCATTCTTCGGCATCGTTTATGAAAACAGTGAGAAACCTCAATTTGCTTTTTTTGTGGCTTCCTGACCCTAGTTATAAATTCATATTTTTCTATACTCTACAAAGTTGACAAAACTTTGTTTTTTTTCGATTATACACATTTAGTCATCACGCCGCCCCTTTTTTCTTATCGTGGTAAAATCATCAAATGAGTCCTCCTACCCAAGGGAGGATGGGAGGGATTGTCAGACTTATATTGACTAAAATCCACGGTATCCTTAGTAGCCCTTTATGTACCGGAGTCGTGGTATACGTGTGTCCCGCGACCCCGGCAGGTAATCACGCTGCCCTAGATAACTTTTTTTTGCTTCTGGTTGTTCACTTGACCAACGCTGAATTGATCTTCTCATTGCCCGAATGTTACAGTGATTAAATCAAGGTCTTTTGAGGTAGTGTTATTATCGATATTGCTCAAAATATTGTCTTGGTTCTACTAATACCTACATCAACTTTTATTTTAATGTGCCTAAAGAGACAAACACAAAACAAAAACTGCAGAGTGATCAAGATTTTGGTGGTACAAACAAACAAAATATGAATCGATCCAAAGCAACAAGGAAATTCCCCACTAATACCTTATTTAGTACAGAAATAACACGCAATTTAGAGGAGTTAATGTGTTTTAATGTAGTGAAATCGAGACCAGCTAATGCAGCGTCTCGGTTTATTTAAACAAGTGGCACGTGTTTACTGTAGACGCCGGATGAACCATCGATCGGTTTACACAGTAATGCATCGCTGTCGATGTCCTACCACTTGCATCTCAAATCTGGGATAAACGCGGTTCGATTAATCATGACTGATGCAGCAGCTGCGATAATTGTGTAGATTCGCATTAATGAGGTTTGCTATATGTAGTGTTATATAGAGATTCACCAGATAAATTAGAATGGGATGCGAACAACATTTTTTGTCAGTACATTTGACGGAAAATTTCATCTGGAGTGATGAATCATATTCTATTGTTGTCTTTTTAACCTGATTTACGTATTTAAAATTGTAGTACTATTACTTAAGTTTTTTTTTATCTTGGATACTAAGTAGGTTTGACACGCGTATACGGCGATTCCGGTTCATAAAGGGCTACTGAAGAAACCGTGGATTTTAGTCAGTAATAAGTCTGACAGTCCCTCCCGCCCTGTCCTGGGTGAGAGGACTCATAATTATGATGATTTTACCAAAAAAAAGGTACCCAAAAGAAAAGAGCTCATATAAATTCCAGTCAGCGTTTTATTTGATTTGCCAGAGATTGAGTTCTGTTTACGTTAGCAATGAAGCCGAGATGGGCCCGGGGCTGGTGGCGCCCGGCTCGTCGCTCGTCCAGCGCGGTCCCTGGGGTGGTCGCACAACAAATATAAACACCAAGTGTTTGTCATTGATTTTCCGCTAAATTAATTTGATAGTATTACATTTCCTGCCGAGGTTACTGTAATATAATAAGGGCAACCTATCTATTTATCATTCCTCCCTTCAGCTTCTGTTGTTGACTTTTTCGATCCATGTTTGTTCTTACTCGTACATCTAAATAAGGTAGTATATTCCTACCCAAAGGCCAAATGTACGTAGTACTCGTAGATACATATGTATATGTTCACAAAATATATATCAAGTGGTTGGTCCTTTATATAGTTTGGGATAAAAAATAAAGCTTAGCTAATGAAGGGCCAAAACCTATGAAATATTGACATCAGTCCTTTTTTTGTTGTAGGTGGCATTAAAACGACAGCAAGCCGCAGAAGATAAGATAGCCTTACATCTAGCTTCCGTAGAAAGTGGCACAGCACTAGACAGCCTACCTCCAGGCAGGATATATGGGATGCGAGTCACCGGCCCTTGTCCAAGTCCCGGGCCGGAGCCGGATTCTGTCGCTGATGACCAAACTGTAAGGACCACCGGCTATTTATTATTGTAGCCGCAGTTATGATATTATAGTGAATATCAAGCTGAGTTTGCATATTTACTTGTAGCAAATTATGTTATGATATATTACGATTATCTATGTTTTTATTTGTTCTGAATCAAATTTTCTCTCCAACAGCCAATCCACATCGACAGTGAGACGAGCGACTCTATGCCCGACTGTTGCACTGTTTCACCAGATTCTGCTGGAACCTCTTCAGCATCCGCTTCATTACGGTAAGTTACTGCATCTGATATGGATAGAAGTGTAATTTTATATTAATTACTTCTCAAGCTAATAGAACTGGTGATCAATATGGATTGATTTGGCATATCCAGCCTCTGTTAGCCTACGACAGTAACTCTATTATGATTTTTGGTATTAGAACATTTAGTTGCCTAAGCAGTCTTCAAAAATGTTCTGTTGTTGCAGGGTGGGCGAAGAAGGATCAGAGAGTGAGAATGCGGTGAGCACGGCTGGACTGGAGATGTTGCGGAAGCTGTTCCCCGGCAAGAAGCGCTCCGTTCTCGAGTTAGTGCTGCGGCGCTGCAACCACGACCTACTGCGAGCTGTTGAACATTTTAACGCTACACGAGTACGTAGATAATGTTTACGGACGACTTTATAGAAAAATGATTAAGTTTAAATACCGAGTATTGTACTTTTTCAAACAATTACGTTTGTAGCCATTTTTACAATGGTGGAATATTTTACAGGATCAGCGAGAGAAAATACCAGGACTTTCTTCGAGCAGCGGTTACGAAGCCTCCGTGTCCAGTTCCGAGGAAGTAGAGTCGAGGTGGTCTGCATTCCGTCCAGTGGGGCCTCGAGCTCCAATACTGCCAGCACTGGTCATGGGCAGGGTCTGTGGCTCTGACTGGCTTATACCGATGCCGGCTCTACCTGCGCTGTCCGGTCCACTACTTCTCCCACTGCAGCATCCACATGCCCCACCCCCGTCGTGCAACCCATGCTCCCCCGACTGTAGGCAGTGTAATCATCACTAGATCATCAATGCTTGTATCTTTAGCGTAGCCATATATTTATTATATTTTTATTTCGAATGTGCTACCAATACAATATGTAACGCCAAAGAATTTGTATTTAAGCTTATCTACTTTTGTTTAAAGGGCTGTTGTTATTACTTATTAAATTGTATGATTAAATAATTTTGTTTTTTTTTCTGACATACTTGGCTAGATATAATGAAGAAATCAAACAATTGCAATTCCATGAGGAAGCTAAGGAAGTAGATGTACCTAACTTCGTAAATGAGTACCTAAGTCAAACAACGCAGTGGCACTGTGAGACCCTCTTATCTAGCCAGCGGCAATTTTGTTGTCAGTTACAAATGCGTGACAATTTTATAAATAAAGATAGAGGAGACAAAATAATTGGTCAGCATTGTAGCAAACGGTTTAGAAATTAGTACGATTCACTGTAGGTTCTTGAGTTCGGTATAAAATATGTCCCTGTTTATATTATTTTCTCAATACTAGTACAATAATGGAGAAATTAGTAGTTACACATGACAATCATGACCAGACGCTCTACAAATTCGGAGTTGTTGAAAGATTTTCATAATCCTAAAAAGGAGAAAATGTACTCGATATACCCACGGTAAATATCAAAATGAACGAACGCAACAGAAAACGTTAATGTTTTTAATATCATCGTCTTGTTAATTATTTAGGATCATTAACGTCATTTTAATTGACTTCGAAAACATTATGTATGAGTATTCTTGTAAGTATCTAACTGTTTGAACGCTACATAAAGATGAGTGTGGGCCCTGGACTTGTGTGGGCCCATGGGCTGAACGATTGAACATCATGACCATCAACATTTAATTGACTGATCATTCAATCTTTCCTGGAGACAAAGAATGGCAAGTAAATTTGGAAATGGAAGGTAGAGAACAGGATGTACCTTAGTAATTTTTGTGAGATCTATCTCCATTATTAAATCTTTGGTAGGTCCAGTGTGCTGGACCATTTAAGATCTATGTATAAACAAAAAAAGTGGATCGCTTGTGCATTTCCTTTTTTAATTTATAAAAGAGAGGAAGTGACTTCAAAGTGATTTTATTTCTGTAATTAACAGGCAAATGCTTATTGAAAGATCAATGAGGTAGGTAGTAGGTAGGTATTCCAAAGGTGAATACGAAGAGACATTGCCTAATTAACATACAATGACTTCACCACACCAAAGAAAAAAAATATAGCGTCTAACCGTCCAAGCAGTGGCAAACAAAATTCATAGAACTCTTTTGTGATAAAATGTGTGTGTTCGTTGTATTAGTTTTTATATTTTTGAACGTAATCTGTGATATTAATTACTTGACGAGGACTCTCATCTCTGTTCTGACTGGTCGGTTTTACCAGCGGAAGTATGCTTTGGACGAAACTACTACGATTTACGGTGAGTTAAAATACGTCTCTCATTAATTATTTTGTACAACATTGGATGTCTATGTTCTTGACGGCTTTTATGGCAAAAATCAGATCGCCAGCTGGACACTAACGTTGGGTTATTGTGGTGCTAGCTATAATAACGTGGCAATTTTATTTGATAGAAGATGCAAATATACGTTCTGTCATAGCAAGTTTCCTCCGTGCCTCGGAAAGCACGTAAAGCCGGTGTTCCCGGCTGTCATTTGTAGATCTTTGACAGTCGTTACTGTTAGTCAGCAGCTCTAAAGTCTGACAACCAGTCTTATCATAGAGTATCGTATTACCCAGTTACTGGGTTGTGGAGGTCCGATAGGCAGTCGCTCTACGTAAAATACTGATATTCAGCGGCATCTCGTTCGACTGGAAGCCGACCCCAATATAGTTGGGAAAAGGCAGGCAGATGATGATGAGATGCAAATATACATTTTTCTTTGCACATAAATAAATAAATTTACTATACAGAGTATATGAGTAATATTTAAATGTCCCAGGTATTTGTACGTTTCAAGACTGCGACATTAGCTTCAGACACATCAGAATGGCCAGGTTACTTCGGGATCTCGATTTCGCAAGATATCACTTCTATGAGAGAACCGGTATCTACCAGAGAAGTAGAAAACTTGGAATAAAGTCTTTACAAGGATGCACACTCACATTTACTGACAATCCAGTGCCTTTATTTGGACTTTATAAAGTTAATACCAAGGTAAAGATTTAAACGTACTTAGGTATTTTGCTTAAAACGTACGTTTTTGCTACTCAGCATCGTGAGAGTCATTTTTAATTAATTTTGCTTATTAATTTATAAAACGTTGTGCAAGAAAAAGGCACGTTTTAAATATAAATTAAATGATGATGACGCAAATGTAATTATATTATAGTTGGCTATTCAATTTGAGAAGCAAGACATTATAAAATAAATGACAGAGCTCATTATTAATTTTCAGTTGGTTTACTGGGATGACCGTTCCCTATTTTTGGAACATGAAGTTATTACTTTAAGGGACGGTAAAGTTCGGTCGATATTAGTATCCCGCCAGCACGCCTTGGCCAGGAATGGAGACTCAACAGAAGCACTTCTGTCAGCGTTACCTGGATCTCAAATAAAACCTACTTGTCCCGAGTACATCGAACACTGGTTACGTAGCATGGAAATTAGCAGTTTGAAGTTAAAGAAAAATGTGACGTAGTCTGGCAAATATAAACTTTTTTCTTTCTTTTGCGTTTGATTAAGACAGGACCAAGTACAGAACCTTGTGGTGCACCTGGTTTCAGCAGATAAATTATTTTAAAATAGTAATTTGAATCAATGAATGGTTCATTCTTAACTAATTAAACTGGTTACCTACACTACTATCGTCAGTGCAGGTAACATTGCAGTTTGGTAGTAGTTCCATGATAATTTAATATTTTACTTTATTGTACCTAGATATAAGGTGGTTTGTTCAAATTGTTATCATGTAGGTAGATTAAATCATTTTCTTTAAACTATCTTGTCCAACATGAATATCGAAGCCAAGTTCTTTGCATAATTTTAATTGACCTCTGTATTATTTGACATTTATGTTTTTTCTTCCTGCTGTAATACTTAGGGAATTAATGGAATGTAGCCAGCTTCACTTCGCTTGCGCTGGTACAATGGTCACTGACTCCGACGCCCGACGCAACCACATTCGTTCTTGAACTTGTACAGTCACCAATTTACACACGACGTTCAAGTTGGTCAAAAACCACTTCGCATTGAAGTTTACTGTACTGTCTCTTTTCGTCACACCTGCAAGCAATAAGCAAAACAAAGACAGCGTTATTTTATTAAACAAGTAGATAGTGCTATCTTTGTCATACTAACGTTATGTTTGGCCAAGAAAGAATAGCTATAGTACATAATACTTACAAACTTTTATTGAATTTAGTTTGGTTTGAGCATTTAGAGTGACATTACTGTCGCTTTGGTTTAAATTTTTAAGTAGTTAGTTTAAAATTCCAAATTATTAACGATGTATTGTATTATAGTGTCAATAATAGCTTTGGCTTACGTATTCTGGGATGTTAATTACTTTCTGAGGATAGCTTTCACCATAGGAATTGGCAGGTTGTTCCAAAAGAAATGCGGTGTTAATGATACGACCACTATTTACGGTAAGTTAGTGATTCAACTATGCGTATTTTAATGAGTGCAATCCTACGTCACTTAATTTTTGATGAGAAGTTACTTTATGTTTAGGTATTTAATGATTGATATCTTTAAATAAGTTTTAAACTTCTGTGAATATGAATAGAAAACAATTAGAGTAATATGATGTGTAATTCAGTTCCTATTTTCCCAACTTTAGAAAAATAAATGCCAAAATAAAGTACCTATCAGCTCAGAAAAGTTTCCACTCAAAACGCTCTTGTTTTTATTAAAACACAGAACCAGTTATGATTATAATGCATCTCTACTATAGACTTATTATGGAGGCGAATCAATTCGATGCTGGGTTTTCCAAATAAGTAAAACATACTTCACTTACGATACGAGACGTGTTTTTTGTTGAATTAACTAAGTAAGATACAGTTGGTTTAGGCTTAATATCGGTTACCAACTGGTTTTTTTTATTTATATGGAATTCACAAACAATTGTTCGTCTCCGTCTTCAGTTGTCTTCCGTCAAAGTTTAATTAAAATCATTGCGATACCGCAATTATAGTGAGAATAATGTAATTATTATTATTCCTATTTTAAATTTCAGGTTTCTGCACGACCCAAGATGTGGACATTTTCCTCAGACATATGAACAATGCTCGGTATGTACGTGAGTTGGATTTCGCTAGATTCCATTTCTACGACCGCACTGGAATCTACGATAACATCAAGGCAGTCGATGGCCACGCTCTGCAGGGCGCTTCCAGCATTCGCTATAGAAGAACTATACCCATATTTACTGCCTATAAGGTCGAAACTAAGGTGAGTTTTACTTACAAGTTTTTTAACCAACATTTCACCATACACTTTAGCTTTTATTAAAACGGGATGATTCCCATGTTCTATTAGTTGTTTCTAATTCCGATATTTCGGCTCTGTTGCAAGAGTGATCATGGAAATATCCCTTTTGAAGTTCTAATGATAAGGTGTGATTCTTTTTAGTTTCTATAAATGCGATAAAGATAGTGGCATCCTCTGGGAAATGCATTTTTTTGCATTCAAACAGAAATACAGTATGACCTCTTCATACTGCCATGCTATTCATTACAATACACGAGACCGCTTAGGATAGGAGTCACTGTCATCTTGTGCTATTGACTGCTCTGGTTAGACTTCACTCCGTGTATTAATTGGAATAGTAGTTTACAAACTTTACGTTGATAGACTTGCTCTATAAAATAAAGGACAGTCGGCAGTAGCCATAGCGACAACTCAAGCAGTTGCAAATGACCGCCGTTGAACAGTCCGAGTAAATTGTCCGTTTACTGAATGTTCCTTGCCCTTGTCCGTTATCGCATTGAATTGTGCAATATACTCAAAAGTAGGTAACACACTTGTCCCTTTCTTATGTTTCAGCTGGCTTACTGGGAAGACAAAACCCTGTTCATTGAACAGAAGTTCATCACACTGAACGATGGCTTCGTGCGTGCCGTAGTTATGTCAAGACAGAACCTCATCAATGTGGACACAGAGAGGCTATTCCAAGGTATCCCCGGAGCTGATAAGAAGCCTGAGTGTCCTGAGGAAATCCAACACTGGTTACAGGCCATCGAAATCTCTAGTGCCAAACTCCGAAAGAAGGATTAATGCATTAGTAATCTTGTTTTAGTTATGGTCTATTTATAATTAATACTTGTTTAATATGTGTTTAGGCAAAATAAAGGTTGCGGTTACAGACTCACTTTTTATTTTCACTTAAAAACTTTTCGATAAAACAGATGTTGAAAAAAGTCAAGCAAAATAACACACAGATGTATCGTATTACGCATCAGGGCAGCACTCTGGCGCTTGTCACCGCACCGGCTAATGTTACTGTTTATACAACCTGCACACTATGGACACGAATTTAGGGATTTGTGCTATACATCCAGTTTTACCACATTGCATTTTAAATCTTCTTCCACCGAAATTAAGCTCAAATTATTTCAGTCAGATGTTCATACGTCCACCCCAGTCGAGAGCTCATATTGAATTTGTTATTTTGTGGAAAAAAAGGTACAACCATTGGAGCATGTTCAAGCCAATTTAACCATTAACTTGTCATAATAAGAGTTAAAACGTTTTTGTTTTAACTTTTTAACTTGGATTTTATTAATTGCAAAGTTGATTAAAAATAAATAATTGGGTATCCAATAACGAGAACAGATAATAAAATGGCCTGGCCTTATACCACAGATTACCTTATACCTGTTTATTTTGTTTAAATAAGGGTTCGATCACGCTTGAATAGTCTATCTAGCCCAGAAACTAAGATAAGACTAAATTACGGAGCGAGCTGATCCAAGGTCAAATAAATAGAAGAGATAGAAGAGTTGCTACGCCGTAGCGCCGTAGTAGCGTCGTAGCACTTTTTGTTTATTTCTCGTACACTCAGAATTTGACACTTACAGAATTTCAGATCATGTTAATTATTTTTTTAGGATTGTATTTCCTACTTAGTTACTTACTATGTGAAAATATAAAATGAAATTATAAATTCAAACTATGTTAGTAGTACTATGACATCTTTTTTCTTTCGATTTTAATTTATTCATTTTTATTGCAGAAATATCGAATGACATAAATAACTAACATAAATAACATTTATTGTTTTGTAAAATAAAAGTAGGTATTAGATCTACTTGCAAATTACAATTAATTGTGTAGGTAATTGTTCAAAATGATTCTCTTCAAAGATTCCTTCATTGTGGTAAGAAAATGTAGTAACGAAAATGCGGTGTGAATGTGTGACTCATATTATTAGTAACTGCAGTCGGTGCGTGTGAAGTAGTCAGTTTTTTCGGGAGTTCCTTAATTAGCCGCCGGCGGCAAGGAAGCTCCCGACCACACACACATTGTACGGCGATCGAACAGTCTTCATTCCTCATACTTTTGCACTAGGAAAAGTGAAAAAAAAGAATCGGAAAATATGATATTTATTATAATTTCTGGAGACATAGATTTTTATTTTTAACTTTTTACCTTACCTAAAATTACTGGTTACATAGTATACCTACTCATTTGCTTTTAATTTTCTACTTAAAGTTAAAATATCTTATCTCTGAAATCTTGTCTTGTTTTGCATAAGCTTGAATAGAGCTCAGATTATTACCTACCTTGAAATACCTATCGGTCAATATTTAATTTCGTTTATGTTACGTTCGCCAATACTTATTGTTTAAATATTAAATAACACACAACGTTGTCCAACAGTAAACAAAACTGCCGTTCCATTATTTGCTGAATGTTTATTATAATTTCTACTGTTCCTTGATATAGCTAACTATATAAAAGCCTCGGTAGTACCTGGCTTACATTTGTATAGGTTTTCTTATTTCTCATTAAACTTGTTGACTCTTTACCATTGAAATTACCTAGCGAATTTGCTCTATTTAAAAGAAAGGACAAAACTGAAATACTATGGAGCCTGGTACTTTATTCAAATTGAACGCAACCACAGATATTACTGTACTAATCGGAAGAGAATAAAATATAGTTTAACTTAATTACATCCTAGTCACGTAAATATCCTGCAAAATAAAGATTTTCATTGTTAAAGTTAAGTTCACATTGCAACACATGTAGATTTTGGCAACATCATGTTTTACGTTCCTATTCTTACCAAATCGCTAATTATGAGGATGGTCGTACTTAAACGCATTTTGTAGTAATCAAAGTCATAAGAATGGTTACCTTCACGCTTTGGTTCCGCAAAGAAAATTAATGAGGAGAAGTAAATAAAAATATACTTGGAGAATGCATTCAGCGTACCTAGATCGGAACGCGCTGCGCTGAATGACATTAATTGAAAAAAGCTAGATGTCATTGTCACGATAGATAAGTCCGTTAGACAGTTCTGTCACTGCTTGCGTTCGGTGTTGTTGTTTGGTGTATATTTGATCTCATTTTAAATTAGGTATTCGGTTGATTCTGTGAACAATAATTACCGGCTCGCTACACTGGACTACGATTAACCTCTTGACTTGGCTTTCGAAGACTGGGAAAATCGTGTTTTTGTTTTCTAGACGTAGGTACCTAACCAACATGTTTCATTTTCTTGAATGGTCATGTTGTTATTATGGTTTGGTATTTGGGATGGGCACGGTCATCATCTGCCTAGCCTTTTCCCAACTAGCTTCCAGTCGAACCGGATGCAGCTTGAATATCAGTATTTTACATGGAGCGACTGCTATCGGACCTCCACAACCCAGTAAGGCAATACGTTGTCAGACTTTTAGAGATTCTGACTAACAGTTACGACTATCAAAGATCTACAAATGACAGCCGGGACCAACGGCTTTACGTGCTTTCCGAGGCACGGAGGAAACTCACTATGTCAGATGGTCACCCATCCACAGACCAACCTCGTCAATTGCGACTTAACCCGGAAGATTGGCCTGTGCGGCTGTTATTATTTAGCCACGAGCTCCTTGGGTGGGATGGGCACGGTATCAAGACAATATTTCCCCACCTGCACCTTTTTTTAGATGGAATATTAGTAAGAAAGGATTTTGATTAATAAATTCACATTAAAAATGCTTGAGTATCGTTTATTTTTTATTTTATTTCCTCACCTCCTACCTATTAGCAGTCCCAAGAAAATACAATTGTCAAAGCGACACAGCGGATTAACAATCAGAATACGCAAAAAACACGGAGTAATAAATTATTTTGGATGACTAGTCACCCAGTGCAATCAACAGGCGCAGCTCGCTAACTTCGTGTCCGTGGCCTTTGAGATTTCTCTTTACAGGATAATTTTTGGCCTTTGCACTGGCAACAAAATAGAGCGCATCATCTTTATTGTAGAGTCAAGACCGCTCAAAAGACACAGGGGACATATGTTCACAGACTTTTCTTTGCAGTAGAGTGCCACTGGGATCTAAAGTCCCCACGGGCGTTAGACCTTTCCGCACTCCAATTTAATCGTTATTGCTTCCGAATGAAGTAATAATTTCCCATTCCGAAGGTTTTTAATAATCTGTTACTAGATGCCACGCCTATCTAAACGTGAGTTGAGTAGCACAAGTACGTATTTGTAATAACAAGTTATAATTAATTGGGCTAAAACTCTGCACAGCGCCATCTATTGACATGATTAAAACTTCTCTACATCTACACAAAGTACTAAATCTTCATAATTATATTATTTTCTCGAAAACGCAGGCAATTTCCAGCTCGAAACTTTAGATTAGGCAGTCTATTGTGCAGTATTATCTATTATGATTTTCTTTGCAGTGGTTAAATTTTCTCAGAATAAAGTACCAAAAAAATTCATGTCCTTTCTATCTAATCTGTCGTTAGGTTGCTTATCATTATGGTAAATCTGAATGTTTTCATTGTATCATATTACCATTTTGAATAATTTTTGTTTCTAAAATGAATATTTATATTAATTTTGTTTTGTATTAATGTTAATTTATTTAATTTTTATTAATTTCGATTTTACCTGTATGTTAATTTTAATAATTTAATGGTTTTATTTGAAACTCACTGCATGGATCAAGCTGTCCGAAATAAATGAATTTTATTTATTTTATTTGAATTAATTAAAATTATATTCTGTACTTGAGCTATTCCTAACAAGATGCAAGTATCAAGACATCTCACACGTTCTCAAATCAAAGGTGGCGCTAACCGCGTGTGTCTTGTCGCACAACAATAACAAAATATCCATTAGCTTTAGTGGTTTCAGTTCAGTGCAACCGACAAAACACAAAGTCACACATTCATTTTATTTTGTTTAATCTTCAGGCCATTTATCAACCTACGTTTTACTCTATAGGAGCTTTAAGTATAGGTTTCATATAAAAACCTCTTTGTTACGACTCCAATTATCATAAGTTTTCCTTGAAAACAGGTCATTTATAATGTTAGGTAGTAAATAAGACTGATGAGAGTAAATAACTGTCGTATAACAAAATGCTCTTTCAGAATATTTAAGTGATCTCTTTGAAAATATGTGTAAACAGTTTTCATAACGTTTATTCAATGTTTACGACTCATGAAATAATTAGGTACCGTGGGTTCTGTCTGTTCTGTATTTTATTTTCATATTCATATTAAAGTTTTTTAGACTAATTAGATTTTGTTATTTTGAAGTAAAAATAAATGTTTTAGATGAAGAACATCAAATTAGTGCTTACAGATGTTTAGATAATTGATTTAAATGTAACGTCTAAATGGATAACTAAATTATGATGAATATAGTGAGCGTACTTTGCTATATTGTTAAGTAATAATTAATACAGTGAGTCGAGCATTTAATTTTCTATTCTGCAGTACAGTCACTCTAGTAGTAGTAGA
Organism: Agrotis segetum; assembly: GCA_036375495.1. Lineage (NCBI taxonomy): Eukaryota > Metazoa > Arthropoda > Insecta > Lepidoptera > Noctuidae > Agrotis > Agrotis segetum. Next base: position 1,555,145 of record JAQSVV010000101.1, read on the forward strand.
GGAGCTCGTGGCTAAATAATCACAGCCGCACAGGCCGATCTTCCGGGTTAAGCCGCGCTTGACGAGGTTGGTCTGTGGATGGGTGACCATCTATCATAGCGAGTTTCCTCCGTGCCTCGGAAAGCACGTAAAGCCGTTGGTCCCGGCTGTCATTTGTAGATCTTTGACAGTCGTTACTGTTAGTCAGAAGCTCTAAAGTCTGACAACCAGTCTTACCAAGGGGTATCGTATTACCCAGTTACTGGGTTGTGGAGGTCCGACAGGCAGTCGCTCCATGTAAAATACTGATATCCAGCTAAATCTGGTTTGACTGGAAGCCGACCCCAATATAGTTGGGAAAAGGCTAGGCAGTACCTAGAATTATGTATCATTCACACAATCGATTTTGTGTTTCGCTCTAGTATTCATGGAATCCTAAACTATTTAAGTGAGCTAGAGTTGTATAATTATCTAGTATTGAATAGGCCCGTGCCCGATTAGCAATTAACGTCATTTCATACTTGGTCTGGTTCGAAGATGTTATTCCCAACATCGTCCAGTTTATTGCCTTTGGAGCTACTCCTAAACACTATTATCAAACAGTACTTAGAGTCAGCATACTGCATAACGATTATTTCCGATGTACCATTGACATTCTCCTGGTCCAAAAACTTCATTTCTTTAACCCCAAACAAAGAAAATCTCGTGGAACAGATATACAATGTGTCTGAAATGGGATGTTCCGATTACATAGTGCGCATGCAACACCCAGAAAATTTTATGACAGCTTTCGAAACAGTTGTTCACACAGCAAAAGTGAGGAGAAGTGATAGGAAGATTATATTCTTACCGTATGATGAAGAATACAATGAAGATTATGAAATAGAACTACCTTCACTGGTATTTTCGATGAAAGGAAGCACTTATGTTGCGAATATGTTGATGATTGTAAACGTTGCAAGCAATACCACAGACTGTAAAACTTTCGATTTAATAACCCATCAATTTGTTGGTCTAGATGAACAAACCCATCTGCCTAAATACTTGGATCGTTGGGATTCTTGTTCACGAGAGTTTGAGAATCAAGCAAATCTGTTTCCTCATGATATGAGCAATTTATATGGAAAAACGTTAAAGGTGGCTTGCTTTACTTATAAACCTTACGCGTTGTTGGATATAGACCCTGCTATTGAACCCTCAGGAAGAGATGGCGTGGAGGTCAGGATAGTCGATGAATTTTGCAGGTAAGATAAACCGGACAGAGCTAATTAAAATGAATCAAGCTTCGTGTTTCTCAAAGAATTTAATTTTAAATACAGATGGATAAATTGCACTGTTGAAGTTGTAAAAGAAGATGTTGATCAGTGGGGAGAAATATATCCAAATGAAACTGGTGGCATTGGAGTTCTTGGAAGTGTTGTAGAAGATCGCGCAGACGTTGGAATATGTAAGGTCAATGAATATTTTAAAAGAAATCTATTTTGTCACATGTCATAGGGTACTCATGTATTTTCAGCTGCCCTCTATTCTTGGTATGAAGAGTGGCGCGTGATGGATTTTTCAGTAGCTGGTGTTAGAACTGCTATCACTTGCATAGCCCCAGCACCTAGGTAAGATGGACATCATAATATTCTTCATACACTAAGAAGGAACTAGTTGTTCAGTTTTGATGTTGTATCCGATTGATTTGCAGATTGCTGTCAAGTTGGGAGATGCCTTTGATGCCGTTCACTTGGTATATGTGGATTGCTGTTGCCTTCACCTATATTTATGCGTCAACTGGAATATTAACAGCGCAAGGATGTTCTACTACTTCGTACCCTTTTTTAAAAACCTTTGGAATGATGATCGGACAAGTAGGTAACAATAGTGTGGTTGTGGTGCACTTTTCCACCGCGAAATAAATTGAAATAAATAGTATTTTTAATTTTCCGTTTTGCTACTTGCGTGCATTAAAGCTGACTGATGGATTAAACTTAAATAAATATCAAAGTTTTTTATGTATACGGTACAACCCGTACAACTTGCTGCGTAAAAGTTAATGACTACATTTTTGTTTACGATGCAAATATTTAGCGTAGCACTCTATTAACATTTTAAACATCAGTACACACAGCTTTATGAATGCTGTCGATCACAATCATCAAAAGTCGTATGTGAAATAAAGTTTTAATTTTTTTTTAATTAAAAGTATGTGAAATTAAATGTGCTTGGTTGACGACTTCTTGACGGTTCCGTTTACTTCGAGGCATCCCACACATAGGCAGGTTTGGGTAGATGATATACTACTCACTAATTATTTTATTTTTACTTATTCTTATTATTCATTTATTTAAATTTTCCAGTCGCAATACCAGAACACTGAAAGTCATTCATGGAAAATGAGAAGTGTAACCGGTTGGTTACTAATAGCAGGATTGATTCTGAGCAGTGCCTATGGAGCTGGTCTGGCTTCCACGTTCACGGTGCCCAGATACGAGCCCTCGATCGACACGGCACAGGATATAGTAGATAGAGAAATGGAATGGGGCGCCACACACGATGCTTGGATATTTTCCCTGACTTTGTCCACTGAAGTAAGGATAGTTTACTCTTCTTTACATTGAACCTATACTTAGAATTGTAATAGAATTGTAAATTATTTTATTTTTTAATTCATTCGGTTTTTGTTTTCAGCCACTTGTGAAGCAGTTAGTGGGACAATTTCGCATTTATTCTTTTGATGTACTGAAAGAAAAAAGTTTTACACGAAGTATGGCGTTCAGTATTGAGAAGTTACCTGCAGGTTAGTAATCTTTTAATTAAAAAAGCAGCAAAAAATGACGTAGGTAGGTAATGTGAATAAAAACTGTGACAGAAATGATCAATGCTATCATCATCAGAAGCCGGAAGACGTCCACTGCTGAACATAGGCCTCCCCCTTAGACCATCGGTTGCCCTCGACTTTCGGAAACCGGGTTGTTTGGAAGGCTGGGAGTCATCAAACCTGCAAACAATGCAAATGCAGTTCCCTAAATATTCATTGTTTTTCAAGGTAACTTCGCTATAGGTGAGTACGTAACACAAGAAGCTGTCCTGGACATGATGATAATGCTGGAAGACTTCTACTACGAGCAGTGTGTCCTGATGATGAGGAAGAGCTCTCCATACACGGAGAAAGTCAGCCAACTGGTGGGGCGCCTGCACCAGTCCGGATTGTTGCTCGCTTGGGAAACTCAGGTTTGAAAGATAATAAAATAGGTACTTGTTGTCGGTAAGCACATCATCACATAGAACAAGCATGAAAAACACAATCGTAAGTTATTAAAAAATATCTGCTTTTACTTTCTAAAATATAGTTAGTCACAAAAGATGTGTCTAAAACACGCTTATGTTAGAGAAACATAACTCAGCATAGCGAATTCTATACTGAATTTGGTATAATGAGTTCATGACCATAATGAAGTAGAAACTACGCACAAAAGCAAGTCCGCAATTTCTGTAGGTATATAGGTAGGTATATTTCTATAGATATGCCATTTCTGATGCCCACTATAACCGACGAAGCAGTCTGCAGAAGAAGTATTACAATAAGTAGTTTTATAGAACAGTGCCAGAAACGCTTCTCCCTTTAGGTAAAACTATCTGTATAATAAGTCAGTTATGCCTACATAGAATAAATTAGTAGATTACAATTGAACTGGAAAACAAAATTGAAAAGTAATATCTACTACCTTGTCCTTTGATCGCAGAGCAGCAGTTGTGATCAAAATGTATCTATCTATCTATCTTCTATATAAATAAAAATGAATTGTTGTTCGTTAGTCTGATTAAAACTCGAGAACGGCTGGGCCGATTGAGCTGATTTTGGTTTTAAAATGTTTGTCGTAGTCCAGGGTAGGTCTAAACGGTGACCAAACAAGGAAAACTAGAAATAATTTACAAAATGGCAAAACAACGTTTGCCGGGTCAGCTAGTAATTAATAAAATCAGAGACGTTAATGTTGGGTCTATTTCCAGGTAGCGCTAAAGCACTTGAATTATAAAGTACAAGTAGAAGTGAGACTATCGAGAAACAAGAACGATGTCGGTAGCACGGAACCATTGAATCTTAACAATATTGTGGTACGTAACTTTTAATTACGTTACAGTTACAAATACATTTTTTTAATAAATAAAAATGCCTTACATGAAGTAGAGACAGAGGTGATGAAGTAGAGGTGAGTAGGACAGAGAAATAGAGATTTTCACATGTACCTAAAAGCATGTGAAAATCTCTATTTCTCTGTCCTACTTTTCTGTACCGCACTGTTCTTAAATTATTTCATGTTTCGCAATTCTATATATAATCTGTCTCACTAAAATTGCCTCTGAAATACTTAATGGTAATTTTCAATTAATGAAGAAGTGGTGGTAGGCCCCATAGCTACGACAATACAACGTGGTTTAATAACACTTAGGTTCAGGTTTTGTCCTTAGCAATAACTATTTGGTATGGAAACTGAATACCTATTATTAATATATTTTCTATATATTTTCTATGAATAACAGTGGTTGACCTTGACCCCCATGGAACTACTACCGACAAGATTATTATTATTTTTCAGGGTGTCTTCATTGTGTACGCAATCGGACTTATCATCTCGACAGCATTTTTTGTGGGTGAATTGTATGTGTATCATCGTAGAACGAAGAACGAGTTGGTGCATTAATAAATAATTAAAAGATATCTAATACAACTATAGAACATATTAAAATTCGATTCTTTTGAACACGGCAACCCAATATCATACAGCAACTACGTTGACAAAAACGGGGCAAACAAGGCACTGGCCCGCATCAGTCAACTGCCACATTTAATAAGCCACGATCGTACGAGCTTCATGAATTTTTTTGGGCTTGCTCTTTTTCTTTATCTTACTTACAGCTTGGCCAGAACGGGTTGAAACGGAACTAACATTTTTATTTCTGACAGCGTTTTAAATCTTTGATATTTGATGTAAACGAAGACCGCAGGTTTGTTAGATTTATTATTGTGCCATAAAACTAACGTAATAAGTGAAAATAAATAAAATAAAATCATTCAAAGTGCTGGTAGCGCGAAGACAGTGGCGACTTCCGGTTTTCTACATTTTTATGTCAAGCTGTACGTCCATATCTCTATGTAGTTTGCGCTTACGTCACAGACGTTGTAGTGTAAGCCTGGCCACATACATCAGTATTTATTCGGAACTCGAAATGATGAATGAAATTGAACAACACACGAACATGCACGCACATTTGTATGAATTCACTGTGTACGGATCAGAATTTTATTCCCGATCAGGAAAACTGATGTATGTGGCCCGCAACAGCAACCTGATTACGCCATACGTGAAAAAAAAACAATAAAATTTGAATTTCGCGGGCTATCTCAACCACAGACAACACATACTCAATTGTCTTAGATATAGAGCATGGACCATGCATTACCTGCCTATTTTATGACCATTGACTTATGCCGAGTACACACCGGCTCAACGAACGCCTTCGTTGACTATCCACACCGAGTTGGATTGAATGGTGATTCAACTCCCTGACCTTACCGACAAGCTGCCAAGCTTTGGGTAGCTGGCAAATATCAAATAACGATCTTTTGTTGCTGTCTATGCAGCATCAACAAAATGTTTTCTAGATCCATTCGTTAGTCATCGCTGGCTTGGTGTGTACGTGGCATTAGTCTCTTGAAAAAAAAATGTTACTAAAAGTTAGTTACTAAAAGTTCATAAAAAATAAATAAAATAATGCAATAAATATCGAATAAATATACTTTTTCCTCATTTCGACCTAAGTTTGGCTTCCCCGAGCTTAGGTGAAATCAAAAGAAAAAGAAATATCACCTAAAAAGAGGTCATACTTTGTATCTATGAGATACAAAGCATGGACTAGTCATAGACTTTAGTCGATGTTTGATGAACATCTCTAGAGTGTAAAATGGATTTGCGTCATCAACTTTTGATAGTTATGTGATTGTGTGCCATACGATGTCTGGTAGTGTGCGTGCTGGCGGGAAAATCGATCGATACTTGTTTAGTTGTTTCGGCAGCTGGAAGTGTAGTCGTGCGTACCGTTCATTTATATTTACGAAAATAATGTTCAGTTAATGTGTAGTGTATAATTTCTATTTCTAAAGTAATTATGGCGTCATATCTGTTTCTGTGCCTCACTTTCTTAATCACGACATCGGCTGAGTTTGTTTGGAGACACCATAATAATGAGGAACTACCCGTGGTACTAGAAGAAGTCCACGCGAAATGTCCCAATATCACCAGAGTTTATGCATTGTCTGAACCATCAGTTTGTGGTGTGCCATTGTATGTTATTGAGTTTTCAGACACACCTGGATTTCATCAACCTTGTAAGTAAAATTAACATTTTTAAAGAATCCTTTTGTGTTGTGCATTAAATATTTTAGTAATACCTCCATTTATTTATTTTTATCAGATAAACCTGAAGTGAAATATGTGGGCAATATCCATGGGAATGAGGTTCTGGGTCGCGAGTTACTGCTGGGATTAGCACATTATCTTTGTGATCAGTATAACAGTCATGACCGTCGAATCCGGGCTCTCATTCATTCTACACGGATTCATTTATTACCAGCAATGAATCCAGATGGATGGCAACTATCCACAGACACTGTAAGTGACTAAATTGCTATTGTTAAATGTAAATACAATATTTTATGTTTTTTTTATCAGACTATTATAATAAAATTATATTTACAGGGTACCGTAGATTACCTTCTTGGTCGTACAAATAATCATTCAGTGGATTTAAATAGGAATTTCCCAGACTTGGATGCCATAACATTCGAATTTGAACGCCAAGGCATCAACCACAATAACCATTTGTTGAAGGATTTGACCCGTCTTGCTGCACCGGTGAGATACAATTTTTTAAATATTATTTATATGATGTGCTAAAAAAGGTTGAATTTTGACTTTCATTTATCATGTAAAGGAACATAAATATATTTAAGTATGTAAATAACTTAATCATTTTAGCTTGAGCCTGAAACCAGGGCTGTTATGCGCTGGATCATGTCGGTACCATTTGTGTTGAGTGCTGCTATGCATGGAGGAGACCTTGTGGCCAACTATCCATATGATGAGAGTCGGAGTGGTGCACCTGTCTCTGAATACTCTGCCAGCCCTGATGATGACACGTTCAGGTAAACAATTGGTTAAATTATAATTACTCTTAAATTAATCTTATTATTTGTTAAGTTAAATTAAGTTTCTTAAATTAATCTTATTATTCCTTAATAATACTAGATCATTCGATAGATTTTTATTTAATTTCAGGTTTTATTTCATTCATTCCTTTAGATAAAAAAAATACTTAATACCTAATTGTTAAATTAGTTTTTATGTTTTTTTTTTCAATTCATTAATGGAGAAAGATAAACATCATCTAATATCATCGCACAAGATTTTAAACAGGATAGTCTAATTAAGAGAGTGTTACGTATTTGTAGGGAGCTAGCTATGACGTACGCTTCGGCCCACGCGGACATGGCTTCGGCGACCCGTCGCGGTTGCCATACAACCAATTCTGAAGAATCTGCTACATACAACTTTGGCAAGCAAGGTGGAGTCACCAATGGAGCTGCTTGGTACAGTCTGAAAGGAGGTGGGTAATATTGACTTTTTACACTAATTATGGGCAAATTCACTATAAACGGCGCAGGTTTTAAAAACCACTTAAAAAAACTTAGGTTTCTTTTCGGGTTTGAAATTGATGATTCTTCATAGATAATGTTATTAATTATATTAATTAGCTAAAAGTTCCTTGTACGAATACGTATATATTACATTAATCGTTATTTTGCAAGGTTAGTAAGAAAAAATTTGTCCTGATAGTCACAAAAATCAAAACTTGATAAAAATTCACTGACTGGATGATCTGGAAAAAATAGACTACTAACTTATTACCCGTGTTTAATAGATTAAAAGAAATATATTTAAGAACGTATTAAATAACCACATTTTGTTAAAATTAAAAAAGAATATCCATTTAGTAACAAAAGGTTCCAAACGTTTGTTTAATTTTAAGTTTTAACAATTTAAACGATGAACTAATAATAAAATTTTAACAAGATATTATTTGTAATATGTTTTTATTTATTAAAAACCTACTATAGTACATAACAATGATTAATAATTCAGCTGCTGTAAATAAAAAACAAGGAAAAATATTTGGGACCGTTACTAGAGAGACATTAATTGTTACGATACGGAATTGTTAAGAGTAGTACTCACTATGCCACTGATTTATAACATAACCGACAATCATGCGGATTAAGACAATAATGAGAACTGCTCACAACCTACATTAAAATTTAAAGTGTGTGCAACCTGGTTATAGGATCTTAGTATATCATTTATAATCAGATGGCCTGCAAACTCTAAATACCGTCTAGGTACTCATAATGCAATGTGCAATAAGCTTTACTTGTATTTTTCGTCACGTTTTTGTCCGCCCTATAGTAACAGTTACGAACAGGACGTTACGAAAGTAGTTCAGTTTCAAAACAAATGTGAAATACTCAAAAAATATAACTATAAAGCTTCTAAATCATACATAAAAAGCCTCTACATACTTTAAGGTGTTACTGCTCCAAAAGAATTAACAACCAGATAAATGGTTTTATGTAAAAACACGTTACTTAACGAGACAAATGTTTTGGACCAATTTTTCGTTGCACACACATTACGTCCACCAATTCTCCCTATCGCGATTAAATTCAATATGGCTGCATTTTTTTCGTAGATTTTGTGCTTGAGGTTGCCATTAAAATAAAAAATAAATTCTAAATGGGTAAATTAGTAGGGCAAATTCACTATAAACGGCGCAGGTTTTAAAAACCACTTAAAAAAACTTAGGTTTCTTTTCGGGTTTGAAATTGATGATTCTTCATAGATAATGTTATTAATTATATTAATTAGCTAAAAGTTCCTTGTACGAATACGTATATATTACATTAATCGTTATTTTGCAAGGTTAGTAAGAAAAAATTTGTCCTGATAGTCACAAAAATCAAAACTTGATAAAAATTCACTGACTGGATGATCTGGAAAAAATAGACTACTAACTTATTACCCGTGTTTAATAGATTAAAAGAAATATATTTAAGAACGTATTAAATAACCACATTTTGTTAAAATTAAAAAAGAATATCCATTTAGTAACAAAAGGTTCCAAACGTTTGTTTAATTTTAAGTTTTAACAATTTAAACGATGAACTAATAATAAAATTTTAACAAGATATTATTTGTAATATGTTTTTATTTATTAAAAACCTACTATAGTACATAACAATGATTAATAATTCAGCTGCTGTAAATAAAAAACAAGGAAAAATATTTGGGACCGTTACTAGAGAGACATTAATTGTTACGATACGGAATTGTTAAGAGTAGTACTCACTATGCCACTGATTTATAACATAACCGACAATCATGCGGATTAAGACAATAATGAGAACTGCTCACAACCTACATTAAAATTTAAAGTGTGTGCAACCTGGTTATAGGATCTTAGTATATCATTTATAATCAGATGGCCTGCAAACTCTAAATACCGTCTAGGTACTCATAATGCAATGTGCAATAAGCTTTACTTGTATTTTTCGTCACGTTTTTGTCCGCCCTATAGTAACAGTTACGAACAGGACGTTACGAAAGTAGTTCAGTTTCAAAACAAATGTGAAATACTCAAAAAATATAACTATAAAGCTTCTAAATCATACATAAAAAGCCTCTACATACTTTAAGGTGTTACTGCTCCAAAAGAATTAACAACCAGATAAATGGTTTTATGTAAAAACACGTTACTTAACGAGACAAATGTTTTGGACCAATTTTTCGTTGCACACACATTACGTCCACCAATTCTCCCTATCGCGATTAAATTCAATATGGCTGCATTTTTTTCGTAGATTTTGTGCTTGAGGTTGCCATTAAAATAAAAAATAAATTCTAAATGGGTAAATTAGTAGCAAAAAGTACGTTACTATGTAGACTTGTCCTGTAATGTTAATATTAAGGGACAATAATTTTTATTAATTTTCTTACTCTTTTACTATGATAGCTATTATTAATACTTAGTTTAAATGTAAGAATAACTATGACACAATTGAATTAAAAAATCGCAATACATACAGTGGAACAAATATCTTTTGAAATATCTATTTAATGCGGGAAAACCGGTCTTGGGACAGCTTCAAATCAAGGTTTTGTTTAACTTCAAATTACTATAAAATTTATAATACCTTATTTATTGATACGTAAAAAAACTTATTGAATAGAATAATAGTTCTACTTGTGTTTGAAATAAAGCTTTTCTGGCAGCTTTCAAAATATTTTTAACTATCATTATTTGTTTTCATGGGACAGCACGAAAACAGCCTGCGCCATTTAAAGTAAAAATGCCCAGTAGCAAAAAGTACGTTACTATGTAGACTTGTCCTGTAATGTTAATATTAAGGGACAATAATTTTTATTAATTTTCTTACTCTTTTACTATGATAGCTATTATTAATACTTAGTTTAAATGTAAGAATAACTATGACACAATTGAATTAAAAAATCGCAATACATACAGTGGAACAAATATCTTTTGAAATATCTATTTAATGCGGGAAAACCGGTCTTGGGACAGCTTCAAATCAAGGTTTTGTTTAACTTCAAATTACTATAAAATTTATAATACCTTATTTATTGATACGTAAAAAAACTTATTGAATAGAATAATAGTTCTACTTGTGTTTGAAATAAAGCTTTTCTGGCAGCTTTCAAAATATTTTTAACTATCATTATTTGTTTTCATGGGACAGCACGAAAACAGCCTGCGCCATTTAAAGTAAAAATGCCCTTATACCTTCACAAGAGCATAAAAAGGTTGGTTAATATTTTCTTACTGGCACCCTTGAACAGAAAAATTATTATAACGCCCTTTAAAAAGAAAATATATTTGTTTTTTTTTTTACCATTTTAATGGCTTTTCTTATATTTTTTCATTGGAAAGTGACCAGTTCCATGTTCTATCAACCGACGATGGTTATGAAAGTATCTATACGCTAATAAATACTTCTTGGTACTCATGAATTAACTAAAAGAAGGATGCCATAAAATTTTCAACATGTTTTTTTTAGTTTATTGGCAATTAGCTTTTTTTTTAAACCGGTGAGCAGTTACATTTTCTGTTAATAATTGCTTGAAAAGGTTGGTAGTTTCAAGAAGCTATTACTACGAGTGAATGAATTTTGAGAATTAATAGGCCAATCTTTAGTTTTTGAATCATGCTATTGGTATCATGAAAACGAGTGCAAACAGTTAATTTAAAACATCTTGATACTAATAATCACGTGTTTTTTCGATACATAGCTACGACAAATGGCTAACTTGATAGTTCAGTAGGTATAATTTAAATGAAACACCATAATATCCATTCTGCTGTTAAACCCGCGACATTTATGTCTTTTTGGCGTCTCTTTCATACAAAATGTATAGAAGCATCGTCGGGCGTAAAACACAGAGAAGAGACGGGCCGCGGACGCGACGCGTCTTCGTCTCACGTCTTTTCTATGTGGCCCGCGCCTAACAATGACAAAAAAAATCAATATTCAAGCAAACTACCACTCACCAAGTATTCGATTAAACCTGCCCTGGGTGGGGCGGAAGGGACTGTCAGACTCTTACTGACTAAAATCCACCCGTGTTCCTTCCTTTGCCCTTTACGTTCCGGGGCCACGGTATCCTGGGTTAAGAAAAAAGCCGCGACCCCAGCAGGCATTTGGCGCGAAACACGACGCGCCACCGACCCGGGCTTGGTCCTTGGTCGGACGGCGAGCTACCCATCACTCACCGTCCGCAAGCCCGCTCCGCCGATGTGGCCTCTGCTGATCAGAGGGACACGCGTTGGAGCGTCCACACGACAGGCTATTCGCATACGGGCAAAGAGACCCTGTGTGCCCTTAGGCACACAATGCCTAAGGAAGAGTTTTTGCCCGCATGCCAGGGTGCACCGGCCCGAAAAGTTGAAACCTGGTCTTCCCCCCGGACGTATCCGAGAGGGAACTCCAGTCCAAGGGCGCACGTGGAGGTTTCCTGTCATAGCACCCCTCGATTAAGTACCTAACAGAAAAAACGAGATTGTCAACTTTTTGCCCTTTAAAATAACACCTTTAATAACGTAGGAAGCGAGAGAAGCAGGAAGTATAAGCAATGGATCACTTGACTGTATAACTACTTTACGTTCTGACATTTAACTGATGTTGACCATGAAACACGGATGGCCTATAGCAATGTTAATTTTATCTGCATTGTATAATGATTTTGAATCATAACAATTGTAACTCTCACGCAAGTCATTGGGAGTTCTTTTTTGTGTGGCAATAATGTTTTAAAAACGAGAGTACCTACTGATGAATGCCAGTGCATCTGGCGGTAAACGAAAGCAGAACATAATAATTGCTGACGTAAGCACTTGTATTACATTAATTTAATAGTGCTCGATAGCATTCCGGCTATAAACTATCTGACCCAGTTTCCGTCTGGATGTGTTGTCTTTATTAAAAAAACTGGACTAGGTACATTTTTTCAATTCGGATTTTCTCCTACATTGTAGGTTCGATTAAAAACATTCAAATTAAAACGCAGAAACAGCCAGACCGAAAATACCTGTAGGCAATACAAATTATTTGTCCGTGTGGTAATCGCATTCGCTACACGCAGTGCAGCTGTCAATAACTCGGCCACATCTTTTGTACTAATATTATGATACGACATTTTGGTCACAGTTCCGTCCATCATCGTCATCAGAAATTAACCTTTTTTTTTATAGCGTGGTAAAATCATCAAATGAGTCCTCCAACCCCGGGCAGGGCGGGAGGGACTGTCAGACTTCTACTGACTAAAATCCATGGTGTCCTTCAATAGCCCTCTCTGTTCCGGGGTCACGGTAAGGGAATAATCCCGCGACCCCGGCAGGCTTTGGCCTTCTGAGAGGGGGGCCCCGTCATTATGCTGACGCTCTTGGAGGCGCGCGTGGGACACAACGCGCCGTCGACCCGGGCATGGTCCTTGGTCGGGCAGCGAGTTGCCCTTTACTCGCTGCCCGCATGCCCGCGCCTACGGTGGCCGGAGATCATCAAGCGACGTCCGTCGCCGTGGGCGTCTACCACCGCGGGTGGATCAGAAATTAACCTGTGAATTCAGCTCTTTTATATATAAATATTTAATAATTGAGGCATTTCCAGGTATGCAAGACTTCAACTATCTTGCCACCAACGCATTCGAAATCACTCTCGAGCTGGGCTGTGAAAAATATCCCCCTGCGAAAGCTCTGGCTCACGAATGGGAGAGGAATCGCGAAGCTTTGCTGGCATACATCTGGAAGGCACACACCGGCATCAAAGGAATAGTGTCCGACGACTCTGGCTTCATACAAAATGCTGTGATATCCGTCGTCAATATCACCGGGCCTGTGCCACGACCAATTCGACATGACGTCACCACAGGTGAGATTAGATTTTGATTTTATGAATTCCATAAACTCATTTATTAATTACTGGTTCAAAATGTTTAAATGAATAAATGAGCTAAAGGATAGCTAATTAACTTTTGAGTTGCTATGTGACTAATTTTGGTAATTGTCATCTGTGATATCCTATTTTATCACACAATTATATTAATTGTCCTAATATTAATAAAAATGAAATTACATTCTTGTTATTATACATATGCCTAGCATAATGTAAACACATATGTCTGGCCGCAAAAGCGTGAAATTTTTATTTTTTCCGAAAACGGATGAATTTTCATATCACTCAGGAAAATAATGTAGCTTCATAACAGTTTTTTTTATTGGATCTTTAGTTTCAAAGATATCATTCCAAACGAAAATAAATCTTCTTTATTTTATTAAGTTATTATACCTAAATTATAATCTTAATCATTTATTCATTATTTTTAACAATCTTCGACACACCTTTGCATTAAACTAAAAAACACATTCACGCAATTTATCTTAATTGAATCAAATGTGCGGAAATTTCATAGCTTGTTCATAAATAATATTTCTTTATCGAAATACGAATCATAAACATCTGTGCAAATTTAATATCACGCCTGTCATTTCCGAAGGGTTAATATGCCCATTTAATTCGCTTTTAATATTAATGGGGGAGGCTATTGCCACCAACAATAAGCATCAGTTATCCGGAAATGGAAATATCTGTAGATAAGTTTCTTTACATTGTCGTGGGATGCTGTAGAATTTCAACATGATCATTGTATCTCCAGCTACATCCGTCAACGGGAGGTTGAAACAGTTATTTTTTTAATCAAACAGTCACGGATTAAGTTTACGTAATTCTCTCCCGACAGGGGGATGCAAGCGCACACCCCTTCCTTGCACCCCGCTGTATTATAAGTACAGTGTGTTTCTAATACAACATTATCAACACAGACTTCATAGTATCAATAAGCACTGTTAAGTGCATACTTCTGTTGTTATTCCAAATGTTACATAAATACCATTATATCGCGTAGAACAATGCTGCACAACTACAACTAGAATATAAACGAACTTAGTCCGTTGCTTGAAAATTAATGGTTGTTTGCATTCAGTTCGGTAATTGATACTGATTGGTGTAACTAAGTGTTTCCTTGCTGCGACATGCGACATCTCGACGTCTTGACTCATTTGAGGTCATTTGTTTTACTACCCGCTGCATTTTATTAGTTTGTCGCTGTCCCTTGAGTACATGGCAACATGTACCTATCTACCATATTTGTTTTTGTTGTTCGGGCTCCCTATAAAATAATGTTTTAGTGGGGTAGGAATATTGTTATTTATCTTGAGTGACCACACGTCGTGCTATTGGATTGAAGGAAAAACATTATTTGAAGATGATCTGATAAATCGTCATCTGCCTAGCCTTTTCCCAAATGTATTGGGGTCAGCTTCCAGTCGAACCAGATGCAGCTGAATATCAATATTTTACATGGAGCAACTGCCTATCGGACCTCCACAACCCAGTAACTGAGTAATACGATACCCCATGGTTAGACTGGTTGTCAGACTTTCGAGCTTCCGACTGTGATTAACTACTGTCAAAGATCTACAAATGACAGCGGGGGCCAACGGCTTTACGTGCTACAGATGGTCACCCATCCACAGACCAACCTCGGCAAGTTTTTCATTCTATTGTGGAAGCTGTATTAGATGATATCCTCGGTATCTTTTCGTCATATACGAAAACATGTTTCTGTATGGACACTTTGAACACCTTGCTTGATGACCAGCGATCTTTGATTGTATTGTTTGTAGGTACTATTAATATCATTATGCATTTAGGTTATCAAACAATACGCATTTACGCAGTATGTTGTAAATATATCTAGGTACAGCAAATAACGATGCCATGCACTGTTCTATTGGTACATCTTCTGTCCCTTATGTGTAGGACTAGTACCTATGTTAATTAAATCACAAAAGCGAGACACCTGAGAAGTACTTACAATATCAACAAAGTATGCGGATTACATACAACAACGCATTAACTTTATTTCGTAACTCTGTGAAAATAGGTTGACGATGTGATTGAATACAAAAGAGCGTCATTACTCTTCTTGAATAGGAATGTGTAAAGTTGGCACACAATTTATTAAATACGTAAATAAATGGACATTTGAAGGTCGGAAATAGTATTGTGTGTCTGTCGTTATGTGCACGCAAGCATTGGCCGATGAGTAAGTAGATGCTGCCCAGTGTATAGGTATTACTGATTAAATGGCTAGAGTATTCTACATCTGCTAGGCAAGGCTTTCATCAAACGTATACGCTGTGTTTAAGCTAGTACGTCATGCGTCAATGGGATGATAGGGTCGTCAACATGGCATGGTATGTTGGACATGGATTGTTTTCCCGCCCCGGGCTCTCAGAATTCGACATCAGACGTTTCAGAAGTTCAGAACTTCGATTTTGACGACCCCGTTGTCGCTGGCATGAGCAAGGATCCGCGTACGAAGTTGCGGCCAGAAGCTAATGAATAATGATGTAGTATTTTCTCAACTGATATAGGTAGTACGAAGAAAGTTTAAGTAAAATCTTTAGAATGGTCTGAAGGTCTGAAGCCAAGTTTCAGTAAAGTAAAAAAAATTTAAAAAACCTAATGAAATTCCTACCTACATTGGTCAAAATAAGTTTCGAATTTTAAAATCAAACAAGAGTTGTTTATATGTAGGTTTAGTCCCATAAAACCAGCATAAAACGTATTATATTAGAAGTGTTGAAGTACTTGCATATTCCGTATTCGTAGTTGGTTCATACCTTTTATTAGTTTGTAACACGATCAATGTACCTATTGTCTCATTGTTAGGGCTTATAAATGATTAGCATGGGTTGTTACATGCATAATTATTGCACTATTACGTTATTGGAAATTAGAGACTAAATAAACGTTTTCAATAGTATCCATCAGTGTCAAGCCTTCGGAAGTTGATGTAAATGTACGTACTTTATGTATTTTACGTCGTTTATTGTATGGAAATTGAAAAAGCGCTTCTTCTGAACGAATGAAAACATTTTCTTTGCCCATGAAACTACTGTCATAGTTCCAGTTTACGTCACAAAAACTTGAAAAGTCATGCTAGGGCTTGAAATGTTATAAAACAGTAGTTCAGAAGGACACGAAAGTCATAAAAAAAACATATATTATTTAATTCAAGGAGCATACGGTGATTACTATCGTCTGCTGACCCCGGGTCACTACGAGGTGACAGCGAGCCATCCCGGATACTTCCCGGTGTCCCGCGTCGCCACCGTGCCCAGGCACCAGACCGCTGCACATATCTTGAACTTCAAACTTGAGGTGAGTTGCTTGTGAAATCTTTTTGTAGTTTTCCCTTCTTTTCAGTCACGTCATGAATGTTTATATTTGAAGATCTGGTGGCATGAACTCTTAAAGCGTGAGACTCTAGGTTGTGAGAAAGAGACAGAGTTAGACGACTTGTATAGCTCTGTCACTTTCCCGCATCCTAAACTGTATCGCGTCAAGAGCTCGTGGTAAGGCTTCTGTCTAATGTTTAGGAAGGTAAATCGAGAGAAATTGAGCTTCTAGGTGGTCATAGACTTTAAAATACCCTTTTTTACTGTTTTAGATTTCTGTAAGGAACTACGACTATGATTTTGATTTGGCAGTTAAAAAAATACGGGTTCTTCTTACGAAAGTGAGTTACCTACCTGGCAAAGTGTAGAACAGGCTCTTTTTTTAAGAATCGACGAAAATTTTGATTCAGGGGATTTCTAGATTCATGTGCTGAATTTATGGTAACCGTTTTTGCGTCGATACTTTATCACGCTTCCATTGCTTCACAAGCAAGAAATGTGTGTACAATTTAGTAAACATGCAGTCATTATCACACCCTCTATTTAAAATAAACTGTCGTTTATATTATCATAAAGTAAGGAAACACTTTCAACCCTTGTTCGATTGATAAACCTGATTACTCACGACATGTGTGCCCTATGACGCACACCTGCGTCACAGAACGCTTCCCACTGAACCTTTGACGCAAGCCTTTCTACCCACACGTTCAGAAATAAAACGAATGTCGAATTAATGTGACCTACGGCTAAGAAGGTGGCGACACAAAGGTTGCACGTGATAACATTCACTACGGATTTTGAAGGACAGGAAAACGTTGTTAAAAAAGAAAATATTGAGGACTTTAGTACTATTATCCCAAATCAAGATTTATGGAAGGTTATCACTACATATTATAATATAAAGTACCCTCACCACGTGTGTCTGTTTGTTTGAACAGAATAAACTAAAAAAGAATTTCCACCAATAGATGAAAGTGTTTCATGACGAAGCTTTGTAAATTGACTAAGAAATTATGATAATTGTTGAAGATTTCGGATAAACTCAGAGCTTTATTCTGCTTCCCTTGAAATGCCGGGACGAGTAAAGCCCGGTTTCCACCGCGAGCGGAACGGACACATTAATGACCCAGCGGGTGAAAAGAGTTAAAATGAGCTCGCTCTGGGAACGCAAAAACTATTTGTTGGTGGAAATACAAGTATGCAGTTTGCGCCTGCGAGTTTAAAGGAGTCATTAATGTGTCCGTTCCGCTCGCGGTGGAAACCGGGCTTTAAACGGGTTGGTAGTCATAGATAGAAAGAAGTATATTATTCTTTATTGTACAATAAAATAATAACAAACACAGCTTTTTACATTATCTATCACTAATTCTATAGGTTTAATGGCGATAGGTGTAATATTGAAACAGCTCTTATGACTGAAGTTTGTTATCAAACAGAACTTTGCTACATGTTTCCGCCAATCAATCACAGTATTGACGCATATTGATGTGAATATGAGCAATGATAACACTATCACTTTGTGTGTCATCCGTTTGACCTTATAAAACTTGCGCCAATAATCAATATGTTCGATCATAGATAAGTTTGCGACAGATGTTCAGAATGATATTTATGATTTCATTGTTATTATACCCCCATATTAAGTTACAATTATATTAGCCCAAGTGTTCGATCCGCCACACGATATAAATCGTTTCTCTACATTTTTAAGCACTCTCTGCTAAGCTGGTCGTAGGGCGCGGTATCAAATTCTTTATCCACGGATATTGTCTGAAATCCTATTAGGAAAGACTCGTAATTCAATTATTGTGACTTTTAGTGCTGATTCTGTTAATACAAATATAAAAAAGTTCGAACGAGGTCGCACATTAGAGCAACCATTCGTTATTTTTTTTTGTCATTTTAGTGCTTAATAAATAATAAGGTATGCTTATTAATATTCACGATATATGCAGGCTAAGGATACGGATGGTAAGTTTAAGATAGTTTGGCTGAACTTAGGATTTTTGTTACTGGGACTCCTTGGGTAAAATGAAGAGTGTTCAAGGAGACTTGTCCCCGTTGAAAGGTTTAGTGGGCTCAGGAACATAGAACGACTAAAAAGCACTAGTTACGTATATATGTTACTGTAATAATCTGATTTGTAATAAATAAAACGAAGCCGCTCAGCAGTAGTACTTGGTTTGTCATTCGACGTGGCGGTCTAAGGGGGGTCCTATGTTCAGCAGTGAACGTCTTCCAACGATAATTCGGCGCTGTTGCAAGTGCCATGCCGGATCACGGAAGCATTTCGAAATTTCTTCTGAAAGTATTAGTAGCTATGTCACCTTAAAATTACTACATGCGGCAGGCAACCAGACCCTCTACATTGTCTACGAAGATTCGTAATGATATTTTTTAAATATTTCAGCCCACAACAAGCTGGTTCGACACCGACTCCTCCTTCGGTGTGTACCCACACGGACTGCGCGACGGCCAGCCACGGATATACAAACGATCTCTTTATGAAAAAGTAGCCAAAACCATGCTCGAGAAAAGAGAACCAGAGAAACAGAAACAGTAAATATCATACCACCGAACTAAAAAAAAAGAATATTATATAAATTGGCGAAAGGTAGTTAATTGTTATATTTACTTAATCTATGTATGTATATAGTTTTAATTAGATTGAAAGGGGTAATTTAGAGTATATAATTAAGTACTTTTTGCGACACCGAGTTGCCAAGTTCATAACACAACTTTTAAGCCCAATATTAGCAATTTTTAGACCACTATTCACAAAATACCTATATGACGTGCCATAGAAAGTTGGATCTGTATAGAACTAAGGTTATCAAGACGTTTAGTTTTTAGAGCGATTTAATATGTATGGTAATATTGATAAGAATAATAATTTGTGTACCTACCTATATTTTTTGTTTTTGGATTATTTTTTTATGCAGCGTCTTAAGATGCAAGCAACTTGACGCCTATTGTTAGTTACCAATAAATGAAATATTTTTAGATATCTTAATGTTTTATAGTTATTGATGCACATGACCAGGAACTTTCTAGTCCAATTTTATAGTCCTTTTCAAGTGTGCGTAACTTAGGAGCATTTTTGATTCTATATATTCTATTAAATATAAGTGGACATTTATTGTGGCGTTGGCTGGCACCTGAAGCTAGTTTTATCAAAGTAAATTATAAGCCAATCGTTTTTATTACAGTTATTCGGAATTTTGGCAAATAATTAAAAATATGTACCCAATGATATTATAAAGTCATAGATGCGTTATACACGTACAAAGCGACGCAAAAAACTGTGCCGCGCCGAGCGGCAACACAGATACACACTTTTTTATTCACACATTACATTTCACTACAAGTAAAAAGGATAGCTTGATACAACGCAATAAGAAAAAAAGTGACAGCTAGATAAACAAACAGCGCCACGCGTCATCAATCCCCCCGCACGTCAGCGTCTCCTCTCGCTCGCACCCGTGCTCGCACTCTTTCTTTTACGACGCCATATTTATAGAAATGTTATGTTTTATTTGTGAAAATATTAAAGATAAATAGTATATTTACGAATGTTATGTGATTCTTTGACTTTTAGAAGTCTTGCATGTTTAATTTGTACAATATCTCATCACACACGACAGCATTTTTGGTAGTTTTGAGTTACTTTTACTTTTAATTCAGTCTGTGGTACGTGAAGTGCCGCTGGCAACGTCGCACTGAGATCAAGCTGTGTGAATCAGCCTCATTTGAGCGCATTCGTTATTGAGCGCGTATGACGTATCTACACCTTTTTACTTATAATATCATTGTATGTACCTTTTAAAATATTCTATAGAGTAAATATTGTAATATTCATATATGATATGTAATTAATATAATCTCTTAAATAAATTGATTCACGGAAGTATGTTAGACACATCAATAAAATATGATCTGTGTGCAAAATTCATCTGGTGTTTCTTGATTACCTACCTATCATTATACATGTGTTTTTAATCAATTACAAATAGTTATCTCCCACGTGGGCATATAAAAATGTGAATACGCTTTACATGTGATCACTTAATTAAGTTAATAACTTCAATAGGCATCATGAGAGCATTAATAAACTGCAAAATCTAATTTTAACAAGCGTATTTTGTTTTAATAATAAAATATTGTCGAATGCATAATGAAGCTCGTGATGTCACAAGTAAGTATGCAAAATGATTCAAGACGTAACGTATTGTGAGTTTTAAAAGCGTCGAATCTGTTAATTTTAGCTCGTAATAAAACTAAAAATACAGGGCTAACATTTTTGATAACTGACACAAGTATTATATTTTTTAGTCATCTTGCTTATTAAATTGGTAGTAGATACACGTTATCTTCTGTTTTGTTATATATTTTCTGAAATCAACATTTTTTCTAAGCACGTACTATGTTAGTAAATTTTTCCAAAATAAATATTGTAAATCTGTAAACACCTGAAATATACTACAACCGTTTGTGAATTTCAGGACTAGTTTGCGATTTTATTTAGCATTTTACACTTAGCCAAGTTTAAATTTCTTTATAGTGCATGCTAGTTAGCGTGTAGACTCCAGTTTCATTAAAATGTGAAAGAAAACATACATCGGTAGTGTTAAAGAATTTATTGGTTTCACACCCAAATACACACTTATTACGTAAGTTTGGAACTTAAAATATATTCACACAGACACTTTTCTATTTATTTTTAATACATTTTATTACATAAAACTAAAAACTCATTCAAAAAATATAATATCCATCATCTCAGTACTAAACACACAAAAATCGTTCTCTTAAAAATAAAAATTCATTTTTTTAAAACCCTAATTACGTTAAGTTAATATACAAACTATTATTTTAAATATTATTTCACAGTGATGATGTGGTATTTGTTTATAACTTTAAATTATTATCTACAACTAAGGATTCAATAGAGATTGTAGCCGATTTGATTGAATCAAGTTCAATAATTGGAATTTGACGCGATTCAATCAAATTCGTCAAATTATTTTACCTCTATTATAGTTTTATCAGCAGGTAATCAGTTGTATAAGCTACAGATTGATGCTAGTCGAAAAATCTTATATTTGTTGTATAAATGTTCGTAGCAAAAATATAGGTACCAAGTAATCTTGTCTTTTCATACAACATTAAAACATATTTTGTGGCTAAAAGTACCTAAAATATGTATGTACCTTTTTCATTTGTCAACAGATTTCAAACAAGATAAGTCAGTAAATTGTGCGGCGTAAAAGCACAGCTAGCAATAATTTTACATTTAAATGTACAAACGCAAACTTAAATGAACATAGATTAAGGTTTTACTTACAGGTAGGACCTTAAATATTTCTTCTATTACTCTACATCTAATCAATGAATTTAAATAATTGACACATGAATTTGGACGGATTCGTTGTATCGATTCAGGTTTACAAATTAAAATAAATCATAAAATATTGCCTATAATCTTACAAACCACATAAGGTACATGTATATAAAAATGGCACTAGTTAAATTCAATATGAAGAGTTGAACGCATTTCTTCCGTTAAGGTAACATCGCTTGTCTAGTATCGTTTACTATTTGAGATTCAAAGCACCATTATTTAATTTAAATAATTGTTAGGAATAATGTATTACGTATTTAATTTCTAGTTAGAATGTGTAGTTATTTGTAGATACCTATTGATCGTGTCCATACGTAACGCTTTTTTGGTAAATCGACTATGTACCAACGCTTGTAGGAATCGTTATTTCATCCGCTTGCATCACAGGACCTAGGTTACTTCATTATCTGTAATAAGATAGAAAAAAGCTGTAAAAATAAAGTTGACAAACTTACATTTGCAGTTGTCTCCGATACATTTTGTTTAAGAAAATAATAATCCAAGTACATTTCATAAGTTGGTCGACTATTACTCGTAAAGTTGTAAAGCCTACTTAGTCATGATAATTTTCTTTTAAACTTCGTTATATATACTACTATTGTGAATTTTTTCACACCCCCAAACATAACCGTTTAGCTTGTAGAAGGGGGGGACACTCGAATCGAGCAAAATTTAGCACTTTAAAGCTTAATATTTCACAAACGAATTTTTTTATCAAAAAACTGTTAATGGAAACTATCATTATTTTTTAAAGGTCTATTTAATGATACCCCACACTAAGGGGTAAGCGAGAAAAAAAAAATCCTCACTTTACGTGTAAGTACTGGAGGTACCCTAAAAAAAAATATTTTACGAGATTTTATTTTACCACTTTTTCGGCACAACAAATCCGTATATTTACACCAAATTACAGCTCTCTAGTACTGTGCGTCTCTGAGCTATACTGCGGACAGACGGACGGACGGACATGGCGAAACTATAAGGGTTCCTTGTTGACTACGGAACCCTAAAAATCAGGTAAAGTAAAATCACAATTATTTTCACAGGTTTGCACATTAAGTTGTTACCACAATACTTGTTAGGATGAGTGATAATTTAATACATATCGGTAGATAGGTCACCTACCTATATTTTAAAACTATCCTAAGGTTTCTTGTCAACCCAATCGTAAGAGAAAATAATCACGTTCAGAAACCGAACAGATCGAATTCTAAGATCCATTTTACCATTTCGATTTATATGAGAAGTTGAATAGGGATTACAAAGCCAATTGTCACAGATTACATGAGCAGTTAACCGCTTTGTAAAAGTCGTTTTTAACTTGAATTCAACAAAGGAATTTTGAGTAGTTGAACGTAATAGGTATACCTGATTAATGTCTATTTCGGTGCATGCCGGAATGTCGACTGCCCGGCCTTGATTGTACTATCGCGTAGTGATCACTGTTGTCCGAAACTGACCTATAAAACACATAATAGGAACATGGTTGATTTGTGGGTTATTGACAATATTAGTAGTATTATTATGTACAAGAGTGCTCAAAGTGAATGACTATTAATAGGTGCGTATTCTGTAGCACTGCACGGATGTTCGGTCCGACGATTTATTGGCAATTTCTTTCGATAAAACAAAGCCTTGTGTAGAAATTCGGCATCTATAGTTGTTGTCTTGTTTTCCAAATAGATATAGTAGATAGATAGAGTTTTAAATAGATCGAAATTCCGATATTTACTTTCTATTTTGCCATGCCACCAAGTACCAAGTTACGTCGTCCCGAACAAGAGTGTAGCCCTAATAAGTATATTAAATATTAATGCAATTTAATATTTAGTGTTGGTGTGGGGATTAAGCTTGGATGATAGTGCGTAATGCAGAATAGCAAAGCCTCTTCCACATCACTTAGTTATCAGGAACTTATTTAGTGCCGCATTAGCAGGTCGAGTTTACATACCTCGCCGAGTGAATAGTCGAGGACGGGTACCTGCTTCCGTATTGACTGCCGTGCCAGCTGCGGTAAGGGTCGTAGTCCTCCACCACAGATGGGTCCTTCTCAATCACCTGCCGATAAAACACCGCTTTAAATATAAATAAGACGAATATTACGAAAGGCTGGTTGTGAAACCTGCGCAAGGAAACACCTAGATCATGTTTCAGGGGCCGTATTACAACGTCTTACAACCAGGCTTGTTCCAGTGAGTGAACGAAATAGCGCTAGGCGACTTGTATAGCTCTGTCACTTTCAGTTGCCGGAACAAGCCTGGTTTTAAGACGTAATACGACCTCAGGTGTGAAATCTGAAGAAGTTTTAAAGAAAAAACAGTTAATTACTTGGTGTTTACTTTTGGCACTCTATTTTGTTATGGATTTGAATAATGTCTATTTGCTACTTATAACAAACATGCTGTGGGCGTGCTACGCGTTTGTTACGCGCCTCTACCGTTTCTACTCTGATTACTGACTAAACAACCAACACAATTCATATCCTAAATCTACCGTCTCAACCAAACATCGTAGATATTTTTGGTCTCAATCAAGTTTCAAGAAGTTCCAACTTCCTTGTTAGTGCTACTAAACATATCCAAAAGAAATAGTTTGTACTCACATCGGTCCTCGCACACGAGCAAGTCATGGCAGTGCAGAGGAAGCAGTTCACGAGCAGCATCACAATGAACATGACGCCAAGTGCTATGGCTAAGTACAGCAGCCATAATGGACGCACGCTGCCGTCCGAACACGATAGTGCTGCCACTACAAAAAAATAAATTAGGTTTCAATCATGTGTTGCTAGATTCTTGAGTAGCATTAGCAACCCTCCTGCCCCGCTATTGGTTAATAAAGGTCAGTAGAAAAGTCAAGGTGTTGATTTTGGTATAGAACATGTGCCAAAAGATTCATCGATGTATGTACAGTCAGCATCAAAAGTTGCTGACCATATTCAGATTTTCAAAATCGCTGTACACCGTACTATTTACGAACGGTGTACAGAGATTTTAAAAATCTGAATGTGGTCAGCAACTTTTGATGCTGACTGTACAAATGCGTAGTAATATTTGTCCAACGCCGTAATGACACCAGGACTAAGGTACTTAAGCTTAGGTTCTTGAACGAAGTACTCTACGCGTAGAGAATTGATTTTGAACGAACGAACTTTCCATTTCGGAAAACAATCATTTGATCATACCGTCATTACGTACCTTATATGAAGGAAATTACTTTTAGAAACGGACATGGCGGTAGGTTGTTAACTGTACCCACAGGGTCATCAAAACTTTATTACCCTGATTCCTATCTGACCTTTATTTTCCTGCTGAGTTGTGTAAGATTACGTGGCATTGATTTGTTAGTAGGCAAATTGCGTAGCTTCAGGCAGTATCTAGTATCTACCTACCAAATTACCTTTTGTTGCTCTCGTTAGAAGCTAAAACATGTTTGGAAGGTTTATTAGAATCTCCGCTTCTCTTCTAAAATCGAAGTTTTTCAAAATTGTGTGTCTTAGCTAGTCTTCATATTAATTTAATTTCCCATTACACTTTTCGTCCATTTGAAATGGCACCACGATTTATGCTAAAACCACTATTTTTGGTGAAGTCTACAATCTTACTTTTTTTCGTAATATATTTGTTGCAACATGTAACAGTCGTCAACTTACTGTTTGACATTCTTATCACTTGGAAATTGCTTTGGCCAATGAATTAGCATTTTCCAACCAACGTGGCAATACTGCCAATCTCCTGGCCACGTTTCCGGATGACATCGATGGGGAGGATTGCTTTGGCGCGTTTTTGAACCACTTATCGGATGATTCTCACTAGTACCACCATCAATTAGTTCCAAGGAACTAGTGAGACTTTTTTTTTCTCAGTAGTTCCATGGACTTTGATAATGGAACAAATTAAACAAAACTTAATCGAACTCGTCTCACTAGTTCCACCGTAGTTCCATGGAACTGGCGAGATTGTTTTTTCCCAGTAGTTCCATTAGTTCTTTGGATCATGAAAAAGGTTTTGCCTGAACTCAATGCGGAATTTAAACTAAAAGTACTAGGAGAACAGGATCATAAAGAAGATGTTTCTGTTGCCTTTATGGTGAAACTAGTGAGAATCATCCCACTTATCGATATATCTACGAGATATCTATTTTTTTTTATAATAAGATTTTATATTGATTGATCGTTTAATTAACACTATTAGTTTACCTGCACTATCATTGGGATCGAGCACGAAGATTCCCGTGGACGCGGTGACCGTGCTCTCCTCATCGCTTTTATCGTAGGTTGCCTCCGTATTGCAGTCTATTACTGAACATGTGCCTGAAATTAACAATTCCAAGCATTACAGATATGGGCTAAACGTCAATCGAAAACTTATTATTTATACTTAATCTGAAACACTACACAATGTTTTTAAAGGCGCGAAATGGGACATTCCGCCAAAGGTACATTTTGCGAATGGGACATTTTGCGCCTGAGCCATTTTTAAACTGAATATTCAGTCGAATTAAGTAAAAGTTTTGAAAGTTAGTTATTTCAACAAGTTGACGTACGTCTCGTACGTAAATCAAATCTGCTTATTTTTCCGAGGCAGTTAATATCTACCCCCTCGGGAAATGGCACGAAAAACGTGTATGTAGGTTAGGTATAGTACCTAACCTATAATAATATATATGTAAGCGTGTGTAAATAAATGTTTACCTTTACAAATAGCGATGTCACACTGATAGTTGACTTGTGAGGAGTCCGGAAACCGGAACATGGACGCTATCGCGAGCTCAGCCGCGCCCGTCTCAGACTTCACCACAATCGACTGTTGTTTTACAGGACATCTGAAAACAGCATTCGTGTTTAATGTTTCTGTATAAAGGTGCAGATAAACTTCAATCATTAACTTGTAATTGGCATAATACCGAAAAACAAAGGAGAGCGTTTTAGCGAGCTTTCTAACGAACGTTCGGGCGAGCTTTATTGCCGAGCCGACCAACAACTAAAGAGATTGCTAAAAAGATCGTGAAAATGTGTGTAGCGATATGCTATGTTAGCCTCTGTTTTTTGTTCAGTGGACAAAATTGAAATCGGGGAATAGATACTCGATGTTCTGTTACATTCACTTGGAACAGAACAGCTCAAGTAGTCAAGTCTATCAGCACCTTAACACAACAGACTCCACAAAATACAGTATTATTATTTTATATTTACCCTCGATTGTCCAGAAGATCAGCTGTATTATTTCGCATGTTAAAAGCAAAACAATTCTTCAACCGTATTCCGTGAGTTCCTGAAATTCATAAATATTTATTACGCTTCTGTTGTAACACATTCATAATGTGAGTAACAATTTACGAAACAATGATAAGGATCTAACCATCAGGCTTGCTGATCTCGGCTCTAAGCGTGTAAGGTAGACCAAACGCCGCATTCAATACTTTTCGACCTTGCGCGTCTAACATTCGCAGCGATACAAGCGAAGTTTCGTTTCTGCAAACATAATTATTACATTTGTAAAAATTAGTGTCTCATTAATTTAGTTTTAAATAAATTTTGCATTGCTTAGGGCAATTGTATTTTTATGAAAAATATTCTTAAATATTGACAAACACTATTAAGTACCTAAGGAACCATACATAATCCAATGGCAGTTTAATATTGGGCTAAGGATCGAATGTTTCTTTACGTATTTGTGTTTATAAAATGTATTCCATTAGCAAATCGTTAAAACTGTCTAGGATTTTAACTAAAAGTTTATTTTATAATCTACCTATTACCTATACAACTGGCCCTTACTAAGTACTTATTCTGCACAAAGTCACAGCCATAGTGCTCAGTAACCGAACCCAAGATAAATAAGCGTTAAGTTTTCCTTGTATTCGGATCTAGGCAAAATAGTACAAAAAGTGGTAAGTACCGAGCGTTTCTGAAGCCTGCCTTCCCGCAAGTGATGACGTAGAACTTGTCATCGGCCAGCTCCAAGGTTCGGTGCACACGAACCGCCAGCGGCAACGACCGCTCGTCTGTGCGCTGAAATATGCATGTGTAATGTTAGATAAGTACTGGGTACCAGGGCGCAGAGCTTTCGAACTGTATGGATTAGTCATACTGCGATAAGAATGTCGGGGGAATTAACGATCGGTGTGCAAGTGAAGGTAAATGTTTTACTGATTATCTGTTTAGCTGAGTGTTTGATATTGCTTTGGGATTGTTAAAGCACTTGTTACGCTGCAAATCATGAATTATCGTAACATGTCCCAAACCTGTTTAGTCTACAGGAATTTTGGTTTGAAGGTGAATGCGATCTAAAGTAACAGGTAGTTTTAGTAGTGAGTATATCATTTTCAGAGATCTCTTCATCAAATCTCTTACGAAGAAAGCTTTTGGTTGTATTTTAGTTATTTTGACACTATTCTCTCTATTTTGGCCTTTCCAAAGCATTTCCAAGAGCTGTTCTTGCGTTCAGTTACGCTATTCTCTATAAGAAAGCTCATCGCTCGACTCTACGATGTGTTCTTCGACGAAATGGCTTTGAGATCGATCGATCGTGCAGCGCGATCGGCGAGTGCTTAGGTATACTCGTGGTGTCGCTGTCAGACGACAGTAACTTAGTGAATAGCAAATTTTAGTCACAGCATTGCGTGAGCGCTAGGGCCGCGCAGTCACAAGGCTGTGTTCATAGAGAATAGCACTGTTCCTCACCACTAAATCAATTTGGTATGTAATAATTTCAGATCGTCAGTTTTAGTTTCAGAGTTTCAAAGATACTTACGTTATTCCAAAATACGCCACAGTAGTCTGGTGACCCTTGTGCAGCCATGAGGTTGATGTCGAAGTTCAGCGTCTCGCTGCCGTTACCTAGCGCCATGCACGCCGGTGTTCTGAAACGCACAGGTTAGTGGGGAACTTCATTATTTTGCTTCAATATAATTTACTATTTTTTTACTCTACAGTTCCTGCTTTCTTCTGTAAACATTTTAAATTCACAACAAATATATACCTAACGATATAGCCTAATAAACAAGCTGTCTCTAGAAGCATGAAATTTTGTGAAAAAGTTAAAGTGAACATGAAAAAAGAAAGTTTACTTGAAAATGAAGTCGGTTAAAAAAAGACTACTTTAATAAAATCTGCCAAAAACAAGTTAAAGTTTTGTTGTAAGGAGATCTGTCACATTCCAAGGGCGATTCAACGGTAGTAGGTAATATCTATTTTTGTAATCACAAAACCCAAAGCTTTCACACGAAAAGGCAGTCGTACCAGCATAAGGAGACAAAACTGTTCATAAATAATATCTGGTTGACCGGACTTTAAAAGACTCGGTTTTTAAAATGTCTATATCTTGGGAATCGAGAACTCGAACCTGGAACCTTGATAAATCGATTCCTTGACAAGACTTGCTCATTTAAAGATATTAGATAGATAATATAATTTATGAAACGACCGTACTGATTTGATTTACACATAAGGAGACGCGATAAAGCCTTAAAGTTCAAGCAATAAATAATAATATAGATTAGTGTCTGCAAGAAAGTATCGATTTCAATAATGGAATGCAATTCCATTTTCAATGAAGGAAATAGTTTAGTCCAGAGCCTGTAATATGGTTAAACCTAGATATTACCCACATACGCATAGTTCGAGTTAATTCGAGTTCTAGACGCTAATCCCCATTCGCCTGTTATTGGTTTGCTTTGGAAGCAGAGTTCTCTTACATGATAAAAATGCATCTAAAAGTCCGAAGAAATATTGATTATAAGGTAAAGAGGTAGGAACGGATTTCTTGCAAAATGCTACTCGAAAATACCCATTTGGGATGCCAATGTAGCTGAGATACCTCTGTCCATATGACGCAACAACTAACTACCAAGCACAGACACTCAACAACATAAAAACGAAGGCTCACCTGAATTCTCTGGCATGTGTAACACCATTGAATGGCTGGTTGAATTGTATGTTGATCGCCATGACGCCAGTCTTGCATGTCGCCGTGACCACCGGCGAGAACTCTCCCGTGCTTTCTGCATTCTGAAACAAAGAAATAGATGTATAAGTATGTGAAACTATACTATACTATTCTAGAAGAAGAAACTATAATTATGTTGTGGTATTTTAATTAGAGCAACAAATGGGGAAACCCTCCTAACTGCTATATAGAATGAGAATTAGAATGCAATTTAATTCACGCTTACGTGAATTATGGCAACATGAATGAAAATATTACACAACCTATACGTGACTTAAAGAACGATTAAGGCTTTGAGCGCACTTAATTTATCACTGATAACTTGTTCAGTTTACTCATAAGGAACGATATACAAGGACTTCCTGTAGTCATCGTTACCGTCAGACTCGCCTTGTATGGCACTGCACGCGATCGATCGGCATGTAGGACTCGCATTGTTTCTCTGATTTATATGTTCACAATGGATACATGCTCCTAAAGATAGGTGGCATCATTAGCTTGACTTATTGCCAGAAAAAACGGAAAATGATGTTCTCTAGCTTTACCGTTAAGTTTGATACATCTGAGTCAGTTGAAATTACTCCAGGAAATTATTGTCATGTTGCGTAGACATATTTGCAAACTTGCTCTTCCCATAATAGTTTCAAAACAGTTAATGTTATAGGAAATATAAAGGTTGCAATATGATTTGATGTTATAGCAGAAGTTAATTTCGAATTGTGACCTCAAATATAGCTACGTGGGTACGTTATAGTCGACAAATAAACCAACAAACCGTTACGACACGGGCACCACAATGTAAAATCTCCGACAACAAATCACTGCTCTTTGTATCGTGGACGGTTCGCGGCCTTACCAGCAGTAGGGCTGCCGAGTAGAGAGAGAGAACAGACCTGATGGTGCGATAGGGCAATGTCTTTCTGCTGCAGTTATGTTAAATGATGATAACCATTCCATACGTCGTCGTCTCGCTGGTTTCATCATAATTTTCTTTTGTGCAATTTATTGTGGAACGAAATTAAGTCACAATAAAATATTGGACAAATATTGGAAAACACGACAAATTGCAGGACTTTCGATTATAAATGACAAAGTGGCAGTGATAAATAATGTAAGTAAACCCAGAGGAGCTTTTGTATAATATCGATTACGGTTGATCTGATTAAATTTCAGTATGATAAAATAAATTATTGTTCTATTGTATGCTATAAAACTGACTTTATCTACTCTCATATCGTAAACTTCGAAATACAAAACTCAAAACGAGTTTATAATGACATACTTTATACCATAGAGTATCGTAATGAAATTAAAAAATTAAATTATAACACTGTTTGTCTAACAAAACAATGTTATAATTTAATTTTTTTTCATTATGATACAGATTACTGATCATAGATACATTTTTTTACTTTTTTATCTGTGGCTGCGCGCGCTTTCTAAGGGAATGTTGGGATTTTGACGTTTGTGTTTCGGTGGATGACATGGTGGATGATTATTAGTGTTTATTAATTTTTATCTTTTATTTGATATGTTCGTGTTCAATGAGAGTAGATAAAGTAGTGTATGAAACTGTACATAACTAGGTATTATACCACTCGTGTGATACTATTATAAAACTCGCTTCGCTCGTTTTATAAACTCACACTCGTGTATAATACCCCTCATTATGTACCAGTTACATAAACTACTATTATATACTGGCAGACAGGAATTATGGCACAGATCGTACGTGCAGTTTTATTATCATTCCCATATTTCTGCACACGTATGAAGAGATATGAAAATAGCATGCACGAGCGTGAAAAATATAAAGATACTAGCTGTTGCCAGCGGCTTCACCCGCTGCAACTCGAGACAATAATTTGAGATTTAAACTATCCTATCTCTCAAGTTGGATCGAACTGCACATGGTGTGCGAATTTTATTATAATCGGTTAAATGGTTTAGGAGTCCATTGAGGACAAACATTGTGACACGAGATTTATATATATTAAGATTATCCTCTGACATTCGGTCTTGTTTGAATTTGAATGCCTTATAAAACTTTAGCGATAAATTGCGTGTTAGTGGAGCTCCTATGGGTTAAGAATGTAACAGACTAAATGGAGTATGTTCATGATGATGGAACTAATGTTCCATCATCATGAACATACTCCATTTACTCTTTTTAGACCGCTCATGTCAGAGATCTGCCTGTGGGGAAATTTATTACAAAAGGTTATTTGCATGTGAAGGATAATTATCTAATAATCTTAGAGAATGAAGGCAGTCCCGAGCAAAGTCGCATGACGGCTCTACCATGTAACCGACAGGCCATAAAGGGTCGCGCCCTCAGGGCGACGCGCGCGCACGATCGCGTCCACACGACCCGGCTTGATAGCTTCCTAGAATTATCTGTGTTAGTGCAGATTACTAGATTTAGAATCGAACTAAAACGTACATATTTAATAATCGTCTGTTTTCGTGCAGACCTTGAGAATGGTCACAGTTTTTGCGCCTGTCTTGTCATAACCATAAGATTATTGTGTCATATGAAGCGATCATTATTGCGTGAGTCGTAGCGTGACCGAACAGTTTGATTTTTCTTGTCCGTACGTCTATTTTCCGTTATATTACAACTATATTTTTCTCTACAGGTGTAAGTTTCGAAAATCTTTTTCAATATCTCCAAACATCTTTTTGCATTACTCGCAAAATAAACGTCTGTAAAATTACCGTGGTGAACCCGAATTCATGCTCATTTTCCTATGCATTTCGAAAGATGTTCGGCCATTTATCATTCGCAGGAAACACAAGGAACTTAGAGGACCCAAGGGCTTTCTCTGGAGATTTAAGAGGATGATTGCATTGATTGCTGTTGTTTGCAGAGCTCACGATCCGCCTCAAGATCTCCCAGGCTATTTATAGGTTTAGAGATGTATAGTTAGTCGATTAGCAAAAAACAAATATGAAGTGTAGTAAGACAACGCCATCAAGGTCAAAAACTGGTTGATGTTGTTGCTTGACAAGTCTGACGTTCCAATACGTTGGACGTAATAACGAATTGCCATGAAATTGCGTTGTTTATTCGTTTTTTTTGTAAGGTATGTTTTTAGTACTACGACAAAAGATAAACAATACAAGTGGCAGGCAAGACTTCGAAATAATTTTAATTTACAATTAATGCTTAGTGACTGAAATACTGTTTGCTCACTGTTTTTCAAATAAACGTTGTAAATTATTTTTCTTATATAAAATTAATGACGTACATAAACATAGTTTACCAACCCAAAAGGCGTAATAAAAAAATTATAGGTTCAATGTTTCTAATTCTGTCTCTGGGGATGGAATTGCCAAAAAGTTTGTACCGTGAAATCCGCCAACTTTGGTTTTCAAGCCTAACATTGGCCAGTTACCAAAAATAAGCAAAACAAGTTGTAACGACAATATTGTCTCATATGGCAACATTTTACAGTCTGTTATAGAAAATAGGTTATATTTATGGCAATACTGATAGCAAGTTCACTTGCTACCTTCACTCAGTTGGCTGTCAACAGTCGTCGAAAGAAAGTCGATTCGAGTGGTACCAAATTGTGCATCGTGTTTTGTGACCCTAGTAAGCGTGAAAACTTGCCGAGATGAGTAGTTTTTTGATATGTTTTTGGGTGAATTCATGATACTAACATGATGAGCTTTTTTAAATCTTAACGAGTCTTTTGAACTTAGAAATTTAGCGACCAATGTTACAATCACTTTCTGCGAACACAAGATGTCAACTTTGGCCACCAAAAAACATGTGCTAGGGCTGCCCCTACTCACTTTGTAACCTATTAAATAAGTAAAATTGCCATGTTTTTATACCTTAATTTGTTAAGTATCTACAGATAAAGGTACCTAATAAAAATGATTGATATTAAAACACGTTTTTCTGTTAAAAACATCCAATCGATTTATTTTATTTTGGACAACCCTATGTCTAAATATCATTTGTATGAATTTATAGAAAAAATATTGGGTAACTTTGGCCACTGCCCTGTACGGCTAAATTCGTAACCTTTTGTTATTATTATCTTTTAACCGTCAACTTTAACCAGTTTCCTATCGTAATTCTTAATTATACGGCTGTAAGAGCGAAAATCCAAGAGTTATTAGCAGTGGCTAATGTTGGCAGAAAGTCGAGGTAATTTTGGTTGACTATTTAAATTCGTTTTTGGGTATAAAAAGTCATAAGTTTTGCAGGTTTCGAGTTTAATATCAAGAGTTAAGGTTGCACTTGGTTTGCAAATAAAAAAAAAAAAATACTTGTCATATATTTTTTCATAGTTGTAGCCGATTATGTGTAAAAACCGGCCAAAGATGGCGAGTTTCACGGTAACATGTGTTTTATCTATTTGGTCGACAACACTACATTCGAAGTTTCAACTGAACCGGATAATAATTAAATTCATTTTCAAACGAATTCATTAAACAAACTTTCCTTTTTCTACCCCATTAATAGACGAATTTTTTCAAATCCATTCTAAGTTCATACTTAAATTATTTAAGGAACGTGTGTACAAAAGTACATGATTCTAGAGACCCAGCAGTTTCAGCATTGTGTTGATTTATCGATAACCTATCTGTAGGTACATTTGTTGTATTAAAGATATTCCTAATTCGATCTAAGTTCATCGTACGATTTTATTATATGCACAAGAGTATGATTTGCCTCTTTCTTCTTTATATTCAATCACATTTCTGAAAGGAATTCGGAGAACCATTGTTTTATATCTATTAAGCCTTGACGCAATATCCTCAACAATGGAGTTTTCACCAAAGAGTTTTGGTTCGCTCAAGGTTTAGCAATACCCATAAAACATACCCACAAAAGACTAATAAAATACGCCACATAATAATATAATTGGATTTGATTGTGTAAGATACGTATCAATTGCACTAAAGATTTTATGTTTATTAGAAGAATACATTAATTGGCTACATAACTGCAGCTGCAACTCTTTTGATTTCCTGTTCTAGTCTTGAGAACGTGCCTGCCTTTAACGTTTATAAGTAAGTTCTGTGATGTCTTCATAATTCGCCATAAAAGAGTGTGTGCAGATTTTATTTGGAAATATGTCAGTATTAACAGTTCAAGACGCCCGACAGTACCCGTAAAATAACCCGTAAATTGTCAATGTGGATGTTGTCGGGCTGGCGAGGTCAACGGACGAGTGACCGCCGGGACTAGGGTCACTTCGCAACATCGGTTTCTTAAAAACACCGTGGAACAATACGCACCGCCCAATGCTACCTAGAAGTTCTCTCCATGATGCAATCTTTTCTGTTCGCATCATAAATTCCGGCTGCTTTTCAACATGGGAGCCGGTCAAACGGGTGCTCCAAATACGGAATTTGTGAATATGTTTACGACAGTTTTATATATGTCTTTCTTTTAAAAATGGAGCGTTGTCCATATTTGCTTGCGTTTCCGAATTTCAATATCGACATCTCTCCGTCTGGTTTTTAGAATTTATGTCGGATTTGCATAAGCGATATGAAAAGTTTTTATTAAAGTCGAGAAGAAATAGAAATCGAGTTGAACATGTAAAACATGATCAAGTGTTAGCAACCAATAAGTGACAAATCGGAATTGTAGAAAGTTTTTTTAATTTGCAAAGATCAAAATATTGTTAGAAATAAGGTGCCCAATTGCTCGACGCAGACTACTGCTATCTACGCATCGTTATTAATATCATGCATTTATTATGCAATTTGTGTGAGATAAATGAGCTAGCCACAAGAAGATTCAATTACCCTACTACTGGAACCGCAGTGGAACAGTAGGCAAACTCCGCATTCCACATTCAGACCCTTTATAAGTGTATGAAGGTGATCCGTTAGGAATTTCATATTTTAGACATGGATGGAAATGGCTTGTCTGAGCACAAAAAAAGAAGTATTTGACAACTAATAATAACACACTGTATATGCATTTATGCATTATTTCTCTAGTAGAGAGGATGCCTGTGTCCCAGTAGTGGGAAAATTACAGGCTGAAGTAGATATTTATTTATTCATCTAAAACAAATCTCTCATGACATTCCTGAAATACGTCTTAGGTATTTCAGGAATGTCATGTTATCTTCCCATTGCAAACACGCAGAAATTCCTTTTATTGTTACATAAAATATTTTGTCCCTAACTTTTGAGGGTCGGACCAAAATAAAACCACAACATAACATAAACCGGTTTATTAATGCGGATAACAATCTCCCGTATAATAGTAGTATTTGATTAACTATTCACACCTTAACTTTAAACCTTTAAATTAAAATTTACATTAGATAAGTTACTTTATTATCTTTACTATGTGGTTATTAATTATTACCCTTTCCAATTAATTGTAGCTAGCCAGTTGTAACTTATGGATATATAGAAGAGCTGAGGTCGTGGGGAGTTAGAGATACACCGAGTACTGTTCCGTCAACAAGGTTAAATTATAAGAATATTTACTAAAGCAGAACTAGGTAACTACCGGAACCTTCCAGTTAAAAAACAATTATAATGATTTAATGAATGGGCGCCAGGGACCTGGAGAGTCCCGAATCCTGGAGCTGAAGATATCCTCAATTCTACTGTCTCCACGGGAGGAATGCAGCAGGAGCTCAAGATTCACAAAATAAAGTTCGGGGTAGTACCGACATCAACGCCGGGGACCAAAATCACACCGGTGTACCAAGGTGCGGTGATAAAAAAAATAAATACAAAGAAAAAAAAACCGTCACGCCTGCGCTCACGCTAGGCGGTGTCTGCCAGCCGTACAGCCCCTGCAGGAGGCTTCCCGCGCTCTCGAGAGACGGACTTCACGTCCCGGCTCTAAGCTTCAGCCTACGACCCCGGCGGTGAAGCGAGTCCCCCGATTAGCCTTTTCTGCAAGTGACAAACGGAGACCAAATAATAAAAGTGTAACTT
Organism: Agrotis segetum; assembly: GCA_036375495.1. Lineage (NCBI taxonomy): Eukaryota > Metazoa > Arthropoda > Insecta > Lepidoptera > Noctuidae > Agrotis > Agrotis segetum. The sequence continues at coordinate 1,592,321 of JAQSVV010000101.1, forward strand.
ATTTGTTATCCTCGATGTGATCGAGCTGTGAAACCTATCAGACAGAACCTCGGCCGGCTCATGGCCTTTATTCAAAATGAAATACGCGTGGCGTCCGTCCACTACGCCAAGGACTTATGCCGTTTCCCGGGACAATACTTTAACACCTAGGTCAATCCTGAGAAATTGCCTACGGCCTACGATTGGAAAATAGCTGGTTTATTACTCACGGTTATTGCTGGGGAAGGCGGCGTGGGCTGCGGGCTGCTGCACGTTCCATCGGGCAGAACCGCGACGACAGGCGCTGTTAGGAATCCTGAAATAATCGTTAAGATTAGCACGACGTTATTCCCTCAGACACACACCCTTCGGGTGCGCGCGCAGACCCCAGCCCAGAAATAAACTTACCTTCTGCGGACCGCCTCCAGACATGAGTGAACACAGCGAGTGCTGGGGGGCAAGTAAACGACGCCATTCCAGCAAAGTCATCGCAAATCGCCGGCCGGAAATCGGTTAAGGGTCGGGTGCCCACCCCATGTCGAACTCCCGGATTCGGCGGAGAAACCAATATCCCGGCAACGACCACAAACACCTCACACCAGAAATTCACCTTGAATACTGTGGAACGACACTTGCCACAGTCGGCAACAAATTACACAACACTAGATCCTTTAACATTCCGTTCTCCATCACAATCTCTCCCAACAATTGATAACAAAACAGTTTCAACCAGGGAAACCATTCCTACAATAATAAATGGGTAAAAACAAAACCCAACGTGACAACATTAAGGTTGACAGTTCCAAAGACAATCCACGCAAAAGTCCACAGGTTAAAAATGTACCGTTTCGGTCGAAGGTTCTCGAATAAAGTCCATATAGAAAAAAATTAAATCATTTCCGTTTATGGATATTTAGTTTATTATTAATTTCTTTTATTTATTTACTATTTAAAATTGATAATTATTACAAAATGAGTTAGTTCATATTATTTAAAGATTTGTGATCCTTAGATTAAAATATCGATTATTTTATGGTTGTTAAATCGGAGCGCGCCAGAGGGCGCCTCGAACTGTCAGAATTGACGTCTGACGTAATAAATGTCAAGTCATTAGTAAACAACCTATGTTTTGGTCAAAATAATATTGTGAAAAGGTTTAAAAGAATTTAGAAAAGTGATTTATTGTTTGGAAATGAAACCAACGATACATAGGAATGGCTGACCCATGAATGCAGGTACTAGCCACTTTGTTTATTATAAACGCAGCCGCGAAATAGCAACCTGAGCTAGGAACACAAAAAAACAATGTAACAGTACCTCCCCAACCACCAGAGATTTGACCCACTAGGGCAAATCTCGACGCTGGCCCTCCAGCGTTAAAGCAGACTCCAAAGTACCAAGCTCGCTTTCCAAATCCACTCCGTTCGAGCCTGAAAAGAATAATGGAGAACGAAAAGAAGTAAAAATTAAATATATGAATGCTGGTGTACGATTAGTATTATTATTTGTTGTAATATATTAACTAAATTTTTTTTCCTGGTGCGAGTCTAATCCATTTACAAACATGTAAAAGACAAGCTCCAAAGAGTTTAAAAAAATTACGTAAGTAAGTCTCTACGCACTGTCCCAGTCTGACCTACTATATTTATGTAGGACAGACAACCCTATTCAATCGTACACCACCCTTCACACCCCAAATTGGTTAACTGCCGACAATCATCTGAGCTAGAATCCAAATAATTCACTGAAAAGGAAAGTACCGGCCTTTGGCCTGGCAAAAAAAAATACTAACAAGAACGTATTCCATCAATGCAGCCTACACGCCCGCCATTATGGCCTTCTATCTCAGGACTATCAGTTTGCTGCCTTATCAGCAGTCCGGAGGTTTTGGATACCCAACTGACAGGGTTGTTAAACAAGCACATCCACTTCTAAATATGGTCAACAAACGTGGACACAGTAGGAACCTGTGTACCACTACAAACCCTAAAAAAAAATGGAAAATACCTGTAAACAACTGTAACCTAGCACCGTGGAAATAAATACACCCACGATTAAAAATTACTAATGGACACCTGAAGGTTTTAAAGCCTGCTAACCAACTACCAACCAATACCGATCCACCTACCAATTCCAAATTTAATGTAGTGGAACCTAAATTTAAAAGATAAATTAAGTTTTGGTGTAAGGCTTATTTAAGGAGTTACCAACCGCTCCCGCAAAGGCTTATTTAACGAGTTGCGTCCGCTCGTAAGAAACACCATGAATGGTGTATACCATTAGTATTAGATGAACAAGCTAGGTTCCTTGGTGTATGGCTTATTTAAGGAGTCACCAACCGCTCCCGCAAAGGCTTATTTAACGAGTTGCGTCCGCTCGTAAATGAACTAGCTATGTTCTTTGGTGTAGGGCTTATTTTAGGAGTCACCAACCGCTCCCGCAAAGGCTTATTTAACGAGTTGCGTCCGCTCGTAAGAAACACCAAGAATGGTGTATATATTAGTATTAGGCAAACAAGCTATGTTCTTTAGTGTATGGCTTATTTAAGGAGTCACCAACCGCTCCCGCAAAGGCTTATTTAACGAGTTGCGTCCGCTCGTAAGAACTAGCTATGTTTTACCCAACTAAAAATGATCTATGGAATAGCGCCATGATCAAATCAAAAACCGCCGGTGTATGTTCGACAGGTTTAAGATAATAAATAAAATGTAATGAATGGTTTAAGCCATCCATACACAATAGAGCAAAAGTAAACAATAGAAAAGTAATGGTAGGTTGGATAGTTCGGTATGGTAGTATATCAAAAAAATCTAATTATGATTTACTATTATTTTTAAACTTTACGGATTTAGCGTCACGGATCAGTACTTTACATAAAAGGTCATCTTTCCTTTCTAAATTAAATTTAATGGGTAGTTCCATGTCAAAAGATAGAGGTAAAAAAAAAATCCTAAGTCAAAACTGGCCGTCACAATTTACGAAGATATTATAAGGTAAACGCCGTTACAGTAGTAGCAGTCATAGAGTAATACAATAATTGTAAAATGTTTAAAAAATATAAATTGTATAAAACAGTACAAACACAAACAAAGGATTCCACACGACGGTTTTTTCTTCTTAAAATTAAGATAAATGGAAGGTTCCAGAAACAGTACTCCGGTTTTAAAGTTACAGCGACAGACGTAACCTCTATCTCCAACTAATACACACGTTGGTCGCCACTGTTACATAAAATATTTTGTCCCTAACTTTTGAGGGTCGGACCAAAATAAAACCACAACATAACATAAACCGGTTTATTAATGCGGATAACAATCTCCCGTATAATAGTAGTATTTGATTAACTATTCACACCTTAACTTTAAACCTTTAAATTAAAATTTACATTAGATAAGTTACTTTATTATCTTTACTATGTGGTTATTAATTATTACCCTTTCCAATTAATTGTAGCTAGCCAGTTGTAACTTATGGATATATAGAAGAGCTGAGGTCGTGGGGAGTTAGAGATACACCGAGTACTGTTCCGTCAACAAGGTTAAATTATAAGAATATTTACTAAAGCAGAACTAGGTAACTACCGGAACCTTCCAGTTAAAAAACAATTATAATGATTTAATGAATGGGCGCCAGGGACCTGGAGAGTCCCGAATCCTGGAGCTGAAGATATCCTCAATTCTACTGTCTCCACGGGAGGAATGCAGCAGGAGCTCAAGATTCACAAAATAAAGTTCGGGGTAGTACCGACATCAACGCCGGGGACCAAAATCACACCGGTGTACCAAGGTGCGGTGATAAAAAAAATAAATACAAAGAAAAAAAAACCGTCACGCCTGCGCTCACGCTAGGCGGTGTCTGCCAGCCGTACAGCCCCTGCAGGAGGCTTCCCGCGCTCTCGAGAGACGGACTTCACGTCCCGGCTCTAAGCTTCAGCCTACGACCCCGGCGGTGAAGCGAGTCCCCCGATTAGCCTTTTCTGCAAGTGACAAACGGAGACCAAATAATAAAAGTGTAACTTATTTGTTATCCTCGATGTGATCGAGCTGTGAAACCTATCAGACAGAACCTCGGCCGGCTCATGGCCTTTATTCAAAATGAAATACGCGTGGCGTCCGTCCACTACGCCAAGGACTTATGCCGTTTCCCGGGACAATACTTTAACACCTAGGTCAATCCTGAGAAATTGCCTACGGCCTACGATTGGAAAATAGCTGGTTTATTACTCACGGTTATTGCTGGGGAAGGCGGCGTGGGCTGCGGGCTGCTGCACGTTCCATCGGGCAGAACCGCGACGACAGGCGCTGTTAGGAATCCTGAAATAATCGTTAAGATTAGCACGACGTTATTCCCTCAGACACACACCCTTCGGGTGCGCGCGCAGACCCCAGCCCAGAAATAAACTTACCTTCTGCGGACCGCCTCCAGACATGAGTGAACACAGCGAGTGCTGGGGGGCAAGTAAACGACGCCATTCCAGCAAAGTCATCGCAAATCGCCGGCCGGAAATCGGTTAAGGGTCGGGTGCCCACCCCATGTCGAACTCCCGGATTCGGCGGAGAAACCAATATCCCGGCAACGACCACAAACACCTCACACCAGAAATTCACCTTGAATACTGTGGAACGACACTTGCCACAGTCGGCAACAAATTACACAACACTAGATCCTTTAACATTCCGTTCTCCATCACAATCTCTCCCAACAATTGATAACAAAACAGTTTCAACCAGGGAAACCATTCCTACAATAATAAATGGGTAAAAACAAAACCCAACGTGACAACATTAAGGTTGACAGTTCCAAAGACAATCCACGCAAAAGTCCACAGGTTAAAAATGTACCGTTTCGGTCGAAGGTTCTCGAATAAAGTCCATATAGAAAAAAATTAAATCATTTCCGTTTATGGATATTTAGTTTATTATTAATTTCTTTTATTTATTTACTATTTAAAATTGATAATTATTACAAAATGAGTTAGTTCATATTATTTAAAGATTTGTGATCCTTAGATTAAAATATCGATTATTTTATGGTTGTTAAATCGGAGCGCGCCAGAGGGCGCCTCGAACTGTCAGAATTGACGTCTGACGTAATAAATGTCAAGTCATTAGTAAACAACCTATGTTTTGGTCAAAATAATATTGTGAAAAGGTTTAAAAGAATTTAGAAAAGTGATTTATTGTTTGGAAATGAAACCAACGATACATAGGAATGGCTGACCCATGAATGCAGGTACTAGCCACTTTGTTTATTATAAACGCAGCCGCGAAATAGCAACCTGAGCTAGGAACACAAAAAAACAATGTAACATTATGAAAGCTCTAAAGAATTTATGGGATTTAAACTTTGCCATGGGGAGTATTTATTGCGAAGGCTACTTGCGTATGGCTCTAATACCGAAGATGGTTTTATTAAATAAGCGGTAGCGCAACGGGTCCTCTTTGTATCAAATATGGGTAAGATTTAAGAGTTAATACATTACAAACTTTTCAATAAAGTAATTACGTCATTATCCAAGTAATTGGGTATTTGAAAGATAAAATGGCTAAAAATATGATCACGATTCATCGAGACATGCTGAGCCGATGGCTAATCAATTGGGACGATTCCAAGAAAATGATTATCAAACAGAGTACGTATTAAAATACTTAACACTAGCTGTTTCCCGTGGTTTTACCCGTTGTTCGGCTTCTAATGGTCTATACAAGCTTTCTCGATAAATCAACACAAAAATATTTTTTTCAATTCGAACCAGTAGTTACTGAGATAAGCGTTCAACTTAACAAACTCTTCAGCTTTATGATATTAGTACAGATAGGACAAGTTTCGTTACACAATAGCCAAATCCTCGAAGGCCACTCTCGTAAACTTACAATCAAAGTTTAACAACAATCGCCACCCGCATTATTCACTAAGATTGTACGCCATTCTATCGTACTTCCATTCATCATCCACTAAGCCTTTCATTATTCGGTCATCGGGTCAGCATTTTATGTTCTACGGCGAGACATTCACATACATACTTGACCTCAGACTAGTAGTTAATATTAACTGGAGTCTGGCTTAAGCATAAGTTGTTACTAATAAAATTTAATTACTCATTGTATCGTTAGCACACATTTGTTATAATTTATACTTGGTTACCAACTCTGAAGATTTTTTTATTATCTTTTCAGTTTACAGTTCCATTAATACCTGTTCTCAGTGTACACGTACAGTAGACATTATACTGCACGTAAAAAATAAAATAAATAATTAGCATCAAAAGCTTCGACAATATTCTATAGATACGATTTGTTTTGATGATTTTTGATACAAACTACAAGGTATATAAGGTCGTGAACTACTTTTTAAATAAATATTAATCACTGCTCGTGTAAATAATTATGTTTCTAGTACTCATTAGGTACATTAAATGCATGAGAAGTGACAGTTGCATGAAGCGTAGTTAACAGACAATTTGATGAACGTAGGCGGCATGCGCACTGAGAATTAGATTTCAGGGCTGCATGCCCGACTGTTTCCAATTTGGATTTTGATGAATTTTGGAGGAGACGAGTGGGGTGGTCCCCATCAGCATCCTCCCCCCTGTTTCATACGCAGAGCAATGTCATCAAGTATAAAGCATACTTGATGTGCAACTGCAATTTATCTTGTTGCAATTCTATGTACAGTGTTCATAATTCAATTTTCAGTTTTGTTCTCTACGTTTGATTTTTTAGTTAATTTACAAAACTCTTCTTCATTGGCACATTGACATGGAAGTAATTTGTTATACACAAATAAACGAGCTCTGAATAAATGGCCGGAAATAATGTGAGGTAATTAGCGGCAATTGAGTATTGTATCTTATATCTAATGATACAAGAATGGACGCTAATAATAACAGCGTGTGTTGCAGAAGAAGCCGTTTATGGAGATTCACCGCTATTTGCTTAACGGTCAGTAGATTCGGTATTCAAAAATTGTAATTACAATAACTTGAAAATGTTACCTTCTATTTCTAATGGCGTGGAAGTAAGTACAAAAAGTCACGCACATCCGGGGTACTTCGCAGTTTAGTGGTAATATAAATATAAATCTGTGAAACAGAACCGTTTGTTTCAAATTGATGGGCGTTATGTTATCGCATGACTGGACCATTTCTTCTTATAGATGTTCAAAAGCACCACTATATTTGCGTTGTAGATTTGTCTTAACCACCGTTACGACAATTGAACATATCGGTAATGGAAATGAAGTGGTTACTCTGTTATTTATAAAGAAGTGTTCTCTCAATTAAGGTAATATCATTATGGACCAAATTATATACACCGTGACTTTTTAGTCGTCTTACAAAAAGGGTCCACTTAATGTATCCGACCTAAAATACCTCTAGGCAAGTTATTTTTTTTTTTAATCGTTAATAATAATTTTTATTTTTAATAAATAGGTGCATTAGAAATATGAAACACCCTGTTAAATGTTTACGTATCTAGCTGTAAAGTATACCTACCCAGCGCAATAGTCGGGCAGATCATTCTATCTCCATTTTCTATGAGACAAGGGTGTTTCTAACTACACCTTGCGTCATAATAACGAATTAAAATTTTATTTTAAAAATTTTCAAATCTCTTAAATACCTATTTTTTTATTATAAACGTGTTCTAGTCATTGGGTACATGAACTGGGCTGCTTTTGTAAGACGACTAAAAAGTCACGGTGTATATTTTCATAGAGTATCGTAATTGGAAAGCTGAAACGGTTCTTGGAGCGTTATTAGCTACGCGTATAGCCTATACTTGGGATTCGAGGAACTAGATGCAGGCGAAACAGGCCTTTTATAGTTTACCGTCAACTTTGCCTCATGTATTTTGATACTGTTGAATTTTTCATGGACTTTTGGTACGTAACTATTAAATATATAATAGAGGGCACGAAACAAGTTATAGGCAATCATTTTGTTTCCCCTTTTTGTATGAGAGTTACCAAATGATTTATGAAAACAATGGTCGTTATTTTTGTCCAGAAACACCAACCAAAATGTAACCAAGATTACAAAACTCCTCACCTAAAGGTCAGAATGTAAACATAAAAAAGTAGCGCACATAATTGGCACGCATAGTTATATAATACGTAGGTATCGGCTGCGAAGTTCTCATTCCCATATGTATAGTATTTGATGCAAGAGTGCACAGTGGGCCGACCGGTCCAACGGCCCCAATATATCTGCCGAGACTACGTCACCGCAGCCTCACTGGACGGTGGGTGTGCTTTACTGCTAGGTAACTCACAAACTATTTTTACACATCGCGTTTCTGGTTTTTTTTTTAAGATTTTAAGTAATGTTTGTGTAGAACGCAGTATGTGTACGATTCGGGAAATGTGCTAATGACTTATTCTGGTTTCTAGTTTACTTTAACATTAGTTTGAAGGTTCTTAATGCTTTTTTGACACTAACTTAAATAGACATAGGAAATGCATCAGTAAAATTATTTCAGGTTTACAAGGACTTACAATCTTCGTTAATCCGGATTTCATAAATTGAAATCTTGATCCTCTTGTAAGGAGGCTTTATTTCCCTTTATATAAATGCTCTTCCCATAGTCGGTATCCTAATTTTCCGCCGAGTTTTAAGGCTCTAAGCCGGTCTTCGCTTTAAACCGCTTTCCACCACTTTTTTATGAAAAGGGAAGAAATAACAGAGGAAAAGCATACAATAGATACTCAAGAGAAAGTGGGGAAAAGAATCAGTTCATTATCCCGGCTTATTCTGGAGTATTTTATTTTCATGCGTCACTTCGTTAATGTTCGTCCAGTCGTACGTGACCCAGAGAAATGTCGACGGATTAAGAAGAGCCTAAAGCCTGAATAAAAGGTACAGTGTATTTGAGTTAGGCCACACTGCCACACTCATAAAGTTTCTACAGCTATGTACAGACAAAGCTTTATTTCAACTGATTAGTCACAGTTACAAAACGATTACTAAATGTGAATATTTAATGTGTTTAGCAATGATATTGGGCGGATTAAAAAGTACCTGTTTTATCTATTTATTGTGAAATCTCAAAATACTTATTTCATAAAGCTAGTTTTAGTTGTATCTCGTCTCGTTATGCTGATAATTATTCCAAGGGACCGTTTTAGATATACATTTGGGGTTAATGAAGCTTCCCTTTAGTGTAATAATTTATGGATGTTTATTAATAATTTAGACGATATTATCCCTTACATCATGACTTACAAGTTTTACCTCACTAGTAAGTAGGTATAGTCATATTTGATTTGAACCTCGTTAGGTACTGAAAATCATTAGCGAGTTAAGAAAACGGAAAGGTTAAGATAAAGGTTGCTGATGATGAGCTTTCTTTCCCACATTTCCTAGAACAGAAAAGTCAATCTAAGGTCATCCCATAAAATAATCATTCATCACAAAACGAGGTCTTAAAAATCTAAAAGTAGGCAGAACAACTTCACCAATTTGCGACTTCCCACGGAAAGGGTATTGTTTGTGCCTACAACACTTGGTAAGTAGGAAGTGGTCAATGATGATTGCAAGTGCCACAGGTAGCTGCCGATCGGCGTAAATAATGACACATCATTTGACAAACGAAGATGTTGCCGACATCCATATCCGAAGATGTCAACTTTACCCGACACATTGCATAAAAAAAATCTATGTATTTAAGTACCGCTTTATTGCCAAACTATTCGTTAGTAATTCTTTCAGGATCTTTCGACACTAAAAGACATTGGTATGATTGATGTTAACGTCTAGATACGATTAATGATGTTGTCATTTTATAGGTCAGCGCATAAAATATGTGCTTTGTGCTCGGTAATGAAGCTTTGGTTAGCAATATATTCCATTGAATAGAACTGAATAATAAAGTTATTAATGAGTATATTGTTATTGGTTCTTTAAATGTATAAATACACTATTTTGAGTTAAATGTGCGTATGTTCTAAAGGCAAGATTTAATGTAATACAACTGAATTTCCTATTCATTTTTAATGAAAAAGACCAAAAGTCTTCAAACATCTCCTTTTGTTTTTACGATAGATCGCTTCATGCTAATATTAAATGAAGAAAAATATTCCCGTGTCTCGATCACAATTAGTAAGCCCTACAAAGGTACGCCTTACCTCAAAATTAGATAGGGTTTTTGTAACTTCTCGCCTTTCAAAGATTTCGGACGAAGACGATGTGTCACCGACACGCTTGCAGATATGTTAACTTGTTCGACAGAACAAGTTGGACAAGCGTGACGTAAGATGCCAATCGTGACCAATCGCGTGGATATCTTGTGTTATTTACATGTTAACACAGTGTTGTCAGGTTTCCTGACAAACATTGATAAGGAAACCTCTTTGAGAGACCCAAGGTTCTGTTTAAAAATAAGTTCCTCCATTGTGGAATATCCTTGGGCAGTTTCAAGCAGAATTAATAATAAAATAATCATAATGGCTTTCCTGGAAATTGCGAAACATTATGAATTTGATAGATAGAAAGGATGATGTTACGCTTTAATATACCGAACGTGGTGCTGCTGGGGCGCTGGGGCAATGGATACTTCCGCGAGCGTTCGTTATCGAGCCTCGATCAGCCCACGGGGCAATCAGAGCGTTGCCTGCACCGCGCATGCGTGGCGAATGTCTTAGCGCCCACTACAGCATATTCACCGAAAAAAGATCTATCAGACAATTAACCGCGAATAAGTAAGCTCGTGGGAACCAGCCTTGTTATTATGTTAGTACTACAATGATAGATATGGAAATAAATATTTTTATGTAACAGTTAAATGCTCTGATAATTTTGAACATTATAACATATAGTTTCATTACCTAGTTACACTGAGTATTAATGAAGTTGAGTATAAATTAAACAAGGTAATGAGCAGAGGAAGATGCGGCCTCGGTTCGTGTCGTGGAGGCCGCGTGTTGCCACTCGGCGTGACTACTTACGCTTAATTACGCAAACGTTATGATTGTATATTAGAGTAAAAACAACAAAAGCATCTAATAAACTTATTAGGTTCTTTCCCTTTCAGGATTGAGTATGCCAAGTCCTCAATGCATGCAGTCATGCAACACGTTACAGTTGCAAAACTAATGCAATGCGTTGTGTAATATTTGTAATAGTGATCGTATATGCTCTACTTACTACTCGGTAGGATGTGATTTCAAGTAGATAACTATAGTATTCTGACTTGGTTTTGTCAACATGCCTTGTGTATAAAAAAATATAGTTATAACGTGGTAGGATGGATCCAGTGGCGGATTAAACGTTGAGAGCGCTGTAGGCAAGCATCTCATCAGCGCCCCTATATTAAAAAAAACCGGCCAAGTGCATGTCGGGCCACGCACAGTGTAGGGTTCCGTAGTTGCCCATCAAAATACTTATGCGTACTAACTAAACTGATTCGCTGAATGTAATTTTAAAAAGAATTTTCAAAATCGGTCCAGGAGTCTTTGAGAAATCAGGGAAAATACAATATAAGAAAACAGATTACGACGAATTAAGAACCTCCTCCTTTTTTTGAAGTTAGTTAAATAGTGGACGATAAAAACCTACCTATCCCCAAAAAAACATACCGTAAAAACATACCTATTAAAGCTGTAAAAATAAAGTTGACAAACTTACATTTGCAGTTGATTTATTGTTTCTCCGATACATTTTGTTTAAGAAAAAATTTAATCAAGTACATTTTATAAGTTGGTCGACTATTACTCGTAAAGTTGTAAAGCCTACTTAGTCATGATAATTTTCTTTTAAACTTCGTTATATATACTACTATTGAGAATTTTTTCACATCCCCAAACATAACCGTTTAGCTGGTAGAGGGGGGGGACACTCGAATCGAGCAAAATTTAGCCCTTTAAAGCTTAATATTTCACAAACGAATTTTTTCATCAAAAAATTGTAAATGGAAACTAACATTATTTTTTAAAGGCCTATTTAATGATACCCCACACTAAGGGGTACGCGAGAAAAAAAAAATCCTCACTTCACGTGTAAGTACAGGAGGTACCCTAAAAAAAAATATTTTACGAGATTTTATTTTACCACTTTTTCAGCACAACAAATCCGTATATTCACACCAAATTACAGCTCTCTAGTACTGTGCGTCTCTGAGCTAAACTGCGGACAGACGGACGGACGGACGGACGGACGGACGGACGGACGGACGGACGGACATGGCGAAACTATAAGGGTTCCTTGTTGACTACGGAACCCTAATAACTCGTAGATACTTTAACTTGACCAAAACCGATGTACCTTAGGAAAACGCGGTGAGATGGGGGCCAAGAAAAAAAGAGCATCAGTTACATGAGATCGATAACAGATCTTTAAAAAAATCGACTCCTGAGAACAGGGTCATTTTAATAATGCGACTAAAATAAATAGACTGTAACTGACTGTAACGCGTTGTGCTAACACTGAAGAAGCAGCCATTCAGGGCCTCCGTAAGGGCTACTGGCGACAGTGTGCAAAAAAGGATTTTTGCGCCCCTTATAGCATTTTAAATTATCTTTTTTTTATGGTAGGTACAGGTAGGTCAGTGGTGTATTTTAAAGTTTACCGCCCTTGGGCTGTAAAGCTTTCCGCCTCGGAACTTAAACACAAAAAAAATCATCAAGTGCTACTCAAACTTCACACCCAGAGTGCCATATCATCTTAGAGGAGACAAACTTAAAATTTTGTAGACCACAACAAGATTAAACTATAGCTTAAAAAGCATTTGTTATTGAAAAATGAGCTATCAAAAGAGAGGTCAAGAAAAGTGAATGTTAACCTTATTTGAAGCGCGAGCGAAGCGAGCGCGAAATTTTTTAGGTTTTTGGAATAGGACAAGGTAATATTTTATAGAAAAGCGAACGCAGTCAGCTCTAAATTAAAAGTTTCCGGACTTCAAGTTTTAATCTAAAAGTGAGATCAAATATTTGAAGTCTTTAGTAGTTAAACCTAATCCTATATACTCGCAAGTTCTGAACTCCTATTTTAGAATTATTTTTGATCAGTATCTTTTTTTCTATTTTTTTATTTTTTATTTGGGCCCCTTGCTTTGGCGCCCTTAGAGGATGGCTCCCGTGTGCATTGCACACTTTGCACATAATTATGGTAGCGGGGGCCCTGCAGCCATTGAAGTTGGCCGTATTGTACTTGGAACGTTGAATAAAGTTTATAGAAAAATCAAATCAAAATCACACATTGCTTGTAATAATCATTCGACGAGACGAACTTTGCAGTCGTATCTTTCCAACTTCAATCAGAGATCATGTACCATCGACAAAGTTGTTTGTAGGCGTAAGGTTTGGTCAGTCCCATCTTATAATATCTTTTGTTATAAATTGAAGAAAATTGAGAATGATGCAAAAATAATAGTTTTATTGTCTAAATGGTGGCTTACATATTGACACAATTATTTTTATGCTATGTTGTATATTTTTTCTTTATTTAACTTTTCCACCCGCGCGCCCCTTTTTACCTTCGCGCCCCTAGGCAGATGCCTAGTTTGCCTTAGGGATAATCCGCCATTGGATGGATCGTATAGCCCAAGCAATAGATATTTTACTAAAATTTTATTAGTACGAATCAACAACCTACGAATACCTAGTGGTTTTTCTTCCACACTATCTCGTCTTCTTCCTTTTTCATCCTTTCTTTGGCAGCAACTGAGTTCATAATTATATTATGTTATTTTTTAGTGTGTACATAAATAGTAAAATTAATGTCTCCTTATTCATTCAAATAGTGTGTTTATGCGTTAATGGTCTCAAGATTTTGTTTTCGTGATATTCCATTTAAAAATTTTTTTCATGCTAAAATTTTAGTATCGAACTCTCATAAAAATATTTTTATCTACTTATTTATCATAATTGTTAACCTTATGGCTATTTAATTAAAATGTCAAACATGTTTTCAGAAGGTGCTATAAGCATATCAATGAAGGTACAGTTATAGCAACAACGGCAGCTGATATGACGATTTACCCACAAAAGCCACATCAACCATAAATAAAAACCCAACTATACCATACTGCATGCTATAAACCGGCATGGTCTATGTAAAAATACTGTGTTAATTGTCAAATCGCCTTGAGCACCACATAGATATGCGATGCGCGTTGCACTAGCTCGTCGCACGCGCAGTCATGTCCCATTTGTTCACACTAAAGTGATGTCATGTATTACTGAACGTATCCGATGTAAACATAACTCCGATGTTGTTTGCTCTTAAACATTAGTACCTACTCACTTAATGACATTGCTATTGAATATATTTCCATTGATTGTAGACCACACAGATTTGAATAGATCTTGCCCAGTTAATTGAGGTATTTGCCAATAATAGCTTATTTAATTAGAACTCAAATAATAAAAATTATAAGAGTATTTGGGTAGGACGTAAATACAGACTGATCGCAAATGCCAGGATAGGTGTACCTAATAGATTTATCGTACTAAATTATTGAATTGCTACCACCATAAAACTATCAATTAACATTGTCAAGACAATTCAAATTAGAATACTTACAATGGAAACTGGAATAAATTAATAAATGGTAAAAGGTTTTAAGTATAAATTAGGATAGTATCGAACTCCTTTTTCAAGGCATGGTTAGTCGCATTGCTTGGCAAAAGCATAATTCATAGAATTCCATCGCTAAACCCAATCCAACTGCTGTTTTAAAATCATAATGTTTCAACAACGGAAGTAACTATGTATAACGTAACTGAATCAGATAACATATTGCAAGTATGTTCTCTTCTTGTATTTCATTGGAAGCTGTGAGTGGAACAAAAACCTTGCTTTACATAAAAATATGAAATCATTTTCTTTGTATTTACCGAGATGACTTTGTAGATAAAGCGTGCATACAAAAAACCAAAATATTTTTTTACACTTACAACGTTGCTTTTTATTTGACGCCTTGATGCTGACTTTTGTGAAGTGATCTAAAATTACTACGTATCGTAAATATCTACTGTTCAGTACCCTTAGAACGAATTTTCAGTATTTGAGACGTAAAGTAACTGGAACTTTGACAATTTCAAGTTGACATTTTTCAAGGAAAAAATTAGTTCCGGCTTCGCGCACCAGAGGCGCCGTTCCATTTTTTCATACAAGAAACGCTGTAAATACTGTAAAGTAAAAGAGTGAAAATTCGTGCTAAGGGTACTGGTTATAATAGTACTCAGTAATCAGTTAGTCATTATACATGGCTCTGACAATATTATTGCTTCAACGATAATCAAGTTATAGTGTACTTGTACCATAGTACCTTCTTAGAACAATGGCTAACTATATTATTTTAAGTATCATCCTTCGTGGTTAAAGTATCATCACACTTATCGCATCATCATCGATCATGGTCCGAAATATATTAGAAATCACATGAACTACTTTTGAAGAGACTTTTGTTTTGTCTGAGAAAACCGCAAGTTCGAATGTAAGCTATAAGTGGTAAATATAGCCATTAGTTTGATTTGACCTATTGTTATGGTCGTCAGTGATTGACATAGAAATCCGAACAAAAGAAAGTTAATGTTGCAAAAGAATTAAGAACGCAATGATTCGCAAGTTGCAAACGAGGTACATTTTGTCAAAATATATAAAAATAAGTAGGAGTATAGGAATAAAAACAAAACAGAGTATTAATTACTAAGGTAAATTATTAAATTTGGCAGAATTTTTGAACACATTTGTTTTCTCTGTGTCTGTCGTGTCTGTAAACTTTACAAATAACAAAGCCTTTTTAATTTCATATTTTTCAAGTAAATAATGATTCATTATTATAATTAATTTATGTAAGTATGTATTATGTACTCCGTATGAGTCAATATTTGCGTTTTGACTCACAGTTGGTTTCCTTGAATGAATGAACAATCGTAGTTTTGGTATGCAGCGCCTACGACACTGTGTTTGCACTTTGAAGTTTTATGGATCGTATAGAATAGTACCGATGAATAACCCTAGAATTTACAAACAAAATCCAATGAACGAGCTTGGATTAACGAGTTACAAGAACGAATATAGGTATAATAAAAAAAAGGTTGCACTCCAGGAGTGCCGGTAGAAGTGAAAACTTTTTTGTTACTATGTTTTATTTTTAATTTGAATGACGTCTTACTCATTTTCGATCAGGGTCACGTGACCCTGACGCGAGTTTTGGTCACGTGACCCTGACGCGAGTTTTAAATTTTTTACCCATTACAGAAAAAGTGTACAACGCCGCTAAAGAAGTTTTCACTTCAAAAACTAACAGCAAAAAACAACATCGTTTCGATAAAATATTTAGAACACAGCTATAACTACATATCTTAAAAAAAAAATACTTTTTGCTTTAGTCCAGTTAATTGCTACAGAAAAGGGCAGTAATTCTTAACATTTAAAAGTCAAAAGCCTTTAATCGTCGAGTATTGGTAGAGGCGTGGGATGCGTAGGTTGCTGTGACCTTGCGCCCGCGCTGCCAGACGCCTGGCATTGGCGTGCCATGCAGAACCTAATATGGCCTAAATTGGAGGCAGGGTACGTTTAGCATATGTGTACTGTACTTATGACATGTTTCATGTGTGTCCTAGAACATGGATTAATAGTGTCTTAATAAGTTAAACTGCAATCACGTTAGGTTTTATAGTATTCTGTTTCGGTGTATAAATAAATCAGATTTATTTTTTATTATCTTCAGAGTTTTTGAAGTGAAAACTTCTTTAGCGGCGTTGTACACTTTTTCTGTAATGGGTAAAAAATTTAAAACTCGCGTCAGGGTCACGTGACCAAAACTCGCGTCAGGGTCACGTGACCCTGATCGAAAATGAGTAAGACGTCATTCAAATTAAAAATAAAACATAGTAACAAAAAAGTTTTCACTTCTACCGGCACTCCTGGAGTGCAACCTTTTTTTTTTTTTTCTAATATGTGTATACAGGACCAAGGTTTAGGGCTTTCTCATGATATTCAAGTAAGATCTCCAAATGTTTCTTTGAGAGGAACGTAATTAGAGCGTGCTTGAGAAGTGTGAGTTTGTCATTATTAGCACTTTGTTCTCTTTATGCTTCGCAGCTGATGTTGTCGTGAAAAATATTACGTAAATGTACAAGTATAGTACTACTACGAACTATGTATGAACGAGTAAATAGTAACGCTATGTGCAATGTTGCATATGGAACATTTAGTTAAAGTTATCGAAGGTACTGGGAGTATTGTGCTCAACTAACTATTAGTTCAACTGGGTTATGACCACTTACTAATAAATTTGTGTACTGTGGCGTAACTTGGTGTTCAGTTTACTACTATAGTCTATTATTAAGAAAACCGATTGTTTTGAGGTTGAAAATTGAGTAGAGCTCCGTAACTAAGGACTTTGGAGAATGGGTAATTTGATACAGCAGTCAGTATCGAAATATAAATGACTAGCGGTTATCCGCGACCTGTGTTGGCATACATACTTCAATCTCTAGTTAAACCCGCTTGGGGTTCAGTTTCAAACGTATTTTCTTAGTATCCCTGAAACTCAATATGAACTAAGACGTAATGTAGTATTTAATAACACTTTAAACGAGCAATATTTGCGTTGTATAAATCTATATCACATATCTCGGAAACGCCTCTACTGAAATAAATTAAGGTTTTACTTTTCCAGTCTACCAAATATACCAAGTAGACTACGTAGTTCCTGAAGTTAGCGCATTGGACTTAATAAACTCTTCAGCTTATAATGTTAGTACCTTACCATGTAAAGATTAGTATAGATTTGTTTAACAACACTAGTGAACATAAAAAGTGTGTAAAGCTTAGTAGTCCAGGTACTGTATTTACATAAAGTTCTTCAGTTGTAAGTAAACCACTACTAATAATTATATATACTGTCTATTTTTCGGACACACTTTGTAGTCATAATATTTTATGGAGCTGCTTTGTTCGTCTATATTTACATTACCTACAAGCAAGGCACAAGATTATTTTACAATAATGTAGGACTTGATTTCCGCCTTCCATTTATTGTTTGACATTTTGGATACAGGATGCTAATTGCTCATTGTAATTAACTATATGAAAAATGTATTATTATTCACTGGTCTGCATAGGTATGCATTAAATAATCAAGTGTTGGAGTTGGATACAACTGAAGCCAACAATTAAGGCGATGGGCCGAAGTGATTAATGGTGTAGGTACTAATTAAACAACATACTATTCTATTTGTACTACGTTCTACAGTTTACATAGCCACCATCAATCATCTGTGCTTTACACAGATTAGGTCAGGATTAAATTATAAGAGAGAGGATTTATCCCTTGGAACTTATCTTAACGCCTGTAATGCGTTTTTGGATTTTTCTATAGACATATAGAATGCTTGATCGTCATTTGGGGTAAAGATATAATGAAACAATTTCTCCTCAAAGACAGACTACTCTGACGTAACGGTCAGATGGACCCGATTAAGAAGAAAGAAGTCAATGAGCCTTAAATATACCAAGTACCTACCAAATGGAAGGGCCAACAGTAATGGACACTATATTATGGTCATCGTATGGCGGCATACTGATAATTCTATTCGAAGAAACGTAACGAAGGACACTATAAAATACCTATATCATAACGACAAGCATGATAAAAATAATGTTGAAGCAGAGGCGTATTAAATTAAGCAGCTATTATACAGTCGGCAGCTGATCAACCTTCCTCTAACTCATTTACATAGTACCTCATCACATACATAAGTAAATTATACATACTCGTATTGTGCCCCATATTTGCTTATGGCATTTGATTAAACACGTAGTGGCATGGTGCGAAGACTTTGATGAGAGATGTGGGTTACAATGAGTTACGTTCACGTACATAACATCGTATTACAACAGTTATCAACGCAATGCAATAAGAACTAACTCAATTATACTGCACAAATGAATCTCTTTGATTTCTATTTCTTTTGCCAATGAATCATCTAATAACTAGTTCTCGGAATGAAATTACAGAAATCTAGGTAACGTTCGTACTTTTATGTAATCTTATTTACATTTATTTCTAAAGGTACTTACTACAAGTTTTGTATAACTAAGCCCAAACAATGTAAACTTTATTAGTAGTTAAAATCTGGTTATCAATTTTGTCAAGGCTATGCTAATGGTTCGGATTTTAAAGTACTTTCGTTAGTCGGTCAACACCAATGAGGTAACATTTATGTATAGTTCTGGTTCTGTGTCAATAATATAACTGAGTTAACACAAACTTTTGCAAGGACTTAGTGTACGTATTGTAGGCGTATAGAAAACTTTAATAGATTTGATCGCCCAGCTGCAACAACTTTAAGATACAATTCCAAGTGGCTTTGAGTTGGAGCCAAAGGTCCGTTGATATTTTTTATGCTTTTTCTATTGTGTTGCGATGACGACATTAAGTTATTAACGCAACAAAAACCTGTGGATGTGTTATGTTTAAGTACAGAGAATAGTAACAGGTTGTTGAAGGTGCAGACACTGTTGATAATAATGTGCATGATGCATGATAATGCGTCGGTTGTGTATTGTGTTAATGTGCACTTTGTTACCTGTGCGTGTGCGGCCGCCAGGAGGGCGCCGGCGAGGAGGCTGAGCACTGGCCACATTGTTCACTTGTCAGTCGCAGGTTGTCAGTGAGTAGTTGTCAGTTTGACAGTAGGTGCGCGGGCTGTCAGCGCGACATGGCGGACCGGTCTGTGCGCCGCTCGGAGCAACACTGCGCCGCCACTGCCTCACCAACTTTACTTTCTGTGAGCGGCCGTGTTCACACCGGACGCTGCAGCCATTGTGTCTTAATCATTTTGTAAATACACACGGGTATCCTCAAATATGTCAATTGGTAAGAGAGAGTATCGGAAATTAACAAATAATTTGTTTTTGATGGTTTTTTTTTGTAGGTAGTACAACAAAAGTGACCTGGTTTCCATGAGGATTAACAAAGAAACATAACTCTATACTTACTCGTATATCATTTGATCGCTGGCTTTAGTTTAGCTTGTGAAACTTGGTGTAGGTACATAAGTTCACGGCATGGTCCTAAATCTAAATTCGTAGTCGCGACTACAAATTTACGTAGCAGCAGAGATAGAGCCATAGTAAACTAAAAACAAGAAATACAGATGATGTTTCCAAAAAGTTAAAGTTATAAAAAACTTCAACTCATAGAGCAGCTCCAGTGTGAACGCACAGCTGCTACGCAACGCTGCGTCGCGCGTCGGCGGCGGCAGGCGTTACGACACACGCCCACACCTGCACCACACACACACGTACACCACACAGGTATACCACACAGATCCCGCCGATAAAACTCCAGCCAGACTTTTTATTTCTCCTTTTAGCTTACGAACTCGGGACTAGCAGAAAAACCTTGGCTGAACTGAACCAAGTTTTATGTATCTCATAAAAACTCAAACTGGCACGTTTCTGAGCGCTAAAAGAAAGAAATGTAGCATTGTTTTCGAGAATTATTGTATACCGATAATATTGCTACGAACCTACGGAGCCAGGCGGCGGCGTAGCACACATTAGAATTCAACGCGCTCGCCACCACTTGCGTAGATTTATTTATTTTTGGTGTTTAAATTTTTATTCTTTTTTCTTTTGTTTAT
Source organism: Agrotis segetum (assembly GCA_036375495.1). Lineage (NCBI taxonomy): Eukaryota > Metazoa > Arthropoda > Insecta > Lepidoptera > Noctuidae > Agrotis > Agrotis segetum. The sequence goes on from JAQSVV010000101.1 coordinate 1,612,898, forward strand.
TTTTTTTCCTATGATAGTTTGTAATGGATAACCGCAAAAACTGCTTACTATTTTTTTTCATATATAATTACTATCGAGTAACTTGAGCTGTATTTCATTTTCAAACTAACATGTTTTCAAAATGTATTGTAGGACGATAAATATTAACGGTTTTAGGGATTCCACTATGGTTTTTAGGAATGGGCGGGCTTTTATGGATAACCACTAAAATTATTATGATACTCGTATTGCTTTTACTAGTAATCCCTTATGACCGTTATGTACGGAATAAAAATCTTTTATGCACACAGGAGGTATTAGAGGTCTATTAGAAGGGGACAACTAGGGCCAGAAGTTGTAACTATTGTAATCCACATTTCGTCAATTATGTTCGGAGAACTTCAAAAACTTTGCCCTACCTGGAAATTAAACCAGCTCAGCAGTAGTTTTGCGACCTCTACCACAGAATACCTAATAGTACTACGTAACATACAATAAAAGAAACTTAATAACTAAGTACTGGTATGATTGTGCCAAAACGATCTTAACAGTTTTCAAGTTAAAAAAGGAAAGCTTTAAATAAGCAAGTCTAAAGATAAAAACATTAATTAGAACGTACCTATCCCTAAAAACAGAACGATACCGAAATTACGACGATCGGTAGATTTAATAAGTTACCAACAGTAAGCAGGAGGCTTAAACTTGGTAATTAAAGATAATCACTAACTTTATCAGTGAAATGGTACGCTATTGTTATTTTAAATCATAATAAAGGACAGGATATAAACATTATTAGAGGGTCGCAAATTCCGGTCAAGGCTATTCCGCCATCTATCGGCGAGTAAACGTAGCTCCACAAGGCTCGTACTTCATGTTTGCGTCAGGTAAAGATGTCGCTAGTGAGCCGGGGGCACGTTGCCGCCCAAAATCAATATCTGTTGTGGCGTGCGCCGCGCCGTCCCGCCGATTTTCCTCAGTGTTTCAGGAGGCACCCCTACGGCCCACATTACATACAGTTACACGCGCAACCAGTGCTCTATAAGCGGATTCCACGCATCATCGGAATTATCCCTATAATCTGTAAGTAACCGCACAAAACCATTTATATCTATTAAATAGTTAAAATATTTAAAATAAAACCCCATCCAGACATCAAATTCATTCATTAATCTCCAGTTATATGCGACTAGATTGGAAGTATTACGACACAGTCAACTTAGAGACGGTATATAGGACGGGTTGTGACCTCGAAGGGCGGAACTGTTGCCTAAATAAATTAAAACTATAATTTATGATTTATTTTATTATATCCGAAAATGATTTAAACATTTAGAGTGAGGTTAACAGTGTCGGAAACATTGAACTACCTAGTTGCAAAATATGAAATCGCACGTAAAATAAAAGGTGTTTTTAATGTGTCTTTTTGTTTTTTGCACATTTTATGAACTCATTCAGATTTAAATAATATTAAAATCATGAAAAACCTAAGGTTTATTTATAATCAATATTCCTCGCTAATTGTATTCTACCTAATTGGAAAGCCTAATTTAACAAGACAAATACAGGCATATCCAATAATGTAGATTTGGTTAGTCATTATGTACATAGCAATTAGGTTTATTCATTAGGTTTTAACTATACCTACAATGAAATTTATAATACGTGACTTTTTTGAAGAGATTTTTTGTTAGTGATATTTCTTTGAAAAGCAAAACTCACTCTATTGAAAAATATCCACAACAGAGGAGAAAATGTTGAACGAACATTTCAATTTCCGGCAAACTTCGGAAAAAGGTTGGATATCATGTTTTTGTAAGCTTTCCTATCAATTTATGTTGTGGGTTTTTCACAGAACAACGAAGCTGTATTGCTGTTTCAACTTTTATTTTAAGAAATATAATTCGGGGCGGTTAAAAACAAAGCTAAGCATTTTTCTGGGGTAGACTCTATCTAATGTACAAAAAGAGGATTCGGTATCACAACCTAATTTAGTATGCATACTGCATAGTTATAACCGATGGACTTGCCAATCTCCCGAAGGATTAACGATATAGTGAGGGAAAGTTTTTTCCACTGAGGAAAGAAAAAGCACTTTATGCATTACTTTATTTTCTGAGTTGATTCGGACGTGATAATTTTATTTTCATTCCATATTACGATCTTATAAGGAGAGTAAAAGACGATAGGTATCTTTATCTGCAGCAAAGCCGTCTAACGAAGGCTATCTTCTATTAAGTTGAGAACGATATCGGTCGGAGATCGACAGCGTTTAGTGGGCAATTACCCAGTGTTCCGAACTAGCTGTTACGTTTTATTAGTCTGAACATATCCCACTGCGGCCTCATGAGACGTCGCTTTCTACATGTTTAATGACGGCATTAGGAACACGGTTAACTATCGAATGTTATCGCTTTATCACCTTAGAAAATGCTATGGTACGTGCTTGCAATTATTTCCTATTTTCTTCAGATTTGTACCGACACAGATTCTCGCAACTCCTGCTACATAATGAATAGCAAAGAGTGGTACACGCGAATGTAACATTACTTACAGCGCTGTTGTACACTTTGTACACGATGTCAGCATGAAATATCGCTACTGAGCAGACTAACTTCGTGTTTTCACGAAGCGCTCGTGTTTTTTGGACTTGAAATGTAGTAGAATAGAGCTACGTATTACAGTAGTAGCTATTGTTTGCGTGCCACTTTAATGCTAAATCACGTAGCGGGTTGTTTGTGAATGTGCCAGCATTAGGCACTCGGGGTCCTAGGATCGATCCTTGCGTAACGCTAGCACGTCACGGGTTGGCTGCCCGCCAGCCCCTACCTAGCAGCCTCTGTTTATACACTCGATTATTTGATAGTGGGCGGACACATTTATTTCTTACTTTTATGTTTAGATGATATTTTTTATGACCGATTTTTTATGTACAGAATAGCAGCCTGTACAATCATGCTCAAGGGATCATGCAAGTGAGAATCGTAATAAATTAGAGCGTTATTTAGAGCGAGCGCAGGCCTTCACGTATTTTTAGATTCATACCTTTTCCAGGTGATCCTTTTTAACATTTCTGACCCTTTTATGCTGGAGTGCCTTAATTTAAAAATCATTATGTATGGTCGCGTGAACTCTCTGAATGCTAAAGCTGTCAGTCTTTTTTATTTATATTAGTATTTCTTTGTTTATTTTCCTGTTCTCCTGTGGTCGTCAACCGTGGTTTACAAGAAAACATCTGGATATATTGTCCAAATGTAACTTTTGTTCCCGAGGGCGTTTTCTAACTTTTCTTATATTCGGTATCATGTTTATAACGCATTGCAGGCGTTTAGAAATAGTTTGTAGTTTCACATGTCTCGTTTTCATAAAATTGCTACATAACTGTGAAGTTTGTCTGAGTTTTGAATACGTTGAATTTCTAGACAAGACACAAAACATTTAGATTTTGTTAGGGTGTATGTGTATCTATTGTTTGCAGTTGTTTTGATGCTACAGTGACTGAACATAATAATAATATTATTTGTTTATAGCATTATGATTTCATGTCACTATAATTTGAAAACTGTAGTCGTTCCATTAAAAATCTGTTGCTTATCTGGCGATTGGATACATGATAACGACTGTAAATGTGATACCAAACAGCAATAGCTTATCTATCACTTTATTATGTAACATTAGTATATTTATTTATGTATTAGTTATTTATATATTTATTAGATGTTCTCACACAATATTATAAAAGTAAAACACCTTCACTATTTTATTTATAAAACCTTAGTTGAACGTATCACTCGCCCTATTTAACAAGATTCGTAGAGCTGAAGGGCAATAACGCGCCCCCCTGAGGTCACGGTTGATGTAGCGCCTCCTAAAACATTGCCCTAACATTAGCAGCTGTAGACCCTCGCTTTTTGTGCCCTAGAGACCTTCTAGCCTTTAATTTACCGTTTATATATTCGGCAAAACACAAACGTAAAACATTTTGTAGGTTAAATTAAAGGCCTACGCCGCTACGGCGTAGCACCGTGAGAACAAAAACCTAAAACTGTAAATTTCCAAACTCAATGTTGGGGGAAAGTAGAAACGTCCGAATATAGGTAAGTGAATGGCCCAATAATAGGTTACGGGGTGGGTTGGTTGCGTAACGGGCGTCGCGGTGGTTGCCGGAGGGATGAACGTTGGCCGCCCGCCAGTACCCCAGACGACGTGACTGAGCGCCACGGCACGGAACTGTCCAGCGAGAGTACGAATATTGTGCCAAAAACTTGTGAAACGTTTACTCAAACCACCCAATTAGTAGTTTCAATCAGCGAAGTGTAATTGAAAACAAAGAAATTATAGGCAGGCAAAGTTTTCGTTTACCTAATTGAACATCAATTACCCCCACACAACATTAGTAACATCACTACTTTGAGATTATAATCAATTTGCAAGGATATTGTATAGGTGTAGATGGCATTAATAAATAAAACTAGAAAGTGAAACTCTATTTAAGGTTACCATTAAAACGCAATGTCAGTTATGTTATTGACTATGATACCATCAAGCTACTACCCTACTTTAGCCACAGCTATTATCCGTGTTATGGATCGTATATCGCGTCAAATCCGACGGGCGTAGGTGTAATAAACAAAGAAAACTAGTGATTTGTATTCCCCATGTAGGGCATTAGGCTCCAGTAAAAAATGTTATTGCTACTGCTGAGTGCAGAACCGAAGTGCCGTCCATTTTTCTTTTAGCTTCTAGTACTGTGCGGTAGATAAGAGATATAGATACTTTAATTTACACAGTTCAAAATGATGATATATTTAACACTAGCACTTCCCCCGCGACTTCGTCCGCGCTTATTTAGAGCTTTGCTTTCTGTGAATTTCTTTTCCGGCCACCCTCATGCAATACTTTTAGAATATCTAAATCAACTAAAATTCTATTCTCTCTCATTCGACCACAAATATCCCTTTAACAGTCGGTTTTCGCAACATCCTAGCTTAATAAGCTCCTACATCCTAAAGATGGGATCCCTTCTATTCGCATAATGTTCTTTGTCCTAATATACTTCGGCATAACGATTTTGGCACAATTTGTTTAGGCATAATAATACGTCGGCATAATTTTTTTAGGCATACATCTTACATTCGCATAATCATCTTAAAGACTAATTTGTTTCGGCATAAATTTGATTCGCATAACGTTAGTAGGCCTAATGACTATTAGCATAACGTTAGTAGGCCTAATGACTATTAGCATAACGTTAATAGGCCTAATGACTATTAGCATAACGTTAGTACGCCTAATGACTATTAGCATAATAATATTTAGGCATACAATTAATACTTTCTAAATTAATACGTTTCTGTAGCAATTAAATAATATGTTAATTAAAAATTGAATATGATGTGCAACAAAAGTTAGTGACAGAACCGAATTGCTGCAAAACCGACTCCACGTAGTCTTGTTTGTCCTACCCCTAGAGTGTAATTTAAAATCGCGTAGGCGCGTAGGGGCGAGGCGGCCCGCGGGCTGAGGAGCAGGCGGCTGCGAGCGAACCGCCGTGGCTGAGGCTGGCCGGCGAAGCCGGCCAACAAGCCGAAGCTGCGGTGGTGAGCGAAAGCCGTCTGCGACGATTAGCACGCGTGGAGCTGCCGGAGGCCCGCAGCGCCGGAGCCGTGACAGAAAACCTTGCCTGCTGCATGTTGCATGCTCGCTTGAATGCTGCATGCTGCATGCTTGCTTGTTTGCTGCATGCTTGCTTGCATGCTTGCATGCTTGCTTGTTTGCATGCTTGCTTGCTTGCATGCTGTATGCCTTTATAAGTAATGTTTTAATATCATTATACGTAAATAAATTTATGCTTAGGATATTATGCTTAAAAAAGTTATGCTTTAGAACTTTATGCTCAGTAAATTTATGCTTAAAAAAGTTATGCTTTAGAACTTTATGCTTAATAAATTTATGCTTTAGAATATTATGCTTAATCATTATTATACTTAGAGAAATTATGCTTAAAAAATTATGCGTAAGCTATTATGCGTAATTATATTATGCGAAAATATAATTATGCCAAACAAAATTATGCTAAGTTATATTAGGCCTTAAAATTTTATGCAAATGGATAGGGAACCCCTAAAGATATACCCCTGGGATAATTTGAGACTCGTAGCACTTGTAGTAACGAAGTTTCATACAAACTCTGAAGCTAAAAAGTACCCCTTAGGGGGGGAATTTCACGTCATAATCCCGCCTTAAGTAGCACCTACGTCGTAAAAGAACCTTCCGTTGAGACATTAAAAACTCCAAGTACTTGTAGTAATAAAGTTTCATACAAACTATCAACCCCAAAAACAGCCCTTTAGAAGTGAAATTTAACTAAGTCCCGTCATTGTGACCACCTACGTCCTTCTAAGAATCCCCATGCAAAATTTGAAACCTGTATCTAACAACATCAAAAACAACCCCTTAGAGTTCAAATTTCGAATCACCCCGTCATAGTAAGCGTCGAAGTCCTAAAAATAAACTTCATACAAAATTTGAGACTTCTAGCACTTGTAGTAACGAAGTTACATGCAACCTATCAACCCCAAAAACAACCCCTTAGGGGTGAAATTTCGCAAAATACTGTCTTAGTGAGCACCTACGTCCTAAAAGAATCCCTTTGCAAAATTTTAAACCTGTATCTACCAACATCAAAAACAACCCCACAAGGGTTGAATTTCGAAAAACCCCGTTGAGGGTAGTGCTTACGTCTTAAAAACAAACCCCATGCAAAATTTGAGACTCCTAGCACGTGTAATAACGAAGTTTCAAACAAACTTTCAACACCAAAAACAACCCCTTAGGGGTCGAATTTCGAAAACCCCTTTTCTAAAGTAGCACCTACGTCTTAAAAAGAACCCGCATGCAAAGTTTGAAACTCCTAGTACTTGTAGCAAAAAAGTTTCATACAAAACGTCAACCCCAAAAACAACCCCTTAGGGGCGTAATATCGCAAAATCCGTTCTTAGCGGGTACCTACGTCCTAAAAAGAACCCCTGTGCAAAATTTTGAACCCTTAGCACTGGTAGTTTCCGAGCTTTCGTGTCCTATGAGTGAGTGACCTTTTGCTTTTATATATATAGATGAATTGACTATTTGCCTGAAATATCTAATGAGCCCGTTAATTAAATCAAAAAATATCCTGTATTCTTTAGTTTTTTACGTAAATCAAAATCGACAAAGCTACGCTACACTTTAGAATTAGCAAAGCCTTAAAATTTATTATAAGTTTTACTGAGTTCTGTCGTCATGAGCTTCAATTCTCGAGTATTGATACTCGTAGGTTACATATTTCAAAACTGTAAATAACGGACTACTTAATTATATTTAAAATCAATTAATTCTGTCAAATTGCCTTTAGATATAATGCTAACGTTGTTAATGAGTAACTTTTAATTCCAGCAACCATATATCATAACTTTGCCAATTTCAATCTAATCACGGTTATTTGGTCAAGGTATTCGAAGACGTGACTCATCATAATTTTGTCCTTAACTTTAACCGTAATACGTTTTACACGCACGTCTTAAACGTTCATAATGAAATACGGAATTCATCAATGGAAATGCACAGAGCCTATAGGACCACTTCGTCCACAACCGTAATATCAAATCTGCACACGTCAAGAGTGTTGAGTGTTGATAACAACATAAACTTTAATTACCTTTTTCGTGTAACTAACACGCACACCGCAAAACGATGTTTTAATCCACCACATAATACGCAAAACATTAGACACGTTAAGGGGCAGGTCTTGTAAAATTCACGCGCGCCGAATTATTTGCGTAACTTTCTTTGTGATTTTTGAACAAAATAGTGCAATAGCTTGAAATATTATTATTGCACATAAATAACCATAATATAAGTAACAGCTAGTTATTTTTTTAAAGTTGATTTAAGTAGATTATATTAGGTAAATCAAGCGTTCAAAACAGCTCTTTCCTGCCCGACGTCATTTCGAGTTACGTTGGTGCACTCAATCTGAGACAATGAAGAATTCATTTAAAAATCTGATCAGCGCATAATGACCGCAATATCCTCGTCTTCAAACTGCGCTGATTAGTTTTTTATATTTATCTTTCATTTTCTAAATTAAGATGGCAGAACATCATCAAAATTCTCGGATTTCCTCTCTTAATAAATGGTTTTTTTTCATAGGAACTATGCATCGTAGGTATGTAATATTACATTATCTTGATGTCAACAGATCAATAAAGCAAATTCAAAAAAAAAAATTGTACCTAAAGCCCTTTTTTTCAACAATAAAAAATATCTCAAATAACCTCTCAAAAAGTGTTTATAAACGAGAATTGCAAGAGAAATTCCTTAGTGGCCGGTGGACGGCCGGAGCGATCGGACGTGAGGTCCACGACGAATTTTTGTTGGTCCCTCTCGCTCGCACCTTCTCTCGTTCTAACGGTGATGACGCGCAGTTACGCATCTCAGGTTGCTCTACTTTATTATGTTAAAATATATTTTTTAACCGACGGAAAAAAAGGAGGAGGTTCTCAATTCGACATGTATATTTTTTTTTTTTTTTATTTATGACCATTCTTTACTTTCTCTAAGGTGGTCCAATATCAAAAAATCTTTTTTTTTTTTGGACAGAGTTTATCTGAAAGTTGGTCCCATTTAAATATCAAAATTAAACTCGGCCTATAGGGGTAGAAAAAGAGGAATTAATTGTCAAATTTCCTACAGAATTTTCAGTTGTGAACCGATTATTGTTAAAAGATATGGAGAAGTAACTAAACAAGTTGGAGCGAATTCCGACCTGATTGACATTTAAAATTTAGTTTGTTTTTTCTCACTTTCACGATCGCTAACATTGCTTCTTCATTAAAATCCGGTGTTTGCATAAATGTCAGTAAGGTCGAAAATAGTTTGAACCTGTTTTTAAATTGCTTAACGATAGCAAGTTAAAAAACAGCTTCAAGCGATTTTCGACCTTATTGACATTTATGCAAAAACCGGATTTTAATGAAGGAGCAATGTTAGAGAACGTGAAAGTGAGAAAAAACAAACTAAATTTTAAATGTCAATAAGGGCGAAAATCGCTTGAAGCTGTTTTTTTTAACTTGCTATCGTTAAGCAATTTAAAAAACATGTTCAAACTATTTTCGACCTTACTGACATTTATGCAAACACCGGATTTTAATGGAGCAATGTTAGCGATCGTGAAAGTGAGAAAAAACAAACTAAATTTTAAATGTCAATAAGGTCGAAAATCGCTAGAAGCTGTTTTTTAACTTGCTATCGTTAAGCAATTTAAAAAACAGGTTCAAATGATTTTCGACCTTATTGACATTTAAAATTTACTTTGTTTTTTCTCACATTCACGTTCGCTAACATTGCTCCTTCATTAAAATCCAGCAAGTAACAAAACCGTTGGTTTCTCTGTCTCCCGGTGGTAATGGGCTGTGCCTATGACAAGGAGTGCAGTCCTTGGATGGGACTGTCAGATTTGTACTGATTAAAATCCACGGTGTCCTTCAAATAGCCCTTTATGTTCCGGGGTCACGGTAATGAGTACCAGGACGCCAGCAGGCTTTAGCCCTCTAGAGGTACCCCGTCATCATGCTGACGCTATTTGAGGCGCTCGTAGAACACAACGCGCTGTCGACCCGGGCATGGCCCATGCCTTTTTTTTCATGATAAAATCATCAAATGAGTCCTCCCCAGGCCAAGCGGGAGATACTGTCACACTTGTACTGATTTAAATTCACGGCGTTATTTAATAGCCTTTTACGTTCTGGGTTAACCACTGCGGCTGGGATGTAAGGTTTACGCTGTCCTCTCTCTCACGCGTCCCGCATCTTCCTTTGCCAACATGACTGCTGCACTGACCTTTTTTTAGGTTTAATTAGTTAAACACGATTGTGTTTAACAAATTAAACCTAACAGAATTTAACCTATGAGAGTATTTAAATAGTATTAAAACACTTGTGTGATACTCGTATTATTACAAACCAAGCAGGGTTGGCATAATTAAAACAAGTTGTTTTAAAACATCTGTTTAAAACAGTTTGAAATTAAAGAGTGTTTTTTATTACCCGTTTCAACTACTTTTTAAGGCAGATGAATGCATATTAAAATGAAAATAAATTAATATTCAGGAGTCTAAATAGTTTGACATAAAACCTTTCGAGTTTAATGCCGTTGTTATGTCATATTTTTAACTTTTATTGACACTATAATAAATGAAATAATGCTTAAAATTTTTAGATCACATGTTATTCCATTGATATTTTTTCGTAAAAAAATCATTTCAAAGGGTAAATTTGAAAAAATATAGTCTAGAAATGAAACATAACTAATTTATACGTTTAGACATCAACAAACAAGGTGGAATTAATTTAAAAAAATAACCAGAAACTAAAAAAAAAAACTTATTTAAAACATTTTGAACTGTTTGTTTTATTTTGAAAAAAAAACTGTTTTCATTTCCAACCCTGAAACCAAGTCATATTAAAACTCCTTATTAAGCAAAAATTTCTATTACTCCTTTTAAATAATCCTTAGTTGAGCAATGTTCTTACCGTATCAAAATTGTTTTATAACAATTCAGTGGGCAGGATGTATGCGGGGGATTGCGGGAAGGGAGCCCGAAATTTGACGTACGATCGACTGGCCGAACGCGATTCAATTTTGTGCAAAAGAAGACGGAAGCCTTAAACTTGGAGATAGCGGTTGACATTTCGGCCCTCGGCGCAACCCAGAGAATAAATTATTCCACGAGTTCTACCCAAGTCCATGAGAGAAATACAAATTGGAGGGCATGCTAATATCTTGTACAATAATGATAGGAGTCTTTTTGTTTAACTTTTGTTAATCCTAAATTGCGATCCTAATTTAGGACTACAATTGGATTGAAAATTAGGATTCCCACTGTTCTATATTTAGCTCTTGAGTGTTTTAAAACATTACATTTAATTGAGTAAGGATGATAAATTACATTTCTAATTAAACTTATACGTATGTAAGTAATTATACTTAGAGAGTTACGTAATTACTCTAACTTATTCAGTCCCATGTTTTCGGTATCTTCGCAGAATATCATTTGTCAGATTGTGTTTTTCTCGACCGCGAAATGTTGAAATTCAAGATTTAAAATATAAAAAAAATTGTGGAATATCATGGTTTTTGTACTTTAGATCTACATTAACCGGTCTTATACATTATTACGAATTCATGAGATAATCTATCCGAATACTTTTATAACGTTTCTTTCTTCGCGAGTCGAGAAATTTAAGAATAACAACGATATGAAAATAAAAATAGATTGTCTTTGTAGATAAAGTAAAAAGCTAAGGTATTTTTTTACTTTAATAATGCTTCCAGTTACCTTTTGATGATAAAAGTTTCCTCTACTTATCTTTGAGTAAGAAATTTTATTAAGTTCTTAGTATCTTTAAGGTTATTTTAGTACCTACCTACGTATTAGAAAAGCTCATGATTAAAACTAAGTAGTAGGTAACCATTATCAAATCACACTGTTCTCTACCATGGATAGGTAACCATGATCCCTTTTGTAAAAGATGTTTGGGTTAGGGTTGTAAATGAAGGACACTGTTGTTCATTTTCTCGCCTTTTACCGCACTCTTGGAAAGAATGGCTACCCCTAACCTATAAGCCTTTGAATAGTGAAAAGGATTAACTATTCATACCGCTGTTTTATTACGAGATATCCATGCTGTCTGGGATAACTTCATAGAATCAGACAAATACCTAACTAAATCTAAACTGTTGTATTTTTCAGTTTTGCTATTTTTTTGTGTTTAATGACTGTTGGCAATCGATGATGTGATTGAAGAGGGAGCACGCTTGCGTAGCAACCTATTCATTCTTGACTTAAAAGTTGTAGCTAACAGGGTCCTTATTTTTTTTAAAATTTCATTAAATGAGTCCTCTCATCCATAACAGAGCGGGAGGGACTGTCAGACTCGTACTGACTAAAATCCATGGTGTCCTTCAATAGCCCTTTACTTTCCGGGGCCACGGGAATGAGATAAGTCCCGCGACCCCGGCAGGCTTTGGCCATGTCATATGCTGACGCTCTTTGGGGCGCGCGTGGAGCACATAGCGCCGTCGACCCGGGGATGGTCCATGATCGGGCGGTGAGTTGCCCATTACTCGCCGCCCGCATGCCCGAGGGAACAAGTACTTTATAAAATAATTAATATTCATAGCTTATTCGAAAGTTTTTGTATAATTCCTGTTTCTAGAACCTGTTAAAATTACGTATGGAATGCAAATAATGATGTAAAATATTTCCAAATATTTTGTCTGCAGGTAGCTCGTTCCCCACCTCGCAAGCTGTTCACCTAGCCGCGTTTATTCCATTACCACTGTTGACATCCGCGACACTTGCTGTAGATATACCGAGGTAAGTTTATGTACATATTTACCTTGTATCGTACCTACGCAGAACGAAATCTTGCCTGTATAAAAGAATAAAGTCACGTAAACATCTATTGTAAGTAAGATCTAAAATGATCTTTTTGTAAAAGAGGGTAAGGTTGTATTTACCGCTTCACGGTTGAAGGAAATCGGCTTTACGCTTCGGTTTACATTTACCCAAAGCTTGTTCCTACCGCTATTCCGGATCCATGAAAATCGTGTTTTCGTAGATCAAGTATTCTGGGTTTATTGTAAATCTGGTTACGGTATTTACTTAGAAGCTTGTTCTTCTATTCTACATACAAAGTTTGTTATAAATAATTTATTAATCGTAAAATGGACTACTTATTCCTGAATTTATCTATTCGTTCTGTTTAACAACGGTGAGCTTTCACAAACAACAACCTTGTTTTAAAAACGTTAAACCTGGAATTTGTAATAAAAACTTTATCACTTTCACGAACACTGCCTTTATTATAAATTAAAATCTGAGCTCATTCATCTGGCACATAAAAAAGAAACGAGCGGTCATTTCATTCAGTATAACAACCTGGAAACTCCACGTCGGCTGCATGCAAGGGGCGTGTGAGTAAAAAGGGGTAGAGTAGCACCTACTTAAGTCCCACTCGTCCCCTTTGTACCACTTGTGTGTTTTTGTCATGCTAAAGAGTAAAGACTCTTACAGCATTTACATGGTACTTAGCTTCTTTTGAAACAAACAGACGCGGGCTTTAAAGAGTAGAGTTGAGAAACGTTTGAAGGAGATGAGACAATTTTACAGAATTCATCGTAGTCTTAGTTTAAACTGTGAGTTCTGTAAGAGAATATCTTAGTGATTCTATAAGACATATCTAGATACATTTTTGGGTTTTCATACAAATGAAAGATTAATCGGGACCCTATTATTATGACTCCGTTGTCCGTCTGTCACCAGGCTGTTACGAACCGTAATAATCAGACAGTTTAAATTTTCATAGTTTCCTGTTGATGCTTTAACAAAAAATTCTAAAAAACGTGAAATATTTTTTTAAAGGGAGCCCCATACACCAAACGTGAATTTTTGTTCATTCTTGCAGATAAATGGTACGGAACCCTTCGTATGCTAGTCCCACTCGCACTCGGGTTTTTCAGTTATGTTGTGCGAGATATAAAGCACGCGGATTCTCGACGTTCAAGAAATATCGATAGTCACAAACGCCTATAAATTCAATATCGCGCGATTGATTGTAGCTATAAAGTATATCGCGGAACATTCGCAGTCTATGCAGTGACAGCAGTACCTATAAACTAGTATAATGTGCTTTATTATAGAGACAAATGTCCTCAACCACCTAGGTATGCAACTATGCAGACACTACATTAGAATTCCTTTACTGAAACCAACAGGAATATGCAGTGCAACAAGTTGCTTTTAGAATTCTAGAAATTCTAAAATATTTTCGGACGGCTTTAAAATGTGGAAATACTTAAAAAATGCAAGTTTTTATTATGTTAGCCTGAACTGTCCCACTGCTGGGCAAAGGCCGATTCCAACGTTCACGACTTTGCGCCACCTCTTTCCAATTCTCAAGAAAGATATCTTAGACATCCAGCTCGTCCCGCTTCTTTTGAGGTCTACCGCTCTTACAAGTACAAAATACAAAAGATAGCGAGTTAAATTGCCGCAATCTTTGCGGTGGCTGAGTGATCGACTGTTGTGTAACGTGTCGCGAGTTCGATCCCATCACGTAACAAAATAAACACTTTGTTAAAATCTGCAAGTAGTTGTTCCGGGTCTGGGTGTGTTTCTGTATGGGAGTTTCAATGTTTGTTAACACACCCATGCTACAGGAGAAATGTGTAGTATGTGGTCACATTTTACACGAAACTTGTTAAACAACTCTTAAATACTCTACCTTACCCTGCTGGAAAAAGCAGACGTCTTCCATTCGTTTTTAATATATAAAAAAAATCTGAAGTATTTTTCCCTAGTCCCACTCTGACGTTTTACTAGTGTCACTAGCTCGGGTAAAAAAGGTGATTGGGTATTTTCCACGGGTCGGAATTGCGGCATGTACTTTGTTTGATAAAATAACAGTATACACATGTAGCTCCCAACACATTTAGAACTAATATATTATATTAGGCGTCTATGAGAAAGCGTAATGAGAAAAGATCTCTACAATCTATTTTCCAGGATTGCTTTCTTAAATTCGTTGTCCTATAAAAAACTTGCAGTAGTATTAATGAAATGTTACGAAAAATATCTAGTTTTAATTTCGCAACATAAAATCAGGTTTGGATGCAGGATGCAGTATCATCATCCCACCCTCACGCCCTCATGCCATACATTTTTTTTTGCGTGATAAAATAATTAGTCCTCCCACCCAGGGCAGGGCAGGAGGGACTGTCAGACTCGTGAAGACTAAAATCCTCGGTGTCTTTTAATAACCCTTTACGGTCCGGGGTCACGGTAATTCGTGAGTCCCGCAACCGATGCATAAATACACATGCAAGAAAATTTAGAAAAAGTTAACATGGGACTACATCCTGCATCCAAGCCTGGATTTTTGTCACGGAATTAAATCTAGATATTTTTCATAACATATAATGTCATGAATTTCCGTATAGTGCCGCCTGATTCTATAATTTATTTGTGGTATTAATTTTTTGCAGCAGTGGTGGCCCAGTGGTATCGGCCCCGACTTACGAGTTGTAGGTCGTGGGTTCGAATCCCGGCAGGCGCATTACTTTGTGTAATTTATTTTCATCACCACTGCTCTCAAAACGGTGAAGGAAAACATCATGAGGAAACCGGCATGTCCTAGAACCAAAAATTCGAAAACATGTGACATCCACCAATCCGCACTGGGCCCGCGTGGTGGATTATGGCCCACCCCCTCTCACAGAGAGAACGCCTGTGTCCCAGCAGTGAGAACATTAATAGGCTGATGATGATGATGATGATTAATTTTTTGGTTTTATTCTTTTTATAAAAGGAGGCGGCAAAATAGACCGTTCGGGGTGCCCTGGGATCTGTGGCCCGCAGGCCGCGACCACATCAACCCTGTCTTTCTCAAGCTTTCGAAACTCCTTCACCACCAATGTCAATTACTTGAAACGAAGGTATGCTCTTGGTTTGCATGATATCTGTCCCCTAAATGATCTTTTCTCTTTATGTAATTGCATGATTGATCTTTGTACCTACTTTAAGCTTTACAGTTTTTTTAAATTCCCTCGTGTTGTATGATTATAATAAATGTACCTTTCTGTGAACAGGGTGTCAGATTTTTAATAATTTATCCCGCTGTAGTACCTAATGACAAAATTTAACCATGCCAACTTATGAATGGCTTTACGAGCTTGAATTTAAATTTATTTCTATCTAGTCTACTTACTTTCTACTACCCTTCTTCTCTTTCATATAGATGTAATACTTAACTTTGTTTACACATTTCTGGTAAAAATCACATTACTATATGAAGCTCAGTTTTATAATATTTAAGGATAAAATAAAATTTATGACACCGTAAAAAGCCCGAACCGCTTCACCGCGCTGCTTCCACCCCCGTCGGCACTCTCCCCGCTCCTCTCCCCCCTCGCCGCTCGCTCCCCCTCCCCCCGGCTCCACTCTACATACCGTGTAGCACCACTCATCAGCCTCGACTGTGATTGTATGTGACCATATCACTGCTGCTACTTGTTGGGACCGCTGTCCTACAACAATTAACAGTTCTGAAATTCCTGCATTCAGTGCATGGCGCTTCCTCTCGATGTTATTGTCGTGATTCAATGTTGCTGCTTAACAAGAGCCATTGTTACAGCTGTATCGTTTATTTTTCTTAACAGTTATGTTCTCTCCGAATCAGTCAGATAAAGAATAAGATAGAAAGCTTCTCAGTTCTCAGCACTGTAGGAGCTAATTCTAATTATTTTAGCTTTAATGGCAGTGTTCACGTTGGTTGGCAAGTTCTTAAGGTTAGGTGACCATGAGTGGCTACATTGCGTGTGTCGGTTTTGTCCTTCCTGTGCGTGTCCCTGTGTGTTGGCGCGGCGTGGCGGTGGCGTGGGACGAGTAGTTCAGCGGAGGCGTTGCGCAGATTCAGCTCGGGAGACCTGCAGTCCGAGTGCGATGAGGGTGAGGTGGACCCCTACACCGGCCGCCCGGCCACCACCAGCCAGCCGAAGCCGCAGAATCAAAGGCCGACCTCCCAGGGTAAGACCAAAGTTCTCTAAGCCAATAAATTACACAGACTTTATAAACAAGAAGTAGTTTGTTTACTTAGGACTAGCGTGTTTAGCATAACTTTTAATCCGGATTACGATACGGATTACATAAAATTGGGATCAGTTTTACAAACTTGGGGAAATCATGTATGAGTATTACTTAGTTGTTAAATATTTGACGGGTTCCGAGTAGTTGTAGCCATTTTTATTTTGATGTAGTCACCGGCGGCAGCATCAGCGGCCCTTCGGGTCCTCCGCCGGCGCCGTCTGCGTCTGTAGCGGCTGCCGTGAACAGCGGAGGAGACCTGTCGTTGAACCTGCGGGGAGGATCCCGCGGTACATCCGCGCCATCCTCCCCGGCCAAGTCCCGCGAGTCTCTCCTCCAACGAGTACAATCCCTCACCGGCGCGGCAAGAGATCAAGGCGCCAATTTATTAGGTAACGTATGTTTACAGGTATCCCTAGAGGGCCCGCTTTTACAGTTGGCTGGCTCGAATTCTGGGGTTTATCTTTAAAACAAATGCCTTCAGAATTAAAAGGCTGGGTTTGAATAATTTGAAGCGCAACCGCCTACAAAAGAGCTTTTAAACTTTTCGGAAAAGCTGACATTATTACCAGTTGCTGTTATTTAACAATGGTGACGTTGTTGCCGTTCATTGTGTATGGTTGCAAAAGCTTCGTTGGTCAGCGGCCCAAACAAAAAGTGTATTCTTAGGGAGCGTGACGTCAGTGGCCTCTGTGGGTCGCGGGTACAACCGGGACCGGTGTGTGACCCTGCTGGTGGTTGATGACCAGAACACCGACTGGTCCAAGTACTTCCGAGGTCGCCGGCTGCCCGGCGAGTGGGACATCCGCGTCGAACAGGCAGAGTTTAGGGTGAGTAAATACAATGTACGTATTATACAAGGTGTAATTGAAATAACTCAAAACCTGAAATATGTTTGTTCTGTATTGGGAGAAGTATTAACTGACCAAATAGTTGAAAAATTGTAAATAATTATTTTGGTTGTTTAATGCTTTTAAGTTTCTGGTAATTATTTGATAATAATTTATAACAAACATAATATATCTAAGGTTTTTTTTTAAATTAAGGAATAGTTAATACATAATCACTTGCCCATTGAATCTTTTATGAAAATGATTATTGGGCTAGGGTATCCGAGGTTTTGAATTATTTCAATTACATCTCGCAAACAAATTTAGTCCCTACATCTCTGTGAATATATCTGTTAACCTCATTTTATTCCTCCGCATCCACTTTTGTCACCCGCAGCCTCCATTCCGCACTATTGATTGGCTGCCGGCGCCAGATGTTTGCCTCATACGTTTTCGGAGGGTTATACAATAACCCTATGAAAGGGCCTACAACTGCTAAAATTAATTGAATTATAAATGCAAAACATTTTTGATGGCCAATTTATTATTTTACAGTCGCAACACTGCTCCGTAACATAAATCGTAGTGTACAACTCAACAAATGAAAATTAATTAGTTAAATGGGGAAAAGGTGTAGAATTCATTAAACAATCCAACTACATAGTAATAAAGATCGTGTTAGCAACGACACACACATTACATTCCATTCAATTATGTACCCTCGCCACAAAGTAGGTGTTGTAGAACAAACTATTGTAATATTCAGAGCGCAGTGCCCGTGTGCCCACTGCCCATGTCAACGTCACTGTGTCCCGAGCTTCCCTCGACTTATTAATTATTACTAACGTTTAACCGTACCCTCATATGCTCATGAAATATTTTTTTAGCACCGTCTTTATTAGACCCTTTTAATGTAAGCTCTCATTTTCTTCGTACTACCTCACTCAATGAAAAACTGTAGCTTTTGCAGTTTTAGTTGCACATTTGACCACTTTGATAATGTCGTTAAGGCTCGTAAAACATCATGTTCCAGCCGTTCCTTTGAGAGCCGAATGGCACGTTGCCACTGTGGAACATTCGGGTCTGAAAATGATATTATAAAGGCTTAACTGTAGCTAGTTAGATAATACCAAGTTCAAAGCAGTTTCCAAATTGGATCCACGAGAGTACTTACACAAAGTATTGCGAAAAGCTCTCTAAACAGACTTCAAGATACTTTACAAAGTAATTCTTAGAGGGCATTACAGGGTCAACAGGTTTAGGGATGAAGGTTGGATGTAAAACTTAAAAGGGATGAACCCGTTCCTTTATTATACAAGTGACTAGTAATTCGTTTTATAACTTGTCCCGTTTGCCTCGAACAGGAGTTGACTGTGACTGCCAATTCTGATGGAGCCAATGTATCTATGGCGGTTTATCGCAGCGGCACTAAAGTCACTCGGTGCTTCAAGTAAGTAATACACTCATTTTCATACTAAAAAGTAGTTCCTCGGCACATGCTATCTAGAAACGAGTCTTCGCAAAGTTACTTACCTAATTAAGTAGCACTAAGCTAATTTTAAATTCTAAGAAAAGTACAAATTCCAAAGGGATTTGTAGGGAAACATTTTGAGTGTTATTAAAGTTCTAATGTTGAGTTATTTATTAAATTAATTATCTCACGAGACAATCTAATTACTCCGGGTAGAGTTATTCAGGTATTATAAGTTGGTCGATGAGATAATCCATTTGCTTGAAACACATTAACAAAATCCTATTTATAGATGAAACTGCGGTGACTCAAACTGTATATAAAATATAAATGGAAGTTCGTAACAACTTTTGTTTGCGTTGTCTTGCTATGATTGAAGTGTGGGCGCTTTATGATTTACATAATAATAACCTAAGTTTGTTCACAACTTGTGTAAACTACTTCCTCAAACGGCTGGAAAATATTTGAACTTACAACATTGTTTCCATTGTATGTTGGTGATATATACATAATGGCTTTGCCTATGTAAAGACAGAGGCGATAAGAATATTCAAAATAAAATTTGCCTTTTTTTTTCTCCTACGTCTCTATTATTTTCTCGTTTATTTCAGCTTGTCATATTGTTACCTATAATAATGATTAAGGCAACTGTTCTTGTGCTAGGCCGGACTTCGTGTTGGTGAGACAGAACGTCCGTGACGCAGGAGCCGACCACCGCGCCCTCCTCCTCGGCCTCAAGTTCGGAGGAGTACCCTCCATCAATAGCCTCAATTCAATCTACCACTTCCAGGTAATTTAACAATGTCCTCCGTAATATTCTGTCATTTTTCTTTTGTCATATAAAATGGTGCTATTTTTATTATAAATGGTGTTTGTTTAGGACCGGCCCTGGGTGTTCGGTCATCTCCTCCAATTACAACGACGTCTCGGGAGGGAAAACTTCCCTCTCATCGAGCAGACCTACTATCATAACCACACCGATATGGTAAGTTCTTAGATTTATATTTACATAACTGACGTTTGCGTCCAGGACTTTATATCAACTTTTTGTACTACAACGTACATATTTTACGAGATGTCACCTCAATTGTGTATAAATATTTGATACCGGTTTTCCGACAATGTAGTTTATGATGAAGAATAATGAACGACATAGCATGACACAGCGGCGCAGTTTGCCGTTCAATTTATATTAGGCTTCGGACATGCTCCGGACAGAGTCCCTAGACGAAACGATCTGATAACATATTTAAACACCATGTGATCCGTTTAAAATTCTTTATTTTAACCTATATATCACTATATTTAGTTAATTTACAATCATTAACTTAAGAATAAATAATACAAAAATAACGTTACAACTAATTCTGTCTAGGAAGACAAAACAACAATTTAGAAGCGTCCAAAAGAAAAATCACAATTTAACAATATTTGAATACTTGCAACCAATAAATTCGTCACATTGCCAATAGAGCTAATTTAACGTCAAATTTCATACACACAACATTCAACTAAATAACTTAAGGTCGAGGATGAATGAAGTGTTACTTTAATGTTTGGTTTAGTATCAGCTGCTGTGATAGCGTACGATTAGTAATGAGTGTCGATGAATCTGTAATTTTTCACGAGGACGTCGTAATGAGATGTTCAAAAGGTACATTTTAGAGTGAACTTGTGCATCGTAGTGGTGAATCAAGTCATAGTGCTGTTGAAGCGCGTCGCTTGCAGGCACCTCGTTAGAGCGGGAGCCCTGTAACATAAACATTGGTGTTGAGTGACAATTAGCAGGTCCCGGGGGGGCGGCAGTGGCAGTCGAACATCAAACGCTCGCCTGTTTACGACTGCAACTCGTTCCCCATGTTATAAACGAACAGTGACAACGTAGGTGTTTATTCGATTTTAATATTGTTTGAAACGAGAAACCAAACTGCTTTACATTACGGAATTTCTCGAGTGTTTATAAAATAGCTCTGAATGGGAGGATAAAATTGTTCATTGTGTGAGTAATCTGGTTTGGCACACGGAGTGCGAATTAGTAATGTGTTTCAAGGTTACCTATGAAATGTATTGTTTATGATTCGTTTACTGTACTAATTAGAGAGCTTAGGTATTATGTGGGTTTGTTATTGTTTCCTTGTGCTACTTAGGTACCTACATGTTTTAGGCGAAACATATTATGAGAGTGTGATAGACTATTTCGGTTTTCATGTACTCTATCGCGTACAAGCACGCTCCTTACCTACATAAAGTTGTCTATCGCTTATTTGTCAGTATGTATCATATTCCTGAGTCCCGACATCGATATGATCGTCATTTCGAATTCTGTAATTTATGATAAAACTGATTATAAAATATTGTATTTACCTAGACCAGCGGCAGCGGTGTTCGCGATCGTGTAGACAGATGCCGTGTCGCTCGTAGCACTCGTTGTAGCCCGTCACGCAAGTGTTCGGTGACTTGGTCCGCCGCCGGTTCATGTGGACCTGATATTACAATAACATTAATGTCAACTTATTCTACAAATTCATCATCTTTATATCCGTAGTTCGATAGCGAAACAAAAGCCTGTCTAAGTGCTACGCCAAAATCTCGTAGCATTTTTCGTAGCACTATAGGTACTCGTTCAATTCAAAGTGTTCAAACACGTAAAGCTCACTAATTTTTTGCACTGATCTATTAATGTCTGACCTCCGTAACTTAGAAGGGAATATCGAATATTATAAATCTACTTTATTTATTTTATTACCAAGCTTTATGTAACCGCCATTTATAAATTATACAGCTGACCTAAGTGACCGTGAAATATTAATATGCAGTAGGTACAGTAACACGCCTTGCTCAGAAAAATATTCATCCGTTCTACTCATGAATAATATGTTCCGGAAAACGAGCCGGGAAGAAAATAAGGAAATTGGTCCGCATATGGAGAAACGAATATTTCTGCTTAAATTTCGACGCTATTATTGATCTGTGGCAATCTGCAAGAAACTATATTTCTTGGCGTTGCTTCCAGTTTTAAACTTAGCATAACTTTTAATAGTTTGGTTAGCGAGTAGTTATGCAAACTGAAACTTTGTTAAGCTTTCATGTTTTCAGTTTTCTTGGCATCCTTTGCTACAAAACGTTTTATAATTTATTTATAGTTCAACAGTCTTTAAGTTTTGCTATTCCTCAAAAAATCCTTCTGTAACTATGTATCCAGTTCGTCTAAGTATGTGGTAGTGTGATGAGTACTTACTTTGCAAGTACAACCCTGTTTGTAGAGGAGACGGAATCCTTTCCTCTGGCGAGGAGTGACGTCACGCCATTTGCTGACGAAACCGCACAAATGTACGTGAGCTTCCAAATGGACTACTCGACCTGGAACACGAAAAGAGGGAATTATAATACATTTGTAGTTCGTACCTCTTTGTGTAGGTGTGGTCATAACCCGTCAACGTCGCGTCCCCATAAATCTTCCGCGAACACCGTAGACGACTTGGAACGAAATAATAAATGAACTTTCTTTATTCTAGCTCTACCTTAAAGGTTACACGGACAGCCCTCGGTTACATTCATCTTATTCCGAATCCATTTCATCCTATCGGGCAGGCCTATTTAAAATCAGAACAATTTTCTAA
Source organism: Agrotis segetum (assembly GCA_036375495.1). Taxonomy (NCBI): domain Eukaryota; kingdom Metazoa; phylum Arthropoda; class Insecta; order Lepidoptera; family Noctuidae; genus Agrotis; species Agrotis segetum. The sequence continues at coordinate 1,635,479 of JAQSVV010000101.1, forward strand.
TGAATAAATTATCCACACAAATAGGGCGAGCGATGTTACAGAGACAGTCAAACAATGACAGAAAAGAAATTAAACTTTTGAAGCGATTGAAAGATTACACTCATTCAGATTTGGTAGGTAAGTAGGTATTGTTCAGTCGCAATCATAGGCGCCAACTTGTTTCCTAATGCGGTTGCCTAATGTACTTAAAGTCTTCGATGTCTATATTTAGCGATACAAGACAGCACTTATCTCTTTACGAAGTCTAGTACTAATGAAGCAGACAAGTGTTGGTACTTGTATCAAACAGCTGTCTGTTGGACCTTGTTAGGATTTTTTGCGATTACTGTCAGCTTAAATTCCCAAAAGTATTTTACGCAATATTCGTTTGAAATTCTATTTGTTCGAATTGAATAAGAATACTGTACACAGTACAGCAATAAATAATCGGAATGTTTCCTGACGAGTTGGGGCTGCGTCCTCGGGTACTGTCAGCATTTTATGTAGGAGCTATATCGATCCTTCGCAGCTTAGTTGAGGTAAACCGACATTAGGTGAAGGGAACTTATCCTTTGAATCGACTCGAACATTCGTAATCCCGTAGCAACATCAAAATCGTATTATAGAAATGTCGTAGAGAGGATATTCACCAGTAATAACGTAGGTCTCCCTCGGCTGTAGCTGCACCCCACACAAAGATTCCTGGGACGGTGTTAATAAACGGCCTGATTGTAGGGCCACCTTCGCTTTCTGCGTCGCCTGTAACACAATAACATTTTCTTTAGCTTACTAAGCAAATAGAGCAAGTTTTCTAAACTTTCATTTAGTTCCAAACACGTTTATTCTACAATCAAGTCATTGTATTCAAATAAGTAGGTATTGTAATTCAGATATATATAAAAGTATATCGTTGGTCTGTTTAGCTTGACAAGTGACTATTGTTTCTGTACTTACTTTGTAAATGTTTCGAATCTTCAGTTTGTACGCGTCGTAAAAATCTTTGCCTCGAAATGTTTTTTGTACTCTCCCAACGATTACTGAAAATAGAAAATTCATATTAAATCTCAAGTAACACTATGTTCTATGTTAATTAACCACAATCCAGCGAAACAGTTAATTGAAACCTTCTAAATTGAGCCTTCAATATTACATTACATTTTGAAGGACGCCCTTTTGTCTTAGTCGTGTCTATTGTAAGATGATTAATTTTCACGAGATTATACAGGTCCATAAAGGGTCTTAGCTGACCGGTAGCGAACATTAACAAGTAACGTCGAAGCTGATTGATTGTTACTGTTCTTAAATTATATCTGTGATAGATAGAACTATGTATGTAAAAGCAGCTTTTGACCGTGGCTTCTCTCACCCTCCCCATTTCTCTCTAGCTTATAACTGTATCAGGGGCAATATATTTCCGTACAAAAATACATAAAAATTGGCTATCATAAAAGTGTTACAAACAAACTTACTTTCTACTCTTTATATGTCTTTGTTATGATTTAGAGGAACTTACCAAAATCGCTGTTACAAAAGTGTGTCTGTGGATGCGCGGGCGCGCACGTGCAGGCGTCGGCGACGCGATAGCTCGCGGCCACCAGCGCCAGCGCCAACCACCTCGTCAGCATGCTATATCTGATGATCTGAAACAAACCACACACGTTGTAGGCGTGACCTTCATAACATACACAGATCAGAGAATTCCATTGTTTTCTACTACACATTGATCATGCAAAATAAATGATAAATACCATCAGATCAACAGTAACAACACAATACGACAGTTTATGATTCCCATCGCTGATGTTCATTTGTTATCCCGTCATGACTAACGAGGCGAAATTCCACAAAGTTTGGCGCACCGTATCTGTGCTGTAATCAACGTGCCGCACTCATGAAACAAGATATCAAAAACTGTTACGATCTTTAATAAGTATAATTGAACCTTAATTTGATAAGAGGGCCTTCATTTTGTTTAAAATTTACAGTTTTCTTTCATCACAGATATATAATTATTTTGCCGACGAAGTTGTGACCCTTGCTGTCCTTTGGCAAGCGTTCGATATTGCCGACGTAATGCTTGTTTATTTGTCTTTTATCTATTTAATTTTCTTTTGCATTTTGAAGGTTACTATATAAAACACGATCAATTCTGTAAACCCTTCACTATTTGTTTTAGTTGGATGTCAAGTGACACCTACATCTACATCGTATGTACTATGTAGGTAGTTCTTACATTATAATGGAACGACTTAACAAGTACCTAATCATCGATAGCAAGCGTTCACGTTGCATTAATATTACCTTCGGGAATGTTCCAGTACATTACCTCCAATGAAACCTGAAACTATCAGTTCATTACAACTAAAGTCCGAAGTCCAAGCAATAGATTCTCAATAAAGCAAACTTATGACGTCTCATTACATTCTATTGATCGATATTCCAATAAATTAAATAGAAAGCTGTTTATGAAAGCATCTAATCTAATCTTATAAGTGATATAAGACTTCACACTTTAAATTAATTACGTTTGTGAAGGAGCCCATCAATTTGTATCGCGGGCGCGGCGAGGCGAGACCATGTTACGGATAATTTATTAGCTTAACCACCTCTGGGCTACTGCGCGATGATGCTCGTGTCTTGTGACCCACATCCGAGCCATGTTTGTGTTCCATTGATACTTTGTTGTTCTATAACGCGGCGATAAACTTTTATTACCGACCGTACCTCTATTTTTTGCATTCACGAGAATAAAACGTCGCGTCGTCGCCGCGTCGCCGCCATGTCATAACCTCGTGTTCATTGTTACTTTGTACGAGGATTGTTAAAGCTTAACTGACGCTGACTGACTAGAGCGATGTCTGCCGCCACGGATATTGTTACATGAGAAGTTTCTTTTATAATTGTCGACGTTAATCCGTTTTGGTCACATTAACTCACGCCCTGTGATTCTTTTGAAAGAGGATTACTACATGCGCTTCAAACAAAATATTGTCTCACGCTTGTCACGGTTAATTTTATTCAAGTTTTTGGATATTGAAATACATGGAAACGTCTATGTATATGGTATGGAGTACACAAAATATAAGTACAAGATTAAGATAGTAATTCTTAAATATTGTTGTATAAGTTATTAGGCTTAGTCGGGAACAATGAGCCAGCTATTACGGGCCCTGCGTGGGAGTATGACTCGTCGTTGCAGTACGGAAATGCGCTAGAGTTGATTGTCTTTACATCACGCGATCTAACCTTTTAATACACCAACAAAAAATAATACTTCTTTCTCCGCCATAAAATACCAAAATTAAAACACAAATTAAACTATTCGTACCCATGTATTAACGTTAAATGGTCAATAAAAATGACAACTTTAATTTATAAAGGCGATTCGTTATAGAAATTACATGGTAATAAAAGTAATACAAGTTTAATAAAAAAATACAGCTTTACTGTGATTATGTAGTGAATTTATGACTTTGAAATAAACAGGTTGAATTGCTGACCTATGTGTGTTATATTGGGGTATGAAATCAATATTTTTATCTTTGAAACTCCGCGATTTACTTTGCTTGTTTGACGTAACCATAATAAATTAATTAATACCTTCTTAGAAATGATTAATGTTATTCTAATCATCTTAGTTAACATTCAATTAATCATTAGTGATGCTATGTGACAGGCAAGTCTACGATACACGCTTAGAATATTAACGTCTGGATTTTCTCAAGATATTTTCCTGTGCCGGTTGCACCTGTCAATCATTTTGTTAATTAAAATTATATGCAAATTCAGTTAAGTATTAATTTTAGGTGAGCATTGCAATTAAGATAGAACTAGATAACTAAACTTATCTTGTTAAATTTAAAATCGATCCATTAAAAAATAAAATGTCCGGCAAGTTTTGTATTTTTGGTACAAGTAAAAAATATCTACATTATCTAGTCAATTGAAACCGTGTAAAATCGGGGCGGTTCAATAGTTAACAATAATTAAATAGTCTACTCACATAGAAGCGAGATACAATTCACATAACCCAGTGCACTTCGGACGGCAGTATCCTTGCGATTGCGTTTTTATGCGGCGCTCATACCTTTTGTACCCTTACGATGAGTGCGCTTTAATCCCGCGGTGTGTACAGAATTCGGATAAAAATCACAATGCGGAAATTTTATGGGTGCATTCCCATAGTCGCACCCGTGGTTCCGACTGCGGGCCGCTGCAACAATGCCTCGTTTGTCAGGGTTCGTCGAGAAACCTGAGGTGAATGTTGACATTATGTGTTTATACTTGTTTACCGCCATCTAACATAAAGCGCTGTGAGCACGTTTGTTAAAGCATTCGAGTCAAATTATATTGGTTCCCAAGTGCTTCGATTGTGTGGCCCGACAATAGGCCACCCTATTTTGGGATTTGATTACTTTTACAAGTATTTTAACCAGCTTTTTAACACCTTGTTATGTAGTTAGTTGATATTAAATTTGTAACGAAAGTCGAAACCTTCCTTACTTTAAAGTTAAGTACCATATGATTGTTAAGACAATGAAAATTATGAAACACTTCATCCAATGAAACATTTCCATATACGCAAATCTTGCGGCAAAACTTAAAGTACCGGTGTTTATCACATATCATAGCTGTTTATTGCATACTAAAACGTCTATTTTCTAATGTTGGTACGCCAATAATGTTTATGTCCACTGCTTTGTTAGTGCTTGGGCAACAAACGATTGACCCTATCCATTCTTTGCGGGGATATAAACACTTGAACAATAGGGACTGTGTGCAATACCCGTCTCTGTTCCAAAGCGTTTTCTAAGAAGCTTATTATATTAATATGACCTCCGTTTATTGCAAGCTTGCATAGCCGTCTAATTATAAATAATAATAATATAATAGATCGCTAATAAAAATAAAGTTAGTAGAACCATCAACACGTTTTTATACGGTTTTTTGCTCGGCCACCAACAAGCAGTGAGTGTAAAAACGAGTACATGACAGACAGGTGTTTTTGTGTATAGGTAGCTAATGTTACGGTAACAACGGTTATCTGTTGAAATAAATTGGAACACGTCCCTTCACGGAACCTGAGGCTGACTAAGTGGCGTGTACCTACTGTACGGAGTACAAATTCTGAACATTTTGTACATTTTGTTGTTTCCTTACCTACACGATTTGTTTTTGTTTAAATTGTTTTTAAGTATTGTTGGCGTTATGCTGAATAAAATTTAAATAGATTTATTGATTGAATTGTTTTAAGTTAATAAACCAAGAACTGCTAGGTTAAATATAAATGCATAGCAACGCCAGAAAGCAACACAATAATTACACTACATTTACCCAGAAACATGCAACTATAAGGTAAATCATATTCTTCGAGTTATTCAACAGAAATACATTATATTTATGTATTTACTTGCTTGTTATGTTTATGTATAATGACTTGTAAGTTACCAACATTCTGCGGTTTTCGGTCAAAGCGTGATCTGAATTGCGGTCTGCCCAACTTAAATGGAGTATATAAGTTTTTTTTCTTCGGAGGTTGGAGTACGCGGAATATTTAGTAGTTTGAAGTCGTATATCAGTCATGTCCACGTGCAACATCAATACTTTAAAGATTTTGTTTATTTGGTATTAGCTGTCAGTAACCTTAGGTATTCGCATTACTAGGAATAAATTGACACAGCTAATGGTTATTCAGTATTCCCTTTTGAGATTTTTAAGTGAAAATACTGTGAATCAGGTAGGTATACTAACCAATTGCAGGAAAACAAAACAGTTCTGTATCAAAACATACCATGAACTTTTATGCATCAAATTCTATCTTTACTTACACAATAACCAGCATTCCAAACTGTAATTGAATCTCCACATGAAACTAATATAAAATGAAACATTGTTTCTGCAAATGCTATTACAATATAAATGCGTTTGCTATGAGCGCTCGATACGCGGGTTACGCAACCAAATCGTCAATCGTTTCTAGGACGCGTGGTTCATTATCAACCGGGGAACAACCATGCTTGACGTCACAAGAACACACCAACCACATCAATCCATCGGGCAATCCTTAGGCTGACTCGTGACACTTCAATTATACCGGTAAACATGTCAATCAATCTTCACACTGTGATCTATTCATTTCTGCTGTTTACCTGATGTTGGAATTACTGAGATTTTCTGTAATAATGTATTTATATGTGTTGTGGAATAATGAGGTCGCGATTTGATTTATTGTAGTAGCTGCTTTATAATTAAACATGTTGCAGCTGTCTCAAATATAAATTTGTTCAGCAGTGAAATCATACAAACATGGTATTCTCAATACCTCTTAGTTATAAATATTGAGGAAAACAAGGATAGTAACTAACAGTAAGCTAAATTCATGATTCCCAAATTAGGCATTTCTTATTATCGGTAACAGGAAGTTTTTTCCCTAATAGCTGACCAAAAATAAACTGCTAGGTACATAAATATGGAATATACGCACATTCCTTTTTCCTTGTAGGCAAGGATCTATAGTGATAAGCGGGGTTTTTGGAAAGATTAACAAACCGCAAAACCCTCCTAGTTAATAACTATAAAAGCTGTAATGAATGGCATACCTAACTGGCAAGATGAGCAAATAATAATAAATCGAAACCATAGGCTATAAGTCATCATAGTCGCCGCTTATCGTAAGTAGGTTTATCGGATGAATATAATTAGGATAAGAAATCTCAACGTAATAATTAGTTTGTACATATTTTATACGATCGGCACTCGGCGCACTTGACAGCGAAATTGATGGAAAAAGCTCGCTTGACGTTTCTATGTCCGCCACTCCGCCCATTAGTTACAGTGTAGGAATGTCAAACTTTTTCTCTACAACCATTGCTACAACCTGTATGTTTGACGAGATTATTGACAGCTTCATGCGTTTTCTTCTTGCACGTAAAAAGTTCCCCGCATTCATTCATAATAATGAGACATGAAGCGACGTGAACTCATAATATAAAGCTGTAGAGTTTGTTTGTTTGGTTGTACGCGCTAATCTAAGGAACTAATGTTCCGAATTCAAAAAATATTGGTATGTTGGATAGCGCATTTATCGAGGAAGGTTTTAGGCTATATGTTTAATGTCAAGAACGGCGCTGAGAGACCAGCACCGCCATTATGAAACCGGGGGAAAAAGTGGTTTTTTATTTAGATTTTTTTTGATAAACTGCTTAGGTAATATTTTATGTACCATAAATAAGTAAGGAGCAGTACCATAAATTATATAACAAGCATATTGTCATGCCAAAGTAATTTAACCAAAGAATGATAGTACCTATCTGTCTAAAACTTATTCTCATGATAACAATAAAATATAAAATGCCATTATCATTATCACAGATAAATCACGGATGAGAAACGTGATTCTTATGGTTATTAAATGGACAGAATGAATGAATGAGATAGATGGTGTTCGTGATATATTTAAAGGTTAACTGGAAGCAAATCTTGAAGGGTCCGTCTGGATTGTTCAGCTTTTGATAACATCACGATGGGTTCCGTTTACTTGATACTTATCAAGTATGCACAGGCTTTATAGACATACTTAATAAGGGTCTAGTTATCCCTTACTGCGGCCTTAATGCTTGATGTAAAGCATTCATTACCAAGGGTTGATCTGCAAACGGGTTTAAGTTTTGTTTCCAAGTAAATTTCTTATAAGCTTACAAGGCTTTATCATTCCTGACCTTGTAAAGTTACAAGAATTCTCAAGTCATCGCTTTATCGTTGTGACCATGTTAGTAAATGATACATCATGCAGATGAATATCGTAAGAAGTATGTGATGTTATCAGCAGACCTACACATTCTGCGATCCATTTAGTTGCTGCAAAACTTTATTTTCCTTTTTTATGGTTTACATCACGCAAAGTAAATTCACTTCTTATCCTTGAACTGAAAGTACTAAAATACATAATATCTATAAGGCCACACTTGTATCACCTTATATCGTCTACATACAAAAAAATTGTAAGAGTGAGAAGAGAGAATAGAAAAGTTACCATAACGTAACTTTATTTTCGAGTAGTTAAATCTTTTGTCAAACTGTCTGATGAGTTTGACAAACTTTAAAGTATCACAATAGTTATTTGTGCAACAAGAGAGCAAAGTCGTTTTTTGCTGCGAGTGCTGATTGTGAATCTTGAGCAAGCGAAGGATTCAAGGATTGAATCACGAGCGTAGCGAGTGATTCTAAAGTTGAATCCTGAGTGTGGCGAAAGATTCAAAGGCACGAGATGCAAAAAACTTTGCTCTCGTGTAACACACATAACTTTTCACTTCAGCAGCGAGAACACTTTAGGAGATAAAATAATAAATAGGAATAGATTAAAATAACTTTTTTTTAAAGTAGCTTTCAACAATAAGTAAATACTCCGCATTGTAGATAATCGTCTCGTCTGTGATAAATCTAAAAAATAAGATAGCAACACCGTCTCCGAAAAACTGCTTACGCCCTTTGTTAAGTCTCCATTCATATGAAGACATGGTATGGTTTCAGATATTTAGTTAGAGTTAGGAAATTTAATTCTGCATTAATAATTTGTTGTTTTAAATGGTTATGTTAAAATAAGTACTGTTCTCGTCGCTAGTTTTACGCATACTTTTTTTTTAACTTATTCAACTCTTTACGCCAGACATGAAATTTTATTCCCTCTCTTTTATTTTTAAATTAGGGCGTGTTCGGAAATAGCACCCATAATATTTTATTATTCAAAATATTTATTAACATAAATTAAAACTGGAAATAAATATTTACAGTAAATGCTTATTTTCAATTTTTAACTTATTGTAAGTTAAAAATTCAATAAAATACATTCGAAGGCATTATTATCTTTTTGCATTTCTTTGGTTAGTACAAATTTCCGAACGTGTTTGTCTTTGAGACCAAATTCAAAATCGGAACTTCGAAAGAGCTGGTGTTTGTCTCTCTCTCTTTCTATTGGCGGGAAAGAGATAGAGTGTTAATGTTTCGAATTGTATGATTAACTCAAGGCTGAATATGATATTCGCGGCTTTTTTTAAAACAAAAATTAAAAAGCTACTTTGTCTCCCTAGTGAGCAAAATCGCATTTTGCTCACTGATTTCAGGCAGCAAAACCTACATGTTTGAGCTACTGAAGTGAAAAATGTATTGTAAACAAGTTAAAAAAATTATTATTTTATATTAATTTCTAAGTTGTCCGTAATAAGTAAGATTCTATGAATATTTCGTTGAATTATGTAGTTTCATGTTCAAAACCTGGAAAGATCATTTATGGACGATCATATTTCACTGAAATGTAAGCGAGATCTTTATGTCAGAGGCTGAGGTGTAGAAGTTGACAGCCTTACCTACATAAGTGCATATGCATATTCATTTCCACAAATGAACACGATAAAAAGATTCTTTTAAAAAGTTCATAAAATGAAGTGTTAAATGTGAATGTTAAGTGTTGAATATAAACGTAAATATTTTTTCACTTCAGTAGCTCAAACATGTTGGTTTTGCTGCCTGAAATCAGTGAGCAAAATGCGATTTTGCTCACTAGTGAGTCAAAGTAGCTTTTTAATTTTGTTTAAAAAAAAGCCGCGAATATCATATTCAGCCTTGAGTTAATCATACAATTCGAAACATTAACACTCTATCTCTTTTCCGCCAATAGAAAGAGAGAGAGACAAACACCAGCCCTTTCGAAGTTCCGATTTTGAATTTGGTCTCAAAGACAAACACGTTCGGAAATTTGTACTAACCAAAGAAATGCAAAAATTTATTAATGTCTTCGAATGTATTTTATTGAATTTTTAACTTATTGCTGTATTTAAATGAAAATAAGCATTTACTGTAAATATTTATTTCTAGTTTCAATTTACGTTACTAAATATTTTGAATAATAAAATATTATGGGTGCTATTTCCGCGCGGGAATAAAATTTCATGGCTGGCGTAAAGAGATGAATAAGTAAAAAAAAAAAATGCGTAAAACTAGCGACGAGAACAGTACTTATTTTAACAAAACCATATAAAACAACAAATTATTAATGCAGAATTAAATTTCCTAACTCTAACTAAATATCTGAAACCATACCATGTCTTCAATGAATGGAGACTTAACAAAGGGCGCAAGCAGTTTTTCGGAGACGGTGTTGCTATCTTATTTTTTAGATTTATCACAGACGAGACGATTATCTACAATGCGGAGTATTTACTTATTGTTGAAAGCTACTTTAAAAAAAAAGTTATTTTAATCTATTCCTATTTATTATTTTATCTCCTAAAGTGTTCTCGCTGCTGAAGTGAAAAGTTATGTGTGTTACACGAGAGCAAAGTTTTTTGCATCTCGTGCCTTTGAATCTCTCGCTACACTCAGGATTCAACTTTAGAATCACTCGCTACGCTCGTGATTCAATCCTTGAATCCTTCGCTTGCTCAAGATTCAAAATCAGCACTCGCAGCAAAAAACGACTTTGCTCTCTTGTTGCACAAATAACTATTTGCTCGATTGACGTTAACACGCCGCGATATTACATTTTGTGAGAAAACATTTACATTATTGGTTTTAAAAAAACGTGTTGCGTGTATTTGTTGTCTGATTATCGTAAACTTAGCCTTTACTAAGCCTTTCGCGTGGTACAACAAACGACGCACTGAACTTTATTGCCAATTCTAACTCAAAGATACCACTCTAAGCTTTTGGTGGGTATTTTAACCGAAGATATAAGAAATTCGACTTTAAAAGATGGCCGGGCTCGAACAGAACGATACTAAGTACTATAGAGTAGTTCAATCTTGTTTGGATTTGTGGTACCTATCGTCAAAGTCATTTTGAATTTCAAATAACAAGGTAATCAATAATCTATTTGAAATTACATTCACATAACAGTTAATAAAGGTACTTCAGAAACACTAATTAACTGCGACCCCAGGTGTCCAGGTGTCCGCTTGCATTGCTATTAATAATGTATTAGTGGAAAGCGTCATTAATTATTGTGAGTGCCTATTGGTTTTACGGTTACACTTAGTAATCGCTACGAGAACAATTGAGACAGGGCTAATCTAATGTTAGTATCGATACTCCGATGCTATAAATTTAGTATTATAAACAGATAGATCTCACAATAGATAGTTCATTTAAAAGAACCATAGCGACAGGAATTTTCATTTCAGTTCTTCAATTTCGTGGCGAACATTAAACTCGATTTAACACGGGTTAATAAAATGTAAGAATAATACATTCACACAGTTAAAGGGAGCCGAAAACGTGCGGTAACATATAGGCTATAAAAACCGGACGACCGTCAGGAAAGGAGATAATAAAGTCATGAGACGCTGAATTCGTACATTTTACGCGAATTCAAAGCTTTCACATTTGTTCGGAACCGACTCAATTATAAAAAGCCAACTGCAATGTGAACGCGGCGCCTACTGAAGGAAATTCAACTTTTGATTACCATCTATTATGAGTGTACAGGCATGCGATCTAGGTTACATATTCATGCAGTGACTATAGTCTGTATTGTGCGAGGCTCGGCCATGTCAGGACACAGCCACACAAGCATGTTTGACATCATTTGACACAAATCACCATGACCGTGTTGCGCTGCACTTTTGTGTTTTTATTTGTTGGCCTTTTGACGGCGCCGCCTTTCAAAAGGGCATCTCATAAAGGAAAATGGTGAGTGATCACATACGCGTCCCATGATACAACTTGCTCCTCGGTTCAATTTTATATGGCACGTTGTCGCCCGCTTTAAATGTTAAAAACAGTTTATTTCTCGTCATAAAAGATGTATTCTCATCAAAATGTTGAAAGCGATCCTGTGTCAGCCCACACGAGCCCACATAAACTGGAATTACTTGACGAACAACTTCCCTTATTATTCTTAAACAAATGAAAGTATTTAGATGCTCTGCTCTGTGTGAGGTATTCGGATGTTAAATGGAGTTATGAAGGTATATCTAACTGATTTGACCAATATTATTTACCTTCTTCCGATACCTTTATTAAGCTCATTCATCATTGTTCAGTTGAAATCACATCGACACAATTTTTACATCGTTCTTGTTTTCATGGCCATTTCTATTGTAGGCCGGGCAGCTTACCAAGTGTCAGTGACTCTTTGAACTGCATGCTTGCAACAATGTAGAATATAGGTAAGTTTATTAATTATTTTTTAACGAGTTCCTTTCACAACTATGACTTTAAAACAGAAAACTGATTTATAGTAATCGGAAGGCAGCATTTCATACAACATGGAAACATTAATTAAAATTGTATTCTAACATTTTTTTATGTTGCGAACACATAAAATTAATTATTGCGTCAACAGTTTAAACATGCTGAATAAAATAAACTGCTGACTGTTCACAATAAATTCTCACAAGTTCATAATAATAATTACTTGTGTGATTACTCCCACATAAAACGGTTACTAGATGGAAATTATATGATAAAAAGCGAAATTTGTTTTCATTTAGAAAGCGCCGGCTTGTTAAGAAAGACCACATTCTTACCCCAAAAGGGAGGATAAAAACAGTTTGATAGCTATTATCACCAATTCTACAGTCTCACTTTGCAGGTAAACTCATTTGACTGAAGCCTGCGCACCGCTAACATGGCCTAAAGCTCGTTTTCTTTGAATTGAACCGTTCGTATGTCCGTAAGTGGCTTGTAATTGTGGCGTAGGAGTATTTGGATGCTAAATTATTACCTTTTATTCTCTTTTTATAATCGGATACCTATTTATGTTAAGTGGTTAAGTCAAATCTGCATCATTACGACCTCTAGAGGCGCTTATTAAAACTCGTTATCAACAAATAAAATAAAAATAGAATGCCTATGTAACTCGCGTGGAAAATACGCTGTTGTTTATTTAAAATTACGTACAGACGCAACATGACCGAAATAATTTTCCATTCTAATTATAAAAACAGGCTAATTGTAGGTATGAATTCACTGATAATTTTAGAGATTTTTCATTGACTTCCCGACTTATGTGTGAAGCAACATGTGAAGTCGGCGAAATGAAGCGTGTATCGCGGCGCCTCTCGGTAAAGTTTACACAATAAACACTTGCTCTTAATCACCGCTCCCGTTGAAATAATAACATTTTTCAGAATACCAAGCATAATGACTTCAGCATTTTAACAAATAAAATTAAATTAAAACAACATTTATAACAAAAGCTTTGGAACGAAGTCATAACGTCGGAGAAACAGAGCTTTATTTTTTCATCACAGTACATGGAAGTTTTTATAGCAGTGCAATTATAGTTATTGGGTTATGTGGGTTTAGTACAGTGGCAATAAAGTGCAATTGGCTCGGTAGTTTCTGACCTAATTTTATATTAACACACTGCATGATACACGCGGCGTTGGAAGCGTATCATGTTTGTTTATTAATTGAATTTCTCTGTACATGGATTCTATCGTTAATGCAAATATACCTGTAAAAGACTACCAATAACATATTTTATATACTTTAGTGGTTTATCAACATAAACAGTATGACGTTAGAATATAAAATAGGTTTTGAATGTTAAAACATTGTAAGTTTGCAAAGTTTCACAATGAGGCAATGACACGTATAAGGGATATGAGTGTTTTTGGTGTGTGGCCAACTCACGTATAGCGGTGATGTGGACTTTCTGCGGGCGTCGTGGTTGTAGCTGGCGCCGCACGCGCATGCACCCACTTCGCACATTACACTGATGTTATTGCCGGATGTACTAATATTTACAAATTCTGCACGTTAATCAAACTGTGACGGCAAGTCTTTGATGAATTTAAAACATTAAACTCTGTATTTATCACAATTATTTTATGTTCTATTGATGTTCACTCACTATTGCGTCACTGTACGGTTTTATAATAAAGTCGTCGTACGTGATTTAACGACGGTTTTATTTTCCTCGAGCCGTCCTCACGCTGTTACAGTTTACTCTAGTTTGAAGACAATTCTTCTCTGACCACATAATTTATACAGCATTCACTATTTGTGTATCGGCACTCAAACCGCATACACTAACCAATACGGCCAATTACTATGAAATGTGAGCAAACAACCTGTTATAATAACAAAATTAGTTTCCGCGTGAGTCAGTTGGGCGGCTCGTCTATCAGTGCGAGGCGGTGAGCGCTGACCCCGCGCCTCTAACAACGTATTACAACAGAACTAGCGAACTTGACCGCCCACATGCACACATCATACAACAACACTTAGCCCTAGATACAGAGCAAGCCGTGTAGTACCACCACACATCACACGCATCTGCTCCGCGCATCAATACATTCCGCAGCACCATATGTTTCTCAGCTAAATTAACGTATCTATAGGTCCATATCAATCATTGTCACTCATTTCACCGCACTATTGTTGATTTGGGATTCGTCGCTGGCTCACGCACCTTCCGAGCTTTCACAACCATTATCCGACAAAGTACATCGATAGCGGTTGTCGATAACACCCTATCGGCTCTGATCGAACCATTACATCGATTTATGAGACGAGATCTCCAGTTGGCGACACGTAATAAATCTTTTCGCCAATTTCGTCGGATCACAATACTGCCACGTTAAAACGGTGTGAATATATATTTTTCCTTTTGTTCCAATACTGTTATCTCGCAATCGATATGGGTGAGATGTATCACATATCCACGGTACTTTGATCGCAATCTATCAATCTGGCCACACTGCTGCTTAAGGGGCGTATTCAATTTTATTTAATTTTTAATTGGATTTCAACAGAACTTGTTTGTGGTTTAGCTTGTAGGTTAAGGTAGTTAGCATGAATAAAAAGATCTAAATTAAAAGGTTTACTAATTGGTTACCTACATAGTGAAGAGCTTACAAGCATTCTAAAAATATTTATGACAATGTTGTGAGTCATTATAATAATGCGATGTTCACGTTTGCATGTTGTTGGAGGCTGGTGGGTCGATGCGGTCGCAGACTCGCGCTATGAGCATATACTCTTATAATAAACGCTATTTGCCGGCGAAAGCAGCGGCGCGGGCGCACGCGTTAACGGCGTATGGTCAAGCGAAAGCGTCGTTTGATGAGTCGGAAAAGTTGCCACGCACCGCCACCAGTAGGCGCCGGTATCGCGAAATTAACGCAATCCAAAGTTTTATGAATTTCATTTCGTCAACTTCGACATTTCATAAAGTGTTCCCTTTACGCAAAATACATGTACTACTCTAGTAGAAATATTTTGATATAAGGATATCGAAACATTTACTAAAACAAAATGATAGAAATACTTATTGATGTGGATAAATATTTTGTAAATATTTTTATCATTCACAGTCTTAAATTTATTTTATAACATTTTGATGTCCCGAGATTACGAACAAAACTACTATTTTGGTAGAAAATTAATGATAATTGGCATACCTTACGAAAGTGACAATACCCATTATCGTTAAGCT
Organism: Agrotis segetum; assembly: GCA_036375495.1. Classification (NCBI taxonomy): domain Eukaryota; kingdom Metazoa; phylum Arthropoda; class Insecta; order Lepidoptera; family Noctuidae; genus Agrotis; species Agrotis segetum. Next base: position 1,650,897 of record JAQSVV010000101.1, read on the forward strand.
TCAAACACACGCGCGCACGGGGAAGGGCATGTGCTTTGCGTTCCACGCGCGCCTGAAAGAGTGTCAGCACAATGGCAATGACGGGGCTCCCTTTTAGAGGGCCTACCTGGATCGCGGGCTAACGAATACCATGACCCCAGAACGTAAAGGGCTATTGAAAGACATCGTAGATTTTAGTATTCCGAGTCTGACAGTCCCTCCCGCCCTGCCCTGGGTAGGAGGACTCATTTGATTATTTTAGCACGCTAAAAAAAGCCCCAAACACACGCTCCTTTTGTTAACGTGCGGTCACAAAGCTGGTTGCGTGATATCTTTATATGTTCGAGAGTGGAAAGCTAAGGGTGCTTGACACCCTGTCCTCCACCATCTGGTGTTGGTACTAATTTTTGTTGCATTTTGATGTAATGACAGACACTAGAACAATTTAATGTCAGTAAGCTCTTTATAATTAAATCTTCATTCTATAATATCTTATCCACAGTTTTTTTTTTGGGACAAGGTTGTAATAATCACTTTTCTGATAAATCGACGGTGTCCTTCAATAGCCCTTTCTGTTCCGGGGTCACGGTAAGGAAATAATCCCGCGACCCCGGCAGGCTTTGGCCTTCTAAGAGGGGGGCCCCGTCAGTATGCTGACGCTCTTTGAGGCGCGCGTGGGACACAACGCGCCGTCGAAACTTCCGTGTCCGGTGAGGACCTGCGTCAAGCGGTAGGTCAGGACGCCATGACTTCTCTCCAGCCACTCCTCAAAGAGGGGTCTTACCGCCGCAATTGCGGCGTGCCCGGATAAATGAAACCCTTAAAAGAGATATTATCTATCGACTCCAAAAGCATGAACCCAGTACTGATCTTTTTTTACTCCAAAGCAATAAATAGAGCGAGAAGCAACTTGTACCGAATACGCGGTGAGACAGCAATGACCACCGATTTTTCATCATAGGCGATATTTAACAGGGTGATGGGAGCTATGCCTTATTTGTAGTTGACAAGTAATTTTGAAGTATTCAAAATGACAACAGCAGTTTTCATTTAATTTATTTTAATCCTGTTTCTTAGAAATTGTTATAAATCTGTGACGAAACTAAATAAATAATAATAAAAGTGAAGTGCTTCTTATCCCATATCGCAATTTGATACGAATATAAGTTGTTTTCAGTTACATATCTCAAAATGTTGACTGCAAATCAGTGCATTTATCATTAGTTTATGTGAAATGGTATTTAGATGCATAAAGATTAGATGGGAGGAGGATGGACACAGAGGAACCATCCGACAACAATAGTACGATATCACGATAGCATTGATATAATATCACTGTGATTAATTTATTATATTGAAAGGAACAATTCGTAATGTATAGAATCATACGTATTCTAACATTTCCCTTGTTTGCTCAGTAGGGGTCGTCAGGAATTTCCTGCGATGATTTTCAGTAAGTTTGGTTTATTTTATTATATATATTCTTTATTTATTCATCAAAATAATGTGTTATTTAAAATAGAAATTTTACGTGACTTATTTACAGTCATGTCCGTTTAATCACGTCCCATTGAACACAGCGGAACATAGTTTTGAATAATCTATAAGCCTACGTATCATTCGTTTTTATTTTCTCGATCTTTTTATCCATTCCAATTTTATTATTACGAAAATCTGACAGCCGCGATCTGAAAAAATGTGTCGCAGGTCTAGCCTGTAAGAGCCACGCTGGCTGATTGATTCGTCAAGGAACGAAAGTGATGACACTACTTTTAAAAGGCAAAAGATGAGAGGACGATAGTGAATGTGTGCTCAGAATAAAACGGCGTATGTGCCCAAACATATTGACGTCTTTTTATGAATTAAAATTGTTATTAATTGAAAAAATGTCTTTACAGAATTTAGATACTAGTATTTTATACAATTTAAAACAACATCCTTTCAATAACTCATAGTAGTTATTCCATAAAGTCCAAAAACTAAATTAGATAGACCGAACTTTGCATTTTTTTTGTATCGAGAAAATTTAATTGAATCGTGTTTTCAACTTTGTGAGAATTTAGATCATATAGTCAATAACTATATTCCAAGTTGTAAGATCTGTAGTCCAGATATGTACGAAGAAAAGTAAAAAACAAAAACCGTATTTTTACTGACCTATCCCCTTAATCTCGTGCTACACTCGTGCTACACTAAAGCTTCAAGGTTAACTTTCGCGGCCAGCCCCTGATCGAGCACATTAGCGCGGCTCGATGCAGCACGTGCATTAAACACCTATCCGGGAAAACAAGATCAGGTTTGCAAAGAAGAGTTTTCACTTCATCATTTTTATATTGAGTTCTGTTAAAACAAGACTCATATTTTGAAAAGTGTCTCTGTAAATCCCAGTTTCGACACATTCAATTGAATTTATTTTTCCGGTGAATAATAAAATACAATAACGACAGTATTTTTCCTTAAACTTTCTAAAGCGCAACTGGGTCATTTGTATTTTGTATGCAACGTGACTTATAATAAGAGACTTTGTTTGAACTTAATTATTTTACCAGAAGGTGATCTCGTTTTATTGTGCAGTAAAGAACATTTATAAAACAATTATTCAAGTATCTGAAATTGCTACTAATCAAACCTTTATGGCAGTCAACAATCAGATACAACGTTGACAGAGATCAATAAAATAACCGCAACGTAGGTAAAGCTTAAAACAAGCGACAATAATGTAAGAACGTAGACTACACCATACCTTTGTTGTCTGACTAATCAGCTGCACCCAGTACAAGACCTTAGAAAACCACAGTGGAAAAAACATATCAAAGTACGAAACTTTTACACAGTTTTTAAAGATTTCTAGGTACGTTGTCACGTACCTTTTTAATTTTACCCGCACCTAAACTTCAACTCTGCGGCCAGCAAGGCGCCAATGCCCAATTGGCGCCTTGCTGGCCGCAGAGTTGAAGTTTATTACAAAAAAAAAATGTTATTCTTCACTGACAAGCAGAAAGTATGTCCTCGGCCAAATTACCATATACAGCCTTGGGGCTGCATATCGATAGCGTCATGCCAATTTTACATTATAAGGGAATTCGCCGAATATCACCCACTACATACCCAAATGGCAATGCCTCATTGTTAACGTTTCACTGAACCTAACAATGTTTTTAGTACTTTGATAGTTTTCAGTACAAATCAAACAGATTTCGATATTTTGTTGAGCTGTAAATGTTAAGCTTGATTTGATGTTGTCAACAAAGTAGCGATGATGTAAACATTGGCTGTGTCATTTTATTAATGTCAATGTACCTACCACTACTACCACATCACATGCAAACATTACAAAATTTCGTCCATCAATTAAAATTATTTCGTTGAAATTGCGTTTATCGCGACGATAAGAGTAATAAAGCTGCGTCACTCCGCATCCACTGAATGGACCATGATTCACGCGAAATTATTTTTAGCCCATTGCTATGTTATTTACTACGAACTACGATGATTCTCACGCCCACTGATATTTTTAATTGGACACGCAGTGACAACTTCATTGATGCGTTTGACTATGTCGAAAATGCGTAACTACTATTTTTGTGTCGTTCATACAATACATAATAAATAAGCTTAATTAGAGAGTAAACTTTAATGTGGATACATAAAACCGATGATAAATATTGAATGTATACAAAAAAGCTCCTCACTGGTTTTACGATGCTGCTCAGTATAATTATACAGTAAATGTAAACCGTAATTTAACACAACATTTCGCTCATATTTTTTGCTAGCTCTACAATCATACGCAGACACATCGATCAATATCGATGTGAGACCGATAAATCAGCATCAGTCAGCTCAGCAAGTGGACAACCTCGGTTAATTCCAGGCACCGGTGGTGACTCACGCACTACATTAATACAGTGATCTGCCTAAAGGCTTTACGCATAAATTTCGTAATTGCAGACGCGTAGACAATGCAGGAACAAGTGAGGCAGGACCCCATGAATAATACATGGCGTTGATACAAAAAAGGGCGATTCTGCTAACCGACGAAGGATATACCGACGATACCCCACCATACTTTTATTCTTATTAATCGAAGTATTTCAGGGTGAGCGAATTATTCCCGTTGGATCCCACTTTTGAATCCCACTTGAATATTTTTCCCGTTGGATCCCACAAAAAATTAAAATATATTCCCGTTGAATCCCACAACAAAAGAACAACGTTTTATTCCCGTTGAATCCCAAAAACTATTCCCGTTGGATCCCACATGCTTTAAAAAATCTGAATGCGAGTACTTTCAATCACAAAATTGCTATCATAAAACTAGCTTCTGCTTGCGGTTTCGCCCGCGTCGTGTTAGGCGTATGGCCCTATGGTCCAGTCTCCATCTTTTCTCTTGAGGAAAGCGTGAAACACGACGCGCCATGACTTGGGCCTGTCCTTGGTCGGACGGCTCCCGGACTCCCCGTCCAGAAGCGGCTGGAATATGACTCGCGATTTCCGACGCCCTCGGGCGTCATCAGCGGTGGCTGGGGCGAGAGTTTACTATCACAAAAAAATATAACATTATATCGATTACTTATCAAATTGCAGGTTTTTTATTTTTTAAATCTCGTTTCTGTGAAAAATAAACTACCTAAAAAAGGGGAAGATTTGTTCTAAGGCTACCTCGTCGCACCGTTTCTCGTTATCTTAGAGCGCAGCAGGCATTTAGAGTGATTCCCCCAACCCCTCTGTCACGTGGCATCACAGCGCTTTTCAAATGAACTTCGCTGATCCCGTTGAAAAACGTACCACCTTGAGCTTATGCTAGCGTACTTTGGCAGGCCATTTATAGTTACCTTACCCCCGCGCTGTGTGGCGCCAGAGCGCAAAACATACCAACTTGATCTTATGCTAACCTAGTACTTTTGCTGGTTAGTGACATTCTATCAGTTTTTAAGTAAAGACTGAAACAAATTTTCAGAATGTGTCTCTGCCATCTTTCTACACACACTGGTGACCGGCTATGGAAAGCCTATGGTGGCCGGATCTTGTGGAACTTTTTTTTTTAGTAAAATTCTTAAATTAGTTACTCAAAATATATCAGTAAAATAACGGTAACACTTTTCTTCTGATATGTACACATGTTGTAAAAAAGTGGGATTCAACGGGAATTAAAAATGGGATTCATCGGGACTACCTAAAACATGGGATCCAAAAGTGGGATCCAACGGGAATAATTCGGGTGAGCTTCGGTTCCCAGACGATATGAAATAAGTAAAAATATATTTTCTTTGTTCACAGTCACCTGTTTATGGTAATGTTATCTATTTATGCGGACTTCTCCGGCTCAATGAATTATTATGAGTCGCGAAATTCTCATGTAACGAAAAAATATACGAGTAGCTATGAATTATTTATTCCGATCTGTGTCATCCAATAAGTGGTACTTGTAATTGTTTAAAAATATATGTATCATTTATTTTACAAACTCGTACCTGTGGTTACTTGTTTGCGGAATTCATTTTCCCGGTAATGAATGGGAATAATAAGTAAAATATTCACATTGCTTTGATACCTACTGTGAATCTGAATATGACATGTTATGGAGTGAGTTTTAAGGATATTTTAACTTACGAAAGATATTCGGGATTCTGAAGTTAAGGAATTACGGGTTTTTACGTGGGTTAATGAAAAATGTTCAAGATTTAAGCTCATACTTAACTTACTACGAAAGTATCGGAAAAAGAGTTTAATTAGATTCTATATGAATAATGTATCAAAGATTCTTATATACAACGACCAAGTGGGTCCTTCACATTGAGGATCGCGCGTAATGAAATATACGGACCCTTAAATTTTCTACTTGTTCAAAAGGTGTTTCACTTTTGGAAAGAGACGAATGTTTTTCATCCCTTTTTATTTATGTATGATAATGAAACTCAGGAGTTTTTATAATTGTTATAAGCTGAACGTTGGCTGGTTTTAAAATAGAATTGAGCTTTATATTATTTTATTTACTTAGTTTAAACTTTGAGCAGTCAACACGCACCTTTGTGGTATTCGTTATTTCAGTAAAAACAGATAAATTAGTTTTCAGAAATAAATCCATTTATAGCTTTATTTAAGTATAAACAACGGTCTTTGTTTATGGCATTCCGATCTTGGAATTTATCGTGTTTGTTTATTTGTACAAGCACAAACTTTGGGCTAACCTTATCGACCTCAAGCTTTAGACACTGGGCGCCGCTATAAGTTCCTAACAATTTACAGTTCCAGATCTTTCACAGCGGAAATATCAAAACCAATTTCTCAACTTTAAAATTATTATTTCAACACAACATGTTTTTAATTCAAATTTTTATTTCTGTTCCGTAAGTTGGACGCATTACGATCTCTTGAGGATTTCGCTACAATTTCCCTCGGTATTGGAAATTGGCTTAGTGGTTTGTTTTCAATTAAAAAGTAAATGTAATAATATTCGTTGGGAAAATGTGACTATTTATTACACAGTTCCGATTTAATCGACAGCTCTTAGGTCCATGTTGGTCATGGGACCAGGTAACCATGAATCATATTTATTAGATTTCATACATCGATAGGTTAGATACATCATTATTTGATGTAGGATTAAGTGAGTACAACAATCACGAGGTGCCATCAATATTGTGTTGCAAGGATAAGGAATGCTGAGTATCGACCAAATGGGTGATCAATCACCCAGAGATTAAACAACTTTCTGGTTTGTTACCTTTGCCCTTTTACTGAAAATAGATCGAAAAGTGAATCTTTGCATGACTTTGGGTTTTTGTTACGTTACGCGTTGCGTTCCGGAATTTTCTTTGTCGTAATAACTTTCCGTTTTGTTATCTGATTTCAATTCTCTTGAGCCCTTATAAATAAGAGTAAAGTACCTAGTGGATTAACGCGGCATGGTTTTAACTCTTTTTAAGATTCAACGCTAAATTAAGCCGTGGATAAGTCTCGACTTTTTAAAAGTGTTGTTTTAATTCAACCCTTTCCGTTTGTTATTTAGGTATTTTTTGTTTAGGTTCAGTTTTCGCCTTCCAATTACTAATCTGATTAGATTTTTCTTTTAAGTTCTCAGAAAAGTTAACTCACAGTGACAAATACTTACAATACAAATAGTGTATAACCAACTCAGGTATCGCAAACACTGAATGAACTGCGATAACCGCTTCATTTAAGCTTTTGTTAATTCTTTGTAAAACTCAATACAAATACTTAAGTGTCACTGTAACAATTGTAAAGATACTTACATACATGCTGTGTCGTTTGTCATCGGCCGTAAATCAAACATTTAACAAACCGGTCGCTGTCAAACCAATAACATGTTAAGCCCAGTGTGCGGGGACAAGTGTTACAAATTATTACGCCTTTGTAGGTTACCCGGGAAGTACGTGTGTGTAGTTAGTGCCAAGGAGAGCATTATCATTTTATATTTATAGTTCAATAAATATCGTTCTTTAGTTATGAATATTTCATGTTCGCTGTTTTTTATTGAAGGCGTGGACAAATATTTGTACAAGCTGTCAGTACGTGATGTATTTCAGTTTGGGGAGATATTTGTCGTGAGCTAGCATTTTTTTATTATGTAATGTTATCATATTCACAGTCAATAAAGTCTGGGCATACAGACACATTGCTTTTTGCTATCAGCCAAAGTGCCTTAAAATGAATTTTGACAAAATAAATAATGATCCCTTAAACATTCTTCAAAATCTGCTTATCGCTGTAACAATACCTGATGAACGCAAAGAACAATGGCAGGCTGGCTCAAGGCAATAATTATCTTCCCTTTTCTTTCGCTTTTTCTTAACCTACATGAAATACCAACGTTGGTTTTACCAGACCAACCAACAGGTAGGTCTTGCAGAATAAAAATTAAATTATGAGTATTCAATTTATTGATCAAAATGAGAAAGGCGAGTCTTGATTGACACCGCGTGGATCGTTAACGAGCGCCGCCGCCGATACAAAAAGCTGCTCCGAACGAGAGACATCGACAAATTATCGCGGAACGACAAATTGAGTTAGAGGTGACGAAGTGTGTCGCTGCAGTGTAGACACGACTGATCTCCATTGAGTTTCGTAAAACCAGAGGATAATAATTACACTTCACAGTGGCTCAGGCGCAAAACGTCTCTTTCGCAAAATGCCACCTGGTCGTAAAACGTCTCTTTCGCAGAATGTCTCTTTCGTAAAATGTCTCTTTCGCAGAATGTCTCTTTCGTAGAATGTCTCTTTCGCAAAATGTCGCACTTGGGACTTAGTTCGTTCCCAACCTGAAAAAATGGGTCAAGAAGGGGCCATATTCAAGGGTCAAGCGATCGAAAGGCACATTATTGTCGTAAAACCTTTTTCTATCAAAAGGGTCTGTATCGTATTGATACTCAAAGTATTGCTTCACAAAATAAAATATGGCAACATATAAAGCATGATAATCCAGAACATGAGCACATGACATTTACTCCGCACATAATGGATATTGATACTTTTAGGGCCGTACTTGTGACAGAATGATAAAATTTTATGATCATCTACGCTAATTGTCATGACACTTTTAGTCCGGTCAATTTAGACATTCGAGGTTACATAAAGTCCCAGCAAGCTGAATTTCTGTGAAGTTCTTCAAAACATAATTATAAACAATGTCTAAAAGTTCCCCATCATTCCCCTGTAAGGAAAAAAAAATATTCAAGGTCAAAGGTAAAAAAAATGAGTTTTTCGCGATTTTCAGCAAAACGGTAAGTTTTATCATACAAGTACCTCAGACAAAAATTGTAGATCATAAAATTATCTATAAAAATGTGTTAATACTTTTTTTTCTTACGAGCCACCGTTTCAGAGATATAACGATTCAAAAAGTCATAAAAGTTGTTATCGTCATATGCATCTAATGAGGTAGTGTACTTAGCGCGTTTTTTTTAACGTGGTTTCCCCAGTAGGCCTACTCCACGGGTCAGTTGTGATCCTGTTTATTGTAAAACTATTGCAAAATAACGGAAATTTTCAAAGATTGGGAAAGATAAAAGCGTGCCTGTCCCTGTGTTAAATTTACTAGCATCCAAAATGAAGATGAAGAAGAAGCAGGAGAAGAAGATCAAGAAGAAGAACAAGAATTTGAAACTTACGAATGAGACGAATAAACTTCAACACTTTTTTTTTCATTTACATCGCGTTTATCTTTCCCAATCTTTGAAAATTTCCGTTATTTTGCAATAGTTTTACAATAAACAGGATCACAACTGACCCGTGGAGTAGGCCTACTGGGGAAACCACGTTAAAAAAAACGCGCTAAGTACACTACCTCATTAGATGCATATGACGATAACAACTTTTATAACTTTTTGAATCGTTATATCTCTGAAACGGTGGCTCGTAAGAAAAAAAGTATTAACACATTTTTATAGATAATTTTATGATCTACAATTTTTGTCTGAGGTACTTGTATGATAAAACTTACCGTTCTGCTGAAAATCGCGAAAAACTCATTTTTTTTACCTTTGACCTTGAATATTTTTTTTTCCTTACAGGGGAATGATGGGGAACTTCTAGACATTGTTTATAATTATGATTTGAACAACTTCACAAAAAATCAGCTTGCTGGGACTTTATGTAATTTCACTCACATTTTTTTGTCTAAATTGACCGGACTATTTGTAAATCGTGAACCCTCGTAAATGTCAGACTTGTCATTAGCCACTGTTTTGTTTTATTTACTTCTTGATAATGTACCCTGGTGAGCATTACACTTATCCGTATCGCATTAAATATAATGCAACTTGTATTTTTAAGTGCGCATGCACATTAAGTACAATGTAAGTACACTCATTTACAAATAAAAGAATTACTTTATTTATAAACACTTACAATAAATCCTTCTTAAAATAAACACGCTCTACCTCACCCGAATAAAATGTTACCGCTCTCATTCACTCTGTATGAATAGATTTTATATTGATTTTCAGGAATTGGTTGCATAATTTCTAATATTAGAACCAAACAGTTTCCAAATGTGCTGACATAAACTGAGATTTACGATCGCTCAAGTCTTTAAAATGAAGTTTAGGTTATGAAAGAATGTTCAAAAACAATCGGAAAAAATACATTCTCACATAATACCAGGTGGGCTTTGGATATAAAAACAGTGTTCGGCCTTCGTCATTTATTTATGCTCGTGGCTGTTGCGAAGGAAAGTGAATGCTTTCGGCCTGGGATTGACGCGACCTCACCTGTTCTCAAAAAGTCAATTTCAAGACTTATTACCCTTTGTTCCCGAGACCCGCCTGCGAGTGCTTACGTCGCCTTTTATTGCTATTCTGCCTTAATGTGATGGCTGCAAATGCGGTGGCAATCCGAATTGGTTTTGTTTGTGTTTTAAATTCTCAAGAGCAGATAAACTTTAATTCTGTTTTTATTATGTTCGAAAGTAGCACTTAACTATTTAAATTGAGCTTATGTGCAAGTAAATAATTGTAGTTTCCCTTCTGCTCTTCTCTTGTTGTTGTTAACATACTCAACACGGTTTCACCAATTTGCGACGGTTTAGGTACACATTGGAATGTTGCAACATTTTCGTTTAGTTGCGTGCTAAACAAACGAAGCGCGACTTTCGACACGGGTGCAGTTAGCGGCCCTTCATATGGAGATGTCAGGCGCCCGCGCCGCCACCAGCGCGCCACCTAACACTAACGACATACTTCGCACGATTTCCACGACATTCTTCACTGAACAAGGCGGCAAGAGTCACCACTTGCACGGAATCATCGAAAGTATATACGCGGAACAATATTCAAAACGTAAACTCATTACCTACGTGTTTACCGCAGAAACCTTTAACTCTCGCGGTAAATCAGATGCTTTAGGGCTCTGTGGTGGAATCTAAAAACAGATAACATGCCTCGTAAAATTGCTTACAATTACCAGAACTATAAATAAAGTGTATCCAAGACGTAAACAATGAGTCAGTCTAGTCTAGCCTAACGGTATCACTAGTAAAATCGATTCTGTACTTTCTCCTAGACTAAAACAGGGTATGGTATGGAGTGAGAATGTTGGAACGGCCGGTTATGGTGCGTGTGTAATGCAATACTAATTGCTAATGTGATCAACTGGAAACTTAAGTTTGTTGACAACATAAGTAAGAGTAAAGTTAAAAACATGTTTAGTGACAAAAAAAAGTAAAAAAAATAAGAAAGATTATCGCGCTGACCAATGAAAAATCTCTTGTTTTTATTTTACAGCTCTAAGATTTTGGGTTACACTAAAAACTTACATAAGGATGAGTAAACTTGTGAATAAAGTTAATAAGCAGTTGTCCTCCATGAGAAGCTGCTTATTTTCAATTTTGTATTACAACTTGCAAAGTTATCGAATCTTGCTGATAATGTAGAATATATCAGCGTAGTTCTTTGAGAAAAGCTTGACCGTCATATCAAAGGTTGGTACAGTTAACTTATAGTTAAATTTCTTAAGCGCCATGAGTAACACAATTCGTGTCAGAACAACATAATGTTGAATTTTCAGTATTTCCCAATGCTAGATCGTTTCAGTGCTCATAATTATATTCCAGGAATAACTCCTATCCTGGCTCCAAGCATTCAACAATATGCGTTTCTATAACGAGTGCCGTAATTTGCATAGACTGTGCTCCGTCTAGGTCACTCAATAGACTCGGCCTCGACCTGTTTAGAAGTCGCATGACACCTAATTTATTATTGAGAACAGTTATTCGAACAATCATTGAGGAAACTAAGATTGAAACATAAATTCTAATATGACCACCTAATATTTAAATTTCATTCAATGAATCAATTGCCATGATTCATGTGACGGAACCCTAGAAGTAAACAATTCATTAATAGAGGGAACAGTGCCGTCGTTAATCAAAATCGCATTAATTTATTATTAAATCGGACGTAGCCGATTTATGTTAAATTAATTAGCATATCAAGTGGTACGATCAATATTACTGTTGATGCATACGATAACGTGGTAACTAAGTTTCTTTATATGGATAATATTATTAATGTGCAACGAACGCTTTGATGACAGCTAGATTGAACCTCAAATGAAAACAGTAAATCAAAGAAATTAATGTAAAATATTTCACTGAATTTATAAGTTGCTGAATCTAATATTTATACTTTTCGGTTTATATCAAGTAAATTGGGTACTCTATATTCAATAGATCCCGACATTCGTTAAGACTTGACAACGTAAAAATAAGTAACAAAGTTTTGAGAGATCTGAAGACTTCTTGACAGACAAGCACGTCTCGAGGGCCGCTCGCAAATAAGTTTTATCTCGTCGACGCTTTTACTGAATGTTTTTTCTTAAATATGGATATTAAATGTAATAAATTCAAAACATTAAACAGACGGCGCCGGATAGTATTACCTAATTAGTTACTTCCTGTAAAGTTGGCTAAACGAGGAAAATATTCTTTAAGATGTTTTTTACTAATTTGAGTATATTTCCTTCGATAATTAGGCCGCTTTTATTTCTTGTACCTAGAAATTAAATTGGTTTAATTATGATTCATAACAGCGTTACTAACTTTTCTAGGAGTAATACAACATCTACCTAAACAATCTGCGCGACAAGTTTCGTTCATACGATATTTACAGTTCGTAGAAAACTGAAGTAACTGATTGCAATGTGAATCATGCGAAACTCTAACAATGGTTGTAATAGGTACACTTGCTTTACACTGAATTATAATTGTATGCCTACAAGCGATGGAAAATTTCAACAAAAGCAAAAGTAGAATGAAAATACGTGAATGTTCTTCAAAGTATGATCTTGTATTTAATTCAATAAACTTTTCGCTCATTGAGTGATGGCTTTTTTATTCACCTGACATTTAAATTACTGTTCACTTTATTCCAGGATCCATTATCTTATTTACAATAAAAACAAACACCGTCTGTCTGTTCCAATTTTTGTTTTATTAATCTCCTTTTTTTGTGAATAATTAGTGCTGGCTATAAAAGTTGTACATTGAAGGACGACGTCTTAACATCTGGAAGACTGTTTGTTATTTATGTATGGACATGTGAACAAGACGAAAGACGTAGAAACATTATTGTGACAGCTCATTGACTGGTCATATCAGATACCATGTCATGTCTGTGAGGAATTGTGGCAACACATCTGGAAATAGCTTTGTTGTAGGATATTTGCATAGAACACTATTTAGTTTTATATCTATTCATTACACTTGCGTATAATATACGGTCTACTTATCAAGCGTTAAATGCCTGAAAGGCAGAAAGATTAAATAAGCTTTATTGACAAAAGGTTCATTTATCACATAAATAGTTCTGGCAATGAGTCGATTGATCGGCTGACCGGCGCAGTAATAGAGCCTGGGCTCATAGGCATCGTGTGCATGATTACCGAACACAATAAAGCCGTTTGTTATTTGTCGATGAGCGATTTGATAAAGCATTTCAATTTATACCATCATTGAGTCCAGCGTCCTCGAACGCTGGCCAATTACCCCAGTTTCTGTTGATCCTTATATAGTAACGTTTCGTAGACTTAATGGAAACCGCGACACTATCAACCTATATGTAATCCGCAGTATAAATATTATAAAAAAGTTGTTTATTTTTCGATGCAACAGAATCATGTTGTGGCCTCGATAGTGTAATTTAATCTGTTCACATTTATTAATTATTGGCAAGTGATGACAACATGTTTACATGGGTAATGTGTTCAACAAGAAAAGGTCATTAAAACAAAGTTGTGTGTGCAACAATTTAACTTTTAGACTTTAGATGAGTGCTTACGAAACTAGATTAGCAAGCGATAGCATCACCGTGTCATTATGAATATAATTAGGTTTGATTAGCGTGTCACGGCGGCTCGTTATCATGTTAATCTTATGCACCGGTGACTCGCTGACACAATCAGAGACTGCATGCCTCTCTTATCGCGGCCGCAAGTGTCTGGCCAAGGTCGAATCTAACAACAAAACGTTATAATACGCTCTAGGTAACCATAAAACCGATGTTTGTTTTAAAATGAATGTTTAAATTAATCATCGCGTGTAATTCCCACGTTGTATGTAGGTACTCTTATATTAATTTCAGCAGGCACACATCCTTGTCGGCTTGTTTGTACCTACTGTATTAATACCTTGATAACTATTTTCCGTAATTTCCCGGAATGTTTTCAATAGAGGGAATTTTCGAAACGTTACATCAGATAAAATATACGATTACGCATAAATTCGACCTATTGTTTCTATTAAGGAAAAACATTTTTAACTAACGATAATAAGTTAGTTTTTTTCCTTACTGTAACTACTAACATAATTTGTTGTAGGAAAGAAAGTAGTAAGTAGGTAAGTTCTTTTTTCTGAAGCGCGTTCTTTTTTCGCGTACGTGGTGTAAACGTAAAAATTGAAGTTAAAACTAAAATGCTTTGCATTGAAATTACTCGTTACCCAAAAACATAAAAATTGTACCAAAAAGACAAATATGCTAAGGGATACATCTACTGTTCATTGAAAAATCGTATACTAGACTACAAAAATGTTGTCAAATGGGAATTAAAAGAAAACAGAAGTTAATATTTTCACTTTTACACATTTGAAGGTTTTTTTGAAGTGAAAACTTCTTTAGCGGCGTTGTACACTTTTTCTGTAATGGGTAAAAAATTTAAAACTCGCGTCAGGGTCACGTGACCAAAACTCGCGTCAGGGTCACGTGACCCTGATCGAAAATGAGTAAGACGTCATTCAAATTAAAAATAAAACATAGTAACAAAAAAGTTTTCACTTCTACCGGCACTCCTGGAGTGCAACCTTTTTTTTAAGTTAATGTTTCTTTAAGCTTTTTCCTGTTACATTTACGAAAGGGGGTTTTTAATTGCAAGTTAGAAGGAGGGAGCAATTACTGTCGGCAGGCAGGCTAGCGGCTGTAAGGGCCGGTATCGCCGTCGGTGGCCCACATTGTAATCACGGTGATTAGCTCCGAACACCACCATTACTGCCCACCTTCCACTTTGAACCAGAAACCTCACAACTTTAAGATAGGTTATTGCTTGGCACACCCCCTTTATTTAGTTTTTGTTCAATCGATTACGTTGGTTAAAAACTCTAATGTTACCGAGTTGGGGCCTGCCCCGCGGCTTGCACGAATATTTTATCGTTTCGGCTCTGCTTTGCAAAGAATGTGAAATTATCCTGTAAAAGTTTCCAAAAACATTTTGCAATCTTCTATAAATTGCCGCATATGAATTGATGTAAAATAGTTCTTTGCTTCATCATAGTGATTACAATGCATTGCATTTGCCAAAGAAATGATTGAAAATACTTAGTTTCTCACTTCATACTCTCGGAACTACCAATTGAATAAGTCATAAAACTGTGCCGTCAAATGTACAATTTCAATCGTTTTGTGTCGGCGCTTGGGTGGTTCAGCGACGAGCTCGCAACGTGTTATCTCCATACCCGCCTGGGACATGTGGGTGTTCGAAAAATGCCATTTATCTTCTATTGGATAGTAAAATCAGAATTTTATTGCATACCACAAGCATTTCAAAAATATTTTGGGCAGGTGTATTTCGATAACTACCAACATTCCGCGTCACTAACGTGTTCGCCCACCTGAAATATTGACGTCCGTCAAATTTGGAGCAATCGACTGACAACAACACATAAACAAACTGGTATTACAGTTCGCAGAAACAACTAAAACAACATGAGTAACTACCACATTTAACGTCACCAATGTTATTGTAACTATTAATATTTAAATTTCGTGAATTTATCTTAATTTTGCCATTTATAATATAAATAAACATTATGACGCTAATACAAGAAAGGACGTCTGGACAATATTAATATTATAAAAAGAGGCCTTTGTTTAATGCCATTGGTATGTTGGTGACGTGCATAAAATAATTATGAAGTGTGTTCCACTTGTTCTACAAACGGAGCATAATAACACGTGTATTGGTCAGAATAAATGGGGCAAGAATTTGCATCGTCGATGCGCATATAAGCTATCTGAGTCGCGGTCTAATTATAGCGCCGTGTAGCTTGTCGCGATACCTGATGCCCGATGAAAAATATACGCGACATATACAACAACTATACATGAATTCAACAACTTTACCTACGTGAATAAATCAAGCATACATTTACATGTGTTTTAATTTGTTGTCTATTAATTTATTGTGTGGGAAACACTATTGTACGCCATTGCTTCCATTTTCCAATAAACAACGTCTGACAGTGCATTATGAAGTATTATCCATTCATAGCCGTGTCATATGCGAAAGGAATATAATAGATATATTTTTAGTGTCTGCCCTTTGAAGCAAGTCATTAAGGCTTGATGACTATGTATTGTGGTTATTGTATTTCAACATAAACCCAAGAATACTAAATGTTTTGCATAAATGTCGTCAGTCACGATGATATTTTTGAAAAGTTACCTAAAGCACACCTTTTAAAATTCATTGTATTAAGATGAATGGATATTCTTTCACGTCGTGTGAATAATGTAACGAAACCCTCGAACGAACGTAAACAAAACTTCCGTAATTATTTATGTTTCAAACACAAATTCAATATCATGTAACAAGTGTATCAAATTGCAACATTATTTCGTACATATAAAGGTTATTTTGAGGAGAAAATATGTGTTCACATTTTTGGACAGACGACATTTTCGCTGACAAGCTGAGCCAGAACGTGATGAAGAGGTCATTAAAATGAGATGCGCGTTTAAAAATATTTGGCGCAATGTTCGCATAAATATTATGTTAGGCATTAAATGTGGCTTAAGCATAAATAAAATGTTACAGGACAAACATGTGTGAGAGATGTTTTTTAATCTCTAAATAATTGCTACGCTTTTCGTAGGCCTATGCTACGTCAAGCTACGTGAGGCTACGAATCTTGGTAAATTGTATCATCACCTTTTCACATCGATTAGTCATAAAGTAATTGTTACATTATTTTAAGAGATTCAGTAATCTTGTAAATGACGCCGACTTTTTCATAATTTCACCATATTACAACACAGTAATATACAAACACTTAAAAAAAAAAGTACAACCGTGTTCGATATGGTCCGGATTAATCTCTATATTAAAAGAGCAACACAATTCGTGCAGTTGAAAGTGAGCCAAAAATAAACTGCACGTAACATAACACCAAAAATAATGCTTGCTAATTGTACATGATGGTGAACGATAACACATGAGTAACAAGCTTTTAAAAATCGTTTATTGCAAGTATTCTTCGCGGCAGTTGATCTTAATTGAAACATTGCAGCTAACCCGTTTTAGAAAGTTTTGGCTGCATGCCAACAGCTGCTCTGTATCAACTTTTTTTGCCTCCCCGGATTTTTAGCTCACCTTTAAGGTCAAGGTTATAAAATATAGGTGATAATTGACTTAGTAAGTTTACGTAGCCGCATTCTTTATATTGCAATTAACATATTTAGTGCTGAGTACTTTAGACTTTAGAGGAGTTTATCTGTTCATATTCAAAATCTTTAACGTTTTTTTTTTTAATTTATTATCGCTCACATATTTGAATAAACTCAAAGATTATTATTAAATTATAATAATATTTGCTTTTATTCACTCGAGTTAGCGTCCTTTGCGGAAAATTTACGTATAAAGAAAAAGTTCTACGCGTTTCCTGTGTGATAGTAAAGACGCGACGCTAACTCTGGCTTTAATCCAACGGTTTATATTAATGGATGATTAATAGCGCGACGTGTCGGAACGATACATCAAACCCCGTATGCTCCTACCGAAACATCGATGTTCCCCGAACATGTTTCATAACACGTTACGATTCCAATTGTGATTCAATCTCAACTTAGAGCAATGACCATCAGATGACGACATCTATAAAGGTTTACAAGACAACGATGCGAATGCTTACTCTGTACCAAGTGGTATGCGTTTGCGTAGCCACAGAGTAAATATTTTGTTCGCGTATGGTCTAAAGAATTCTGCATTCCAAAGATGTAATTCGAGTGAGGTGGATGTTTACTCTCCTTATCTGATCAATGCTTTAGTTTAGGCAGGAGTTAGGCGAAAGCAAACTACAAAGTAGCTGTGTAGATAAACAGTGAATGTTTCTTAAACAGCTCTCAACCTTGACCGACTACACTACCTGGATCATGTTATTCACAGTTCGGGAATTTGCAGGATGTTTACATTTAACATTTTTTGCAAAAACAACGTGAAGTAATGACTCCTTTTTAATGATCTTATATTTTTATGCTAAAAATAAAACAACGAAACGTAGGATATTTTTTGATGCCAAAGAAAAATATTGCTTGAAACAAAATACCCCTTCGTGTGGGCGAGGTGATTGAATAAATAATGGTAATGTAAGCCATCCATCACATTATGACTACTTGTAGCTTAAAACCGTCGTCAAAGTTCTCATTGCAAAGTGCGAAGAACTGTACACTCAATGTTAATGTAAATAATGGTTAATGACCAGTTGTCCTTGGCGATTATATGTTGCAAAGAACGTTTCTTGGTACAAACACATAAAGTAT
This sequence comes from Agrotis segetum, assembly GCA_036375495.1. NCBI lineage: Eukaryota > Metazoa > Arthropoda > Insecta > Lepidoptera > Noctuidae > Agrotis > Agrotis segetum. Next base: position 1,669,421 of record JAQSVV010000101.1, read on the forward strand.
CGCTACGCTTGCCTTTATCGTCATCTGATTATAGCGATGACGTCACGATGCATCTCTGAAAGAAATCGCGCTGCCTCCGGTAGCTATCTACGCCACCAGCTTCGTCTGTTCTACGTCTAGACTTCAACGTCTCCAACAGGAATTTAAAAAATGTCATGATGCAACGTTCACAGCAACAGGAACATCGATTTTAAATTAAATACGATAGTTGTATTTGTTTTGATTTGTATCTATAATTCTATACTTCGCCTTATGATACAAGAGCTCACCACTTACGTTACGCTAGCATAAATGTAAATAAGCATTAGTGGTTTTTAAGAGACGCTCGAGACGGAAACATAATAAATATTATTTAATGTTTAGCAAATCCTTGAATAATGATTATGGACGAAACGTTTCTTACGCATTCGAAAAATTAATAAGTGAGTCACGCGTTCCGCCCAAGTATAGGCTTAAGTTCAATTCATTCAGTTAATGAACCGTAGTAATCGAGCCCAACTGTGAAAAATGTCTGTCATTAATACGGCTACTGTTTATTTATGTGGCTGCACTCACATTATCGGCTGGTATGACGCCTTTCCCGAAATCGTCATCGGTCACGTTTATTTTGGGAGCCACAAACATTGGCCGCGTCGTCGTAGTACGTACTATACGCATCCGCGGGCGAGCGTGACCGATGCACCTCTCCGCAATCGAAGCTATAATTGCTGCATAGTTCTAACAACTATTACAATTAAACTCTTGATTGAACATCTCTAAGATCTCACACACATTACGTGGAAATGTTCCATGTTACGTAATCATGTGCATTTAATTTAATATCCGGATTTGACACGGAAAATTATGAGTTTATTACTTTTGAGTAGATGATTTCATTTTCTCCAGTGGTTTTATGTCATAGCTATTTATGAGCAGATTAACAGCTTTATCATTATGACTGTACCAGCGTCTTATTAATCTGATCATCATTAGGAATAGGATTCAAAACGATGATACGGCACACGATGATTAAAACTTGAGTGAAACAATTTTGATTTACTGGTTACAGAAAGTAATTAAACATATTTTAAGGTATTAAAATTCAGAATCGTGTTCGTGACTTTATCAGCGATGTCGCAAGTGCACGCTAGGGTTTACTTCAGCGGAGTATGTAGATACCGGACAGCCTTATATAAAGGTACTGAGTTGTACCAGGTCACAATAATGTCACTGAGTTTTAAGTTTATCAGTCGAATGCCGCGTTATAATAACAAATGATAGAGATATAATTAACTAGTTAGAATACGTCGAGGATATGCAAATGTTAAATGTAAACACTTGAACCTCTAGTCGGCGACAAATTGCGATGTTACCAGACATATGTATGCAGATATTAACAGACATGTTATATCAAATAATCTTGACGAGAACACTCATATTCTAGTGAAGGATGTCGGCATAGCGACATAATGTTTATATTTTCTAAGAGGAACGAAGACAGCTTTTCATGTAATATTATGTATTTGTATTTGAGTTTAGTTTCTAATGCACTATTCATACTCATTTGCTAGTCAAGTATTTGCGGATTCATTATTTGCTGCTAAAACTTTCGAGTTCTAGTAAGTAATCAGCAGTTACATTTTCAGTGTTCCCTCTACAAGTTTCACAAACGCTTTTCATAACATTTTCTCATTTATTTTAGTTTTCATTAGTGGAGGTTCATTATTGCGTCTGGCAATCATAAAACAAATAGAATTTATGAAGTTTGGTGTTCTGCTATAAGTTGATAAAAGCAATATTCGCTTTAATAACTTCTGTTTCGGTGTCGTGAGTTTCATTGCCCTGAATTTGTTATAATAACGACACCGTACAAGCTGACGTTTTATTACCAAACCGATTCCCTTGACGGTTTCATTAAATTCTTTGTAAGCTTTTATAAATTCTCATCGTACTTTGTTCGTTATCTTATTATTAAAGGAAACGTTGTTTGTACTGAATACTGTTCTTATTGTTATTCTCATCTTTAGCTCGTATTACGTTTCAAATGAACGGAACTGAACTATCATGGCCATCGTCTAGTTGTTACCTTTTGCTTTGACATGTATATTATCTACTCGCATCTTACTACTACTTTTCTTTCGGTTTTTCTTTTTTTAGAAGTAACAACAGAGTTATAATTTTACTCACAACCGCAACCTCTAATTTTGAAGGTGTTTTTATGACAGAATTTTTAGGTCAGATCAATTAAGAAGATGCATAATTATACTATTTTATTATTTATGCACGAACATAGTCGTGAAATGCACTTTCACGACTATGTTCGTGCATAAATACACAGATGGTGTTGGTGCGCGGGCGCTGCCGTCATCGCTTAAATACCGCACGTTTCCGATTGCAACGCGAAACTAATTCAGTTTCACACCACTTGTCAACATAACTACTCGTAGATGATAATTTAGTTTTCTACTTAATTAGCATATATTATAATTATAAAATAAGTATTGCATTTCATGAACGCAAGGGTGAAAGTCGTGCACTAAAATGCACGAGTTTTAAGAAAATCAGACAAGTTAAAAAGATAGTAACTGAACTCTGTTGTAGAAATTATATTTATAATTATTATTAGTTATAACTCCTTCTTAGTAACGGATATGTATAAATCAATATAGCTTATGCATCTCGTCATTTGATCATAATCTATCTTGTCGACTTATTCATCTAATAATTCCTCATATCCTGCATTTATGTGTTTTTGATCTGTCAGGTATGGACCACCCGGTAAATATCAGTTCTATCGTTACTATCAGATGATCCGAATATAAGGGAAGTGTCAGAGATTGTCTGGAGTGAGCTTAAGCTAGGCATCTTGTATTAAATTACCGTTACCGCGACGAGGCGCCAACCACTGGCCGCGGCGGGCGTGCACTTCGTACACCGTATCACAATATTATAAATTGAATACTTATCACGATCTGAACAGCATACATGCTGCTTACCTGTATTTATGAGCAATACACTCTAGCTTGTTTCCTAACATTGTTTCTTCCTACCGGACTTTACAAGTTTATATTAGAGTCTCATTTGATGCAACTCTTTTCGCTTAAGTTGCTTACCTAGGCGAATGCTTTACTCGAATCTAAAACTATTGGAACCCAGAGAAATGTAAACTTATATTAATATGACCGGATGGAATCAAACTCAGGGGGAGATATGACTAGTTTAAGATTAATAAAGTAATGAGAAATCGGAAAAATGAAGTGTCTGGCGTGCATTTGCTGGCGCCTCACGTCCAGGATTACATATAAATCGTCGGCTTACGTGGGCGGGACTATTGTCGGTCTCTACTGATAAACGCTAGAGATGACCCGCGCCCCCGAGGGAAACTTTATCGTGAGAAAGTGACTCACATAAAAGAAATTCGAAAGCAATGAATACATTTTGTTATCTTTCTACGAAAATGACAAATGTGCCGTGCAGTTATGCCGGCGATGTAGGTGAAATGTGTACAATATTTACTAGCATTCGCAATTATAATTTGCTGAAATGGCGCAAGTCCCAGTTAACAACATGTAATAGACTAATGGACACTCTTTAGTCGGTGTCTGCAAATTGCCAATTCTGACGCAACCACTTAATTTTTTAATCATTTTGCGTGATTGTTATAGATAACCAATGTTTTAGATAAAAGCCATCATCTGTTCAAATAGTTTAGGAACTGCTCAGATAGATCGACGTAAGATTGGTCTGTAAGTAAACCTTCAATCATTTTCACATTCGCCTTGGCTTTCACTCACTCGCAATCTTTCACATTACGTAACTCTTCCTGGGTTTCTTCGGTCATTAATCTTCTGCTGTCCTTGCTATGGTACTTGTGTCACAGACTACTGTGGCTGTGGGTTGTGCTGAGCTTACTTATTATTACATATTAGGTATTTGTATAACTGGTTCACCGTTGAAAAGCTAGCTACACAACCGCTTTTGTCACCTGCATTCAATAGATGGACTCATTGTTTTCATTCCTTCGCAATGTAACGTGAGCTTACAGCTCAGTTGCGGTCGCAGCGACCTACGCTCACACTGCACACTGTTCTCATTTCCTGCATGTCTTGATGATTTATTAAAATTATTTTTAAAACAGGTCCCGTAAAATGGTAACATTACAAGAATATTCATTTGGCGATTTGTAGTTAATTTTAATCAATTCTCCTAGTGGGTTTACGTTAGTGAACTCAATCAATAAAGAGGAGCGGCTCGCGGCATTTTAAATTAAGATAACAATTTTATTGGCTTCTAATTCAATTCGTGGCGCATTTTTCTTATCGTTTCCACTTAAAGCTCTTACTAGCTTTCACGTTAGTTGCAACATTGCATAGACAAGAATCGTCGGGTGGTTCTCAATCACGAGTCGTGTTTGAACTTGGCCCGTGAGATGCGACACTGGGTCAACGAAGCAGCGCTGGATATTGCGCGGCGCATTGCCATAAGTACATTCGATCCGCGATAATTAATATAGTGCACCATGCAATAAGCGCAGGCGGCATGTGGGTACTCGGTACTATAATGTACGCGACTGACCTTGCTTCGAGATTATTTATAGCCAAGAATTTAGCTCCAACTGTAACAGCCGCTTTTGATTGAAATTATTAACTGCAATTGAAGAAAACAATATACCTAGTTTAGAATAAATTGCTACTGTTTACTCATTTATGCAATTGAACTTGATCTCGCTAACGACTTCAGCCATTTAACCATGACCTTTCAGCATTTCAAGTTAAAACTTTTTCTGTTATTGTTTGTTTTAGTTATATTCCGCTGTAAATATTTAACAGTCACGTAACCGCAGAAATACTAAATGAATTTGATGAATGAAACAACAATAACATTGTAAATATATTTTGATTAATTAACCACATGTAGTTATGATTAAATCCCAATTAATTGTGCGTCGTGTGACCGTGAATGAACAATGTTGGACAAATGCTCAATGAATTACAATGGTTAAAATGACTAATTATGCATAGAGCCATCCTTAATATTGTTGCGGGAATAAAATATTATAGGTGCCATCATAGTAATAGTCGTAGATATAGTTATATTACGTTACATCCTGAAGCGGGGCTTATGATTAACATCTTCCGTAAGCAGGGTCAACGTGCAGGGGTTAAGGCCTGACAGGCCCTGCGACTAGACCTTCTGGAAATTTCTAATAAAACATGATTTGTGGCAATGGATTATACGCGCTGTAATGTTACGGTACTCATAAAATGAGATATGAATTTATCGAAACTTATGTAACAGAAATATTACTGTGTTGTTTATAGAGGCGTAGTAATGTGGATTGGTTCTACCTTTTCAAATTATTGTCACAAGACGGAAACAAACAAAATGTTGTAAACAACAGCGACCAAAACAGGGTACGATGATCTAAACGCCTAGTCAACCAATTCGCTTCAAATGGCCATTATGCAATAAAATCATTTGAATTAATCAATAGAGCAGAGTGGGTCCTGGGCTCCTGGCACTACAATCGACTAACGACACACTTCCTCCTGCTGCCGGTGGCACTACGTCGTCAACTCCCCGGATTCTGCAACCGGCCTCGTTGTTGCAATTGAGCATTACACTTAGGTCGAGACTCCACCAAAGCGGAGACTAGCGGAGATGTGTTTGAATAGCCAATCAGATTTCCACTAAAGCTAAGCGGAAAGGAGATGTGGATTTCTGATTGTTCAAACATATCTCCTCTCGTCTCCGCTTTGGTAGAGTCCGGGCCTTAATACTACCATAAATAGAACTCCGTGTTCTCACGATGCTTAAATAATGTTAACATACAAATCAATGTCAATATTACGTTTTACTCTTGACAGTGTAGTCTGTCTGTATATGGAAAATCTGAGCTGTTTAGAAGATGAATCTATAAATTTTAGGAGTTGCTCCCATTGGATTATTAAGTTGTAAAATAAGGCGATCCGATATTCTTTTGGATTAAATTTATGGATTTGACTAAACTAATAATGTGTAATATAATATGTATCTCGAAAACATTTAAATGTTTTGACTCATATTGTTTTGGCTGCTTTACCATAAAACTGCTTTAGGAAATAGGTACATACATTATATTTATTTCGAACAGTAAAACTACTAAGGTGAATAAATCTTGAATGCTTTGTATTGATAAGGTATATGGCATTCAGATTGAGTGTGCATAATAGCATGTAACACATATTCCAAGAATATCACCTGTTTGTATAGAATAGTGTTTCTAAACATGTGTCGAGTAGTTAACCTGTACTGTATACTTCAGTAGGCATTCGAGGACGCTAACCAAACACTAACGATGTTTACAAAATGTATCACGTACTTCACAAGTTACATATTATAGACCAAGCAAAACATATAGTGCAAACAATTCTGAACGACGATAAAGTTACATTCTTAATTAGATTGTTCATGATTTTAAATTAAATCGCTAGGTCACATTTTTCTTTAGAGTTTTAAAACTGCGGATGTAAACAAACCTTGAAACATTTTGTATAACGCGAACAATCAGCTGATTTATTAATGTAGCTCGCGACGTCAAGCCTCTGTTCTAATATTTCGTCTCGTAAATATATAATTTGTGTATACACTTGGTTATGATTTTATGATAGGTTGCAGACTGGAAACGGTGCCAACTCTCAAATGCACATACGTTCAATTGTGTAATTAGGAACAGATTGCATGTACCGCATATTTTAAAAGTAAACATTCCTTTCTGTTGTGCAACGACTTTCCAGTGAAATATGACACATTAAATAGTAATAAGTCGGTAATTATGCATGTGCCACGAATCGACACTCGCAGGGATTGTTGTCACGAACGATATACATACTATACAAGTACCTATACATAATATAGGTCTCGTTAACTCTTAAGTACACGTAACGTCGTGCACTTTGCGTACTTAAACACCACTAAATATAAAGTTCATCATTACATCACAATACACGGCGATTATCTGAAGGTAGTAATTATGTGCTCATATCGCATTTGATTTAAATAAGATTGTTACATGTTATTGCCATGCTGAAACATAAAATACAACAAGACACGCCTGACCTAGTATTCTTGCATCTTGTACCTTGAGACAAACATTTGTTGCAAAATAATGCAGTAAACACATAATATTTCCTTGAAGAAAGCAAAAACAAATCAGCAATATTAAATATGTAAACAAATGCACCTGCACTCGTAGGTTTTTCGATTCAGCTGATCAGGTCAACTCATCCAATGAGGAAGCACATACACTGCCAAAGACACACTGGTCCTTGTCAAATAGTTGGTCGAACAGATAGGTAAGTGTCAATAAGTTTGGATGTGTCGTGTATGTTCTCGCGCACCGGCTCGTGGTCGCAGTCGACACGCGCTCCCCGTAACGGACAATCAGTAACTGAACGCTGCGTTGAGTCGGACCAGTTATTATGCGCCCACTGATGCCATCAATAACTTCACCAACACGTGGGTCCGCCGACGTCGGCCGACTCGACGTGATATCACACATGCACGGCAATGCGCTTATCGGTGCATCGCCTGTAAAAAGCTCATGATTCATCAGAATTAGGTTTCGCCCGTGACATCACCACGCTATGCGAGTAATGTAAACAATATGGGCTCGAGTGGCGATCTGCCTCAGCAGGTTCATGTGATGTGCCGGCACGCTATGCATACTCAGCTATACCGTATGCGCTATAGTCACCGTTGTAACTTGTAAATATTTGTCTCTACCGAGCCATGTGTGAAAATCATTACTTGGAAACGCAGAATTCCTGACATACTTCTGAGTAATAATATCATTAGGATTTAAACCCGAGCCGGAATTGCTGGAAGAGATAGTATTGCATAAGTTTCTCTCGATGTAAAGACAATTTACTGATAATGGGAACTAGGTACGATTTTCTTGATTCTACATAAACAGAGTAAATGATTGTACCAATAAGTTTAGGCGGAGTAGGAAGGAAACAAGCTTGATTAAAAAGTTGCTTATAGAAAGTTGTTCTATTACTCGGTCCATATTTTCCTTATAAAGTTGGTGAACCTCCCTTATACGATAAGCCACTATTTGAGTAGATATCGATTAGCAAAATATTATATCAAGAAACATAATTCATGTTGGATATTAACGCAAAAATTAAGTTGTCTAGTAAAATCGTAGGCCATAAAACATAAATTTTGTATGGGCGTAATGATTATGTCATTATATTGAAATTATATAATTATAGTACACAGAATCAATAAATAAATGACTAAGATAGCCATTATTTTAACAGCTGTGTTAATGCGTATGCCCGTAAATGGAGGCACAGGTAGCTTTAGTACGGTTGAGTCAGCTCTAATAAAGATTTATTTCTCTGTCCCTTCTTTGACAACACTTAATAAAATAATGTAACAGACGATTAAGGCCCTTATCACACGAACGTGCAAAGCGTGGGCGTTGTTGAAAGTATGTGCGGGCTATAGATGTTACGAATAATGCGTGAAATTCATTTACTTTCATTCGCCAACAATAATATCACGAAGTAAAGCAGTTGTTACCAGTACGTACAGTAACATGAAAATCATGAAAGGAAAAAAAAAAGACGCGTCATCATTCATAAAAAATATTCGTAGACTGCTCTTGGATTCCCAAGAGCCTAGAAAGAAGAAAAGCAAACTTGATCTCGAATTAAAATTCAGTAACAGCGCTTGCAACTTGCAGGAAGGCGAACAAACAAATTCAGTTGTCAGCTCTGCAAACTTCGCAAGTTTACTTTGATCTCGCAGACATCTATAAAATAAGTAGATTTGCAGAACGCTCCGTTGAGTTCTTGGCTTGTAATGCACATAACTTAAAAATTTATCTACATCATTAGAATACAGCGGCACTAATCTATTCGAGAAGAGCTAGACGATATTTTACAGTACTAATGTTGGGATATCATGAGCATTTTGGCTATGATATCCCAACATTAGTAAAAAAACTTGGCACAAAATATTTAGGAATTACGTCGCAACGGTTAGCATACTCGACTTCGTTCTTTAAATGTTCGGCGGCAAAGAAATTTTACATTTGTTCTTGCGGAATTTTCTAGTTCTAAATAGTTAGAACAAAACATTGACAAGTCCAAGAATGTTCTTATAAAGATCTGGAGATAAGAGAAAAAAAACAGAATGTACTGATTGTTTGCTTTCGAAGAGTAGCCATGGGAAGTACTTTATTGTAATAGAATCTGTCGGTCGGAAAAATGCTGCGATACTACCAACTTCTTTTTCTTGTCCCAGCATTGTACTATTGTTATACATTGTGCTTATGTTGATGCTGCATCACACTTCTAAGGTGTTATTAGGAAGAATCAGTCTTCTATATAATTTACCCAAACATCATAGATTATCTATGTGTATATATATAGATATCAGGAGATTATGAGATATATGCACAAAACAATGATGGAACAGACAGAATCATCGTCTAGTGGTTCATAACGACCTGTGGGTACTTTTAAATCCAATTTTAAGAAATGGAACGTACTAAGTCTTTCGTGCGTCAACTACAAAAACATAAAATTGACTGTTTGGTCACTGTTTTGAGATATGTTACCATGAAAATTGAGTCATCATAGGAAGTACTAATAGACAAGTTACCAAAAGTAACATCGTGAGTATGTCGTGTACTAGTCTAGTATGAATAATAAATTCTATCGAAAATATAGAGAACCATGTAAATTAGTAAATGCGTTGGACCGTTGGTGCATCGCAAGAGACCTTTCAAGACAATTTAAATTCAAATCAGGTGAAAAGATTTGTTAGATAAGGTCAGGTGCGATCAAATCATCGGCATAGTTACATAAAAGGGCCGCAGTCTTGAATTACTAAACTTTTACAAAATTCTTGTTCACATTCCCTCTACATTTTCGTATGACATGACGTTCATTAAGGATAAAGTGATTCGGGTTAGCGTTATTTCTGACTGGAGTTATTTGGGATTGAATTCTATTTTAGTATTTCTGTGTTTCGGGCATTTGCTTTTTGCAATAGCAATGGAATACTTCACCAATTTCGTCATGAACCTTATAACTTATCCAGTATTTGATTAGATGCTAAAATTGCGGCTTAACAAACTCATCAAGTAAACAGGCTGTTAAAACTACTGCAACATTATAAAGAAGTACTTATTAGTTTGCAAGATAGGTTTGTATGAAAGAACCGAGATTAAAATCCACATGATGCAACCTTTTTAGGGTTCCGTAGTCAACAAGGAACCCTTATAGTTTCGCCATGTCCGTCCGTCCGTCCGTCCGCAGTTTAGCTCAGAGACGCACAGTACTAGAGAGCTGTAATTTGGTGTAAATATACGGATTTGTTGTGCCGAAAAAGTGGTAAAATAAAATCTCGTAAAATATTTTTTTTTATGGTACCTCCAGTACTTACACGTAAAGTGCGGATTTTTTTTTTTCTCGCGTACCCCTTAGTGTGGGGTATCATTAAATAGGCCTTTAAAAAATAATGATAGTTTCCATTAACAATTTTTTGATAAAAAAAAACGTTTGTGAAATATTAAGCTTTAAAGTGCTAAACTTTGCTCGATTCGAGTGTCCCCCCCCTCTACCAGCTAAACGGTTATGTTTGGGGGTGTGAAAAAATTCACAACAGTAGTATATATAACGAAGTTTAAAAGAAAATTATCATGACTAAGTAGGCTTTACAACTTTACGAGTAATAGTTGACCAACTTATAAAATGTACTTGGATAGCATATTTTCTTAAACAAAATGTATCGGAGACAACTGCAAATGTAAGTTTGTCAACTTTATTTTACAGCTTTTATAGGTATGTTTTTTGGGGATAGGTAGGTTTTTATCGTCAACTATTTTTAATTAAATTCAAAAAAAGGAGGAGGTTCTAAATTCGTCGTAATCTTTTTTTTAAAATATATTTTCCCCGATTTCTCAAAGACTCCTGGACCGATTTGAAAATTCTTCTTTTTAAAATTAAATTCAGCGAATCAGTTTAGTTAGTTCGCATAAGTATTTTGATGGGCAACTACGGAACCCTACACTGTGCGTGGCCCGACACGCACTTGGCCGGTTTTTTTTATTATAAACTACACCGGAAAGAAGGTCCAAAGAGGCCACCTGGTTTCACACGGAGTTCTTCTTAACGCCTTGCATCACATACTCGTAACTAGTTAATTACGTGCAATTTATCAAAGGGCTCGATAGTTCTCGATGCGTGTACTACGCTTGTTTGTAGACGCGAGCTATCTCTTATCAATGTGGGTCGAGACAAGTTGCCGCAATGTTTCCTTCTCCATGTGTACCTTCGTGGATCCTTGTGTAGTGGAAGCAAAAGGACTCAAGTGAGAAGTAGGGCAGTGATAGTGATATCCCTGCCAAAAATCAGTTCTAGGGTAAGCCAAATATGTTTCTCTGAAATAGTAGACGATCTATTCAAAATATCTGGATTATCTAACGAAAGATGTTTAAAAGCCAGTTGTCTGATTGATTGTTAGGCAAACTATCTCTTAAAAATGCTCTAAATGTTTTATCTTAATAATTTGCTTAACTTCTGATCAAGCATCTATCTCCAGATGTACTGCCAACTAGTGCAGAGATTACATGGCCTATTATCCAATTCGGCCAATTAACAAAGTTATATTAATTATCAGCTAAGTTTTGGGTTGTAAGGAAGGAAAGGTAATCTGGATGAGGTACACTCCTTACGTAAACTGTATTAGTGAGAGTTTAGACTATTACATAACCTTCGATCCAATTTATGAACGTTGCCCTAAATAATAACCTTCCTTGACTAAGTGACTGTTTTACGACATTACCAGATATTATCCAACGGAATAAGGGTCATAATGGTGGGTTTATTTACTGCCTTTTTGTTTTAAACCCAAAGCATTAATAGCTACTGTTTGCGTTTATTGTTCGCGTTTATTTCAGCTTCGTAGAGGCACTTTTATTGCATCAGTGACGCATCGGGCAGGTGACGGCGCCTATTAATCTGGGATATAAGTCGATTACCGTCACTGTTGGTACTTCAATCGCTCTCGTTCGACTCGTTTCCGTTCCAATAGCTTTCGCGTCAATATCGGAAAATGTTGACTTTATGACTCATCAACGATTTACGATTGACTGTTATGACAATTTTAGATTTTATTTCCCACATATTTTGTTGGAATTTCGGGACAAGGCCGTATTGCATAGTATTGAACAACTAACTGAAAGATGAAGAATAAAATTTAATAGTTTTGAACATATTAAAAAAGAACTGATTTAAAAAACGCATAAAGGTTTATGGGGTATTAAACAATTCAAAATGTTTAATGATAGTATTTATAAATTAATGCGCACAGACGATATTTAATTTGCAAAGACTTTACAACACGATAGTGCTGTTATTTTTGTCAACAATGTTATAAAAGTATAAATGTCCATTGAGGAACTGAAAACATTGTGGTCACCGATCCAATACCTATGAAATAAATGTTTATTGTAGAGAAATAATGCCTAATTCCCTATTGAAGTCCATGTTTATAAGTTCATGCTTGGAAGGCTGTAAGCTGTTATCATAGTTTCTAGTTAATAAAATGCGTAATGCATAAATGTGTTGGCACTGGTTAGGCCAGGAAAATGATACTTAGTTTAATTGAACTATGTCCTATTAATTATTGCTATTAGGATTTCCTGTTGATTTAATACATTATTTAGGAATACAAAGTTACTAACTATAGGATGGTCCTATATGTATCCAAGAGTACCTACTCCATGCCAGGAAATGTCTCTCTGTACGCTTAATTCCAGGCGCTACAAACATAATTATGCATAAACTCAATTTCGCAATTAATATGATACTGATTAAGATTAACAGTGAAGCGTATTTTGCATTTACCATCACGCGAGATAGTGGTCAAACGCTAACCTATTATTTAAAAAAAACTCGACGAATATATGTATAGGTAGCAGACAACCAGTCAGCGGTCTGCATTAGATTTAAGGTGTAAAATTGAGACTTCCCGGCCTGGTAGAAGCTAGGAGCTGAGCTAAAAACTAAGCTGTTCCTCCGATTGCACTTTGCGTTCTAAGGCCAAGGTGGGCTGTTTAAATAGTCCCACGACGTTTTCAGAGCATTAATGACTTCCGTATATCTCAATCCACGGTCTCAATAGCCGTGCATTCACAAATCGGGAAGTCTCTTCCAGTTCGCTTCTCCCAGTTGTAATGTCCCTTTGTGCCTATTGGCCTTGTTTTGTTCTGTCTCCTGCTCGCATGGAGGGAAGTGGAAACAAAGTTTTCCTACTCTTCCACTATTCTTTTCTGATTAATTTTGTTGCAGGATCCAAGACAGATAAATTAATTCTCTAGGACACGTCGGGCTTCATTGTCTCTGCGCTTTTCTGGTGGTTGCCACTGTTGATTGTAGCTTTCAGGAGTTGCAGTGGTTTGGGAATAGTGTGGTGGGTTTGTCCCGAAATCGGGATGTCATCAGGAGATGTATTTACCACCTCTGTTAAGAATAAAAAACAAAAGATTACCTAAAAACCAAAACAACTTCATGATCTCACTTAGTTCCCATGAACTCAGATCCTGCATCACAGCACAATGGTCATAAAAAGCACACGAATTTAAAGCGGCGACTGGCGCCGCGTGTTTTTGTGTAATTAGCACCTATTACACATGTACATTAGAGAATGTAAGCTGCACTAAAGTGATAATGATCGCCGACGTAATAGTCGATGAACACATTCCTCACCTTGAGTGAGGTCAACTACGGCAATACAGATCAAAATCATATAATTATTGCGTGAATTACCGAGTGTAACGAACATTATGCTAAGAGTTATATATATTATTTACCTTCAAAGCAAATATAAACTTAAAGATCTTATTAGGTTTATGTATTTTCCTCTAACTTCACTCCCCTCTCTCGACTCAGTCCCATTACTGGGCAAACTCTACTGTTAACTTTTTAATGAATTGTCGGAAAATAATCGCCATGTGAACGTGGCCTTACCAGGGGCAAAGGGATCTCTCTACTGTTAACTTTTTTTTTTCAAAAACCCACACATCCTCCTCAAATTGCGATCTACAGGATATTTGATGATCGATCAATTTTATACACAAAACTAGGTTCAAGCCAACAATTTTAATTATCTTCGACTCGGTCAAATTCAAAAGCAAGTCCTGCCTGATTGATCTCGATGATAGCATTACCAGATTTATCACAGAAATACAGGTACAGATGACAGAGTCGACCATTGAATTTCGTTGATGAAGCACCGATCACATAGAACTGATTTATGATCGCATTCATACAAGGCGGCAAGATAACATCAAACTTCAAAGGCGGCAATTACAGTGATAAATGACAATTATTATTGTCTTGTCCTTTGCAGACAATAAATACACCATCGGGGAGCGCGTGCGATATTATTTCTCGCCTGTTTATGATCATTAAGAACTATTGTCAGCGGGTGTATACCGATATTTGAATTGAATGCTTCCACAGTCGCCACTGCACTATCAGATAGATTGATCAGCAGATTGTCCACAGATAAAATGATGCCGCTTCAATGGATATCATACAGTGGCGCCAAGGATTCAATTACTAGAATACAAGGTCTTTTGCAAAGAAACATAGGTACCTTCAGAACTGAAAAGACGTCAAAGAACAATCATAACTTATTATTTGTTTATACTATCTTAAAGATAATAAAAGATAAATCCCTTTAGAATATTACTCATCTGTTTCAAACATTGCATGTTGTCTCTGCAATGTATGCATAAATAATGCACAATACTCTAACTGATAATTAGAATGAAACATCGCTAATATTGCGAACATAAATACAATCAACGCAGTATTTCTCTTTATTAGGAAATTTTTACTCATAATGTATCACAAAAAAGTCATTTACTAGTATAATCGAGTACACAAGTTTCTATGATAAATCTGTAAAGCTGCAAGTTCCTTTTTCATTACCATTTAGTCATACAAGTCTGACTAGGAGAACAATAGAAAAAGAATGACTGAATAAACCTATAGTAAGATCAATTATTTATCCCTATACTAGTGAAGTTGCTCATAGAGCTATACTAGTCATTTACAATATCATCGTTCAAATATGCCTTTTACAAAAAACAGTAACATGGTTTTCTTTACCATATTTGCATAAAGCCACAATCCTCTGACTAAGGGACGCAAGTAAACCAAACGGATACTATCAAAACGAGGAATCCCTAAACTATGCGTAAACGAGGCTATGCTGGTGACGGTCCATAAATAGTCTTATACAAGAGAATTCTTTACGAAGACGTGCGTCATCGATACAGAGAAGGAAGTGCGTGTTGTTGAACAGCGAACAGTCAAACACTTGACGCTGAGCCGCCCACGGCGACGCCGCCGCCGCCGCCATCCGCCTGCACTAACTGTGATTGACACCACATTAATACTATCCCGAGATGAAATGCAGACCTTTCTTACGATAACGATATACATAGAACACGAAACAATTATAGACTACGTAATAATTGAACAAGCATCGACGGCTAACAATCATTTGACGCAATAATAAAGCCTATTTACCTCTATTTACGTAACTCTTCAAGAAGAACGAAAAATGGACGACTTTATCGACTAGTAGGCAGGCTATAATCGATATTAAATATTAGCTATCTACTTTTAATGAGTGGCTCGCGTCATTGTTGTCTTTCAATTAGTGGAAACCACAGAGCGGGCCTTATCGGCATAACTTCTTATACCGAGTATTTAGTTATTACCACAGCTCCCGAACCTGTGTGTTCGCGGATAGAATTACTCGTTGTTCATACTCTAAATACTCGTAGAACTTATCGAAGCTTTTTACGAAGCGTTTGACAGCTACTAGATAAATGAAAAATCCCTATTATCAAAATTGCACGGAAATAGAAAACGATTATGTATTGAAGCAGTGCCAAGTGCCAATTTATTCCAATCTACCAGTATGAATTATGCTGCAGGGGTGGGCAGAGTTATTAAATTTAATATATTCAATTTGAATAATAACTGCTCTCGGTGTTATTTCCTCATTTTTAAAACAATTAAACCAATCATACGTAAATTGTACCTTAAGAACTTTAAGTGATTTATTGTCGACATCACAGTACCTACGATCATAGCAGGTAAATATGAATAAACAAAATTGAAGGCATTTCATATTTGATCGCAAAAGTTGAGGCTTGGAGGCACTATTACCTTTTCCGCGCGGTTAGTAAGAGTAAGAGGAAACGATTTAATGAGCTGCGTTGACGCCCGTGCCTGCAACCTACTTAAAACACAATAATTGTAAGTCAAGTTAGTGCAATAAGTGTAAATACATCCAAAATATGTGCTCTAATATCCAATATTAATTCCAATACATTCTAAAGCCCTCAACAGAAAATGCCAAATGGTATAATAATAAAACTACGAGTTCATTTCTTGTCAGGCAGCAGTGATCAAAAATAAATTACACCTAGTGGGGGTTAGATTTAGCAGTAACGTAAAATTCAATTTAGCCTCCAAGCACTTTTGTGTGTCTAAGAAAAATATTGTTTCTATAAAACAAATATTTGCCGTGGAAACACAATAATAGTGTATCGATGTAAAGGAAATTATTTTTCCAGCCAGACCGTCTGGGGATATAATGCTTCTTGTTATTATTTTGTTTGAGTCCGTTCGTAAGCTTTCACTGTAATAGCGGCTGCGGATTAACAGACACGATATGATCTAACCGGTGACAATACATAGACGATCGTTCCGTGCTTCGAAGCTATTAAGATTATTATCGGTGTCGTAAAATTAACTGAAGGTTAAAAACGCTAACAGCACACGTTGCATATGATTTACTCATAACAAACCTATAATTACATTCATTACTTACACAATACGCCCTTATAAATAGCTAGAGCTTTGTTTTCACGAACAAGTAGCACGGAAATTTCCTAAAAGCAATTTTCGTAATTCGGGAAATACGCCAAATTCAACGTTAGCCATGAAATGTGCTTCATTGCAAACCAAATCGAACAATAATTCATGTCAACGTAAAATAATCATGACATAAATCAAATTAACGATCCTTGAGAGATTTGCGCATTAGTTGAGTAATCTAGCGACCACGGAATTGATATAAATAATACTTTGTAAGTAACTTATTGATTGTTTGAATATTTCCAAGATTTGTATCTTGCACCGTTCCACGGTGAAGACATTGCTGCAAGAGAAGAGAAATTATTGTAGGCAAAGGTTTTATTTTGAATCCTTTCTGAAACAATGGAATCACTTAAAGGTCTTGTGAGATCAAGCTCGCCGTCGGCAGCGCTCAGTGATCACGATAGTGACGTAACGGCCGCATATGATTGTCGCAGGTCACGGCGCCCAGGTTCCCGGTGGTGATCAAGATAGGGCACGCGCACAGCGGCGTCGCCAAGGTGAAAGTGGACACGGTGGCAGACTTCCAGGTAACGATGCTCATCACTCTTTCAGTTAAATAATGGCGTAATGAATTGTCATGCATCTCACGAACCCCGTCCTGTTTTTTCTAAGAAAAGTACTATAAGGTAAAATATTTAAGGGATGAGTAACGGAATTTAAGAGTAACGTTAAAAGTGATTCATTGTGGTGGGTAATAAGCACATGTTATTTATTATTCTAGGACATCGCTGGTGTCGTGGCTATGCTCGGGACCTATTGCACGGTGGAGCCTTACATCGATGCGAAATATGACATCCATATACAAAAAATCGGCACTAACTACAAAGCTTTCATGTAAGTATCAATACACTATTTTTATTCGGCAGTAGTCTGGCGCCTACAAGAAAGATCAAAGTGGTCTGCAATTCTGAATACAAACAAGAAGTTGCAGGCGTTCTCAATGTTTGCAAACATACAATTACGTAACAAAGATTTAAGAATGGTACTACGTGCAAAGTGTGATATAACATTTGGTGTCCGTACCAGTCGTCTATAAATAATCCCGAAATATTTTGCAGGCGCAAATCTATATCGGGAAATTGGAAAACCAATCAAGGATCCGCGATGCTGGAAGCTATCGGGATGAACGATAGATACAAGATGTGGATTGACGAGGTTTGTATCTATTTTGTTTGGTTTTTTGATTGAATCTATTTTACAGACAGATTTTATTATATTTAAAAATTCGATCGTAATCTGGAAAATTCAATTTTCTAATTCTGTGGAAGATTGAATTTTATAGGTTCTAGATTCTAAGTTTGTAGCTTTGAAAATATTTATCTCGATTAATCTTGAAAAGTGTCAAGAGTACTGAGGCAAACCTTCAATTTAAATAATTCTGAATCGTTTCTAAACCAGTCGAGAATACTATCAATATATATTAATTCACACGCGGAAACTACAAGTTTATTTTATTTATTCGTTGTTTAGCTATATATTGATAAATTGGTATTTATTATACATACATAAATCCTCAAGCAAGAAACACTGCATAATATTAGCACATGATTTCAATTAATTTATTATTGCCACGCTTACCTAGGGGTCAATGAAAAACATGGCAAGTTTTCTTACACCTGTCTGATAGGAAGTAAACTGACCGAGTAAAACAGATGTTTTGCAACAAAGAAAGAAGATAAAGAATGACTAAAAGACAACGAAAACGACTACTGCTGACTGGTTTCAAAGTATTTGAAACGCTAACTAAACTTTAACTAGCTCGCGTAGCATGACTAATTCTACCTCTATTCTACTAAGAATAGACAAAGTTAGTACATGGTTATTTCCATATGGGCACGCCGTGGCTGTATAGCCGTCTCGGTGTCACCACTGCCAGGATTTCCCGGAGGATACGGTGCAGAACTGCTCCGCTTGGGCAGAGCACCGCCGTGTCCTCATGACGGCGATAGGCGGAGACGTCTCGCGCCCGGCATTGGTCGAGGACATGCTGCGGGGCGAGAAGGAGTGGGAAGCGGTCGCCGTCCTCCCTCCACCCGAGCCGCAGTGGCAGACGCCCAGGGAGACGGACGTCGCAAGTCGATCTCCGGCCACCGAAGGCGCGAGCATGTGGACGGCGAGTAATGGGTGACTCGCTGTCCGACAATGGACCCGGGTCGACGGCGAGTTGTGTTAAAACGCGCGCCTCAAAGAGTGTCAGCATTATGACGGGGCCCCTCTAAACAGGGCATTACAGGCAAAGCCTGCAGTGTTCGCGGAACTCACGAATAACCGTGACCCCGGAACGTAAAGAACCATTGAAGGAAACCGTGGATTTTAGTCAGTCCGAGTCTGAAAGTCCATCCTCCTCTGCCCTGGGCGGGAGGACTCATTTGATGATTGTACAACGCTAAAATAAAATATAAATGCTTGTCAATTCTAGGTGAGCGAGATATTTGGCGGTCTGGAAGTATGTGCGTTGGAGTTGGTGGTGGGTAAGGATGGTCGCGAGCACATCATTGAGCTCAACGACTCCGCCACCTCCTTCATGGGCGACTCGCAGGAGGAGGACCGGCGCCATCTTGCAGAGCTTGTGCTGCAGCGTATGCAGGTAATATTTGTTTAAATATTGTGGGTTTATACATCTATTAATAAAAAATGCTATTAGTTAGACTCGCCTCGACCGATTGAGTGCTAATGTTGTTGGAATTTCGTTTAAAAAATATCTAATATCTTTAAACGAGCAATTCTTGTATATTTATTGATTTATAATCAGGATCTCGGAAACGGCTCCAAGGATTTTCATGAAAGTTACAGATTAGGGGTTTTTCGGCTCTAGGAATCGATTTATCAAGATCCCAGGTTCGAGAAAAGCTCGGTTCCCAATATATAGACATTTTGAAAACCGAGCAAAGCTCGGTCAACCAGATATTTAACATTATTATGTAAAAATGCTTCAGTAAATTGCACCTGTTCGAAATTGAGGCGAATCACTAGTAATGCGTAATGTTATTTGGTGGAACAAATAGAGGAAGTGATAAAGCTGAAAATCTTTTCTTTCATCCTTCAAACCAACCGCGAAACATAGTAACATTGCTTGGTAGAAATATTTTTTCAATTTTCACCACCGCATGCACTCATTACCATTGTAATAACCTACCATATACCAACTAGTAATATCTGTACAAAATTTACACGTTCTATAAAACGATTTCGAAAGCAACATTGGCGAAAAATTGATCTAGCAATAAAGGTCCTTTGTCTGGGAAAATTTGCTAACTCCGTGTCTTCGTGCAAAAAGATTTTCCGCAGATGACTCCGGTTTCTAACCACAGGTTTATTCATCTTTTAAAAAAATCTGCGCCACACTACGGAGTTCTTCTTGTATCGTGTTTGTGTATAGAAACTCACATATTACACAAACACCCGGAACAACTACTTGCAGATCATACAAAAAATTTTCCGTGCGGGAATCGAACCCGCGACACGCTGCGCAGCAGGCGATCGCTCAGCCACTGCGCCAACCGTGTCAAATTAATATACTATTATGTATTGTAATACCAGTTCCCCGTAACAACTATCTTACCACTTTTTGTCGCTTAAAGCTGGCTAAAGCACAGATGTCAAATTTGTTATGTTTTCCTAATTTTTACTAGTACACATATAATCGGTTACCTAAACATTTTTGTTAAACTTTTCCAGGCGGTCTGCCGTCCCGGTATAACGAAGACAACATCCCGGAGCTCTGTGTCGGGCAGCTCTGCCGCCGGGTCGCCCACGGAGGAGCGCGCGCCGCCGGTGGGCGCCCCCGGGCCGCCCAGCGTGCCGCCGCCGGCCCCGCTGGCGTCCGCCGCCAGCATCGACCGCCCGCTGCCGCCCATACCCGCAGAGCCATCACAGCCACCACCGCCACCACTCACTCGCCGTGATTCTCAGGGTACGCTACCCTAAAGCTTCCACAATTCTTCGCAGTATCCTACTGATTCTCAGATACTGAACAGAATGTAGAAGGCCCAACGACCATAGTCAGTAGGCTCATCAAACGGAAATGCGGCTAGAAAACTCAAGCAGTCGTTGGCTTATTAATAACTTCTATTTTACAATCATCTATTCTTCTAAGTGAGACATTATCAGAATAGTCACGGTTTCACGTTTATGAATAATTTATTCTACTTATTTTTTGTTAACAGCATCTCAGTCATCAACGATGTCGTCGGCGTCAGCTGCAGCCAGCACCGCCAGCAGCACGGCCCCGGCCGCGCCTCCGCCGGGCTCCGCCCCCGGCCGCGGCGGGTTCGCTCGGCAGGGCTCCCTCAGCGCGGCCCTCACGGAAGACGCCGAGGACACCATGAAAAACCTGCGCAAAACATTCGCCGGAATATTCGGCGACATGTAAAAATTCAACCAAATATTCGGCCAATAGACGATGTACTGAAAAATATACGAATGATAGACAACGTTTACTTACACAACAACACGATCGTATCTACAAAATTGCGGACAAACGCCAAATTAAGGCATGCATCAATTTGGTAATGGCAACATAATATATTCACTACACGTCTGTTGCCCGCAGCACTAACCTGTAGACAAATAGCCGTGAATTTAAACTAAATGTTCAGTATGCAATATCTACTGAAATAAACACACATAAACAAAAGATATACGGAATAAACAACCGGTCCAGAATTCGCATCTGAAGTTGTAACCCAAATGTGTTCGATTTAAAACACCGGAAATCCCAGCCAGCTGCACCTATTTGAAGGAAACATCCCTCGGTTGAGTGTTGAATGCATCCTTGTAAGAAACAGAATGTTAAGCATAGTTTAATATATGATAACTATAGATTTTTACAATAAGTTTAATATAAATATGAAAATACGAATCAACTGAGCTGCATTGTGATCGATCCCGTTCGGTATCCGCGAGGCGCGCTGCCTCGCGAGTAGTAGTGTTTCTCTCTGTCTCCGACTACCTTCTACACTTGCTGCACCTTCGTACGAGACCAGTGTAACATGGCCATTTTATATTAAAAACTATTCATAGTTGTTATGGAAGACAAATAATTCAAAGCAATACTAGGATTGGGATGCAAAGACGACGTGTTACGTTACTTC
Organism: Agrotis segetum; assembly: GCA_036375495.1. Taxonomy (NCBI): domain Eukaryota; kingdom Metazoa; phylum Arthropoda; class Insecta; order Lepidoptera; family Noctuidae; genus Agrotis; species Agrotis segetum. The sequence continues at coordinate 1,691,460 of JAQSVV010000101.1, forward strand.
GAAATGATTGAGAGTACCGACATCGATGACGGAAATCAAACAATTATTGAAAACATTCAATTGAATGTTTGATTATTTTAACATTATTCGGGAAATTATGTACTTGGTAAACGTTGAAAAAGACAAAGTCATCTTACGCTGTCGTCCTGTTAGATCTAAAATTGTTGGCAATTGGGATATGAGCAATGCTATTGAAGACAATATTGTTAAACGCAAGAATTGATCCACATTTTATATATATTATACCTTATTACTAGTTGTATTTCATAGTAATAAGAAATATATTGTTATAATTATGTACTGTCTTCGTATGTGTGACCCACGCTTCGTTTATCACGTAGGCATCTCAAACAATACGTATATTATTTATGCTACTTCTTCATGAATTCTATTGTAACAAGCATAATGCTATGAGGAGGACTTACATATATCTATTTATAACTACATGTTAGGTCATTTTCATGGTTTTACGGGGAGATGGTGGGGTGATGTCAACGAAGTGTGATGATACGTCATATCAGAATGACTCGATGTGCATCTTGGCTATTGCAGTGTGCTATCATAATTATTCAAGTTTTAAACTTTATACTAATATATAGCAATGTTATATATTCTTTAGCTATGGCGAATCAAACGTAGACAATTCAATGTGTAGTTCAATTTTAATTTAATTAATCACACTTTTGTAGAACATTCATAAATTAAAAATATTAGTAAGTTTTAAGCGTTTTTATATAACAAACAGATAATATTATAACCAAGCCCACTTGTTATCGTAGATTTTACAACGAAAATAGTTATATATACGTATACAAATGTAAGTTAAATAACTCATTACGTTAAGGCAGTGGATCAGGAGCAAGCGTTAAGTTTGAGCAAAACAATAGGTACCTGCGTTTAGTTGGTTGAGGTTATTAAGGCGGAAGCAAACCTTCATGTCGTGGCGGAGCGTGTCGTGGCGGAGCGTGTCGTGGCGGAGCTTGTCGTGGCGAGCCAGATGCTTAACAGCTTCATATTTATTATTTAGTATAGTTAGAGCATCAATTACTGATCTTTATTAGTGAACGATGAGTAAGAGACACATTTGAATGTCGTGTCGTTGCCCAGGTGTATCTTCTGGCGCGTCACGACACGCCACGACGCAATAAGTATGTTTCCGCCTTTAGTTTATAATATTTTATAGCTATCCTTCGTTGTTGGCGCCGTGGTACGGGCATACCTATGTAGTACCTAGGTTACGTTTAGATAAATATACTATAATTTACTCTCTAAGTATGCACCGGTAGTTAGATTTTGACACGAATCCTTAGTATTGATAGCCACGTTGTAGCTACATGTAACTAATTACGTGTCTATAAAATGCGCAATTAGATAATTATTACGACTTTTTCATACATATGAATTAAAAATATTAATTGAATTATATTTAGTGAGTGTATTTCTTTTAGTACGGCAATTTACTAGTAATTTAGATATAATTTATTTTATTTATATCCTTTGAAGACTTCGATATTTGTTGATTGTTAAGAATATAATATAAACACTCGAATTAATATAAATGCTGTTGTTGTTGTTGCTAACAAGTTATACAATGTGTACTCAATACGGAAGAGACGGATAATCATTTTAAGATGGTCACGGAAGGGACGCGAGCCCGGTCACGGGATCACGAGACCCCCTACCTGTTTACCGTTTTATCGTGACTTAATCTTCTATAGGTAATAAAAGGGCATGGCGTGCCACAATTTTAGTGGTTAATAATCTGCTTTGACAGATTTAAAATTACCCAAGGGTTTTATGGATCTTCCATATAATCCTAATTATATTTAAAGTTATTTACCCAGAGCGATTTTTTGTAGAAGTTTGCAATAAAATGATATTTTTATCGAATGTGGCATCCATGTCCTAGTTCGGATGGAATATGTTAATGGAATTTGAATGCATGTTAATCTATATAATATGAATAATAAATAAATACCTCTTTTGGTAAGTCAATACTGATGCTGGTGATTTCATTTAAAATATCCACTCCATACACTTAACCATAAAATAAAACAGTCATAAAAAGATAAATGCATGTTTTATTAAATTATTTAAAAGCTTTTATTGTAACGCACTATGCGTTACAATAAGTTTCAAGAGAAAACTACGTTTTAAATTAAAACTGTGCATGTTCATGTTAAACTGCTTTACAAACATTTTTGTTGTTACGGGTAATGGTTTGTACAGTTTATTTAAATTATATATTGAATTCATGTAGAGAACAAAATCATCTCAAAAATATAATGAAGTGTAACGGCACTACGTAACTTGCCACAGTTGGTGCGCGTACGTAGGGCGTAGGTCTGCGTATACCTAGCGTAAACCCGCGTAGACCTACGCGTCTACGCTGAGAATACTGCTTTACGTCGGGCAAACTACACATAAATACCCACCCGAAGATGCATGGTGTGCATATTAAGTGGCAATAGTTTATGGAATTTTACTTGTAAATGTTGTTGTTTTTAATTTCTATTTTTTTACACCTTTAGTTGCTACCTATAGTTTGTGCTCTTTTAATTATTATAATTACAAAAGTTTGTGCAGTATTAGTTGCATTAAAAGAGTAAGTTGCAATATTTTGTGCTCTTTCACTGGCAATAGTGGCATATTACTGCCATTTATATTTAATTGCGAATTAAAAACAAAATATAATTAATCTTTTAAGTACATAATTTTTACTAAAGAGATATACAAATTACGTGTTACAAAGATATAAAAGGAGATAGAAGACATTTAATAAGAAAACACGATGTGAATAAATCTATATAAACTTAACACGCTGCAGTCAAATCAATTTGAGTGCAGTCTATGCACTATGAATAATTGAATATGTTAATTTCAATATTAAAACTTGACAAATAGGTTACAATGCCAAGTATAACTGAAGTCGTTCATGACCTTTAATGTTTGAAGACTAATATTTGAGAAGGTTATTTAGTTCTATTTTACCTTCTATTTTAGTGTCAAAGATCCATTCAAGGCGGACAACCTCAACTCGACAATTAAAATAATGCAAATAGGTACCGTCAAACGCTTCAACTTTGCCATGATGCCCAACTTTGCCTTCTTTAATTCAAGACACGACGCCGACGTTTACCAGGCCTGGCTCACTCCGCAGTGTAGGTATAAAACTGCAAGCATTGGCGGGGACCACTTCGGAGTGGACATTAAGTCGGTTGCCGCGCGCCGCCCACTACGCACGTGCTTACTTATAATAATATTTAAGTTTGGTGTTTGGTTGAATTTACGCATGCGTTTAAAAAAAAAATATATGATGAGGAAAAAAAATACTGCATAACGTTTGGTTGTTTAAATAATGACAGTGATAGGAGCCTCACGTTTCACACACTACCGCGTGATTTCGAAAGGTAAGAAAAAAAGTGAATATTTATCTATCTATGTAGTACATATTTAATAATGATCAAAAAACTATCTACCTGCTTGTGGCGTGCTTATTAATGTCATTCAAGTACCGGCTAGTAATCATGATCAGTTAAGCATGATTAGGTAGGTTACAAATTTGGCCTACAAGACGACCAAGATAAATAAAATAGACGATTATCAAACCTGACATCACTCTCACTCACCTAAGCTGAATACGGGTAGGTCGAATTATGATCGGTAGAAAGTAGGAAGATGTTTACGTTATTGTTTAGACACGTTCAAACTCAGAAAATGGCTACACTACGCATTCAAGGTCAGCGATCGTAATTCTCTTCGCGACTTTTTTACCTACTTACCTACAAAGACACGCAACACGGGGCCTGTGACAATGAAATGAATGAAATGAAAATAATAAGGACTACTTACCTATTTTGCCGCGTAAACGATAACAATCGATCTTTAAAGATATGACTACAGCTTAGCCAGAACGGATTGAAACGGAACTAATCTTTTTGTTTCTGACAACGTTTTAAAATTTTTGATATTTGATGTAAACAAAGACCGCAGGTTTGTTAGATTTATTATTGTGCCACAAAACTAAATTATTAAGAGAGAAAAAAAAAAATTCATTACAGCTTGGCCAGAACGGGTTGAAACGGAACTAAAATTTTTATTTCTGATAGCGTTTTAAAATCTTTGATATTTGATGTAAACAAAGACCGCAGGTTTGTTAGATTTATTATTGTGCCATAAAAGTAACGTAATAAGTGAAAAAAACATTCAAAGTGAGAGCGAGAGCACAGTGGCGACTTCCGGTTTTCTACTGTTTTTTGCCAAGCGTACAAAATCAAGTGGTAGACGCCCACTGCGACGGACGTCGCTTGATGATCTCCGGCCGGTCGCTTGATGACCGCACGACTTGGGTGGCGAATGTCACGGATGAGGTAATAAAGCCTAACATTTCAAATATTTTTAAATATTGTTCTTAAGATGAAAATATGTTTAAAAATATAAAAATAATACGTAGAAAAGATAATAATTATTATAAACCCGACTTGCGACCTGACTGCGTCATAATAACGAATTAAAATTTTATTTTTAAATTTTGAAATCTCTTAAATACATATTTTATATTATAAACGTGTTTTAGTCATTGGATACATAAACTGGGCTGCCGTTGTAAGGTGACTTTTTAGTCACGGTGTATATATTATTCCTCACGTAAGGTGCCGTAGGTACCTACTGTTAACATTCTGTGCTACCAATAGATATGAATATGAAGTAATCGATGACGAAACAGAAAAAGATATAGGCTGATGATAAAAACAAAATTCCTTGAGGGACTTAAGGAGGTAATGAGGAGTGATATATATTTATGTTAATATTAATTAACATAAATATATATGTAATTAAACAATGCATAAAATACGTATTCCTACCTAACTGTGCCCAAACTCGCGAGTCGCAACCCTATTGAGCTTGACCGACAGTAACCTTTTAATGTCGTTGGCGTCAGATAAACTAAAATGAACTCTCGCGCGTCACTATTCAGTTCATTTTTGCTTGCGCATGGGAAGTTTAGGCTATTATAAAAGTAGGTGGGTGATGCGGGTGCAAGTAAAAATGGACTCTATTCTTTCGTGCATAGATTTTACATTTGTTTGTTTTCTTTTTGGGAGTAAGCCTTCTGTGCCTTTAGGTACTATTATATATTCTGTGCGTTTACTAGTGATAACCCGTGGAACACCTGTCGGTAGGTGGTCTATGCGTTGTTGTGCATAATGGCAAAGTTGCAGCGATTTACCGGTACATAAATGATTTTTGATTCTTCAAAATATGTTACTACATTAAGCAACAACCTACACATGATCAAAGCTTGAGTTTCTCTCTCTTCAAAACCAATTATCATCATCAGCCGAAAGACATCGGCTTCCGAGCAAGGGCCTCCCCTTTAGACCGAACAACAACGGAACAGTATGCAGGGACCATTATACCACAGAACAATACCGATACAGGTTTTATCTTTACGATTCAACAAAGGCCGTAATGAGCCTAAATATTTAAAATACTGAAATAGAGTCGCTTTTCCAAACATGCTGTCGTACAGAGAGATGGGTCGGAGCAAAAACATTTTTGAACAAAATGTGCATAAGCTTGGCATGTTTGTCAGAAATGAGTTTACGCCCAAATAAATGCCCGATCAAGTGACATAAAATAATAACTGTGTTCGGTAAATTATTATTAAGCAGAAACTTAATTGGAAATGCGGCTTATTCGGCGTTTACGGGCATCCATCTGGTGTTTATTCAATGCCCTTAATATGTTCTGGGCACAAAACTCATCTCTAGTCATAAATGGTTATTTTATCTCTAAGTCTGGTCTATAAGGGCATGCGGGCAGAGTTGTTAGTTCAGACCGATCTCTCCATACAACCCATATTTCTTTTTTTATTAAAATCATTTAACAAACATAAGATAACAAATTTCGTAAATTTTCATCAAATTAACAATTATTAATAATAACTGTAAACATGTAAAGTGCACGGTCGTGATTATGGCACATCGAGTTTCATGAAAGAGACTAATTCATAAAGATGTTGGTCAACATACATTGATAGTTCGGGCAAACCGGTAAGTAAGAACAAATTGCGAATATGGCTTCGGTCATTCACAAAAAAACATTTGAAATATCGATCTATGTTTAATGTTTGTTGCAAATCTGCAATCTGTCCGTTTACCTGATTTACAGTTGTAAAGTGTTAAGTAAAAGAGATAATAATATGTCCAGTGTACATCCCAGCAAGTCGCCATGATCGCATCACCGACATAATTTATGTAATGTTACATGAGCAGAAACGTTAAGGAAAGGATTGCGCAGACATAACCCGACTAGATGGACGTGCTAACACTGCAGCCTCTTCTCAACCCCCAAGGTGTAAGGATAGTGATGTAGACCAATCGGCCAGGAGCGAGTCAACAGACAGTGGCTATTAACTTGCCACTATACTTGTACCTTGTATAAAAGGCCATGTCAGACGAGAATGACCCTCATGTGAATTGATCAAAACAATATTTACTGGACTTTTAATGAGTGACTTTTAGTTCGTTCGGCTGGACCTTCTCAGAATAGTCAGAAACAGCTCCAGGATTCGGGACTCTCCAGGTCCCTGGCGCCCATTTGTTAAATTCATATAATTGTTTTTTTTTTAACTGGAAGGTTCCGGTGATTGTTAAGCTTTAGTTCTACATTAGAAAATATTTAATTCAACCTTGATAACGGAACAGTACTCGGTTTATCTCCAACTCCCCGCGACCTAAGCTCTTCTTTAAATTCCTAGGTTACAACTGGCTATCTTTAATTAATTAAAACGAGTAAAGGATTTAACCACATTTGTTTAATATCAAATTATTTCAATTTAATATAATTAATAATTATAATATTATAGTTCGGGAGATTGTTACTCGACATAATAAACTGGTTTATGTTACTTTGTGGTTTTAATTATAATCTGACCTAAACGGGTAGGGAGAAAATATTTTATGTAACAGTCTTTTAAAAAGAGGTCTAAAAATGTAACATACGTAGAAACAGCTGCTTACACAAATTAATATCAATTTGTCATAAACCCGGCTACTGACTTGCCCGAACCTCAACTCGATATGCCATCAATCATCGCGTGTTCTCCATATTTACTGGTACCCTCCTTGGTCCATGCCGGTGTTGAGGCTGTAGTTCCTGTACATGCCCGCAGCTGACAGGGCATTCGTGAACCGTTGTCCGGCGGGGAAGAACACTGTCGGTACTGAATAGTATCCTGTAAATATCATAAAAATCAACGACGATATATTACTAGACTCCGCATGCACGATCTAAGGACCAAAAATTATTCTGCCAACTCGCTGAGGTACTACGTAAGCGAGGAGGACGGGGTACTGAGTTGTGATTGGCTAACTCAAGGTCTGTTCTGTCTCAACGTATGTTTACGGCTCACAGGATTGGTCGAAATGAGACGAATATAAGACTTTTTTGCCTAATGTGTTGGCAGACATCGGTCGAAAAAACCATAACCATCCTTCTGTCGTAGTTGGGTCAAAAAAGAAATTTTAAAGCCTCATTTAGACGATGCAAGAACTCGCACGTGAGTTGCGTTACATTGCGGACTTTATAGGTACAACGAATTCAGTCCATCAAACAAATACCGCAATGTAGTGCAATTTTAATACGAGTTCTTGCTACGTCTAAATTAGGCTTAGGCTTTGTTTCATCAGCGGTAAGCGAGAACAAATGGAACAATGGAATTTTGAGTATAAAAGAATTAATTACATTTTAACTTGTCACCCTTATTTCTGGTTCCTAAAAATAGACTGTCTTGTTCCATTTAATAAATGATAGTCAGCCATAATTAAGTACTAATTGCAACTAGCGGGCCAAACGAAATACGTAGTTTTGTATTACTACCTATTAAAGATATATTTAAAACATTCCAATACTGGCAAGACTTGTTGAAATTGACCAAAAATCTAACTCGCTTTGCACACGCATCCTCCACCCTCCCTCATACTGTGCTTAGTTTATTTAATCAATGAGCTTAAACAATAAATTGAATGTGTATTGACGTCATAAATCAGATTATCGAGGACACCCATTAGCATCACTGAGCGGAGTATGAAAGTGAAGATGTGGGCAATACTATTGTTTAGTAACAAAACAAAAAAAAACAATGTTTGATTTGTATTTATTTTCTTAAAAGTGACATTTACAGGTTAAGTAGGTTCTTAAAAATAATGTTCGCATTACTTATAAATTATCGACGATGTATGTGCAGTGAAAATTCACTACACACGCATCGTCGTAGAATGTTTTATGTAAAAAAATGGTGAACATGCATAGTTCGTGTGGCTCATATTATCCTGCAGAGCAAGTGTTAAGTTATACGTTGGTTGTAACTTGTGCAGATAAGAACCAATTTTAGCTTTTCTTATTTCTAAATGTAAGCTTACAAATAAAATCACATAACACAAAAAACAAGCTTAAATAACACAAAAACAAGCTTAAATAACACAAAACAAAATGCAAAACATGCTTAAATAACACAAAAAACAAGCTTAAATAATTCGGTTCAATACATTTTACCCGTCTTAACAAATTTTATGATCGGTGCCAGTGTTGAGAGAATAGTTCCGATACATGCCAGCTCGAGCCAATTCAGAGGAAAACTTTTGACATTTTGGGTAATACTCAGTAGCAACCGTGTACCAGCCTAAAATGGAAACAGAATTAAGAAAATAATAAGTATAAGTATAATAAGTATTCTTTTAGGTCGTTTACATAAGTACGAATAGCTTTGTCCAGAGGAAAAAGTTTGCGAAGAAATAATCAGCTGCCATACAATCATTTAAATTTAAGTTGAGTAGAAGTTTTTGTATGGGGTAATAGTAGTAAGTACCTACCTATAGGCAAGTACCTACTAGTGGTTGGCGTAGCCTTTCCGATGTTCCTCTTTTAGAATTCGTCAAAAATATAGATTTTAATCCTACTACTATTATAAAGGCGAAAGTTTGTAAGTATGGATGTATGGATGTTTGTTACTCTTTCACGCAAAAACCACTTAACGGATTTGGCTAAAATTTGGTATACAGATAGCTTATAACCTAGATTAACACATAGGATAGTTTTTATCCCGATTTTATGTTCCCGTGGGATAATTTTCAAGTTGTAGCGGGTGAAGCCGCTGGTAACAGCTAGTTTTCTATAAAAGAAGACATCAAAAGTAAAACAAAAATAAACAAAAGATTCATATCTTACCGTCATAAATACATAAATAAACTACAAAATCAATGACAATAATTTGTCGAAGTTATGTTAATAAACAACAAAATATATGCAAGTAGGTTGCGAGTGCGGTGACCGACAAATTAGTAGGACAGACGGAAGATAATTTTCCTTTTGCACCTTTCAGTACGGAACATCAATATTAATTAGCTTCAGGTTTTCTCTACCTGGTTTCTTTAAGACAAATAGGTGCAACCGGTTTTCTAAAAGCTCCGTTTAGAAATTTACTGCCTTACCACAAAAAGATAAACAGCTGTAAAACGCTTGTTTAAAAAAGAAGTGTAACTGCAAAACGACCCTTATAATTATCAACGTGAAATGTCGTTTTAATGTTGAAAGTTTTTTTTGACAAGTGTCAACAGAGGTTTAATTTTTTTTGTGGAAAGACGGTAAGTATTTGTCATTTCAATTGAAAAATGTAGATACGTTAATCTGCTAAAAAATAATGTCACTAGATAATAGAGAATTAGATCGGAATCCGATTTCCTTAACTAATTGAAATTATTGGCTGTGTACGAAACGTTACAAGTCTCTCGTCACTTTTATGTAGGTTTATACACCGACCCTAAATCGTTCTTGTTCAGACGTCGTAAGGTGAATTTGTACTAAATTGGTGATACAGGTAAATGTTAAATTGTAATTAGTGTTTACCTGGAGGGTACCACCCGTATTCATTAGAAGATGTTCTGTAGAACGGGTGTTGGTTGTTCACCTGACACCCGTAGCCGTTGAACCAATCTGTAATGACCATCATTATTGTAAACATACAATGTTATTTATTTGTCGACAAAATATCACTAAGAGGAAAAGTGTTGAGAGTGATTGATAGTTTCCCTCAGGAATCATTCAGAAGCAGCCACAGAGTCTGGATTTGAAATAGGACTTGATCATAACTGGCAAAATTTTGATGTACAATCGACAAAGTGGAATTATGACCCACTATAAGCTTATTTTCCTACAGACATTCAAATACAATTAGGTCCACATTCGCGTAAACATACATATCCGTGGTAATGACTTTGATCTTTGTTAATTTGACAGATTCAAACGATTTAATGTCAAAAAATGGGTCATGATTCCACTTTGTCGATTGTACTATTAGAACCACCTCCTATCATACTTCATAGCCTAATCTTTCAGAAATAACAACTGTTAAAAAAAATCAGAACCAATGAATTAGGAAGTGGAAACGCACTATTGAATCTTTCATGTAAACGTATAATGCGGATCTCAAAGACCGTTTTCCTTCTACATATTATGTAAGTTACCACGTGCTAAGGTTCCGAAATTCTTCCCCGGAGAGACGAGATAATATATATTTTCATTGCGTTCGAATGAGAGTCGGAAGTAAAAGTACTCATAGTATAAATATTCTAGGTCCGTAATCCTAAAAGACAAGGAGTGTTACTGAAGCTATTCTTTTTCGTTTGTTCATTATTGATTAAAAGTAAAAGCCCGCATGTCTTTTTGATGAGTACGGGATCATTGACACTGTCTTTTTGTTGTTTTGTTACAATGATTGTATGTTGAGTAATAAAATATAAGCAGTTATGCTAAGATTTATCATCATCGTCATCATAAACCTATAATGTTCCCACTGCTGGGGCACAAGGCCTCCTCTCTGTGAGAGCCATAATCCGCCACGCGGGCCCAGTGCGGGTTGGTAGAAGATTTATCAGTAGATGTTTATTCGGAATATTATTTGCTTCAAGTTATATTTTGTTTGAAAAAGTAAATGTAAAGTCTGCGTCTCGATCATTTTTAACTCTTTATTTTATTTACTGACTAGCTGTTGCCAGCGGCTTCACCCGCTACAACTCGAAAATTATCCCACGGGAACATAAAATCGGGATAAAAACTATCCTATTTGTTAATCCAGGTTATAAACTATCTGTATACCAAATTTTAGCCAAATCCGTTCATCGGTTTTTACGTGAAAGAGTAACAAACATCCATACATCCATACATCCATACTTACAAACTTTCGCCTTTATAATATTAGTAGGATATCAATATGGAACCCATACGTATTTGGAAAAAGGCTAGGCTGATGATGTTAATTTGTTTTGTTAATTTTCCAATATCTAGGTATAACAAAAAAATACAGATACATTATTCAGTTTAAGTGCCTATAACATATAGATGTTGAGAAAAAATAAAGATTTCATCTTTAAGTAGAAATACACAATCAGACGTTACTTTGCGGAAATCCATAACTTTTAGTTCTATTAATAGTGTTGGTGACTCAAGTTAACTTAAATATTTAGTTATATTTAAAACTGCTTTGTCATGTTCAAGAGATAGAAGTTTGACGTCAGAGAATCGAAGTAGTGCGTACAGTTACGTACTCGATAGTGTGACCACAAAACGCATCATCAATCGCATGCTGGCGCCTGTCTGTCGGGGTGATGTTTTTGAAAACAATTGTTGAATTGACGTGACGAGGAATATCACCGTGATTTTGCAGAATTGTTATGACCTTAGACATTATTTATTGTTCTAATAATTTCTTAGAATTTTCTGAAGAAAACATTGCAAGCACGATTCTGTCTACCTACCCATTTTCATCTTCCTGCCCATTTTACTTGGAGTCGGCGCAACACGTTTCTTTCTTCCATTCTCCCCTATCAGACGTCACAGTATCATTCACTCCTTTTTCTTTCATGTCATTCCTTAGACAATCCGTCCATCTTTTCTTTGGCCTTTCTCTTCCTCTCCATCTATCAACATCTCCCTACCCATTATGTTGTATTAAAAACAATACATTTATTTCAAGTAGGCCAGATACATGCACTTTTAAATTGCCAAACGACAAAAATTATATAAATGGTGCTACAGTCCCAGGCACAAGATAGATTAAAGTACTATGAAAGTACTGTAGATTCTTCGGAGAATAACGGGCATGAAAGTCCATGGAAACTCGTTGACAATCAGGTAATTGTTACCTACAAATACTTTTTAACATCATTCATGTTGAGATTATACATTATCTGAGAACGATGTAGCAAGTAAAGATGTCCATAGCAAATACAAAAAATCAGGAATATTTAGCTATGAAACAAAATAAGTTAGTAACCATTTAGTAGGTACTAGCTGTAGCCAGCGGTTTCACCCGCTACAACTCGAAAATTATCCCAAGGGAACATAAAATCGGGATACAAACTATCCTATGTGTTAATCTAGGTTATAGCCTAACTATGTACCAAATTTTAGCCAAATCCGTTAGGTGGTTTTTGCGTGGAAGAGTAACAAACATATCTAAATACACATACATACATCCTCACAAACTTTCGCATTTTTAATATTAGTAGGTATAACTAAGCCTTTAAGTTAGTACTTTATTGTCAGTGTTCATTTCGTCCCTGACCGCGTCCCAGAATCCGAGCTCAAGGTTAGTTAAAGGCCGACGGGTTAAAGATTTTTATTTGCCCCAGAGAGGACGACTATTTGACGCAGCTCGTGGACAAAGAACCAGAAGGCCGATATGAAACTTTTACAAGGTATATCAAGACGTAGACAATATTCTACAGGTTACATGAGTCAGAATTATAATATAAGAATGGGTAAAAAAAAATATGAGGAGCTCCTGGCTAAATAATTACACACACCGCACAGGCCGATCTTCCGGGTTAAGCCGTGCTTGCCGAGGCTAGTCTGTGGATGGGTGACCATCTGTCTTACCGAGTTGACTCCGTGCCTCGGAAAGCACGTAAAGCTGTTGGTCCCGGCTGTCATTTGTAGATCTTTGACAGTCGTTACTGTTAGTAAGAAGCTGTAAAGTTTGACAACCTGTCTTACCATGAGGTATCGTATTGCCCAGTTACTGGGTTGTGGAGGTCTGACAGGCAGTCGCTCCATGTAAAATACTGATACCTAGCTGCATCTGGTACGATTGGAAGCCGACCCCAATATAGTTGGGAAAAGGCTAGGCAGATGATGGGTAAAAAAAAATATGGGCAAAAATCTTGTCTGAAAAACTGGTGAAAGAACCCACCCTAGGTTTGTTCTTTAATCTGCCGGGGTCATGGATGTGTTGGCGTCGTGGGACTGCTAAGCAGGACAAGCGGCACTGAAACGCAGGGGGCGGAATAGGTTGGATGGTTTTCAGTCAGTAACACTGAAACACTGACAGTCCCTTTCGTTTCACTCGAGAGTTTCATTTGAGTTAGAGAGAGATTCATTTGATTAATTTTTCACCCAAAAGAATAAAGAGTTGGTCTTTTATTTTATAGGGATATTTATAAAACATTATAACCTTTCTTGGGATGAATGTACCTGTGGTTATCATTTTTTTATCTGTTCCTGAATAGTAATAAATCGCATTCTGATTAAGGTTACATAATCTTTATGTTGTTTTTCAACTTATTCGATTTAACACAGAATTCCATTAAAAGTGAACCCTTACCTGTAAATAAGTTTGTCCCTTTTCCCCATTTTAATTAAAGTTTGTTGGAAAGTTATCTTGCTCATTATATTTATTTAAACCTATCAAAAACCACGATATTGAAATTACTTGACCAACTCGGATCGACTGCTGAATTAAATTCGATTTCATAAACCCCGTTTTTCAAAACTTTTTGATGGAATATTCATTCATCAAAGCAAAGGGATGCTGTAAAATTTATTATTTTCCATAGATATTTGGGGAAAGTTGTAATGGCTTTTGGTATAGTAAAAGGCTATTTGTGTCTTCCTATAATAATAAGAGGATTTGCTTTGAGACAAGAATAGGTACAGTCAGCATCAAAAGTTGCTGACCACATTCAGATTTTCAAAATCGCTATACACCGTATTATTACGGAGTACAGCGATTTTGAAAGCATGAATGTGGTCAGCAACTTTTGATGCTGACTGTACATACTCAGGAACCGGCCCTATAAAATGCACAATACCTTTCATCATCATCACCTTCCTGCCCTTATCCCATTCTACTTGGGGTCGTCGCAACACGTTTCTTTCTTCCATTCTCCCCTATCAGACGTCACAGTATCATTTAACTCTTTTTCTTACATATCATGCCTTAGACAATCCGTCCATTTTTTCTTTGGCCTTCCTCTTCCTCTCCATCCATCAATATTCATACTCATCACACTCTAAGTCACATTTGTGTCATCAAAATGCACGCTAATACCTTTACATAGAGACCTACTCAAGTTAGACCACTTATAGCTATTATCACTTTATGATATACGAGTATTAGAGCTACACAGCCACAAGGGAGCGCCGTAAACCAAGTTCAACCCAAGAGTAAAAAACTTGCGAGCAGCACCCTTGTGGCTATTTAGCTCTGTGGAGCTACTTTTGACCCCTTCTTAATTCAAAGATTAATCTCAAACAGACTAATGAGGAGGTCTTTGCCCAGCGAAGGGACAGTTGGGCTAGCAGAAAAAAAAAGACAAATGGACATCTATTTGAAGATGCCAAAAATTTTTAGCTACGACTATTGCGTAATATGAAACAGTTTTCTCCAGAAATAATATTTTTGTCATTACTAAGGCTCTACCTAGTATTCGTTTTTGGGTGCTAGCTCCTAGCTCCCATAATACGCCTCTCAAAGTCGATACCTCTCAATGTGCTGCAAGACTATAAAGTGTTCAAACTTAAAGGTTCTCTACTCACGGGGATGTTCAAATCTCTTCGGGAGATTGCAGGTAGTAAACAGATCTGAGGTCTTCAGGTCGGGCTGTGCCAGCTGTTTCTTTCCACCCTTCTTGTCAGTGCAGGTTGCTGAACAGAAACCAGGTTGAGCATTCTCTATCGGCAGACTTTGAGCCTGTTCCTCACTCATTGTTGCTTCAAAATTTCAAATAAATCTCGACTTTAAAGAAATATCGTATTTATAGTAAAATATCGCAGAAGTATCAAAGATTTGTATCACAGGACACTTGATTCACAAACAAAGGCGTTGGTGTTGGTTGCCGTGACAACTTGACAGTTTTGATTTCCTTGGAAACCACAGAGTACATTACCTATTTTGTATTTGGAAACCCCTTAGAAACAATATGGTTTGGGTTTGATTGTTATTTCATAATAATTTTATTCCATTGATATTTTAATGGTTATTTATGAGATAGCTATCATCATTTCAGCCTATTGCAGTCCACTGTTGGACATAGGCCTACCCCAAGGAGCACCACAGCGCACGATCTCCTGCTTTTCATCCAACCACTCTCAACTACCTCCTTCAGGTCATCCGGTCCATGAACAAGTGGGAATAGCGGTTTCCACTAGTTCTCCTATTTTGTTATACCATAGATCGTATAACTACCGATCGTATACTACCTATAACTAGTTTGAAAAAAAGTTCCGTAGTTCTATTGTAGAACTCTTTAGTAGAAATAGTAGGAACAAACCATCTTGCCAGAGAACGTCGCACAAGTTGACAAGCGATCTCCATTCGAAAACCTTTCCTACTCCACCTTTCGTCGGTTCTACGATATACATGACGGAGATACATAGGTATTTTTAATTACAAGAACTTAATTACCTATTTACATCAAAAAACATCCTTATTGTATTTTAGGAGACATGCTGCGCCTACCATTTCGAGGACAGGGGGCAGGAAAATGATGATGATATCTTTATCATCATATGTATCATCTTTGATACAGTGGGTTTCATAAATGCTGTGGGAGATGGAGTAGACTGCCTCCTTCATGCGGGTAATTTAACGATGTAAGACTTATGCAGGTAGGTTAATGTCACCAATCCACATTGAACCCGCGTTAATTCGGTCTCATTCCTGTTCTAAAACATAATGGTAAACTATATCTATATTACTTCTTACGTGCTCTGTCTGGGTACAAAACATGTCTCACGATCAGTAGCCGTAAATTTGATTTACGGCTACTAGCTAGTTTAGCCACAGCTACATATTTTCTCCTAATAAGTAATGGTTATCTCATATTCTATGGTAAAAGTTCGATGGGCAACAGTCAGTGTCATTAGATATACAAATTCGTACATAGCTCTGCAATAATTAAATTGGGCTTAACGAAACAAGTAGCTTTATCGGAAACACGTACTTAAAATATTAAGTTCGACGTACACACGTTGGAATAGCTTTTGTTTGTACTGTTTTGAGAAAGATGATTTTTTTTCTAAAAACAGTACAAAAAAAGTTTCCTTATTCGAGAGAGTACATTTAATAATTGTGCGCATTTTTGTGCAAATTAATTATAATATGTCCCGTAGATATTACTAGCCACCGGCAAATCTTCGCAGAATTGAGTTGTAGTTGAGAACGCTTTGGACCATTTCAATCTTTGAGTTCAAGCGCATGGGAGTATGGAGGAAAGTAGGGCACTTAATCTAAAACAAGCTCTTAAACTAAGAAAACATAAATATAACAGCATCATCATCATCATCAGCCTATAAATGTTCTCACCACTACTGGGACACAGACCTCCTCTCTGTGTGAGGGAGTAGGCCATAATACACCACGCGGGCCCAGTGCGCGTTGGCAGATGTCACATGTCTTCGAATTTTTGGTTCTAGGACATTCCGGTTTCCTCACGATGTTTTCCTTCACTGTTTTGAGAGCAGTGGTGATGACATAAATTACACAAAGTATAGCGACTGGCTGGGCTCTAACCCACGACAATTTATAAATCAGGGCTGATAGTGCTGATACCACTGGGCCACCACTGCTGGCACCAAAACAGCATGTCTTTCTTTATTTTGAGGTGTTAAAATCATCATTAATGAGCCCTCCTGACCTGGGTGAAGCGGAAAGAACTGTAAGACTGATTTCAAAATCCACCTTGTTCCTTCTATTCTACATTTCACGGTCACGGGTTACTGTAAAATCTGATGATGACTCCATTTTGACATCTGGAGGTTTAAAGGGTAAAATTTCAAAAAGCGAAATTTTGTTGTATTCAAATCAGTACTTTCAGAAAATCGGTTGTAGAGCTCAACTATAATTTTTCCACCTGTAACGCCAGATGTCGCCAGCGATGCCAGCCAAAGCCAGGCAAGCCTGCCAGCGCCAGCCAGCCAGCCAGCCAGTCCAGCTCGCCACGTCACTGCCCTACCACGTGAGCCATCCCCGCCAAATTCTGAGCGGAGCGGGTGAAATAGCCGCCAGCCGGCGAGCTATATAAAAGCGAGGAGCAGTGATTTTGGGGTGTCTGTTTATAACGATAATTGTAAGGGAAAGCTCTGCCCAAATAAAAAGCGTAAATTAAGTATTTTCTATTTATTTTCATCTTTGTCGTTTCAACTCAGAAGTGTGATAAAAAAAACCTACGTTAAAACGACGCTCTGCTACACATTAATCTCGACGGTCGTCTTATCTGGAGGACGAAGATTCTGCTTTGGTAAGCCAGACTTCTGAAAATAAAAAACGAAGAAAGGCGATGCAAACCACCCGCAAAGAAAATATTGAAGTCTCCTTGCACAAGAAGTTGAAAAATCATCAACAATGATCTGGATCACGAAGTGTCTACCCTCACGTCGGAAAGAACACCATGCCGCATCGTTTATTCCGTTAATGATCGAGTTTCAAGAAGCATTCTTCTCGCTACCAGCAACGCTTCTCTGTGGAAATGAAAGCTACCCCAAAGTCGTCAATAGCGGATCCAAGGACATCGCAGGCAGGAGGGATTCGTCATACTTCGCGCCGAGAGCTGCCAGGAATCATGCTTAAACAACCAGGTCAGTCATGCCATGCCAATGTTTGCAAAATGCCATTAGCCAAATGTGTTTTATATTTGAGTGCCTCGTGTGTCGATAAATAATCATAACATGCCATTGGTGACCTTGACAAAACTAGGGTAAGCCTGATAAGCAAATCTGATTGTAATCAATTTATTAGTTTACTAGCTGTTGCCCGCGACATTGCACGCGTATATCCCGTTTTATTCCCGTTACCGTATAGCCTATAGCCTCCCTCGATAAATGAGCTATCTAACACTGAAAGAATTTTTCAAATCGGACCAGTAGGTCCTGAGATTAGTGCGTTCAAACAAACAAACTCTTCAGCTTTATAATGTACCTACTATAGTAAATAGTAATATGGTATATAGTATAGATATAATATAAGTATAGATTATCTCGGTATAAAACTGCTTTGCTAGCTATACTAGGGAGCTGGGAAGTTGGAATATACAGATTTAGTCCAAATGCGCATTAAGTACACGTAGGCCTTAGGAATAGATAAGCATTGGCACAGGAGATTGTTAGAGTCAAAATTAATGAGCCATTGAGCCAGCAGGTATTATAAAAAGAACCCGATTGATGTATGCCTCTCCTATTGTTTAGTTATGAGAAAGAACGGAGATAGTTGCCTATGTGCCGATAGCAGAGCCTTAAATGCATTAATTGTCCTAGTTGTGTGTAATATTATCTGGTAAGAAGTACCTACTTCACCAGTCTGAATGTAGTCCAAGGGTACCCATAAACTCAGCATCCATCCTAAAGATACATTTAGCGCTCCCTCAGTTTTTATGCGCTGAATTAACAAGTTCGTAGATAGTTTAGTAATTTCAAAGTAAATTATCAAATAAAAGTAACTCCAATAATGTCGTCAAATGGTCGGGGTCAAACGCAGAATTTTTATTTAATTATGTACATGTGGGTAAATGTTAATGTTTACAAAACAGGATTTCTTATTTAGCTGAGTTATTTAGTGATGAATAATTATGTTCATGGCATTGAACCGGGTGAATTTAAGTTTGCAGCTGTGTCTCAATTTCCCGTTCTGAGTTACATACACAAAGTGCGTCAGATCATTGGACTATGTAGCTACTTTAGGAAGTTCATCCATAATTTTGCAATAATGGCTCGTCCACTAACGGAACTATAAAAAAAAAAAAAAAATGAGATGTGGGTATGGTATAAAATCTTAGTTTTGCCAATAGAAATTCACACGGATGCATGCAAGTTACCCATAGCAAGTATTCTTTTACTAATACGGATAGGCGGTAGTTTGACCTCTGTCTTGTATTTTAGTTGCGTTACAAGTCGAAAAAAAGTGTTTTTCACAGCGTTATTACGAAGTTTTAGAATCTGTGTTGTGTAAAAATGTCCGTGTAATTACGGATTGTAGTGCAGTTCGCGATACAATGACTAACGTGATCTTATTGCACGCATTGCCTACTGGTGACTTTCAATTCGAGACTTTAAAATTGCCATTGACTATTTTATAGACCAGGTAAGCGCTTAGAGCATATCAACGCCTTGAGCAGGAATCCGATAGATGCCGTTAATGTGTTCCTTTTAAAAGTAAACTGTTGGTTTCGAAGAGTGCAACGTATATTGATCTATTGTAAAGTGGGTGCACAGATAGTGATACTGTAAATAATTATGGGCTGTCTCGTAAAACGCTTTACGATAACCGATCAGTTGTGCCAAATTTCGCGCGTAGAAAATATTTCAAATGCATCAAAACGATGGCCATTACATATAGGAAATATGTGACGTCGTGTTTACATTGTGCGTACGATAAAAGAGAACACGGTTGAAAAGAAGGCAAATTACATCGAATCCCTAAACCTATTAAACCAATGAAAATGGTAGACATCGATAATTTGAGCCCTTTTGAGCAAAATTAAAAAGGGGTGCCAATAAGTGTTAGTTTTGACAAATTCTTTCTCTAAATTCGTTGTTTCTGAGCCTACACGTATTGTCAATTCTGTAAAGACAATTACCGTCTTATTACAAAATAAAAGCGCGTAAAAAAAAGGGTTTAACTAAAAACCCAGGATTGAATCTCGTAAAACGGTTTGCACAAACGTTATTACATGTCGTGGTTTTGTGATAAACCATGGTCTAACAGTAGTAGCTGTCAAATGTGTGTGAAAGTTTCTGATAGTAACTTTTTCATTGTGTTGTTGTTTTTATGTTAATTTCAGCCAAAATGTATTTAAAAATTGTAGATTTAATTGTTTAGACAATGGTTCAAAAAAAACGGCACTAGGTCAGGTCAAGGTTTAATCTATGTTTTGTATACGGAGAAATTTAAACCGCGGTTCCGCAGATAAGCCTGAACTTGGTAGTCCAGGTTTAAACTAAGGTTTATTCAGTTTTTGTGATTATTAGAGTTTAAACGCATTTCTAGTTTCCCAGATCACGTAGTTTCTGTCCATGGTAAGGCCTTTACCAGTAGATACTTTAAGAAGTTCGCAACAGAAAAACAGTTAAAGATAAAGATATTTTATTTGTTCAAAACATGCGTTTACACACAAATTAAGCATGAAAGTTCTTATAATTTAGTTTGTCCGTACATGTTTTACCTGGTGAGGTTCACAAATTTTGCTTTTTTTTACAATTTACTAGATAAATTACAGGTTTGTCCATTGTTGTACGTGTGTAGTTAAATACATGTTAACAGCTATTGCGTGGCCTAGGTGTAATGGGCAGGTAGAACGCTCTAATTGCACAATTCTCGATGCGTTGAGAGCCACGGAACCTAGCGAGGCCTCTCTTATTTGGGACAATAGTTTACCAAAGTCATATGGAGTATTAATAATACTGTTAATGATTTAGCAGGCTATAATTTATACGAGTTAATGTTTGCTCGTGTAGGTAGATCTGAATGTGATGTTTCCATCCCTGGTTGGTTTATGAGACAGTGCGATCTAGACGCAATAGGGCTATATTATAATCGAATTTGAACAGCTAGCAAGAAAATGAAACGTAACTGCGATAAAAGGCGTAAATATAGTACAATTTACAAAAAAAGCGATTAGGTACAGTTAGTAAGTACGTACTTTGTTGCCAGGCTCAAACTCCTTGCTGCAATAAGGTTAATTCCAGTCCGTGGTTAATTCTAAGTTAGATGATCTATATTCTGGCCCATGTGTTATTGCCTAAGGATTTAGGTGATATATAATAGCTGTAATATATAGGTAAATGTCTTAGAGGATACAAGAAGTTCACAGGCCCAATATGCGCTGATTTATTACGACCATATCGTAGCATTGCTTTTATACCCAATAGCGCCAGTAGTGTGAACCAACAGTAGGAAAACGAAGATCTCGTAGATCTCCTAGACAGCTAAATTATAGTCCATGTTATCGATATGCCATTTGCTCTGAGCTGACTTGTAATCACTGTTTTGTTGTTCCCATTGCGGGAGCAATTGTTCCAGGATGGCCGATTGTAACGCCAGATGTCGCCAGCGATGCCAGCCAAAGCCAGGCAAGCCTGCCAGCGCCAGCCAGCCAGCCAGCCAGTCCAGCTCGCCACGTCACTGCCCTACCACGTGAGCCATCCCCGCCAAATTCTGAGCGGAGCGGGTGAAATAGCCGCCAGCCGGCGAGCTATATAAAAGCGAGGAGCAGTGATTTTGGGGTGTCTGTTTATAACGATAATTGTAAGGGAAAGCTCTGCCCAAATAAAAAGCGTAAATTAAGTATTTTCTATTTATTTTCATCTTTGTCGTTTCACACCCTAAATGAATTCCATCGATTAGATCATGGGAAACTCCCATTTTAATTACAAAATCCAATAGCCGCTGACCTTAAGCTCATTGGGCATGCATTCGAATGAATATATTAGTCGTTATCACCACTATCGGGAGCCAGCCGACACGACGTGGGTGACTATCGCACCTCCTCCCACCCCGCTGTGTCACTCACTACTCGACTGCTAATAACTGTGAACAGTTTAAACTTTAATCACCAAACAGTTCAGTGTTTCAAAACTTCAGGATTCGTAAAAAAAAGTGCTGCTAGCAAAGACATTAAAAATATTTGAAGAGCCAACAATTTGTTTACTTGTAACTGTCAATAATAAAGTCAAACAGCTATCAACAAACAGAACCGTGAATAAACAAATCATTATCAAATTCTGTGCAAATTCTATTATAAAGTAAAATAATAAAAATGCAAACAATAAGTGTACAGCAACCAATAAATCTAAAAGTTGTGAGGTTTGAGTTAGACTTTTCAAGTCTAGTTAATGAAAAACCGAGGTCATTGAAAAAAACCAAGAAAATTAGGATACCGAATATCAAGAACAAAAAGCAATCTCCGATACCGCCCGCTCCTTTCATAAAGAACTCTTCACAGGTACGCAATTGCTATTCAAAGGTAATGGAAAAATAATACATCGAACGCATGAAAGGGACAGGGTAATATTGAAAAGGTACCTTCACAATTTTGCGAACGCTACTAAGACTTGAATTCGCGCCATGTATTCACCCGATAGTGAATAATTAGGAATGAAAAAGTAATGGTATAGGTAACTTCTAGAATCAAATGAACTGAGAAAATAGTAGTGATGAACGACTATAATATAAATATTTTTATATCAAACGCATTAACGCATGCGTAGCGAATTTCAAAGATTTTCTTTGGAAAGGAAAAATTCGATCCGCGGGCAGGATTCGAACGAACGTCACCATGAGACGTTAGATATGGAAGGACAAATTCGTCGCGGCAGATAAGATCCTCGGTGGCTCGGTTGGAAATGAGCGTCGGATGTACTGAATCCGAAGGTCGTGGGTTCGAATCCTGCCCGCGGATCGAATTCTTCCTTTCCAAAGAAAATATAATATAAATTATTTATAGGTGTTCACATTATCCCATTGATTATTATTTTTTTACATTACCTATCTTATAACATCTCGGGATTATGGAATCCGGGACTTTGGAGGGCGGGGAAGGAGCCGAAGCCATTATTATTATTATATCAGCCCATTGAATGTTATAATATTTTCAAATGCAGAAACGAGATGTAAAAGATCTGGTGGAAGATTTACTGGACGAATTGTACTCAGAGCAGCGTGACTGGGCCGGTCATAGTGGGATCGACTGCAGCCATGTGTAAGTAAGACTGGGGGGTATTACAACGTCTTAAAACTAGGCTTGTTCCAGGGAGTGAACGAGATGGCGCTAGATGACTTGTATAGCTCTGTCACTTTCACTCGCCGGAATAAGCCTGGTTTCAAGACGTTGTAATACCCCCCCTGTTATACGTGTACAAATAATGCTTTTTATTACTACCTCGTCTTCAGGAGTCACAGACTTTTAAGGAAATATAGCTATCGGAAATGTTATTCTTAGCAAGAGGTTTGCAAGCCTTATAAGCGATGACGGCTGTTCGAAAATGTTGTTAGGAACATTGTATTCATTATAATTCATTATTCTGTTACTGAGTGTCATGGAGACTACCGTATGCTGGTCCTATAAGCTGGTGAAGAACGTACTGAGGGGTCCGTAGAAAACAACATACTGGTATTTATTATAGTAAATTGGTAAAACGAGATACAAAAACAATGAATTAGTCATTGCGTCTCGTATTCCACCTAACCGTACTTATGAACGTTGATTTCAAGAGGCCGCAAGGTGCGTTCATCATCAGGTATTTCATCGCAACTATGCCCGAAAAGATCATAAAACATAAAGTGAACCTACCTATCTACTTTTCTAGTAAACTCCCACTCAGCAATCTTTTCTAACGCCGAAACGTCCATCATTTTTTTAAATGGTTTCCCAAATATATAAACACACTCAGTGCAAAAGCGTTTTAACCCTTAAGCTGGGTACTCACTTAGCAGCGTAGCACGTAACGTATCAGATACGGTATCAAGTGAGTACGTAGGCACGAGCCCGCTGCGAACCGCTCGCTGTAAGTTCGCATTGATACCGCCTCTCGGCGAGTCATACAAACACAAAGGCGCCTCGCAGTGTGCTCGGACGAGCCGTACCCACTTGCAGGTTGATACCGTATCTGATACGTTACGTGCTACGCTGCTAAGTGAGTACCCAGCTTTAGAAGATTAAAGCAAAGTGCTTTAGGTAGTATTAAAGAAAAAGCTACGAGTAAGTATTCTTGTTGTAGACGTCAGACGCGTCAATAAATCCGTAGTAATAATTTATGATTTGTATGTCTGTTGTCTAGATCCACGTCGGCTTCGTTCACTTCATGTCAGTCAAACTGTGGGGAGAAAACAGAAGCCATTGAACGCAACTTCTTGGAATCCTTAGGTATGAAACCTTTCCCAGAATTGCTTAGCTTTCAGATTATATTAATTTTATCAATATAAATAAGGCCAAGAGAGGTGTCGGATCGACCTGGATGCCTACAGCTGGTTCGAGCAGAAGAGCACCTAGAAGGACTAAGAGAATGTCTTTGCCCAGCATTGGGACATTACTTGATACTAAAATAATTAAGGTAATATACTCATTTTCGAAATAACAATGGTCAAATCGCACTTTTATTTATGGCATGTATTGTGCCTCGGAAAGCACGTAAAGCCGTTGGTCCGGCTGTCATTTGTAGATCTTTGACAGTCGTTAATCACAGTCAGAAGCTCAGAAGTCTAACAACCAGTCTTACCATGGGGTATCGTATTGCCCAGTTACTGGGTTGTGGAGGTCCGACAGGCAGTCGCTCCATGTTAAATACTGATATCCAGCTGAATCTGGTTTGACTGGAAGCCGATCCCAATATAGTTGGGAAAAGGCTAGGCAGATGATGATTTATAGCATCTATTTTATTATAATTACAAAGTTTATCTAAACCTTTATCAGTTGTTGTTTAAAGAAAGGCATATGAAATCCCTTTAAGCGTCATATAACAAGTATTCTAGTGTTTATGTGCGACGAAAGGTTCTATTCTAGGGGATACCCCGTCAAATCTACTCTTATAATAGGTACGACCTAATTAAAGTCATAGACAAACTAAAACAACAAAATAAACGGAAAAGTCCATTATATCATAATGGGAAAATATACAGACAATATTCTAGAATTAAATCGATATGATTGGGTATTTAAATTAAACATTAATATTCCGTTTAACGTAATGTGAAAGTTAATTTACTTCGGAAACAATAGACTGTGCCCATAACAACGTCAGTGGGTAATTACTATCTAGATATTGATCATATAATTTTAGTCATATTCATTAGTTATTCATATACTGTACTGAATTTTGTTATTTCATAGACATTACGGACCTAAAGGAACAAAAGATCGAATGGGAAGAGAGGCTTCAAATAGCGGGAGAGCGACTTGCGAAGAAGGTTCGCATTCGGGATCGTCTGAGGCGGCAACAGAACCGACTTTGTGCAGCCATGACCGTGCTTCTAAAACATATCAGTAAGTTGGTATTTTACACCAAGAAGTCCCCTTTACCACATTACATTTCGACCTAGTACAACAAAAAAAGAATTACATAAATCGAACTTGTAGTTCCGGAGATATGCGAACACAAACATAAAACATACATGCATATACATACCATACATACACTTTTGGCACATTTGTTCAGACCCTGATATAGAATAACATAATGTTAATGAAATAAATAATGAAAACTGGGCTGTTCTGAAAATATTACATACATACGGGTAGAATTTTATTAATAACCTCCTTTTTTTTGAAGTCGGTTATAAGCCAGTAGTGTCATACGAAAATTAAGTTGTAGTTCGTAAAGTTTCATCGGTTGTAAAAAAACTTTTCTGTTCATTTCAAAACAAAGTTTTCAGTTATAGTTTGAGCTATCTCACAAAAAAGCCAGAAGTTAATAGTACTGATATTGTTTGATGTTTATGAGACTAGCAGTTGCAGTGCTTCTGAAACTTTCACAACTACCTCGCAACGTTCGCTGATCGATGTAATTGATATTATATCAATAGCATATCGACCGAAACGATAAAATTAAATTATTGTCAATTTATGGAAATTAATCACCACTTAATGTCCGTAAAAGGCCTCCAGCTCCGTAACTCCCACAATCTAATTTCTATAGTACAGCTAATGGGTGGTGCATTTTCATTAGCAAATTATATCACAACCACAGCGGAGCTTTATCAAATGCTCTTCATACTCAAACATTTGAATAGTTAATAGTTTCTGAATTACAATGTACGAAGTGAAACATTTATGAACCTTATCCATGGGTAGCCAACATCACGACAGTTTCATTCATGGGAGCTTAAAATAGATTTACTCATATCAAAGCTAACTTTGCTGGGTATGGGGTGCTTTTCCCGTCTATCTGTTTCCGAAACTGACGTACACAGCGGCGCTCAATCGATACGTAACGCACACAGACAACCGTCTGGGACCCCAGTGCGCATGCCCGCTGCCGTGTACCACGAAACACTGTCACAAAACAACATGACAAGAGTGTGCTTTCCCTCTGAGCATACAAGCAGGTTGTAGTACCGTAAATTGAAGACAGATTCAGTATTATGGTAGAGGGTTGGAAGCCCCGCCGCTTCGTTTCACGACTTTCCCAGTAAACATCACATCAGCTGGTCGACTACGCAGTCTCAAATGCTCTCGAGATATGGCTCATAATTTTTCACAATTCGGTTTTAAGTTATCGGTGTGTTATCCTAAAGTAGCTGGTGAAGTTGGTTCTTAGCGCCAGGATGTCGTGTCCGTATCCGCCTGCAGTGCCACTGCATAGACTAAAGTCGTCAGGTCGTTAACTTAGTGCTTAGTGCAGTTATAAAGATATGCGTTTATTGTCAAATGCGTGCCACTTACAAGACAGATGAGTGCACTCCTAAACTCCCTGAGGAGCTTGGCAGGTGCATCGAAGGCCGGCTCAGGTATGTTCATTCATTTATTTCAAATGTAAGCATGCTTTTATCAAGGAATTATCCTTAGGAAACCTTTGAAGTATCGCGTTTGTCATCTTTGTTAAACGATGCCTATGATTGACGATTCATTTTTACGTTTAAATGCTAAATTCTACTTTAATATTACTTTATTCCTTTGATATATTAATAAGAATCCTAAGGCTAGACGCTCCTTCTTTACTGTCTGAACTAAATTGCTTTATTATGTAAATGTGTAGTGTAGTTCCGTCATCGACAACTCTTATGAAATAGTCCTGACTGTTCATGTGTGGGTCTCCATGAAAACAATAACGTGTTACGCGGTTATCGGTACAGTTTTCCGCAGATAGTTAAGTTATGTTTTGCTAAGTAGACATACAAAACTAACGCACACTCATGGAGTTATGGCATCATTGTTAAACAAATATAGGGATTTATTAGAATAGAAATTAGAACATAATTTGCGTCGAAAACAAATAAAAACATTATATTGGTTTTAATTCTTATTCTACACATTGTACTGACTAGCGGATTGTATTTGAAAATTTTAGGTTATTAATTGATGTTTGGTTGAGTATTTATTGATTCTTTTGATTTGTTAGATTTGACATTATAAAAATGGATTTCTCTTAATTTAAAATTGGGTATTTTTGGCTGTAAACAAATATAAGGACAGAGGAAGCCTCAGAGAGCCTTTTCTTTAAAAAATAAAGACAAATAGATAGAGGCAGGTCAAGACAGCGTTCGGCTCATAGTAAATAGCGGATGAAAATGGAATTAAGTGCTAATTTATGTTTTATGCTGTATTCAATATCTGAAAACATAGCGAGCCTGTGAGACAAATGGCTCATGATGCTATATTTCTAATATACTGTAATTACACGATAATTCTAAAATTTTAGAATTAAATGGCAGCCCTTTAAAACGTGGAGCAGCAAAAGTAAAATAAAGTGTAGAGTGTTAAACTTCTACTGTAAATACAAAATCAAAGGACCCCGGAAGCTTTGAAAAGCTCCCCGGTTCTCAAAGACTTGTGCTTAATAATGGGGCAGATTGAGGCGACCTTAAGAAGTGACTAGGGCAGACTGGATACGGAAGGCGGCGAAGGCGCTGCTTGAAAAGGTCTTTATCCAGAAGTGGACTGAGATTGGCTGTTGATTGATTTTCTTTTCAGGTTTAAGTTTTTTTAAGCTCGTCGCTACATAAAAACAGCCGATCTTTCAGGCTATAGGTATAGTGTTTCCTCTATGCCCCAGGAAGCACGTAAAGCAATTGGTCCCTCCTGTCATTTGTAGATCTTTGTATTGACAAAGATATACTATTAACAGTAGCAATTGTGCTACTGTTGGTCTGAAGCTCGAAAGTTTGACAACGAAGAAGTGTTGAAGAGAATTGAAAAGGTATTGCTTTACCCAATTACTGCTGCATCCGGTTACCCTAAAATAGTTGGGACTATAGACTTTTCTCAACTATCTTGCTGTCGGGTTGCAGTTACACTGGACTGGTAGATGATATTTAAGTTTTTTTTGTGTGCACTCAAAGCGTACGCTAAATAAAAAAAAAACTTTTTCCTTTTATTTACGCTGAAATAAAATTGGTTGTTGGTATTTAGCGGGCGAAAGCGGTGCTCGTTTCGGCGTGACACCGGGCGCGGGCGAGGCGCCGGGCGAAGGTGGCTACGCGGAGTGGCTGCATGCGATGCGCCTGGTCGCACGCCTGCCCGCTGGCGTGCCACAACATTTCCGCAGAAAGGTAACTCAAGTAACCAATCTCTCTTCTTTTTCCAGAAAAGTTAAAAACGAATCTATGAAACAACGACAACGTATAGCCCAAATGTGGACATTTATGCACTACAGCTGCCACAGCTGGTACCTAAAGTGTATAAAATGCTTTCAGTAGGTAACAGAGTGCGAGCATATTGCTAACACATATACACAAGAGCCGATTTCAGTCTTCTTGTTAGAAATTGGAAGGAAAAACCATTGGCTCAAACAACGAAGAAATAGTCCAAAAAAGTGTTTTTCCATTTAGCTGTACTTTCATATTATGTTGTGTTTTTATTGTCATACTGAGTAAATATTGTATGACATGCTTGCTGCTTATCTACTTAACAAGATAATGTGACAAACACTGTTTGGCACTTGGCATTAATTACCCAATTATGCACTGTACTTAGTTGTCATATTAAACTTTACTGTTACGTCCTAATTCCGTCACAATGGCTCGTAAAATAGGCAGTCGTTCTATCTATCTATCTATCTAATATCTTTAAACGAGCAATTCTTGTATATTTATTTATATATAATCAGGATCTCGGAAACGACTCCAAGGATTTTCATGAAAGTTACAGATTAGGGGTTTTTCGGCTCAAGGAATCGATTTATCAAGGTCCCAGGTTCGAGAAAAGCTCGGTTCCCAAGATATAGACATTTTAAAAACCGAGCGAAGCTCGGTCAACCAGATATTGTTAAATAATGTTGGTATTACCAGTTGCTATATTCAGTGATAATATCATGGTCATGCGAATGTATCAGAAGTTACTGTGGTCCTATAACAAATAGGACGACTAGGTTGTTTTTAGTCAATTAACTCTGGCAGTCTTTTCCACTTCATCTAGGGCGAAAAGATTCATTTGACGATTTTCCACAAAAAGAACACAGATGATGAAGATCCTTCAACATGGAAAATGCAACTGAGGTATTTGGGAAATGGACATGACTCAAAAGCAGTACCTACTATTTATTTAAGTTTTAAAACGTTTCTCAACACTGAACGGTATCTTTCCCACCGATTAGCCACCAGCTCAATAAAAGCATCCTCGTTCTAAACGATTTTGTGCGAAGTATAGATTTTTAATAAATATTCCGTCGCGGACTATCGATTCACCTAACCTACTGAAATAATTTTCATTCGTTTTCACTACATTTAATCGTAATTGAAAACACTTTTGTAATAATAAAACTATGGTGCGCCTTACCCAGAATACACCAATACGTTATTAATAGACAGACATAGCAGATAACTTAGCACACATATTATACCGGGAGCATATATCTAAATATCCTTGTCTAAATATTTACTTCCACTAAATCGTAGTAACGCGAGTTCGAAGAGCTCACTCACGTAGAATAACCTTACGTAAATAAGGTTACTTTGACGTCATTTCTATTTACATCCCCTTCAAGATCACGTATCCTTGACTTTCAGTAGGTAAGCACATAATTAAAAAGTGAATTGGGTACTACAAATCAATAGATTGCTTTTACGTTGATTCTGAGTTTAAATATAGCAATCAATGGGTTCTTTTTTTACTGCCCATTCCAACTAGCGAGTCCATTGTGGCTTTTGTTCGCGACTCCGCACAATTATGGTCCAAACTGAGAATACTGCGGTCATTTCCACTTCAATTTATGGTATAATACTAGTTGTCAGTATAAGATTTATCTCGGGTGATTTCGGTTTGCGGTGTGTGCCCTGTTCACTTAGATTTGAAATGGATGCCTTTTCCAGCTTTATATATCTTTATTTTTTAAAGATTTTTGCAGAGTAAATGAGTTTTGCCACAACAAACACCGCCGCCAGTCAGTCTTAAAATTATTATAGGGATTCTGACGCCCACTTGTTTCCAAGAATGTATTAGGTTGGGTTATCGCAGCTTTGGAACAAAGAGCTGTTGAAGGATCAGTGTGGATTTTAGTCAGTACGAGGTTGACAGTCTCGCTCCACTCCTAGGTGGCGTGAAGATTTGATGATTTTGCCTGTAAAAAAGGCAGCTCTGAATTAGTTTATATGGATTTATACTTAGTTTTATAAGTATTATATTCAATCGATTTATTAGAAGTTTTAGTTTAAATTATCGTGCTGGAAGCACGAGACCAGCACAGCGTGACAGCCCTCCTATTATCAATTCTTAGGGAGCGAGTACGTCTTTGAGCTGGATTGTGCTTATGTTACTTGATTCGTGTTTATTAGTTAAACTCCTTTGTTGTCCCAGCTATGGCTGACATTGGCGGAGCGTCACTTGACGGCACGCAACAT
This sequence comes from Agrotis segetum, assembly GCA_036375495.1. Taxonomy (NCBI): domain Eukaryota; kingdom Metazoa; phylum Arthropoda; class Insecta; order Lepidoptera; family Noctuidae; genus Agrotis; species Agrotis segetum. The sequence continues at coordinate 1,722,280 of JAQSVV010000101.1, forward strand.
CGACTGGCCGTCAGCGGAGCGCGGCTGTTTCCGAGGCACCGCACAACCCGATGACACCGAACTTGGTGCGCAAATATTAAAAGTAAGCTTTAAACCGATATCTTAATAATAGTGATAGACTGGTGCTCTGCATGTCGCGGGTTCCATCGCAACAGGGAGCCAAAATAAATATGGCCTACAGGGCTACAGATGAGAAAGTTGTTCCGGATCTGGCTGTTTTTTAACGCACCCTCGATACAGGAGAATTTATAGACTGTTGAAATCTTTTTTTTTTTTATTTAAACTACTTTGCTATTTAACATGTCTACAGAAAAAATCCAAGACTTTATTACTCCAAGTATATAACAGCGTAAATACGCACAACCATCATTAAGCTCTAAATATATGCGTACATATATTATGTAAGTCTATATAATATTCACGTAACATTTCTCATATGAACAAACAAATTGGATGTCTGTCTAGTCTAGTAGTGAATGTATAGGTTTCGTGAAGGTTGTCGGAGGGCAAGTGCCTTCTTAGAAAATAATACTTTAGTTGGAAATACGATATTCTACACAAGATAAGAAGAGATTGTCGATTTATTTTTCTCAGTGAAACTTAATATTTTCCAAGGATTTACATCGTACTGGATGCTCCTTGTTCTGCGGGGCAGAAGGGCGGGAAAACCAGGCGATGCTTCGAAGAGTGCTGTTGGCTTATGCAAGGTATTTCACACGCTTACTAATAATTACAAAAGTTCGTATGTATGTAAGGCAATCATGTCAAAACGGCTGCACCGATTTTGATGAAATTTGACTCAGAGATAGATTAAAATCTAGTTTGGTCCTTTATTCCGGTATTGCGTTACCGTGTTCTAATTTTGTTGGCAACACCTTGTATCTCTATATTTTATGTTAAACCCTATCCTTTACTATTATAATGACATTTGTAGTTGCAGATATTTAATAGTTATTTGTGCAACAAGAGAGCAAAGTCGTTTTTTGCTGCGAGTGCTGATTTTGAATCTTGAGCAAGCGAAGGATTCAAGGATTGAATCACGAGCGTAGCGAGTGATTCTAAAGTTGAATCCTGAGTGTAGCGAGAGATTCAAAGGCACGAGATGCAAAAAACTTTGCTCTCGTGTAACACACATAACTTTTCACTTCAGCAGCGAGAACACTTTAGGAGATAAAATAATAAATAGGAATAGATTAAAATAACTTTTTTTTTAAAGTAGCTTTCAACAATAAGTAAATACTCCGCATTGTAGATAATCGTCTCGTCTGTGATAAATCTAAAAAATAAGATAGCAACACCGTCTCCGAAAAACTGCTTGCGCCCTTTGTTAAGTCTCCATTCATTGAAGACATGGTATGGTTTCAGATATTTAGTTAGAGTTAGGAAATTTAATTCTGCATTAATAATTTGTTGTTTTAAATGGTTATGTTAAAATAAGTACTGTTCTCGTCGCTAGTTTTACGCATATTTTTTTTTTTACTTTTTCAACTCTTTACGCCAGCCATGAAATTTTATTCCCGCTCTTTTATTTTTAAATTAAGGCGTGTTCGGAAATAGCACCCATAATATTTTATTATTCAAAATATTTATTAACATAAATTGAAACTAGAAATAAATATTTACAGTAAATGCTTATTTTCATTTAAATACAGCAATAAGTTAAAAATTCAATAAAATACATTCGAAGACATTATTATCGTTTTGCATTTCTTTGGTTAGTAGGTACAAATTTCCGAACGTGTTTGTCTTTGAGACCAAATTCAAAATCGGAACTTCGAAAGGGCTGGTGTTTGTCTCTCTCTCTTTCTATTGGCGGGAAAGAGATAGAGTGTTAATGTTTCGAATTGCATGATTAACTCAAGGCTGAATATGATATTCGCGGCTTTTTTTATAACAAAAATTAAAAAGCTACTTTGTCTCACTAGTGAGCAAAATCGCATTTTGCTCACTGATTTCAGGCAGCAAAACCAACATGTTTGAGCTACTGAAGTGAAAAGGGTATTTTTTTCGTTTAATCAGTTGATTTCCTCTATTTGCACCCGAGCTACTGAGGAGAACATGTTATAAAACGAACAACTTGTTTAATTTTAGATGGAACAAAGACGTCGGCTACTGCCAAGGTTTCAATATGTTGGCTGCCATCATACTAGAAGTTATGGACAAATCTGAGTCGGACTCACTAAAGGTAAATATTAACACAGTACCGTTTTACGAACTAGAGCTGTGAGCTTTAGTTAATAAACCCTAGTTTATTCACAAATACTGAATAAACCATAATAAAGCAAAGAAATAATTTAGATCTCATTGTAAACGTACACTCAATAAAAATCTACACTTGACAGACAACATACAGAAATTATAATTAAAATGTTTAAACGTTTTAAGTAAACGTTATTAAAAATGAAGATGAATGCAGATCAAAAATTATGTCATAATATACTCGATTTCTTTAGAAATATCGTCATACTGTAACGGTTTTTCTTTAAATTTTTCAAGAGTTTTGTTGAAACAGTTTTAAATTTTCATTCTTCTTCCTCATTCATTTGTAAATTTTATAATGTCAATGCTATTACAGGTTATGATATACCTAGTGGAGGCCGTTCTCCCCGAGGGTTACTTCGCAGACGATCTCCGTGGCTTGTCAGCAGACATGGCCGCGTTCAGAGACCTCCTACGACTACGCCTTCCCCGTCTTGCCCAGCACATGGACCATTTACAAAGGGTATCTGATGGTAACAAAGTTTTCATTCATATGTATTTTAAGACTGATTCGCAAACCTTGAAAGCGTAAACAACAAAAGAAATAAAAGCTAATAGAAGCTATTTCATTGAGAACATTGGAAATACTGGCCGTAAACATAAAATTTTAATGCGCATTTTAAAAACTTTATGGTTTTCTTTTTTTTTCAGGCGGAGGTGTGGAACCGCCTTTGCCCGATGTGTTTACTATGCAATGGTTCCTTACATTGTACGCGACGTGGTTACCGAGGGAATTTCTTCTGAGGATATGGGACCTTGTCCTACTGGATGGAAATGAAGTGCTACTATTAACTGCGCTGGCTATTTGGGATATGCTTCAAGAGTAAGTGTTCAAATACAATAGACTAAGGCCTCGGTCTCGAAGTCAGCGGGCAGCGAAGCGAGGGAATCATAGGAACCGACATGCCGGTCGTGGGCGGCTTTTTTAAACATGCTGCTGACGCTACCGTCCGGTGCCCGCTGGCTTTGAGTCTAACGCCTGAAAGTTTTTTCGTTTATTTTTACCTACATGAAGTGCATTCTTACTCAATGTAATAGTTATCTATTATCTATATAAATAAAAGAACAGGGGTTTTTCTTTTGACTCGACTACAGCCGAAACCGCTAAACGCAGAAACTTGAATTTTGGACAGCATTTGTACCTTACCATGTAGATTGGCAATAAGACGGGATTTTGCGAAAATCCTCCTCTAAGGGGGTGAAAAGGGGTGAAAACTTTTGTATGAAAAATCTTATTCCTTGGGTTTACAAACTTGAAACTTACCACGAATAAGAACACCAGTAAATAAATAAGATTAGCACCACTATTTTTTTAAAACTACCCGCCATTGGTAATGTAGACGATGTTAAAGTTTGTATGGGAAAATCGTAACGCGTGAGCCAATGAATTTGAAAATCAGTATTTTTATACTAGATAAGAATTAATGAAACACGTATTTTTTGATTTTTCGAAAATCACCCCCCAAGTTGGTGAAAAGGGGTATTCAAGTTTTAAAGGGAGGATATTAAACCACTAAACGTAGAACTCTGAATTTTTGATGGTAGTTGCAATTTATTATGTAGGTGAGCTTTGATAAAGGATTTTGCGAAAATCTACCTCTAAGGGGGTGAAAAGGGGTGAAAACCTTTGTATGTAAAATCTTATTCCTTGGGTTGATAAACTTGAAACTTGGTACGAATATGAGTATGAGTAGATAAAAAAGATTGTCATTATTAGTTTTTTATAACTACCCTCCTTTTTTGGGTTTTTCGAAAATCACCCCTTAATTGATGAAAAGGGGTGATTAAGTTTTCAGGGAAGGTTTTATTGCTTGCTTCGATAAAATCAAAGGGCGTAAATTATCTCTCAATCGAATAAAGGATGCGTATTTATTATTTTATTAATAGGCTCCGAAACTACTAGAGCATTTTTAGATTTTCCAAAAAGTGTCCTTTAAGGAGGGTGAGCGGGAATTAAATACACTAAGTTCGAAGTTAGAAACACGCGCAGACGAAGTCGCGGGCAAAGTGCTAGTCTATATATATAAAAGAACAGGGGTTTTTCTTTTGACTCGACTACAGCCGAAACCGCTAAAAGCAGAAACTTGAATTTTGGACAGCATTTGCAGTCTACCATATAGATTGGCAATAAGACGGGATTTTGCGAAAATCCTCCTCTAAGAGGGTGAAAAGGGGTGAAAACCTTTGTATGAAAAATCTTATTCCTTGGGTTTATAAACTTGAAACTTACCACGAATGAGAACACAAGTAAATAAATAAGATTAGCACCATTATTTTTTTAAAACTACCCTCCATTGGTAATCTAGGGGTTGTTAAAGTTTGTATGGAAAATCATAACGCGTGAGCTGATGAATTTGAAAATCAGTATTTATATACTAGATAAGAATTAAACAAACACGTGTTTTTGGATTTTTCGAAAAACACACCCCAAGTTGGTGAAAAGGGGAATTCATGTTTTAAGAGCAAACAAGTCAACATTTTTTCCATAGAAACTTCGTTGGGGTTTTACTCCATTAATTGACAAAGTACATCCAAAATTAAACATGGTATCGTTTTGTCTCATTATTAATTTTGTCTGTACGGAAGCAGAATTGTAAAACATGAAGCTATTAAAAAGTTACGAGCTTCTAAAGATTCGTTTTTTTGCTAATTTTAACACAACTTTAGGTGTAAATTAGAAGCTAAAGAAGCATCAAATTTCCAAAACGAAGTCCGTACCGACACAGCAAATTTATCGAAGAATTTAATAAATTTTATTTGAAATTAATTGGTGCAGTGGTTTTTTCATAAAACCCCAACAGCCAAAGGCTTTTTCGTATTTTTTTACGCGCGCGCCTTTTACTCTGAATGATCGTGCATCTCACTAAATAAGTTTTCCCCTGTTTTCTCCACGGGGGGATGACGCTCGCGCACACATGAACAATATGGCTCGATTTCCGGTGAAATATCATGGTTTTTGACCATGCCTGCCAGTGAGTTCGAGCTCGCGTCTAGCGCCGCCTTAAGGGGAGGATATTAACCACTAAACGTAGAAACCTGAATTTTGGATGATAGTTGCAGTTTATAATGTAAGTAAGCATTAAGAAAGGATTTTGCGAAAATCTACCTCTAAGGGGGTGAAAAGGGGTGAAAACCTTTGTATGCAAAATCTTATTCTTTGGGTTGATAAACTTGAAACTTGGTACGAATGTCAGTATAAGTAAATAAAAAAGATGGACACTATTCTTTTTTCAAAACTAACCTCCATTTTTGGGTTTTTCGAAAATCAACCCCTAAATTTTGAAAAGGGTTGATTAAGTTTTAAGGGAAGAATTTACTTCTTGCTTCTATAAATTCTTAACTGGGCATAAATTATCTCTCAATCGAATAAAGGATAAGTATTTATTATATTTAAAAAATCAACTCCTAGCGTGTTTTTGTTTGTTTGTATTGAATAGGCCCTGAAACTACTAGAGATTTTCCAAAAGTATCCTATACTATAAGGAGGGTGAGCGCGAATTAAATTCACTGAGTTCGAAGTTAAAAGCACGCGCAGACGAAGTCGCGGGCAAAGTGCTAGTTATTCATAAAGCCCACCTAAATGACTAACTCATTTAAGAAGGATTTGCATAAACTGAATTGAACCACTGAAAACTATGAGGAAAATTCAAACATTTTATTGAATGACATCATAACTCAGCAGCTCGGGAATTCCGATTTCATATGCGTTCCACTTTCACATTTATATTGAATTTTAACAGATATAAACGTTTGAACAATCGATATTTTGAGCAGACAAGGTTAATAGGCAGAAACACTTTGCCTGCACCTGGGAAACTGAGTAATAAATAACGTAATTTCCATCTTGACTTCAGAAAAATCAAATCTACGAGTATTTATAGTGAAACTACAGCAATGAAAGATACACTGAGTTTCATTAAACTATTACATCAAAATGACGACTGTTATCCCCGAAGGGTTAGGTCGCCCACATTTCGTCACAAAATAGAGGCCCCAAGTAAAAGGGGGCGAACCTATTGCTAACAAGGGGCACAAATCTAGACTCCAGCATGCAGGGGCGGATTTCCCCTAAGGCCCAGTAGGCCCGGGCTTAAAGCGCGGGGGCCTGATATTAGGGGCGGCAAATCGTGTCGAAAATCACTGATGATACCACAGGATGATACGTAACAATACTAACAAGAAATAACTCAAAAGCAAAGTATCGTAATATTATATTAAAAGCCTAATTTTTTATAAAATCATTATTGCGTATTAAAGTATATGTACCTAATTCAGTACTTACATAATAAAATAGTTCGTACGTTCAGTTTAACATAATGAACAAAAGCTAAAACCATTTTAATTTGTTTCTTTAAATTCAATTCCAATAATACCTGAAACCTCGGAAAATATTATAAACTAGCAGTTTTCAGTTAACGTTAACTTATTTTCTGAATCAGTTTAAAGTGTGCACTAAAGTAAATTCGTAAATAATTAAATCTAAATGATGGTTACTGAGAAAAGGGCGGCACATGATGTGTGTGGGCCCTACAGCGGCTAGGACTGCAAATCCGCCATTTCCAGCATAGCTACTACTTTATTAGCAATATTCCCAAAGGCCCAAATTATTCATCTTCGTGAATGAGTTTTTAAATGCACAATGCACCAGTGGCCCAGTCAGTACTGGAAATATGTATTTTAATAAAGTCTTTTCTGTTTCACTGAACAGAAAAGACAAATTTATTAAAATACATATTATTTTATGCAACTCTTAACGATATGAGTGAAACTGATATGAAACGCATAATCGCATAGGATGATAGAAGCGCACCCCCGCTTTCCTAACACCAATATGTTATCTATATCCGAATGTGACCGATAAGCGATAAAAGTTCATATTGCTCATTCTTGTTTTATATTAGTTATGGGATAGATAGTCTGATATCCACACATATTTATAGGAAATATAATGTATCATCATCATCAGCCTATTAATGTTCCCACTGCTGGGACACAGGCCTCCTCTCTGTGAGGAGGAATATAATGTATACGAAATTTAATTTGCATTAATGTACGTGGATTACGAAATTATTAGATATTATGATATTATAGAGGAGGATTTTCACCGGATAGAGGAGGTTCTGCGAATATATTATAATCGAAACCATCTGAAGATAAAAAGGACTACCAATATAAGGGACTAAAACCTCCTTGCCCCATCACAGTTACCTACGGTGTCAAATCATTTATTTATACTGTCTGTACCGCGGTTTCACCCCCTTGCTCGGCTCCTTTTGGTAATTTGGCATGATATAATTATAACAATAATTGCCTTCCTCCTCGATAAAGTATCGACTAACCAACACAAAAATGATTTTTCAAAAAGAACCAGTAGTTTTCGAAATTAGCGCGGTCAGCCAAAAAACTCTTCAGCTTCGACTTCGTTCACGTGGATGTCGGAACTTAACAATGTATTTTTTATAAAATTGACAAAGTTACATACAAACTTTCATCCCCTATTTTATCCTCTTGGGGGTAGAATTGATCAACGGCATCCTACCCGCATGCCTTTCAGCCCGATCCGTCCAGTGGATTGGGCTGCGTGTTAATAGATCACTATGTCAGTCAGTCACCTTTGAGTTATATATGTGTATGTTTAGATTGATGATTTCATTAGAAAAAAATATCATTTTTTTTCTTTTCAGTCGTATTCTATCAGCTCGTTCGGCAGACGAGTTCTACAGCTGCATGGGCGGAGGCGCCGGCGCAGTGTGGGAGGCAGGGGACTCGCTTGTAGCGAGGGTCGTGGCGTTCGGCTCTGCGCCCGAGCTGCCTCGACTGCGCAGCCTGCACAGATACCGCGTGGCACCACCAGCTCCACCCATTTCAGCACCCAATTATCATCCGCCTTTACATTCTGCTGTACGGTCTAGTTTAAAGTCTATCTTACTTTTATCAATATGAATTTTATGTTGAAACATGGAGAGGGCAAGGAATGCTGATTATAATTATGATGATTCAAGCTTCACCGCGCCGGGACCGGGCCGTACGCCGTCTGAGCCCCGGACGGGGTACGGTCGAGCATCATCTAAGTCAGGAAGATGATAACACTTATGTCAAACTTCATTTTCCAGATGCAGTCAATGACAAAACGCGGTCTCCGACTATTCTATTCAGAAGATGAAGGAGACTCCAGTGACGATGGCAATAAAATGGCTTTAGCAACGGTAAGCATACTTCAAAAACTATTATAACTGATTAATAAAATTATTCAATGCGAATATTTCAAATACGATATGATATTTTTATAGTTCGTGCCTCGGCGTGAAGACCGTTTGGCGGCTGGCGACAGACTTTCTTTAGACATCGGGGCTTTGAAACGTCAATACGCTCGCCTCCGAGAAAGGCAGAGACAAGCTCATGTTATCTTAGCTGCGGCTTGTGCACGCCATGCTGCAGGTACAGAACACAAATATCTATTTCAAAAGTGTACTTTAGCAGAATTACATAATTATTCCGATACAATTATTCTGCATCTTATATCTATTCTTGAACAATAGAATAACTAGAATATGATTCTGTTGACACTCTATTCATTTAAGTGGGATAATTTGTACTTTTTCTGTATAAAAAACCTTTATTTTCAGTGGGTGTACCAACCTCTCCAACATCACTTACGGTAAACAATCTACTCCTGGGCAAAAGTGCACTGGTAAGTTCTAGAGGACGAAGACTTGGTCCACCACCAGGAGCAGTACCACCTTCACGGCAAACATCAACACTAGATAAATTAGAGCACCGTTCACGTGGACCATCTAGTGAAACCATCAGTTGGAATGAAGAAAAAAGTCGTAAGACACTGAGCAGGCGGAACTCCGTTAAATGGAAAGATATTAAGAAGGATAAAACCAAACAAAAGGAAAGAAAAGCATCCATTGACTTAGATGAGGCTGGCGACGGAATCATAGTTTCTGAAATAGAAGCCAATCGAATGATTGCTACAGTAAGATCTCGCAGCTCTAGTGAAACATCTTCTTACTCATCACATAGTGCTTCAAGTACAGATACAAGTCTTTGTGATGAGAATGAACGTGGTAGTGAGTCTGAAACAGAAATTCCAGAAGATGAAAAAGAAAAACATAGTTCGAATACTAAGAATAAGAAAATTTCCTCCTCCCCAACTCTTAAACAAACCAAAATAAGCCATTCAAAAACCAAAACAGAAACAGTAACAACGCGTACTCCAGAAAAGGAGGCAGATATAAACTTGATGGATAAACCAATCAAGAGTATTTCTGATTATTTGGATTCCGCTGCAGGGGAGCCGTTACGTACTTACATCGATGGATTCGAAAGTAAATTGAATGACACTCCGAAACTTACTAAGGAGATCCCTGTGTTTAATCCTACTAGTCTGTCACCTTGCTCTCCACGCATAACTTCAGATAGAAATGAAGTGCTGCAAAGACTCAATATAACAAAATATGAAGAAAATTCTTCAAGCAGAGAAATAATAAGGCCTACAAGTTTTACAAAATCACCAAATATCTTTACTGAACTCAGTCCTATTGACTTATCTCCTTGTAATTGTGGTATAGGTCATAAATCTCCGTATGAGTATGATTTTGAATCTAACTTTAAACGTCCCCCTGCAAGTGAGTCCATATCTAGACCCCCAGATATTATCGATAGCTTCACGATGTATCCAAATTTTGTGCCTGACATAGATCTATCCGATAAAAATGTATCTGACTTTGAAAGTCCACCGGGAAGTCCTGGTTCAGAAAGTATTATAGTAAGCGAAGACGAACCACCGATACCTTTAAAAATTGATAAGTATTTTGAACATAGTCCGGAGTTCTTTGGTGCACGAGTAACGGATCCCAATAGCGTAGATATTCCTAATCGGCGTTCCACCAAAAGACTCTCGCGGCTGCCAAAAAAGCCCGACTCATTGACATTACAAAGTAATCATAACGATAAAATTATCAAGGAAGAAGTAGAAAGAGCATCATCATTGCCTCAAAGTCACAGTTTTGCAAAGAAAATTATCGATGACTATAAAGAAACCACAGATTTCTATTCCACTCAAAAACAGCAAACGCCTGAAAAAAGCAAAGAACTAAAAGATATATTTTTTCCAAAGGATTATATTTTACAAACAGGACGTAAAAATAGTGAAAGAGCCTTACAAATAATTCAAGAAAATTCAAAAATTTTGAGTAGGATCTTAACAAAACAAAATATTACTGAAGTTAAGAGTCCTAGTAAAAGTCAAGTCACCAAAAGTGACGAGAATGTACTCGAAAAACAACGAAACACTTACTCCAAAACGGTTCCTGAAAAAACTGTTGAGAGTAAATTAATTGAATCGCCTTTACTTAAAGAATCTACCTCTGATTCGTTGATAGGCTATAGAAAAAGAAATGTTAATGCAGGGGCAAACGAAAGCAATGATTTTGTACGAATACGACCTATTTCTATTGACGACCCTTTCTCCTTAGAAGTTCGCAGTTCAACTACTAGAGAAGAAGAGTTTTCAATCAAAAACACAAAAAGTCCAAGTAGTGAATGTTTAGCTAATAAGACAGATTTGTATGGATGGGAAAACAAAGGATTTTTGGCGAAATGTGATCACAAAACCTTTGTAGAGAAAACTGAAAATTTTGATTTCGAATACCAAAGAAAAACAAGTGATATATCAAGTTATGGTGACTTATCAAATAAAGAACTCAAACCTGTAACTACATCAGACTGGACTCGTCATTCTTTTTCTGGTGAGTCCAAACCATCAGTGACTTTACCGTCTTCGGAACAAAAAGATACTTCAGCATATGAAAAGCGTTTCACATCCGATGACTATAATTACCCCTTTTCAAGCAAATATAATGACTTTGTGTTGTCTAAAGCTAGTGATATTTGTAGCAAAACGGTTAATCAAGGACCGAAAGTTTGCGAAAATGTATCTAAGACTGATAACAGCCAAGTTAGTGACTTTGCTCATGTTGTGACTTCCTCTATTAGTTTCACGTACGAACCGTCAGCGGAGGACGACTCGCCGACCGGAGCTAAGAGCAACTCTAGTGATACTCTGTGTCAAATCACCTCGTTGGACCAAGTTTCGACGCCAATATCACCTAAGATATTTCCCAACAGAGAAACTCCCACTATTCCTAAAGACTACTCAGAAAAGAGTGACAGAACTAAAGTAGAGTCAGACGATACTTGCAGTGCTATCACTTCGCTCATCGAGACGGATACGTTGTCTTCGTTGTCTTACCCCCGCAGTCCGTCGACAGGCTCGTACCATCCGTTCCCCACGCGCCCCGCGCTCCGCATGCCTAAAGAGTTAGGAGTGAGGTTGGGTATGTACCCAAAAGATGTGATCAATTCCCCACCCAAATAAGAATAATTAAATAAGTTACCGATAGTTAAAGACATTATTTCTAAGGTTGTTTTGTATCTTGAACATTCAAGATTAATTTTATTACGTGAAAATGATTTTTTGATTGATATTTTATGCTTTAATAAAAATCTAGAGAACTTCAACAAAGATTTTTAGAATTTTATTGTTTGAGTCTAGTTTTATGTTTTACCTTATTAAGTCTATTTTGTAATTTCAAACTTGTCTGCTAATAGTTTATACAATATATTTTAATCTTTGTTTTGTTTAAAGCTGAAAATGTTTGCTCTATGAATATTACAGTTTAGAAATATTATATTTACATTTGAAATACAGAATGTTTCACTAAATATAAAAGTGCACGCGGGAAGTTTACAAATTAATAAAATTGTTATGTAATGTGAAGCCTTTGGTATTTCAGATAGTTATTTGAGCTAGTAACAAAACAAACACGTTGCCTTGAATCCAATTTAAATGTTATGCGTAATAAATAAATAATAATCCTTCGCAATATTAAAATATGTGTACAATATTAAGGTAGATAGATTACTGTTTGAAGTCAATATAATTTACGGCAATTACTTATTTGTACTGCTATAGATTAATATGCAAAATGAAGAAGATTATGTTGTTAGAAGACAATATTTTATTCTACAACAGTATTGAAAAAATATACATAATGCGACAGATGGTCAACTTGTTTATTATTCACTGTCACATCACAAACCTACATTACACAATAATAATACAAAACATAAGGAAATGTGGACCTTACAATATTTTGATTTAATGTCATCCCTTAAATTAATTATCTCTTGTAAATAAGTTAGAAGTCGTCGAGCACCGGCGGACAAGTGCAGACAAGATGTTTGTCTCCGTACATGTCATCGATACGACCAACTGTAGGCCAGATTTTCGTCTCTCCTTTTACAAATGGCTGAAACATGAATAAGCTTGATTTAGCACTTTCTGAAAACATAAAATAAAAATCTGCCAGGAAGCTAGAACTACACTCACAGCTGGGAAAGCAGCTTGTTCCCGACTGTATGGGCGGTTCCAATCTTCAGAGATTACTTCCGCTTGCGTATGTGGCGCCATCTGAAAATAATCAACATGTAACAAAACTATTTCCAAGATTATGTTTTAAATTTAATTTTCACACCACCTGCTCGTAAATGACACATTATATGTCTGCTAACCGGCCGTAAAGCAAGGCATTGTTCCCTCCCGCTCGAGCCGGGAATAATATATGTACTGAATTTCATTATTCCCGTGGGAATAATGTTATTTGAATTTGGAACCTCAAACAAAACATAGTATGAAAACTTTCAACGAAGGAATTCCAGGTTCCAGGAGGTTCACCCCTAGAATCCTTAGTGTCGCTTCGGGATTCAATACGCCCGTGACGTAAGGCACTGCTTTATTCCCTTGGTGCGTAATCTAAGGTAAATATGGCAAAAACTTTTAGCAATGAGTCTGAATATAATTCTAGGCTTCCTTATATTTTTAATGACCAACGAAAGTAATTTTCCTGTGTTCCTAGTACCTAGTGTACCTACTTAAATGCAAATGTCAGGATTTCCCTTACCTACTGTGCAAAATTTCCAAGTTCTTTCCTCAATTACTATCGAAAATAATAATTGAGGAAAAACATTTCAATTTAGTAAAAATATGTATTTTTTTTACTAAATTCAAATGTTTTTGTTAAAAATTATTATGAAAACATTGACTGTACTTTCAAAGGATTAAGCCGTTTGTCCATGGTTCCATCTTCGATGTCTTTAATTTCCTTCCTGATTGCGATGAGAGCTTCACAGAAGCGGTCCATCTCCTGAAGATCTTCAGACTCAGTGGGTTCTATCATCAGAGTGCCGGGGACTGGCCACGACATCGTGGGAGCATGGAAGCCTGCAACGTCGCACAATTAATTATTTTATTTATACATAGTCACGTCTATTTTTAGGGTTCCGTAGTCAACAAGGAACCCTTATAGTTTCGCCATGTCCGTCCGTCCGTCCGTCCGTCCGTCTGTCCGCAGTTTAGCTCAGAGACGCACAGTACTAGAGAGCTGTAATTTGGTGTAAATATACGGATTGGTTGTGCCGAAAAAGTGGTAAAATAAAATATCGTAAAATATTTTTTTTTAGGGTACCTCCAGTACTTACACGTAAAGTGAGGATTTTTTTTTTCTCGCATACCCCTTAGTGTGGGGTATCATTAAATAGGCCTTTAAAAAATAATGATAGATTCATTAACAATTTTTTGATAAAAAAAAATCGTTTGTGAAATATTAAGCTTTAAAGTGCTAAATTTTGCTCGATTCGAGTGTCCCCCCCCTCTACCAGCTAAACGGTTATGTTTGGGGGTGTGAAAAAATTCACAATAGTAGTTTATATAACGAAGTTTAAAAGAAAATTATCATGACTAAGTAGGCTTTACAACTTTACGAGTAATAGTCGACCAACTTATAAAATGTACTTGGATATCTTATTTCCTAAACAAAATGTATCGGAGACAACTGCAAATGTAAGTTTGTCAACTTTATTTTTACAGCTTTTATAGGTATGTTTTTTGGGGATAGGTAGGTTTTTATCGTCAACTATTTTTAACTAAATTCAAAAAAGGAGGAGGTTCTAAATTCGTCGTAATCTTTTTTCTTATGTATTTTCCCCGATTTCTCAAAGACTCCTGGACCGATTTTGAAAATTCTTCTTTTTAAAATTAAATTCAGCGAATCAGTTTAGTTAGTTCGCATAAGTATTTTGATGGGCAACTACGGAACCCTACACTGTGCGTGGCCCGACACGCACTTGGCCGGTTTTTTGTATATTGCATATGGGCAAAGCCACCTAACATAGGCATCTTACTGATCTCCAAATCAAGCATGTTAAACTTCGATTAATGATCGAAGATCTCTAACTCTATGTAATTAAATAAACCAATAAACAATGTTTTCCCTGTTAGAAGACACATTGGCACTTTCTTTATAATTTTATTTAAAGTAGGCTGGTCAATATCGACATAAAAAAACAAACATTGCAAACGCGCATGTAACTACGATTTTTTTATATGTTGATAGGTCCCTTGAAAGTAGTAAACGCCCAAGTTTGCAACACTGAAAACCCTGTGCTGCCAATGTTATTGTCGAATCAAAATCCGTTCAGTAGTTTTTGTGTGTGTATCTCATAAACCGTGATAGCTAGAGAGTTAAAATCTTCACAGGTGATGTACTTCTATTGCCGCTATAACAAAAAAACTCATATTTCGTTCGTAAAATAAATAGTATATTTTCGTAAAAAACCAGAAGCAACTGGTGTGTCGATATAGCTTTCGAACTTACCAAAGTCCATAAGCCTCTTAGCAATGTCACCAGGTTCTATGTTGGCAGTCTTCTTCAAATCCCTCACGTCTATAATGAACTCGTGTGCAACAAGTCCTCTCTCGCCCTTGTACAAAGTTTTGTAGTGACCTTCAAGTCTCTTAGACATGTAGTTTGCGTTAAGAATAGCCACCTGGGTCGCACGTCTCAATCCTTTGGGACCCATCATCTAGAAATATAATAAGAAAGTTTTCAGTTTGAGTTGTCTTATTTGTTAGCATAAATGTAGAAGTTTTCGCTACTAAATAAGGAAGACACAATTTTCTGCATTGCACTTACTTTAATGTAAGCCCAAGAAATAGGTAGAATAGCTGATGATCCATAAGGTGCAGCGCTGACTGAACCGAAACTGTGAGCTGCATCACCCAAGTCTGCTAATGGATCGATTACTGGATGTGACGGCAAGAACGGTGCCAGGTGAGCTTTTCTAAAGGAGAAAATATCAATATCACCATCACGTGTCGTAGAATATTGCAAAAATATTTAATCACACAAAACAGATAAAAGTTTTTAAGAAAATTTTCTTCTCTTCACACGACGAGTTGTTCACTCGTCGTGTTGAGAAAATTTTCTTAATTTTCAAAAATGTTGATAACTTATTTGTTTTTTTCAAATATTATTGTGATTTCAAAGTACTTACACTCCAATAGGTCCCATACCCGGACCTCCCCCTCCGTGAGGAATGCAGAATGTTTTGTGTAAGTTCAAATGTGACACATCGCTGCCGTAGTCTCCGGGTCGGCAAAGACCCACCTAAAGAAAGAAATTAGCTAATTATGAATTACTTAAGGCGGGCTTACAGTAATTTTTAAGATTTTCAAACGTCTGAAAGTCTCATTAACAATGATATTTTTAATAAATAAAAATCATAATATTAAAGTTGAACATATCTTCGAGTGAATGGTAAAGATAGAAACACGAATTGGAATAATTGGCTCGATAGAAAAAATTCTCAAACATGACACTAAATCACAATTTTCAAACATCCACTGCTTAGAGATTTCACAATGAATTTATATGAAACTTATATAAATAAAAACAGCTCATTATTTAGAAGTGCATGGTAAAAGCAGATTTTAAAATTTCGTTATAATTTTTCTCCAAGAAATAAAATACCCAAAATATTGGCATTATTTCGCTCGCCGGGCGCTCGCCAGTGCCCGCCGAGGCGTGATAGAGGATGGACGTACGTCGTTGCTGCGCAAAAATTCCCCCCGCGCGGTTACGTAAGCCGGTATAGAACTGAACTACTACATGGAAACAAAGTCACACACACAAACGATTACGTGTTAGTTGCGGGAATAGAATAAAATAGTCAAGTGATCTAATTTTGAAACGATGTAATTTTTTTTTATGGACCACGTATTTTTTAGCTAGGATGCGAACTTGATGGAGTGACCTGGAGGTCTACATCGGTGACTGCAACTGGAACTCGGCGACGGATTGAAATAGATGTGCCGAGTTTGGGCTCGTTTTGTTAGTTACGATGAGATCTTACCTCCGGACTTGATGGAGAGACCTGAAGGTCTACATCGGTGACTGTCACTGGAACTCGGCGACGGATTGAAATAGATGTGCCGAGTTTGGGCTCGTTTTGTTAGTTACGATGAGATCTTACCTCCGGACTTGATGGAGAGACCTGAAGGTCTACATCGGTGTCTGCCACTGGAACTCGGCGACGGATCGAACTAGATGTGCCGAGTTTGGGCTCGTTTTGTTAGTTACGATGAGATCTTTCCTCCGGACTTGAGGGAATGACCTGAAAGTCTACATCGGTGACTGCCACTGGAACTCGGTGACGGATTGAAATAGATGTGCCGAGTTTGGGCTCGTTTTGTTAGTTACGATGAGATCTTACCTCCGGACTTGATGGAGAGACCTGAAGGTCTACATCGGTGACTGCCACTGGAACTCGGCGACGGATCGGACGACGGAGTTTGAACTTGATGGAACCAATGACGTCGTAAAATCAACGGCGGGGGGCTGTAGATTTTGATGACAAAATTGTATCTACAAATTCAGAATTGTAATCAACAAGTTACATAAAATTGTAAAGGCACAAGGCGAATCCACAAACCTACAATTTCTGTAAACTTGTAAATACAATATCAATAAAAAACAAGCTAAAAATAGATTTATCCTTTTATTAAATTTCTACAATCAATTTTAAAATACTTATAACAAACAAAAACATAGCATATATAGTAATATTTAGAAGATATTGAAAATTTTTAAAAATTAGAAACGGGTGCAACCGCCGTTGGCCTCTATAACCTCTAAAAGACGAGACCTCATTGAACCAACAAGCCGTGAGCAAATATCGGTTCCCCGCATTTCCTCCCAAATATAATTACAGTGACTAATAAGAGCTTGTTTGGTTCTTTCATTTTGATGCGACCATCGTTGGACCATAAGGCCCCAAAGATTTTCTATCGGGTTGAGGTCCGGCGATCTTGAGGGCCACTGAATTACCCTTACGTCAGTGTGTGAACGAAACCAGGCTCTTACGATCCTCGCATTATGAATTGAACAATTATCTTGAACAAAATCAAATTGTGGCACTTCGTTCTCCGGGTAAACATTACGGACTGCCGGTAGCATTGCATTCTGAAGCACGTCGATATAATTTACAGCCGTCGCTCGAGGAGGTAGAGAACACAATTCTCCTACACCATCCGCACTCATCCAGCCACAAATATTTACGGAAATTCGACCTGATTCTCTATTTGGAATTACATGATCATCTTTATACCGTGTTGAATTATATCGCCAAAGGTGAAGACGTCCATGCTGACTGGATTTAAACGTTTTTTCATCACAAAACACTGTATTAGACCAATCAAACTCTAAGTGCTCTCTGGCGAAGTTCAGACGAGCAAGTCTGTGAGCATCCGTCAAATATATTTTCTTGGCGTAATGCCTGTGGTGCAACCCCATGTAATGTAGATGATTCCTTATTGTTTGGGCACTCACATCGAACATCTCCGCAAAATGTTTTGTGGGCTTAAAACCATTGATTTCATATTCCCGTCTCATGAATTCTCTATCGTTATTGGAGAGTGCAGGCCGGCGACCACTTCTTCTGTGATCCAACAAACTTCCCTCCTCTCCTTCACGACGAATCCAAAAGCGGACAGAACGCCTCGATATATTCAAATTCCGGGATATCGCACTGATACTGCTTCCCTCATTAAATTGGGCAATTATTTGTGCTCTTTCGGCAATGGTCAAGTTGGCAGGCATTGAGATGATTTTATATGCAGTTGATTGAAAAATAACACGGAAAATATATCGATTTTTTGCATATATTTGACAAAATGTCAATTGTCAGTTTTCTTTTTCAAATGGAATTCGGTTGTCTATTTAAATAGTTTTTATTACTTTTGTTTGGAAACATTTCAATTGCTTTGTAGAAACTAATGTCCTTTTCATTTATACTAAAGGTTAAAATGTCATGTACTTATATGTGACATATGACATATGAATACTAAATACATAGGTTTACGTCATGATAATGTTGTCTCTTTCAGTAATATCTTTTTATAACGAACCTTGTTGTAATTTTCGATGACCGGGAAACTAAATCAAAACTGGTACACCACTTTCTTGGCTGACCGTATAAAACTGCAAGCATTGGCGGGGGCCACTTCGTAGTGGCCATTTAGTCGGTTGCCGCGCGCCACCCACTAAGCACGCGCTTACTTAAATAGTATTTAAATATGGTGTTAGGTTGTATTTACGCATAAGTTTAAAAATATATATATATGATGAAGAAAAAATAATACTGCTTAACGTTTGGTTGTTTAAATAATGACAGTGATAGGAGCCTCACGTTTCACACACTACCGCGTGATTTCGAAAGGTAAGGAAAAAAGTGAATATTTATCTATGTAGTAGGTACATATTTAATAATGATCAAAAAATTATCTACCTGCTTGTGGTGTGCTCATTAATGTCATTCAAGTACCGGCTAGTAATCATGATCAGATAAGCATGATTAGGTAGGTTACGGCCTACAAGACGACCAAGATAAATAAAATAGACGAATATCAAACCTGACATCACTCTCACTCACCTAAGCTGAATTGTGTGCACCTAAGAGTAGGATGAATTATGATCGGTAGAAAGTAGGAAGATGTTTACGTTATTGTTTAGACACGTTCAAACTCAGAAAAATATGGCTACACTACGCATTCAAGGTCAGCGATCGTAATTCTTTTCCCGACTTTTTTACCTACTTACCTACAAAGACACGCAACACGGGGCCTGTGACAATGAAATGAATGAAATGATAAGGACTAGTTACCTATTTTGCCATAAATGATAACAATCGATCTTTAAAGTTATGACTACAGCTTGACACGGATTGAAACGGAACTACCCTTTTTGTTTCTGACAACGTTTTAAAATCTTTGATATTTGATGTAAACAAAGACCGCAGGTTTTATTTTATTTTATTTTTAAATTTTGAAATCTCTTAAATGTATATTTTATATTATAAACGTGTTTTAGTCATTGGATACATGAACTGGGCTGCCGTTGTAAGGCGACTAAAAAGTCACGGTGTATATATTATTCCTCACGTAAAGTGCCGTAGGTACTTACTGTTAACATTCTGTGCTACCAATCGATATGAATATGAAGTAATCGATGACGAAACAGAAAAAGATATAGGCTGATGATAAAAACAAAATTCCTTGAGGTACATAAGGAGGTAATGAGGAGTGATATATATTTATGTTAATTAATAATGTAATTAAACAATGCATAAAATACATATTCCTACCTAACTGTGCCCAAACTCGCGAGTCGCAACCCTATTGAGCTTGACCGACAGTAACCTTTTAATGTCGTTGGCGTCAGATAAACTAAAATGAACTCTCGCGCGTCACTATTCTGTTCATTTTTGCTTGCGCACGGGAAGTTTAGGCTATTATAAAAGTAGGTAGGTGATGCGGGTGCAAGTAAAAATGGACTCTATTCTCTCGTGCATAGATTTTACATTTGTCTATTTTCTTTTTGGGAGTAATGCTTCTGTACCTTTAGGTACTGTTATATATTCTGTGGCCGGACAAAGGTCACCGGTTGTTTGAAAAGGGAAATTGTAAATAATTTAGAATTTCTTCAATAATTACGTAAGTTGAAAAGTGACTTTTTTGTTTATGGTTATTTTTCAATTAAATTATTTAAAAGGGGTGTGTTTCATTATAAAAGTGATTGCACAAGTTGTTTCATGTAAATCGGATCAGTAGTTTTTAAGTTATTGTACTTTTTGTATAATCAAACTTTTGTTCCTGTGTAATTTTTGTAGTTTATGTTCTAGGATTTTTTGTATTTAGACATAGGTACATTTTGTTTGTTTTATATACAAATAGACTTAATAAGGAATCTAGAAAGGTACAATACATAGTTTTAAGGTTTAAATTAATAAGAAAATAAAGGCTACGAAGGCCTCGGTCTTAGTAAAAATCACAAGGAAAAACGGGCTCAAAATACGTGTGTCTCTTTTAGGTAAGGACGGGCGGTATAAAAGGCGGTACGACCGCCGGCACTGCGTTACCCGTCCCTTGCAAGAGCCAGCCCGCGATGCTGAGCCAGTAGTTTTAAATTAGCCCCTAAATAATGAATATTTAGTTATCCAGCCTGTCCCTTGCTGTCCTCTGTCAGTGACGCCCTAAGCCGAGGTCCGTACCCCACAGGGGGTGCCCTTAGCGTGTGGTCACTTAGTTTGTAAATTTTAGTTTGTAAGCCCCTGGCTGGAGGCCTTAGAGTCATCTATGGCAGCCACAGGAAAGTCCGGTTGAGCAGCACACAACCTAGTAGAGGTTGACCTGCGAGATGCCAGTGTCAAAAAAAAAAAAAAAAACGGCACTGCGTTCAGTCGCAGCCAAGCCACCGAAGAAGAAACATCACTAAAAGAAGACCGAAGCCTTCAAAGTGAACTCTTCAAATTGGTGTTTTTTATTATTTCCGTTGTCTGTGGTCCCCCTATTGCATTTCCGTAATTTTCCAAAAACGTACGCATTCAGGGGTGCGTGGATGCATGCGTCACCAGCGAAGGCAAGGCACGTGTGCACAACAATACGTCCCTGTAGTGGACGCGCTGTCGGAATCCCGGTCCGTCCATTACAACTTGCTTTTGCATATTCGGATCGTGTCCTCTATAAAATCTGTTTTCATCTGCCGCTTGGCCTTCGGCAAACATCCTCCAAGTGAAATATTGTCGCTCAGACATTTTTAATAAACGAAAAACAATAAAAAAATACTTCTCACAATAAAAATATCGGTGAGAGAAGTAACCACAGTAGCTCCAGTAATTTACTGAGACATCTATCAAATCAGTGACTCATGGTACCGATTTGTATGCAAAACGCTAGGTACGTAAACTAAACTCTCTACGGTAAACTGAAACAAATGTGGTAAAGTAAATTTTAGTTTTCAACTCATGGTACGGATTTTAGTTCCGCTACTACTCAATAGAGGCGCTGTACAGATTCTCATACAAATTGTTTTACGTTTACTGTACCGTAAACGTAAAAAAAAACTCATGGTAGAGGTACAGTACCTCTACTCCATCAAGTCCGGAGGTAAGATGTCATCATAACAAAACGAGCCCAAACTCGGCACATATCAAATATACTGCTGCCTAAGAAAGTACTCCATTGTATGCACTTTGTAAAATCAAAACTATCTCGACTATCATTTTACGAAAATCTAATCCAGACACACTCGAACGTAATTGACTAACTGCATTACGCTACGCTGTGGCATATGCACACACGGTCCCTCCCGCCCGCACCGCTGTCGACTTGCCCCGCCCCTTTGCGGGGGCTGAGGTAGTGCGCTCATAGCTGCGGACTGTACTGGAACCTGGCCTTAATATCAAAGTTAAATTTTTGTGATTTGAAGAAGGTGGCTGGCAGCCGATGGATACAAACTGCTCAACATTGGAATCGTAGGCGCTCTTTGGGGATGGCTTACGTTAAGCAGTGGATATAGTGGCTATTGGCTGACAAAATAAAACCTTTGTTTTGTTCCCTATATCTTATTTTTACTCGAATTTCTCTATAAAAAACTATAACTACACTTAATTAATATCGGACAAACCTGTGCATTCATATTGGCACCATCCAAGTACACTTGTCCACCATGTTTGTGCACCAATGCGCACACGTCCGCAGCACGCTCCTCGAACACGCCGAACGTACTCGGGTATGTCAACATGAGACATGATATTTTGTCGCTGTACTCCTCAACCTGAAAGGAATTAAAATGTTGGTATGTTTTTATTACAATAGCATAAAATATATTAAATGGACACCTATTACATCTAGTCAGTTCTAAGTGTGTTTGTTAGTTTTTCTAAGCCTAAGTTTATTCTACGTAGACTACCAAACGTCTTTAGAGTTGCTACACAGCGTCTACGAGCCGTAGCAATGAAGTCAACAAGATTGCTACGAAACGTCTACGAGACGTAGCAAGACAATACTGCTGCTACGGAGCGTGCACGCGGCGTAGCAACGAGACTACAATGATTCCCGTCTGAGAAGTGGGGGATTTATGATTTTTCTCACATTTATTTTTATTTCTATTGGGTACTGCGAATGTATGTAAGTTGTAAATATGACTTTTGTAATGGAAACTTTTTAATGATTTCTTCTTACCTTTTCTTTAAGATGGGCCATATCAATATCACCAGACGGTGTAACTCGAATGGCGCAGACGAGCATACCGGCCATGTGCGCAGACGCAGGGTTGGTACCATGCGCGCTCACCGGAATCAGGCAGATGTTACGTTTAGTGTCGCCGCGGAACTCGTGGTAGCGTTTAATTGTACGCAAACCAGCGTACTCCCCCTGGGCACCACTGCAAGTATGATTTCAGGGATAAATACATTATGCAACAGGCCAGTAATTTTAAACTATAAAAAAGCAAAAGCCTTATCTAAAAAAGGACTGCTCGCGTGGCATTTAAAAAAAGATGTTATTTTTTTCATACGAAATCCTTCTTTTGTTGCGGTGTTTCGTTTATACCTAGATTGTTGTTCTGGCAAATAAACTTCGAAATCTTCTTATGGAGGACTTTTAACAGTTACACATTCACTTGCCTGTTAGGTTGGAAAGACACACGGTCGTATCCAGTAACTGCACACAGATCGTTGGCTAGTTCTTCAAACAGCTGATGGTATCCCTTGCACTGGTCTAGAGGTGCGAATGGATGGATCTCAGTGAAGTGCTTGAACGAACACGGCATCATCTCTGTCGTTGAGTTAAGCTTCATTGTGCAAGAACCCTGGAGTAACAGTCATTTGTTATAGCGAGAAATCTCCGACTGAATTTTTGGCTGATGCTGAGGCTTCAGCCAAAAAACAATCTTCGGCCAACATAAAGCTAAAAGTTTCTGGCACATGAACGACATAGTGACGGAAAATTAACTGTATATAGATTAATCATCGCTTCGAAGAATGTCATTTTGACAAGTTTCTACATGCACAACTTCCATCATCCACTTTTAGCTGAATCTAAAGGTTATTAATTAAAATCTTTGGTTTCGGCTAAAGGTCGTGGTGATAGCTGATTAATCGTTCGTCCAGAAATGTACTGTCTCGTCAGTTGAGTAGCGAGATAATCACGTGCAAATAACCTGATGATAAAGACCCCCCCAACTGTTAATGCTTCCTTCTTATCTCCGTAATAAGCGATACTTGTTTTTCTTACACTTA
Source organism: Agrotis segetum (assembly GCA_036375495.1). Lineage (NCBI taxonomy): Eukaryota > Metazoa > Arthropoda > Insecta > Lepidoptera > Noctuidae > Agrotis > Agrotis segetum. Next base: position 1,746,022 of record JAQSVV010000101.1, read on the forward strand.
AAGGTCAACTGATAAAAATATTTATATTTAAAGTTAATCACACTATTTACAAAGCATTAAATTGCAAAAGAATATTGAACTTACTAAAGGTATCATAGAATGTACAAGTGACACGTCTTTGTTCTCGAGCCGCTTCATGTAGCGAACTATTCTAGTCTCGGAGTGGTGCATATTAAATACGGGATGTGTGAGGTATGGAGAAGTTCTCCTGAACGGACCTTGCTGTACGCTTCTGGCTCTTACATCTTCAGATTTTGTTACCTGAAATATATCAAGATGGTTTTTGAGATAAATAAAGAGATAAATATTCAACAAGCTGATATATCAACACCGTTAATTTTTTTTTACAGGACGTGGTTGTTCAAATGCACCTTGAGGCTGAAGTATAAAGAGGACCACAGATATTACAATCCCTACGATTATTTGCCTCTTTTACAATTAAAAACCAGCCAATGCAAATGCAGTCTCTATCTATGGGTATATTAGCGTCTCGAAAGGATTCTTCAATAACTTTAATAAAATCAAGTTTCGTGTTCTTTATACTTTACCTCGTCAACAGGCTTGCAATCGAATATCCACAGCAAGTCATTGACATCCTCCATGGTGGTAGTTTCATCTAACGCTACACCTACAGCTCCGTCATCGAAGTACCTCAGGTTGATCTTCTTTTGTTGCGCGCGCGCTTTGATCGCACCAGCATCATGTTCAGAAAGTGGAACTACATGGAGTGTGTCGAAGTATACGTCGTTGGATTGTTTGTGTCCACGTTGTCTTATTCCTGAAAAATTAAAACTAGGGTAAAGTTTCCCCTCTTAGTAGCTTTAAACGTCTTTACAGAAAAAAAATATAGTTATCACTTGAATGAAAAATAAAATTAACTTGAGCATATTTCGATATTTTTGCGTCTCTATGAAATTTTGTATTATCTTACCATGGTCGAGTACTAGTGTGGCGTTATGAACTCGGGTGGCAATGTCTCTCAAACCTTGAGGACCGTGGTAGACTGCGTACATAGCAGACATGTTGGCCAAGAGTGCTTGTGCTGTACAAATGTTGGACGTCGCTTTGTCTCTTCTAATGTGCTGTTCTCTTGTCTGAAGAGCTAGCCTGAAGAAATGAAAAATTATATAAATAACTAAGTACTTCGTATCAAAAGCTAAATAGAAATCACTGCTGATACATACTGCGGGGGCAACGAAATGTTTTTAACGAAGTTTTACTACCAGGTGTATATGTAGATAGACCTTGTCCCGCAGTAATGGAAAATATAGAAAAATCACAGCCACAGCGAACGTGCAAATCGATAAGTAAGTCATCATTGTTTGCGAAAAACTTGGACGAGCAAGCTAGTTATATAGTTCTAAAATCGATTGAAATATTAACTATACCTGTAAGCATCTCTTCCCGTAGCATCTCTGGTAACTCCGACCATACGGCCGGGCATAAGTCGCACCAGCTGATGCTCAGCTGCAAAGAAACCAGCATGAGGTCCACCATAGCCTAGAGGCACTCCTAGACGTTGCGAAGTCCCCACTGCAAGGGCAGCCCCACATTCTGCTGGAGGTCGCAGAAGTGCGAGAGCTAGCAAGTCTGTGGCCACGACTACTAAGGTCTGCGGACATACGAGTATATTTAGATTTTTCAGATTGGATTCTTCATCATACCTGACGAATTCTATAAAATATCTAAAAACTCACGCCATGCTCATGAGCAGCAGCCGCTAGTCCAGAATAATCATACACCAAACCCCTTGTGTCAGGACACTGCAGTAATACTGCAGATATATCTCTTTGAGCGAAGTCCACTTGCCGAACATCTGGTACCACATCTACCTCCAGACCCAGAGCGTCCAGACGTGTTTGAACCACGGCTAATGTTTGAGGATGCAGTCTCTCTGATACCACGAATTTCATTCTCTTATTGAGCCTGTGAACGAAAGTTTATTTTAGCACGCTATCTATAAATCGCGAAAACATTAGCGTTAACAAATTAATACGTTTACAAAAGGTACATTAATTAGAAGTTTAATTAAATTAAAAGTAAATACCTTGACCTTTTATCATAATTGATATTTTAATCTTTTTTTTTTTTGTAAAATGAGATAATAATTAACTATCGTTCGGTACCGTGTGAGGACATACCTATGGCAAAGCGATAACGCTTCGGCAGCAGCAGTGCCTTCATCCAATAACGAAGCATTGGCGACATCTAAACCTGTAAGGTCGCTGACCATGGTCTGATAGTTAAGGAGACTCTCTAATCTTCCTTGCGCTATTTCTGGTTGATACGGAGTGTATTGTGTTGTCCTGAAAAAAACAGCTTATAGGCAAAAGGGAAATCTAACAGTTTTCGATTATTATCTAATGGTGTCTTGATTAAATTATATCATATAGTCTTATCTAAGATTTTAATGACAAAACCTTAACGGCTTTATTACAAAACGTGGTTTAACTTAGACCAAGCTTTAAATCAAAATTATTTTTTGAATTTAAAACTTTATTTCTACTGTCGTAAAGTTATTAATACAAAAACCGAGTTTAGATCCCGGTTTAAGTTGTCAATGTGCATTTTAGAATTTTATAGCAGTTGGAATAAAGTTCGAAATTCAAAAATTGATTTTTAACCGACGAAAAAAAAAGGAGGAGGTTCTCAATTCGACATGTATATTTGTTTTTTTTTTTTATGTATGATCACGCATAACTTTTCCTAACGTGGTCCGATTTCAAAAATTCTTTTTTTGTTGTAAAGAATATATCTCAAAGTTGGTCCCATTTTAAGTTCAAAACTGAAATCAGTCTCCAAGGGTAGAAAAAAAGGAATTAATTGTCAATTTTCCTACAGAATTTTCGATTATGAACCGATTCTGTTGAAATAAGGTTAACAATTGTAGTTCTGAGGACATTATAATATAGCAGAGATGTGGAGAACATTCCATGATGGCGTCACCATCATCAGATCAATTTTGTGAAATCAGTCCCAAGAGTTCCTTAACAGTTAACAACAGCTATATCGTGTTGGGGCTCATTTCACTCAGCTTGATGAGAACTTTAGACCTTGCTGAGGTATCATTGCCATCGAGGGTTTGAGGATGGTGACGGACAGCAGGGTCCTCAACAATTAACAGCACCTTTATCGTGTTTGGGCTCATTTCACTAGTCTTGATGAAAACTTTATACCTAGCTGGGGTATAATTCTCATCGAGGGTCTGAGGATGATGACAGAGGGCAGTAGCAAGAGATCCTTAACTGTTAACTATATCGTATTTGGGCTCATTTCACTCATCTTGATGAGAACTTTAGACGTAGCTGGGGTATGACAATCGTTGAGAGTTTGAGAATGAAGACAGAAAGCAGGTCGTTAATAGTTAACAAAAAGAAATCATATTAAAAAACTTGTTTTTCTTTTTAGTTACAGAAATTGACACGAGATAGGAAACTCAAAAGTAAAAAATAAAACCTTTTTAAAAAAAAATCAAACCGACGAAACATCGAACTGAAAAGCAAAAAATAAATTTTGAGGCGGCGCCAAAGAAACTATCAACGAATAGCTACGACGAGCTAATCAACCACTACAAGCTATACAACGAGCTATTCTGCTCTTCAAATAGTTAATTTATCTTATGTTTGTTTGTTTGGCGCCGCCTCAAAATTTATTTTTTGCTTTTCAGTTCGATGTTTCGTCGGTTTGATTTTTTTTTAAAAAGGTTTTATTGATTTAAAGCTTGGTCTAAGTTAAACCACGTTTTGTAATAAAGCCGTAAGAGTTTCATAAAATGATCCCGTGCAATAATTGTAACCTTATTGGGTATAAATAAAACCAAACTTACCATCCTGGGTTCTCAAATAAATTACGCATAATAGAATGTGGAACACAGCAGTTGTGATATCCCATGCCGATGTACGACCGCCATATTTCATTCTTCTCAGATATTTTTTGCACGGTTTTAATTAGGTCATTCTCACCTGAAATACATTTTGATCAATTATATATCAAACTGCAAGCGTACTGCAAGCAATAATAAATAATTTTAAATTAGGTAGTAACTTACTCATAGGCTCACTGATGTCCATCAGACCCTGGAGTTGAATTTTCTTTGGGACTGCATCATCCGTTAATTGGTCTAAGCTCTAAAATATATGCACAAATACATAATTAATTAGTAGGTAAAACAAAATGTATCAATTGGAGGAGTGCAATGACATGATCAACTTACCTTATAACCGAGTAAATCCAACATGGTCACTACATCTTGATCTCTTGGTCCAATATGTCTGCTAGGAAAGTCTGCACGTTCAGGAAACAAACTATCTGATTTTGTACTTTGAGTTATACAGCGAACACCATTCCTCCATAACTTTTCATTAGAAAAGTCTTTTTGGAGATTAGCAAATGCTGTTTTAGGAACTAAACCACGTTTTATAAATCTGTACATTTTTAATTGTTAGCAAAATGTGCAACAATTAAAATGTATTAACCATTTTATTGTCCGACTTACGAAAGCGACAGTGATGGACTGATAGAGAGGTCAAAGCATGTCTCAAGTACAGATGATAACGAGAAATAAGTAAATATTCTAATGATTATAAGTAGTACACAATTGTAGTCATAAAACGGGTCATTATCATTATTGGTGTTGACTCTATTCAATAAATGACGACATACAAAGTCATAGAAAATAATATTTAATTTTCCACTTGGTAGGTACAGTCAGGTTCAAAAATGCATGATCGAATTTTCAAAGCAATAGACTGACGCTTCACTTTGACTTACGACCTTTTGTTATAAGTTGTTTTATTACTATACATATCAAATTAACTTTTGATATAGTTCATAATTTCAACCGTTCATCTACAAGTAGTGCTGGCGCAATGGTAATCGTGCTCGGGTAGAACTTCTGTTCGTTCGATTGCGGAGGATCGAATCCCACTTTTTTTCCCAAATACTTTATTTAATTTAATTTTTAATCATTACTTTATTCTTTTTGTTATTTTTAATACATTTTTTAGTAGGAATTTGATAATTAATATTGATTTTTGTATAACTATTAACATTAGTCATTAGTGTTGTGGGTCGTTCGTTATAATCACAGATATAGGTCTATCTATATCTATGGTTAAGTTTAATAAAGTTTTGTAGGTAGATCGTAGAAAAAAAACAAAAGTGAATTATTTCGATTTGTGAGGTAGGCATAACTATGTTATTTGTGTCTTGTCTTAACTTTGAGTCTCCTAATTGAACGTTGTTGATTCTTGGTTATTTTGTGTGACTATGTAAACAGCATATTATAAGTGTTACACTGTCCTGTGATTTTGCAGTGAAGTATTAACAATTGGATATTATAAATATTGAGGGCGAACATTATAGCCCTGCATAAATATGTGGATTAAACTTAAAACAAATATCAAATGAAACCAGACAAGTGTGAGTATTGACATTTAAATTTTAATCATTCCACATGTTAATAATTATATTTTTATAAATAAGGTTCCCTATTCAAAAGTATTTCTTTAAAAGTAAAAAAAAGTGATTGATACTTAGTATGTGGTTTTAAAGTTTTTTCTTAGTAGTAAAATAGATCAACAGCTGTTTTTGCCAAATAATATAATAGTATTCTATGTTTTGTTCCAGTGACGAAATACTATGAGTCTGTGGGATGAGATATTATGGCATGATGATGAGATGAGTTGTTAAGAATAAACAGGGACGTCAGTGACGTCCGGGAATGGTGTATGAATACGAAGGAAAATGGATTCCGTTTATCTAATTCAACACAAAATTAATAACCGTTCATCGTGCACTCAACATTGAAGGCATCACCGACTATCAGCTAAAAACCGTTATGTTTAAAGGAATAAAAAAAAACGTTAAGATTGTTTCGAGGACTTTTTTTATATGAATTTTGTTAATTTATTGTAAATAGACTGAAAACGTAAACATCATTTGATAACTATTATTATTCAAGGATTAAGAATTGAGGTATGGTTTCAAACATCTTTTCGTAAAGAAAACGATCCTTAAACTTACCTCAATATCTTGGAACAGGGTATTTTTTATGCAGTTTGAATATTATTTTCCGTGGTTCTATTTCAGAAGTAGAACACATTTCCATAACATAACTTTATTTCACTAAATCGAATTTGGTAAAACTGAAGAAACTTGATATGCTCAATAACAAAATTTTTGGCACCGCGGTACTGGAACGCAAATGGCAACTGACCCTTTGCGTTCCAGGGCTGCCATGCTGAAAGGCGTTTATTTTGTAACAGTAACGGGGCATAGCGGCTCTGGAACGCAAAGGGCCAGTTGCCCTTTGCGTTCTAGTACCGCGGTGCCAATTTTTTTTTTGTTATTGAGCATATCAAGTTTCTTTAGTTTCACCGAATTCGATTAAGTGAAAAAAAGTTATATTATGGGAATGTGTCTTGAGCGTAAAGGTCAATTGGCCCTTTGCATTCCAGGGCCTAATAATCTGTCTGAGTCAGAGTAACCCAAGTCACGAGCTCACTTCGCTCGTTCTTGCGGACCTGGAAGGCAAAAGGCAACTGCCCTTTTGTGTTCCAGGGCCTACCTAACATATCCGAGTCGGGATGACCCAAATAGCGAGCTCGCCTTCCTCGGTTTTGCGCCACTGGAACGCAAAAAGGCAACTGGCCCTTTGCGTTTCATGGCCGCGGTGCCCTGGTACTGTTTCCAAATAAACGGTTTTAATAATGATAACTTTGTTAAAAATGTCCGCAATGTATAAAAATACCCTGTAATTGCTAGTTAGCATAAATTAATACGTAAGTTACCCTTAAAAGCACTTATTTTAATTTGAAGAGAATAATAATGTTTTTATTTTGAATTTTTAAATTTTCTTATTTATATTACTTATATTTTTTTAAATTTCATAAGTTTGTTTAATTAATAAAAATTGCATCTATGATTTTCGACATCTATTTCACATTATATCCAGGTCGAGTAATAATATTCATAATTTTAGCAGTTTTATAACTTTAAACATAGAATTATAATAATTTCAACTAAAATATATTATTATTGTTATTACATGCATTTTTTATTATACTTAAACCCTGTAGGTAATAAATTATCATCATTAGTAAAAATTGAAAACGAAATAAAATGACAATAAGTAGTACTAGACTAACGAAACGAGTAAAAATATTTGACTAACAAAAACAGATGGTGACCATTGCATTGCTTTCATTAGTAATATGATTGTGCCGATAGCGTGGGTTCACGATCAATGAAGTTTGAGTTCAAATCTTAACTTTTGAAATGTCAGTTTATTTTATGATAATATTTTTAAATAACTTATTTATTTTTATTTTGTTATTAACGCTTATTTATTTTTAAAGAAGTTATATATTAGTTATTTTATTAAGTATTATTTATGTGTTTATATTAAATTTTGCTCGCTTTTTGAGAATATTTAACAATACCGTTATAATTATATTAAATCACCAACAAATACAAAAAAAACACACAAAAATTCCAAACAAACGCAATAAAATTTGTGTGTTAAAAAATTATAATTTTAACAATCGAGTAGAAACCCACAAAAAGTCTATCAACTGCTGCGTGATATTTGAACTCGCACCTCTTTCGGCTAACACATTTATGTCCTAAATGCCAAAACCACTGAGCCAACTGGACTTATATTTTGACATTGAAATTATGAACTCAATAGTTGAAGGATTATTGTGTATCTCGAAAGTAGAAGGTCATAAGTCACACTAAACGTTAAGCAATTTCTTTGATAGCGTACGCATGGAATTTTGATCGCCACTGTACATAAATAAACTCTATCTATTTGGTCATAATTTGCATGCTAGTGTAGCTACGACTCAACCATGTACAATTTCATGTACAATCGACACAGTGGAATTGTGACCCACCATAAGCTTATTTTCCTACAGACATTCAAATACAATTAGGTTCACATTTGAGTAAACATACATTATATCCCTGGTAACGACTTTGATTTTTGTCAATTTGACGGATTCAAACGATTTGTTGTCAAAATGGGTCAGGATTCCACTTTGTCGATTGTACCAAACCTCTGCATTTCATCAATGATTGATACAAATTCGAATTACTTCGACTGATTCCGGTCAGTAGATGATCTTAGTAACGTCCTTCAATTGAACGTATTTTTATTAGTAAAGAGCCCAAAACAGGATTCAGCATAATGTCCTATCATTAAGTTAAATATACAATTAACAAACTTTGTCATAAATAATGTTACCAAACAATTTTACAGATTCCGGATAGTTTTGTCCTTGTTGACATTATTTAGACTCAGGAAATAAACAAATGTTTCTGCTCTTAGATTTACATACTTACCAATAGATCCTAATCATTGATCAAGTCACACCTGCTCTTTTTGCAACTTCATCTGCAATATAAGAGAGCTCTCTCTCGGAAACCAGAACCAACTATATAGCCGAGTTCTCGTTGAAGCACATATCATTATGTAGTTAGTTCTTGTAGTGATTATAATCATATTTAATCAAACAAGAAAAAAATAACCTTATACTCACCAAATCAGCTTGCGTCGACTCTTGTCTATTGCGCTTGTTCCCCAACGATTTTTTAGGAGCGCACTTAAAAGCAGAGAGTATCTACGTTCGTCTATGTTTCCATGATTAAAAGATTCCGGTGATTTCAAAGCCATAAACATCGAAGTGGCCATTGAAGTTTTTTTTTGTCGATGCCTGCTGACCTCATTGTTAAGCCCTTTTTGTTTATAACCGGGACTTTTTCCAACTTCCTACCTTCCGCAGTACCTAAGTGCTTACCTAATCAATCTTTAAGTTATAAGGGTCATCGCGTCATTGTTTATATAAGTTAGATCTGTTTTCCATCATATTTAACTATTCAATCTTATGGCAGTAATTCAAAAGCCAGTTTGGCGTGTAGATTTACCTTTTATTATTTACCTAAATAATCTTAATAATGTCATGCTTGTTCGAAAGGTTAGGTAGAGATGAGTCTTATATTACACCCGTCTTGAGATTCTTTGGATATGTTACAAGTTGGGTAAAGGATAAATTAATCAACACCTATTAAAACCAAATAAAATTTATTGACACACAAATCACTAATTTCAACAAGCACTTAACACTAATACCTCAACTCAACACTTAATCACACGCAAAAGTCACTTAGGGATCGCTTCCAGTTCACTTTCGAGTCGCCTTGATCGTAGTAAAACCAGATTGACTGAGGTCGCTGATCGGCGCTCTATTTATAGTCCCGGCCTGACCCACTAAAATGATGTTTCTAGAAGATGGTCAAATGGTCTAGAAACATCCATACACTTCGGCATAAACCCCATACCTTCTGAAACATTCTAGAAGCATCTCGAAACATCTAGAACAGGGTAGAATTTTCTAGAAACTTCCAGACAATGTTCAGTAGAATTGTCGAGTCTTGTGGAACTTTCGGTAAGTTTAAATTATAGATATGTCTCGAAATTCGATCGACGTAACAATATTATTGGGGGTTGATGTGGTCCTAATCAGGCCACACATCCTCTTTGTGACCTCCGTAATTCCAGGGTTTGCTAAGATGTTCTTCAGTAACCCAACTTTCACTTTTGCTCCTAGCACATTCCATCAGGTGGCCTACCATAAACTCATACAGCGTGAGTGATACGCTCAGAGAACGAGATGGCGCTAGACTTGTATAGCTCTAACTCTTTCCCCCAGCCTAAACACTCACGGTTTTAAAACGTCATAGTAAGCCACCAGCAAATGTTACTCGTCCCCTTTATTTTTACATACTTCGAAGAAGTCCCATGTAATAGGGGGCGAGCGATCATCAATCGTTGCGCAGTGACTGAGATATCGACTGCTATATTATTATATCGTATCACTGGTTCGATCCCCGCACAGAATTTGTACGATCTACAAGTACAGTGTGTGGCAACGTTTTAAACCGACTTAAAAAAAATGAGGATGTTATCAATTCGACTGTATTTTTTTTTATGTTTGTTAGTTACGAGGTAGGTACACACACGATCGTAACACACGACTCGGTGAACCGATTTTGATGTTTTTTTTTTGTTTGTTATAACTGTACAGCTACATCCTTCGTATGGTCTCTCAAAAATCAAACTGTTTGTTCCAATAGTTTTCATTTTATGAGCATGTTTCGCTTGTTGTGTACTTGGACGATGCTATTACTGGTACTACGGATAACGTATTTCACAAGAATTTGCGTTGAATACTTCATCATCATCATCATCATCATCAGACGGAAGACGTCGTTCACTGCTGAACATAGGCCTCCCCCTTAGACCGCCACGCTGAACGACAATTCGCCACTTGCATCCATCGGTTGCCCGCGACCCTCACGATGTCGTTGAATACTTATTTGATCCAAAAAGGGGAAAATAAACAAGGCGGTAAGTTTTTTTAAAGAATATTTATATGTCTCCAGTAAGATGACGAGAATGGCAAGCCGTCAACGAGAATCTGAAATCTGGCGCAAAACACATGCGAGTCCATTGAAGGAATCAATAGAAACGTAAATCTAGATTATACGTACTTAAATACGTATAACTAGTAAAGGAAAGTAGGAAGTTTCAAACGAACTCAGCATAAATCATTTGAAAATATGAAAAATAGTAGCCACCAGCATCGGGAACAGGATGCAAGCTGCCCTTAGTAAGATAAGAGATCCGAAGAGAGGAATTAACTTCCTTACTATGCTCGCCGGGTCCAAGAGCTTTGGCTCCACCAGCCGTGGTTGCTGAAGGTTCATAAATACTTACATGTTTTCTTAACTTATTAGCATAGGTCGGAATTAGGTAGAGTTATATTGGTACTTGCATCGAAATGTTGATATTAATATGGATCTTCCCGGGATTTCTAACAGACAATCTCGTGTGGAAAACAGTACTTATATCAAATAAATAATAATGATAATAAAAACATCAGAGTTAAATTAGACAAATAAATTGTTTGAAACTAAAAAACCTTTTTGTACAATAAATCACAGGATTTTTCTGCTCTTTAAAAGTAATTCCGGGATTTCGGGCATATCCGCTTTATTCTTTCGTAGCCTAAGCACCTATGTGAATAACCTAATTCCGACCTATACTTGTTAGATACATTATATCACTACAAAGTTGCTTCCCTATGTCTGCCTGTTCCTATGTATGGTTGGATCTTTAAAACTACCTACCTACCTGCGCAACGGATTTTGATGCTGATTTCACCAATGGGAAGAGTGCTCCTCGAGGAAGGTTTAAATATTTAAATTGATCCCGAGCGAATCTGGGGAAGAACGCTAGTTTATAATATACAATGTGTAACGCCAAAAGCGCAAAACCTCTCGCGGGGTAACTCAGCCCATGTTACTGAACAATTTTTATTCTAAGACTTTTGGAAATTCGCAAAAAAAAATAGTTTTTCATGCAAAATGACAAATTGGTCGGGCACATCTGTATGAAAAACCAAATTATTTTTTATAATCGCACACGTTACACGTTGTATATAAAATGATAAACAGACATACACATTCCTAACACTTTTGTATAGGTACAATTGAATGTTTTCATCATGAGTTGATACGTACTTGGTTAGCCTTCTCCTAATTAGGTTTGCTCCCCCCCCCCCTCCCAATCGTATCTCAGAAACTATGAGACCCGTGTTTTGTTTTTATGTATGTTGGGGTAGGTAGGTGGTGGCGACCGACACTAGCCGGGGCCCTCGCACCTGAAGGGGCCTTGCGCTCAGAAAAAATCTATAGAACCGTGACCACCAGGCAAATTAGTGCAAAATATAATTTCTGATACTTGTATCTGATGAGAAGGAACTGAAATCTAAGAGGCCTCGCAATGCTGATGTCGCCGACGATCACGATCCAAGCTGCGGCTCTAGAGAAAATAAATTCCTCATTACGCCGTATCGAGTAGTCGAGGCCGAATGGTCATTTTTATTTTACCTAACAAATGAAAACCGTTAAAACTACGCAATAAAGTTTTAGGAGCAGGGTGGCTCAGTGGTATCGGTCCCGACTTACGAGGTCGTTTCGGACCCACGACCTCGTAAGTATATATATGTATTTCATTACCATTGCTCTCAAAACATCGTGAGGAAACCGGCATGTCCTGGAACCAAAAAATCGAAGACATGTGACATTCAGCAATCCGCACTGGGCCCGTCGCGTGGTGGATTATGGCCCACTCCCTCTCACAGAGAGGAGGCCCTGTGTCCCAGCGGTGGGAACATTATAGGCTGATGATGATGAATGACCCGCCCCGGCCCCGCATGGGTGCAACCACTATTATTATAATGTGCAATGTTAAATGTTATATAAATATAAACCTTAGGTTAATCCTTTTAAATCACTCTAACTACGAGTATCAAAAAATACCGCATCAAAATCCGTTGCGTATAGTTTTATAGATCTATAGCATACATTATTAGGGACAGACAGCGGGAAGTAACTTTGTTTTATACGAGTACTAGTAGGAAGTGATAATTTGGTCGCGGGACTAACAAATTACCGTGACCCCGGAACGTAAAGGTCTATTGAAGGACACCGTGGATTTTAGTCAGTACGAGTCTGACAGTCCCTCCCGCCCTGCTTTGAGTTCCAGGACTCATTTGTATTAATTTGATGATTTTACCACGCTGAAAAAAATGTATTGATAATTTTCTATTTCAATGTGAACTCATTTTCTTCATACATTTGGCAATCATACGTTAACAAGTTAGCTTACAAAACTATTAGTTAACAAATTGTAATTCAATATCCCTTACAAAAATTCACTCCTAACGATAATTTGACGCAGTTCTACGTATTGACTGTAGGTACATAAAAATAACAAAATGTACTTTCTACAGGGAAATACCCTTTTCGTAAACAATATGACTAAAACAGATGTGTGTTCTTTACACGTAAGAACGATCTGAAATTTAAGTCAATGTTATTAATTTTTATTTAAAAAACACGCTTGTGGTACGTATGAATATAAAATAAAGCAATAAAACTTGAAAAAAAGGTTTTAGACTTCGTCCGAGTGCTTATATTGCTTAAACTTCTTTAAAATCAGCTTTGATTGCTAAAATCTTCATAATGTCAGAAGCTATTAGTGAATTGGAATGTTATTTCTAAATGTCAACGTCACTATTGACAGCACAGAAAACTTAAATTTTCATTTTCCTGCTGTCCGCTATCCTCTCTTTTACTTCTCGAACACAACGAAAATTGAAGACTTACCGTACTAAGTTACCGCAATCTCATTTACTGAACTGTGTAACACACTTCTTTTTCGCATAATTTATAATAAGATAAACAATTCTCCGTCGTTGCAACTTGAGTGCAGTTTTTCAAGATTTCGGATAGGAGCGACTAAAACAGCCTAAAATGACTTTATCGGATTATAGTCAGTTGAAACAATACATAGTATTCTCAGTAGGAACTAACGAAAGACATAGTGAAATACTGAGTTCCATGAAAGAGTTCTTCAGAGACACCATAAATTCAGTGAGAAGGTTTGAACAAATAAACAGCATTGGACAGCTTTTGAAAGTTTTGGAAATACGAGACGTGCTATCTGAAGAAAATGTAGATTGCCTGAAGAAAATCGCTTTGAAGCTCCCAAACTTTAAGGATGTGTTAGAGAAAATAGCAGACTATGAGAGCAACCACTTGCCGAGAGAGTATGGCAACTATTACAGTGAGTAATATTTTACCTAAATGTTTACACACCCAGACAAACAGTTATTTCCGCAGAAGACTGATCCTACAGAAATATATTTAGGATTTTGAAATGATACAGACACCTAATGATTTTAATTTAATAATTCTTCACAATTTACTCATTTCCAGAATAGTACTTATATTCTTACAAACTTATGTTCTAAATTGACAGCATGGTTAGCACAGTGGCTGAGCATTTTGTGTGCCATGCTTTTGGCCTAGATACATTTCAAATCTGATTATTTTACTTTTTTCTCTCCACATTACTAAAACAATATAACGGAACAAGGCTGATGCCATTGACTTTTATTACATGTTTACACTTTAGTCACATAATAAAGTCTCTCTTAAATTGTATTGTATTCCCCACACTAGGAATTCATTAATTTTTATGTTGCAGTGTCATCTTCATCAGCCAAAAGTCATACAAAAGAGTCAGAAGATGGCTTTATAACAAGCAGCCCATTGGGTTCCTTTAGTAAAAGAAAGAAACAGAGGATTTTTGACACTATTACTCAAGAGATTGGTAGTTTCTGGCGTGATCTTGCAAGAAATTTGAAAATTCGTGAACGAGACATTGATGAGATTGATATTCAAAATAAAACATTAACTGTAAAAGCAACAAAATTAATGGAAAAATATGATACCATTGCAGACCCACAAAGATGGTTTTTCGCACTCTGCGAAGCATTAGAAAGAACTCGAAGGAAGGACTTAGTCAGATCTATACAGGACATTATGGCAATGAATATCTGACAGTTTATTTTATGAAATAGTTGTTATATGATTGTTTACGAATTTATATTAACTTAATGATAAGTTCTACTAAGTACAGAATCTGTTTTGTGCTTCTATTAAGGTTTTAGGTCTACCTATACAGTTAAAATGCACTATTAAATGTATATTTATTAGGAAATTATAGGTACTAAAAAATTGTGTTGCAACTGTGAAGTAGCCACAGAATTTTTACTTATACTGCAACACAAAATTAACAATAATTAAGTTGTAACTGTACAATTTCATCTAGTAGGTAAGCATAAAATATTTTGATAGTTTATAATTTTACTAATCAGCTAATAAATTACTAACTGATTTTGAAATTAACCTTCTTTTCTTTATTTATAGTAGTGCAAATAGGTACTTATTTTTTAATTTAGAAAAAAGCCTTGCCCTACTCTAGCGATTTCTCCTGTATTGCGTTTACAAACATTAAACCCACATACACAAACACCCAGACCTGGAACAACTACTTGTAGATCAGAACAAATACTTGCACCGTGGGGGAATCGAACCCGCAACACGCAGCACAACATGGTAAATGATTTATTTAGGAAATAAAAAACTAAGAAATAACCATTCCACCCCCCATATTAGTGAGATTTTGTAGAAATAAGTTACAAAATCTTAGTATTTAGGCTGGGTAAAAAAATAAATCGACTCATGTAGTAGATGTCTTTTTTATTTATCGTAAAAAAAAATAACATAGATCTCTTATAAAAAGGCACAATGCGACGTAAACGGAATGTAAACTGGAAGACAATGTGAGTGCTTACAATATATGAGCTCTGCTCATCAAACTTAACAATATTCGAGAAAAATTGTATATAATATTCATCTCTGAAAATACTCTTACTTCATAACAATAATGCATCAAAAACAATCACTTATAAATAATAGATCTTGTGTACACATGATGTACAGACATGTAGTTGAAATGGAATGTTTCTCAATCTATTGCTGTGAAGCCCAAGAGTAGGCGTTTTGGAAGAGTCTGGTCCAGGGCGCCGCCTGGCTGGAGGGCGCAGCGCCGGTGGACGCGGGCGCGGGAGCGGGAGCGGGCACGGGCGCGGGAGCGGGAGCGGGCACGGGCGCCTGCCAGCGGAGCACGCAGCGCTCCGGGTGCGGCATCATGGCCACGTGCCGCCCATCACGGGACCTCACGCCTGCGATACCCGCTGTAAACAAATAAAAGTGGTTTAGGTCAAATTGTTGTGGCCTCGTGAACTCTAAAACAGAATTCACGACGGAAGATTTTTCTCGTAATGTTTTTTTTTTATTATTTGTACTCAATAACGTCCGTTTGGCGTTTTTGTCAAGATTTTTGAGGAAAGAAACATTCAGGTGGGTGTGGTACTCGAACCCGCGTCTTCTGGATAAGTGGATAAGGAATGAAAGATTCAGCATCAAGTGTTTTGCGATGGCCTAATTAGAAAGGCGTGGATTCGAATCCCACTCGCAGCTAATTTATAACCTCCTCAAAAATCTTTATGAACCCTGATCGTACATCAAATCTTTCTTTTTGATTCGCCTATGCTGCCGACTTTGTGCTGAAATCGAAAATTAAAGTACCTGGGCTTCCATTAGGATTCATAGGGTAGATTTCGGTGGGCACGCCGTCATCGTCGACGTACTGCATGGCGACCTGTCCGTTGTGTTGCAGCTGCTGCAGCAGACGCGGCTCGGCCACAGTGAAGCGTCCCTCTCCGTGCGCGACCC
Organism: Agrotis segetum; assembly: GCA_036375495.1. NCBI lineage: Eukaryota > Metazoa > Arthropoda > Insecta > Lepidoptera > Noctuidae > Agrotis > Agrotis segetum. The sequence goes on from JAQSVV010000101.1 coordinate 1,762,237, forward strand.
ACACTCCCAGCACGCTGCCGCCCATGCCGCGGAACCACACGTCCGATTTGTTTTCGGTTATCTTCACTGCGCTCCAGCGGCATTCGAATCTTTATAGAAAAACAAATTATTATGCTTGAACTCTTAGACAGTGTATCTGCTTCGATTACATAGACTACAAATTGGAAATTGTGCTCAGTTGATGTTACTAGGCTCACCCTCGCAAACTGTGGGACGTGGGTGTCAACTACATTTTTGCCTTACTCATAAAGAAACATTAACTTTAAATTATGTTTTAGTTGTCTGTTACCAACAATAGATGTGATATTATTATACTAAAAATGTCTTTACAATTACAATATAAACAAGATTTTGGTACCTTTCTGAAGCATTGTGATCCAAGAATACTTGAGTCTTGTTGGCGCTCTTTCCTGTAGTATCTGGGTCTATCCAGCCGAGCAGGGCCATCAGTTGGCATCCATTGCACACTCCCAACGAAAATGTATCATTTCTATTCTTGAAATGTGAGAATTGAGAGCTTAGAGATTCAGAGAACAGAATGCCCGCTGCCCATCCTTTTGCTGAACCTAACGTATCTGAAGAAGAAAGGGTTTTTTTAAATATTTTCGACTTTGATTTAAAAATCTTACATTGCTATGAAGTACATTTTATATCTTACCAGCATAACTGAAACCACCGGGGAATACTAATCCTTGGAATGCGTCCAAAGTGATCTTCTTGTTTTGTAGATCACTCATCGTCACGTCGAAAACATCGAAGTTCGCCATCATTAGCGACGCAATCATTTCCCTGTCGCCATTTGTACCTAAAGAAAAAATTAAATGTTTTATGGTGTCTGGTCTATTAGTTTAAAAAACCATAGCAATTAAATACGGATTTCGTAATGCAGTCACATGCCTAAATATGTAAAGATGGGTTCTCTTCAAAGCGAATAATTTTTAGTATGGCGACTTCCCTGGATTCGAAGTCAGTCGTGAACCACAGAGTTCTGATTGCGAGTAATAAGTAAAATCAAATGCAACTATTTCGTTGATTTATAAAGTCTTATGAACACGGACCACCGTTCTTTGCAAACATATTTTAGGTTTCAAAATTCATTACTATAGGACTATAGGTACATAACTATGACAATATTTATTTTCCTACCTTCCTCACGAAGTACTGCTACCCTTATCGGTTTCGTCTTCACAACAGCTGCTGAAGGATCGAAGGTAACATTGTAAGTCACTCCCTTGCGCCTTTCGAGACCTGTAATAAAATATTACAACGTTGTTAACTATGTTCTTGGGTTTTTTTTTTGGTAAATTTTGACCATTCAAAAAAGGATGTTTTGCACCCAAAAAATGCGAATGAAATGGCAATATTTTCTAATATTCCTGACCTTGCCATTCCTGACGAACGCAGTCAGTGTTTGCTTGTAAACATTCTAATTGATAACTTGTTTCTTCCCACATTCTGAACACATCTATTAACTTTGTGTCTAGTATTTTTTTGCCGTTGACTTTTATTGTGACCTGAAAATATAATTTATACAGTAGATTATAGGTGTCAATAAAATTACATTAGAACGAAATACATTTAAAACTAATGAAAAATTCAGACCTCGGAATTCATTCCATATTTCCCTGTGGTACCAATTTGTTTGGCATTTACTCCATTCTTCTTGAACTCGTTCAGTACATACTCTAAATTACTGCGTGTCACTTCGAGAATGATTCCAAGTTCCTCATTGAAGAGTGCTTGAATTTCCGATACATTTGGTTCCACGTTGATATCTATGCTCATGCCACGAATGCCGGCAATTCCCATTTCTAGAGCTGTAGTTATAAAACCTCCTTCGCTTACATCGTGTCCCGAAAGTAGCTTACCCTCTGAAAAAGAAAATAACAAGAAATTAGTTTGAGGAGAATAAAAAAAATCGGTCGACTCATCTTAACACTTTCACTGTCCGCGCAGCAGACACAATAGATAAACAATGGTCGTGAGTCACATGTGATTCATCGGACAGGGAAGTGGTTAAATATGCCTCTGTGTCAGTATATTATCGCTATTATTCTACAAATCCACGCAACTTACCCTTCAACAACTTCTGAGTAACCTTGAACAAAGATTTAAGAACAGCGGGGTCATCAAGGTCTGGTGGGTTGTCACCTAGTTGTTTGTAACATTGCGCAAGCGCCGATCCGCCAAGCCTGAAACAATTTTATTTAAGTATATTACATGGGAAAACCCTTTTTTACCCGATTGCGCCAGAAAGAGGGTGGTACTTTTAAAAACGGCTTTTAAAATTATTTTATAAGGATCAGTAGACTGTCCTGTTCCCAAGCAGGTGCGCTAAGTTACGTAATTTTTTTCAGGTTAGATGTTAGGGCCCCAGTGGACTTAATAGACATCTGTTGTTTATACAGGGTGATTTTTTAGTCACCATCCAAATGTTAATACCTATACTCGTATTAATCTTTGGCGAAAATCATTGAATACGTGTTTTTTCTTTTGGTATCACTTAATACAAAAATATCGAGATATCACGTCTCAATGTTATCTATCAAAAGTTGATGAATGTGGACCCCGCGCTGTGATGTGTCGCTCAGGCGTAGCGGGGCGGGGCGGGGGGTCAGCGGGGTGTGCTCTGTCCGTTTCATGCGTCGGCAAGTGTATATTATTAACGTTTAGCTTAGTAACCACGCAGGGCGGATAATTCTTATGAGAAAAATCAGAAATATGGATTTTTTTAAAAAATGGGTTTAGTGATTGATACCTAATTAATGCCTAGAAAAATTTTGGACGGTGGTAAAAAAGTCACCCTGTATAACGTTTTACAAACCTGTACTTTCCAGGGCTGACCGGCACATACACCAAAGCCGATCCTTCTTCTAATAGGGCGGGTTCGATTTTGACTGTAATATCTGGACATGGCGCGTAGGTCGACACTACCAATGTTCCAGGTGATTTTACTGAAATAAAAAATAGTGGATCCTAATTCGATAAATTAATCAAAGAGCCAAGATAGGACGTCTTATTGAACCAGATTTTCATTTTGCATTGATATTATCATTTAGAAAAAAACCTGGCAAATGCCAGTGGCATACCCAGGATTGTAGAGAAAGTTCAAAGATTAACGTTTCCTGCCCATTCTTCAAAATTATATTGTACTCCAATATTCTTCTGACAATTGAACTCTATAATTGCTAGTTACTCAAGTACCTATCCAACAAGACAAAAGTCTTTAAAACTTGTTGCAATGGAATTTTAACCTTGTCATACAAGATATAGACTTTATTTTTGCAATACTTTGAAAATAGACACAGATTTGATATTGAAACAGACCTTTCTCCCCGGCGACCTGCGCGCACATGGACAGCGAGTCCTTCCCGCCGTCCACGGCCACCCCGAGCCTGCCCATAGCGTCGCACACCGCGCGACACGCGACCACCAGCGACCCTCCCTCCACACCGGTCTTCCCGGCCCACATCCAGTTGCCCGAGCACTTGACATCTTCTAGCTCGCTTATACCCGCGAACACCTGCATTTGATGTAAGGTATAGAAAATTGAACAGGTATAAATCTAGATTCCAGTTACTACTATGAAATCTTGATGGAAACAACCGCTCTTTGCCAATTCGGGAAGCGAACCACTAACTGACACTAATTATTGATTAAATTAGAACATCTGTGTGAAATATACATTATTAAAGTCTAGCTAGAATATAGTGCGACAGGCAGCTTGTGCTAAACTCTTTGGCCTAGTTTCTAGATAAACGATCTTTTTATACAAAACGAATTTTAAAATTTGCAGTCTTTCTTATTTACAACATGGTGTCTTATAAAGAGGCTATAATCTCACTGCACTAATCTCTACGTAGGACCTACATGATAATCACGGAAAGACATCTTTTGTCCCCAACATTTGGCTAAAGGTATTTAAATTTTGTCACGATGCTTTTCTGACCCGGCTGTGTATATCAACATAAATGAAGCAAAACTGCCTATAAAAAAACACTTACCAAATTAGTAAGGGCTTCCCCAAGCGACATTCGAGCACCGGCGGCTGGGTCCAACAGACCCTTGATGTTCTGAGTACCAATGGACGTGGCAGACCCCACGAGGTCGTAATACGACAGCGCGATGATCGCACAGTCAGCGAGGGGTGTGTGTAGTGGACCCACACACTGCTGCTGAGCTATTAATCCTGTGACGCAACGGTCTACCTGTGTAATATAAATAAAACTATAAAAATGTTATCTTCAGATTACAACCTAATTTAACAGTAAAGTCACATTTTGGCATAAACATTAGCACATTAAATGGGGGACACAACTTAACTTTCAAAATAGCTTATCTTAAAACCGTCAATCACATTCGGAATACCAATAAAATATAAATACTTGACCTATCTGGCTTGTTTAGCTAAGGCTAGTAGGCCCGTAAAAACCTCTAAAACCCGAAATGAATATACTATCTCAATCCAAATCCCATTTCTTGTTTCTTTATTCCTGAGGGCTGTTTCTGATTGGGCATTGCTAAGATCGGTAATAAAGATAGCAGACACAAAGGTTTTTAATTTTCAGATTAAAATATCTATGAACCTACCTTATTAGTCAAGTATCTCTTGCTAGCAACATTGACGAGCCTCAACACTCTGTTGAGAGCATCTTGGACAGTTACATTTTGTGGCAAAGACAACGGCAACTTTGTTCTCTTCTCTGTGACCAGGTCGAAAGTCTTCCGAGGCATATTACCTAGACAAAAAACATTGCGTAGGTGAAATATAAAAAAAAAAAACATAGTTACCGACCGAATTGAGAACCTCCTCCTTTTTTTCTCCTTTCTCTTTCTCCTTCTCACTTCTGTATGTGATACTACTTACTGCTTATAAATCCAGAAATAGTTATCTATTAACTCAGCAACACAATCAGCAAAAAAGTTAGATATGTAGGCAGCAAGTTTCAAACGATTCCTGTGTACTATTATATGTATATGCTTCATGATTGCACTTTTTGGCTGTATCCTACATCCAGCTAAAGAGTTAGGTATGCACATTGAAACATACTGTTGAAAACAGCTGCCTGTATTGCTGTTTTGCTGACCGTACCTATATTGGACTTCTAATACATTTCTTAAATTAGCAAAGTTATAATCCTGGTGGCCTACCATGAAGGCTTAAAGCGTTAGTGGTTACGCTCAAGGAACGATATGGCGCTAGACGAATTGTGTAGCTCTGTCTCTTTCCCATAGCCTAAAAGACGTAGGCCACCTCACCTGTCTCCTAAACAAGACTAGGCCTGTTTCTTAACCGATATGAGTCGGCCATAAGAGATAGCCTGTGGGCAGTGTAGGGCAGTCAGCTGCCCAATGAAGGCCTTTACTTTTAGATAGACTAGTATGTCACAGGGTTTCTATTTTATTGTAGCAAATGTACTAGGGTACCGTGTGAAGTGAGTGCACTTTGATCTTGTGTGTGTTGAGAATGTAGAAGAGTAAATGATGAAAATGTAAGTATGACTGTATATGATGTTTGATTCCAGGCAACTGGCTCGCTCTATTGCCATGTACTAGGCATAAATCTAGACCCGTTTATACCGCCTTTTGGGTTGAGCGGAAAGGACTGTGGCCTGTCAGGCTCGTAATGACTAAAACCCATCATTCCTTCGGATGCCTTTTGCGGTTCAGGGCCGCAGTACCCTGTTTTGAAAGCCCCGCGGTAAGTCGACATTCTAAACTGCTACTGTAATCATAACTAGAAAATTGAACCTAGTACGTTACACTCAACAAACGCGCTTGCAAACGCGAGACTAATCATAACGAATAATAATTATGTGTCAAAGTTATTATTTAGTATAGTAACCATTGCGTAAAAAACAGATGATTATTGTCTCTCATTTGACGTAAATGTTTAATTTTAACGCTCTTATCTATATATCGGTATTGATATTAGTAATGAGTATATTGGATGTTGCTATATAGTGAGATTTCCATGTGTACATTAATGACGCAAAAGTGTAAGTGACCTCATACACGATAATTATGTGGAATATTGTCTTAAAAACAAACACAACTGATGACATAGCTATTGAGAAAATATCAAATAATAATATCTATAGGATACGCCTATGTTCAACACTTCATTACGCGTTATTTCGTCTATTAGATTTTCGATTCTGGGCTTTGGGGATGAAGTGGTACACGTAAATCCTATAAACCCACCTTTAAATGCGCCAAAAAAGTAAAGATATGTTGGATTCTCAATCTTTACCTCAACGTCTAAGAGGTGAAAATTCAGTATGTTGTTAATAAACGCCGCAATATGTTGTAAATAAATAACACTGCGTAAAGCGAAGTAGTCTAACAAAAAACACAGGCAGTAGTACCACAAAAAGTTAAACTTTTGTTGAACATTTGTCTAAAAAAAGTTTAACTGCAAAATGACCATAAGGGTCATTTTGCAGTTACACTATTTTCAACGTCAAATGCCGTTTTGACTCAAGTGTTCATCAGATGTTTAGCTTTTTTGTACCTAGTAAGATGGATTGTCCTTCGAAATTAAAAGAAGTGTACATACCTAATACAGCTTCTAAGTGAAGATCAAATGGCAATTTAGACTTGGTCTCTGGTTTAAGTCTCTCGGTTCTGTCCAAATATTTGTCTGTGTACGAGTCTTCCACAAGACTCATGTATCCATCTCCGGTGACTTCCCCGACAAATGATACAGGGCATCTTTCACGACGACAGATATCTGCAAAGAAACAATACAACTTCATGTAGATTTGACCAGATTATTGAAATGTTTTAAATACGTAAAAGACAGGTAAATAAGCTTTTTTTTTAAAGTGCGGGATTTTAACAATTTCAAAAGTATTTTCTTTTTTTTTTTTACATGCCCCAAAATAGGAATATCTCCTATGGGTGCCTTTACCAACACCAGGAACTCCATTACACAAACACCCAGACCCGAAATAACTATGTACTTGCAAAATATAAAAATATTTGTTAATTGTGGGGATCAAACTCACGATACCCTGTGCAACAGTAGATCGTTCAGCCGCTGCACCAACCGCACGAGTTAGTTAAACTATTGATTAAACAACAGGCCGTAACTGTGTTGATTACCATGAACAAGGCTTTTCTAAACTTAAGATACGATAATGGTAGTGTTCATACCTTCAAGTATTGGTCTGTTTTCTTTAGAACAAAGCAAAGCATCATTTTCTTGGTACTCGGCTCCCCAAAGCTCCAGAGTGGTGATGGTTGGGTCTCCCAACTGGAACTCTTTAGTATACACGACTGCGCCTTCCGGTTCAACCAACTCTTTCAGCACATTGCCATTACCACCTGCACCTTGGTCATGGATAGCTAAAAAGAACATAGGAAAGTTATGAATTGTGTCTTATTTCTATAGTTATAAGTTTCAATTATCTTTGTATGTACTTACATTCAACAGGATTGATTTCAGCTTCTAAACATCCTCTAACGACTCTGTTGAGACGATTTCCCATTTCCGCATCACCTGTGAAAATTAATTAATAACAAAATAAAATAAGATTTGCTTTACAGTTACTTATTAAGAGCGGTTCAGTGTGACAAAGCTTTTTTTCGGAACCTCACCTCTCTGCACTGCCCCGAAATCTAAGGCATGATCTCTGGAGTCGCCTCCTTGTACAGCAACAGATGATGCGGCGCCTCCACCAACACCAATACGGTACACTGGACCACCGACCTTCACTAACATCATGCCTGCAAGAATTAGCTAATTATAGTACATAGAAATATAAACAAGTACACTACCTACCTTTTGAATACTATATCCCTGGCTTAGACGGAGGTAGCTATTTTGCCGCTATGTTTAAGCTCCATTAATACATTCATAACAACTGGGCATGGATATTAACTGGCTCTATTATTCGCTAAGAGAAACTACACATAAAAAGGCAGGTGTTCAAAACCTATGTTGTAGTTTTAAAAAGTCTTATGATATACTAAGTATGTACTAACCTTTTTCTGGTTTATTCTTTTTGATCATGTTGTGAGGCATGTATCCAATACCTCCACTAAACATGATTGGTTTCACGAATTCCTCTCTGACATTATCGCCATTCTTCAAGCCATAAGATTGAACAAACCCTGAAATGGGCAAAACAAATAAATACCCCAACATATTTTTAAATAGGTATCTAATAAATAATAATACAATACAGATTATTTTTGTTACCTGAAATCAATGGCTCTCCAAACTTGTTACCATAATCGGATGCACCATTACTAGCATCAATAATGATTTGCAGAGGGCTTGCAAAGTTATTGGGATATTCCCAGCCTTTCTCTTCCCATGGTAATTCATAGCCTGTAAAAAAAAACATTAAAGTATAAGTTACATCAGCAATTTTTGTGCGACTGTCCATCCATTTATTGGTTATTTACTAACCAGGTACATGTAAGTTGCCCACACTGTATCCTGCAGTACCGGCAACTGTATGTCCACCACGTCCCACACCCTGCACATCTCGAATGCGACCACCGGTACCGGTTGTTGCCCCACTAAATGGTGCCACTGCAGTTGGCATGTTGTGAGTCTCAGCGGTAAATATAATGTCGGACTCTGTCACCTCTTTAACAACCTGTGAAGCATCCCGGACATTTTTTGGCCGCAGTTTTGTATGTTTGAAACCTTTGATGGCACTGCAATAAAAAAACAATTGATTCAATATATCTTTACTTTCCATATTTTGAAAATTCTAATGGATATACCAACAACATACCTGCTATTATCACCGAATTTAATGACATTATTATCATTTGATGTTTTTTGAGTGGAAGCTACCATATCAATAAGCGATTCGTCTATCTCTTTGCCATCTAGTAATATTTTTCCCTGTGGAAAAAACCATAATCAAAAAAGTATTTCTTGTAAATTTTAATATACGTTGTACATTACAATAGAATGATAAGTGATTTCAATACAATTTACCTTGAAGAACCAATGACGTGAATGTTCACTATTACTCTGAGCAAGGTCAAACAACTCAACACTTGTTGGGTCACGCTTCAATTTGTTAACAAACATGTCCATATAAAAATCCATGTCCCAGGAGTCAAAGGCAAGCCCTGTAAGAAATAATAGATTAGCTTGCATCAAATTCACTCATAAAAAATAATTTTGCAAAATTTCATACATGAAACACTGACCCAATTTCTGATTGACTTTCTCCATAGCTGGTCTACCTTCCTTCTGGAGAGGTACCACAAACCAGGGCTCTAAATCCTTTGGTAATCCTTCATTAAAGCTAGTCCTAGGAAGATTATCCTTAGTGTAAATGCATTGTGTCATTCTGTCATGCAATGGTGCAGCCAAAGCCTCATGTAACTTGTCAGGAATATTTTTAGCCTTTGCAAATGTGATAAGGTATCTTGTTGAAACTTCCAACCGAATGACATCACGCAGGCCGACACTTTCACAGATTTGGACAGAGTTACTTGAGTCAGCTGTTGAGAAGTTAAACCTGTAACATTTAAAGTGATATACTCGTCAAATAAAATCATATAAGGACTTGACTGGAACAACATGATTAGATATGGAAACATACCTTGGTCCAATCTCAATAATAATTTGATTTCCTTGCACATTCTTGTACACAGTTTCATTTCTCAATGCTTGAGGCTGGAGTGGAGAACTGAGCAGCCATTTCAGCACTTTAATCTGATTAATATTGAGATAGTCACAGCCTTCTCGTAACTCCACATGGTAACAGAGTTCAGTGGATAACTGTGTTATATCAGCATCAACTGATTGCAACTTCTCAAGAATCTCCTTCGTCTTATGTGCACTAAATGCTTCAGAACAGAAGAACCTTAATATACACATGTTGAACTCAATGTACAAACAGAACTATATCCAAATTCAGAATGATTGGAGAATGAAGTTCATAGACGTCGCTAGTAAATATCTTACATCAATGTCAGAGTTCAATTGTTATCAACTATTCAACGTTATCTGTAACAAAATAAAAGACAAACAACTTTAGCTTATGCAACTCTATTAATGAGCGTTCAATTTTAAGTAACATAGTAGTTTGGGGGGTCATTATCAGTAAGTATGATGAATAATTAAGTTTTTACATTTCTTGTTATATAATTAATTAACTATACTATATTCCACGACTATGACACAACGCCATCTAGTCCCAAGCTAAGCAGAGCTTGTGTTATGGGTACTAGACTAGTAATAAAAAAAATTGGTCTGCACTCAGCATGGTTTCAGCCGATAATTTAGTTAGCTTATCTGAATGCTGTTCAGATTTTTTCTATTTCTGTCCAGTCTTTATATTGGCAAACGCTCCTAGTGTTTGTGGTTGCACTCCTCTGAAATGGCTCAACCAATTTTAATGAATTCCATTTTGTATACTTCTAAAATAACCTTACATCAAACATGTGCAATATAAAAATACTATTTACCGCAGACCCACAGTAAAATTGCCTGTAGGAAGGCAGGTACATAAAAATATATGTTTTATAGTAATAATTAAATACCTACATCCTCCAAGCTATTTTATAAATAAACTATGAACCTTTTTGATTAACCGTTAAGTTGTTTACAATTATATGTTATTCAAGATATCTACAATAAACTTTGAAGAATATATTTAATAAAACTTTTCTGTCTCAGTATGGGCACAGCAGACCTGTGTACTTACAAAATTAATAATGAGCTGCTCAGGGACCATTATACTCAGAAATTATTTATTGACGAATAACCCCCCCTTCTATCAGTATTGGTATTCGACTTCGTTCTAAGCGTGCTCTAAATAGACACGCAGTAGCTTATTGTTCAAAATACAATCGAATTAATCAAGCATGTAATTGAGAGTAATAAAATACGTATACATTGTGTACCTACTTTTTTATTTTCCAAGCTTACAAGACGTGAAAGGTACAAGTTGAGATAAGTTAACAGAAAACTCTTGTTAATCTTTCAATCAATAATATTGCTTACCCAGAAATAAAGGTTTTCGAAAAAGACGCTTATAACTAAGTTTGATCTTTCTAAAAAATAATTCTCATTGGTCCATTGAAACTTTATAATGTTGAAACTGCTCAAACAAAAATCAAAATGCGCCAAAATCAAAACAAAAACCAGTGTCAATGCAAAAACCTGACGAAACAAACAAAAAGAAAAAATAGGCTAGGCAAAGATCACAGCAGACATACAGCCACCATCCACCGAAGATCCTGATTATGTATCTTGAATGCAGTTGAATTTTGATTAGACTGAATTCACCGATAAACTAAAATCTACCAGGACCTAAATTTCTCAATTCATATATTTCTTGGATTAAAAAGAAAAAAACATCTTGCACTCGCATTCATTCATGTGCATCAGTGCACCCGCTACCTCATGTCATGCCGGCTCCAGACTATTGCCGTGAAGCCCCGTGAACAGGCGCGAACGAGAATGTTCCCCGATCAGTGTAGGTATTTTGTCCCGTGACAAAGGGTATGTACACGCCGCCTTCGAGTCTATTTTTTTTAATGCATTCGTACCGATTTGGTACCGATTAAGGGCTTCACAATATTGTAAAGATGTACATTATAGCACGATACAAACATCTCATCTCATTACATCTTTCCATAGAGATTCGAAGATGTAAAACTATACATTAAAGCTGCAGTGTGTGGTCTCCTGACGATTTCTATGGAAAGATGGAAAGATGTAATGAGATGTATCGAGCTATAATGTACATCTTTACATAGCTGCTGTGTGTGAAGCCCTTTACTCCCAGGTTTTTGGTCAGATTTGTGTTTCTGTCATTTTATATATATTTTTTGTGTACTTTTGTTCTAAAATTCGACTGCGAATGGAAAAATATGTATAGAAAAGAATTTGGGTTGAATACTTGAACTTTATAGGGTTAATTCATGGACCTAAAAAAAAAGGCGGACGGAACTTCACTAAGAAACAAGTGAAGCACCACAATGGCGGCAGCTTAAATATGTGTGCGTGCGTATAGGGATGCCAGATGAAGGAAAAAATTACCCATTTTCAAACAATATTTAATTAAGATCTCCCTTGAACTTAAGTTTAATTAAAATTTTTTTGTTACGGATATCTTTTTTTTAAATAAAGGTAAAATAATTTAAACACATTGGATATTAAAATATTTACAACTCGTTTAATGTTAATAAAGTTTTATAATCCCTTTTGTTGATTCAAATTTTTGTAGACTTGTCTTTTGCTATCGACACATCTAGAAATCCCTTCTATTTACTTAAGTGGTGAAAACGAATGTTTAAGTATTTTTCGGCTATAAATATTTAATTAAAGCTATTTTATGTTCCATTCCTACACGTCTACATTCCTATTCCATGTCTACACTCCCTTATTATTTTTATACAATCATTTTTCCATGCATCATTTGCCGAGGGAAATCTGTAAAAATACAGAAGAATACAATAACGATAAATAGTAACATAAAATATAAATCTCCCAATGGGGAAGGCAAGTGTCAAAGTGAAAATGACAGTTTGGTCCCCAAAGAACTGTAAAATCAAAGGAATTTTCAGAAAAAAAACCATTTATTGATGTAAAATGACTAGATGTTGTGTAATAAGCTGTAAAAATGATGGAATACACTTTTCAAAATAATATCTACTTTTCTTTTGGAGGTTAAGTACCAGTATTGCATCGCTCGAAAATCGAAGAATTATCACCTGGAACGAGTTTTGTAATAGTTGTGGTGTTAAGAAATTAAATATATTGTGATATTTCTCGAATCTAAATAGAAAAAAGGTTAAAATTACTGACTTAAAACATTATGATATTTTATCAAAATAGAAAGTCAAAACCAGCATTATATTCTTGATAAAGGAGAGGACAGGTAAAACATACCTAAACTCAAAAATTGAAACCTCAACTACAAGTAATTGTGGATTTATTACGGTAAAATCAAATGTATAACCACTCAATTAAATCACTTTTTTCCTCTTGTAGATGCGCCGCGGCGTCTTAATTCTTCTTTTATTATATAGTACTTGCATGGACGAATAATTTTCCATATTTGTTTTGTATTTATACTCAATTTTTATAACAAATAATCTTGTTTGTTTTTTTGTACAAGGTAGACGTGGGGACCAACTATCGCAGCGCCATCTACGATTAGCTTTGAGTTGCCATCCCCATTTTAAAATAAGTTGAACCTTTGAAATAGTTGCAACACTGATTGATTTCGAGATGTTTATTAAGGAGGTGTTAATTTTTCGGCCCAACCATGTACCGAGGTACAAATTATTATTAAAATCCCTTCCAATAATTAGTATTTTTAGCAGTATTTAAAATCCTTCAATACTAGATAGAAAAAGAAATAAAAGTATATGAAAAAACACTACTTCGCAACGGAACTGCGTTCAAAGAAACGTTTATGACAGCTTCAATCTGTTTCATCTGTCAAAATCACGTCAAAATATGACATCGATGTTTCATTATTTGACAGCTTTTTGACAGTAATGAATATCAACAACAATAGAAAAAAACTATCGAACTAGGTCGGAAACCCTGGCTTTTGGCCGGCAGGTAACCAATCGCAAAAAATAATACGAAATGTGAAATAAATGCATTTTTTAAAGTTCTTATTCCCATGATTATTCACAAAATATGTGTACTAGTAATTATAACTTATTTGAAATACATAAATAAATTCTGTAAAGTACATTTTTGGGTTTTCACACGTTTATAAATGAAGTAACGAAACGCATCATGTCGGAGACGTATGACATTGCTAGATTGAAAATCAATTCTTGGGTTGCAAGTTTTAACATTTTGGATCGACAATTTCATATGGTACAAATGCCCAAATAAATACAACATATTTTTTTTCAAAATCTACGATTTTTTTCCTATAATTTCGTATTTTTGTCCTTGAGGTACACGGCTTGGCCTTAAATGTAGGGAACAAATTAACACCTCCTTTATTGACGTAAAATCGAGAAATAAGCTTCAAAATGACATGCTTAACTATGAAAAGTGTTCCCCTGGCTTTTTTATTTGAACTACTATGGTTTAGACAACTTTTTGCAACACATGACGGCATACTTTGATTTTTATTAGACAAAATAATACCGTATAAAACCGCGAGTGTCGTTCGAAGCGTAATGGCCGACGACTGACTTACTATGGTGTGAATGTGTACGTGGAGGCTTGTCCATATTAGTGCACTGACTTACTATGGGTGCTTCAATTCTTTCTTAGTGAAGTTCCGTCCGCCTTTTTTTTTTAGGTCCATGGGTCCATGAATACAATGATGATAAGGAAAAAAACTTTCTGAAGCCGTTGCTGTTAAAAAGAATACTAGAAGTCCCGGATTTTATTTTGGTAACAGTTACAGAACATAAAATCATAACAATAGACATAAGATTTTCGCCTGTATTTAGTCGATTCAAGAGTTTTATCAACATCGATATTGAGATCCTTATCCGTAACTTGTGTGTGTTCGCATCTCTATTCCTTGATTTCAATATGGCGGTTAGTCACATTTTCGCGTTTTGCTGATTATTGTAATTTTATGTGGATTATGCTGAAATTTATGCTCGTACGTTGTGTTATTTTCAGACAACAGCATTTGGTAAATACGGGCAGCAGTAGTTTCGTGTTTTAAAAAGAATAGAGTGGGGACGACTTCGGCGTCCTCACGCCTTGGGGATCTTCACCCTAGGCTCCATCGTGGGAATATTGATTTTTTTCTATCATCTTAAAAATGATGATGTATACGGTAAGAAAAACGAATTTATTACATTAATATGTTCCATCTGTTTGTGCAACGTATGTTTACCTGTTATGAGACAAACGAATAATAATGTACGAAGAGCGCAGTCGACTATTTCAGAGAATGCCAATCGGCTAATGTGTTGCAAATGTGCCTTCCCGTTTCGAGTCCCAATCTTATTGAATTTATACTCGAAGATTAACAATAATAAAGGTTGAATTCATATTGATTTCATATTTTCAAGTCTATGCGCTTTTGTTTGGGTTTGAGTTAAGTGGTGGCATAACCAACAAAATGATTGAAATTATGGTGATAAAATCTAGCAGACTTAATAACTAAAAGACCACTCGTGGTAATTCTCAAATCATAAAATTAAAATGTTAATGTGGCTTTAGGGGACGAGTACGGAGCAGGACACCCGCTTCAGTGACAAGGAGAAGAAGCTGATGAAACAGATGAAGTTCGGCGACTGTTTAACTCAGCAGGTACGAAACTCAATATAAGACGTCCGACCACCTTTTTACTTATAATATCATTGCGACTGACTGACCAAATCTTATTTTAAAATAACATGAGTATTCAGCAAATTTTTATCAAAGTAACATTTTTGAATGGCTAAATAATTGTGTCAAATTAACACACTACCAATGCGCATTCCCTCTCACAGAGAGGAGGCCTGTGTCCCAGCAGTGGCATTAAGTTTAAAAGCTAGCATCCTACTATTGACCATCCTATAAATATGAAAATTTGTAGTTTGACAGGTTGAACATTGTTTTCTATTATTCCCAGCAAAAAGGAATGAGTGGATTTGGAGAAAATTTTATATTTTACTAAAACTTGGATACTTTTATTAATTTTATTAGAACAATTCAAACAGTATTCAGCTCCATGCAGTTGGAGCTGTGGCTATCATCACCTTTCTAGCACAAAATTTTCTTACACTCAATCGCTGTACTGTTACACTATACTGTTACTGCTGAGTGTTCTCACACTCATCAGGATGGTTTTATAAACTAAAACTACTTCATGCTACTGTGTCAATTGGTTTGTGATATGCAGGTTGTTTGTTGATGTTTATTTGTTGTTGTAAAAAAATGAAATAAAGTGAAAATATAGTTAACATCAAATGTGCATTAGTAAGGGGCCTTGAATGTTTTAATTCAATATTAGTTAATATTAGGTCTTTGGAAAGATTTGAACTTGTGGGAGCATTATTCTATCACTGTAATACACACAAAGTGAAAATATAGTTAACATCAAATGTGCATTAGTAAGGGGCCTTGAATGTTTTAATTCAATATTAGTTAATATTAGGTCTTTGGAAAGATTTGAACTTGTGGGAGCATTATTCTATCACTTAACTCTGTGGTTATTACCTTAGGGCTGACTTTTCAATAGTCTGATATGTTTTATCTGAGGAAATAAAAATGGTGGTTTGGCGTCTTATCTACAAAAAAATTATGTCGAACTGCTATTTTTATTCGTCAGATAAAAGTAATCTGACCTATAAAAAATCAGCCCTTATTGTGATTGTAGTTAACATTTTAAATTATGATATACATTACAGTAGAATCCCAATTATCCAAACCTTGATTATCCGAACATCAATCGTCAAAGATCAATAACAAGTCTTTTCTGACCAAAATTTTAAATTAAATAGGTATTATGTATTTCATTATCTATTGTTATAGCTTATTTGTTATATATCGTATTATCCATGTAAACTCTATGACATACTAAAAAAATATTAAAATTTAAATATTTTTTGCTTTGAAATATCCAGATTTTTTTAATGTACAGTAATACCCATGGTTTAATTTGATCTGGATAGTCGGGATTCTATTATAATTGATTTAACTTTTGTGTATAGGTGGACATGTCCAAGGTAAAGCTGGATGTGCTGAAACCTTGGATCACCCAGAAGATCACAGAAATACTCAAGATGGAAGATGATGTAGTCATTGACTATGTTAACAACCAGCTTGAGGAGAAGGTGAGTGACTAACCTTTATGTCCTTTATTGTGTATTTCTATTTATAACAAAATGTAATCATTGCAGTTTCTTTACAGTAAGAATTTAGATTATATTACTTAATTACTTATTCAATTAATAAATAACTTATGCAAGAAGTTTATATAATCTATCACTGTTCAAAAGAAACTGCAATTGAAGTATGATGTCAAATGTATATTGATTGCGTATGGATATTTTTATGGTCCACACCGGTTAGTGCGCCGTCGACGCCGCCTCTCAGCCCGCTGCCGCCAGCCCCCCGCCGCTGCCGCCGGCTCCGCTCTTTCGGAGGCCCTTAGCATTCTCAATCGGTATTTACGGGGAAATTAAATACTATAACCATGCTAACTGTAAAGCATCAAACGCAGTGGAATTCCCTTGTTTGCGACATTTAAATGGTCAATGTATTGATACCAAATTTGTTAAAGCCGATAAGAGATTGGTTGATTTGACTCGAGGTATGGAAGTCCCGTGTTTAGGCCTTGCGTTCAGCATAATGTGGTTGTCTTCGCAAAACCCTTACAGGTGCAAGTGGTTGAAGAGGGAAGAAAGAAGCCCACGCTGCACCGTCGTCCTGCGGCGCAGCGTAAGCAGAGCTTCGTAGCGGCCGGCGTGCGTCGCCGCGTCTTCTCGCTGCCGGCGCGTCTTCGTCGCTGATCCGGCTCCAGCACTAATGAAAATTAATAATACACAAATGTACATACCACTTGCTTCCCTACCCGAGTCATTTCTTCGCCTTGACCCTTAAATTCGAACTAATCGCGGCGCTCTTAACGGCTTTTCAATTATTTTTATTTTCCATAAAACTTATTTTTATTTTTTTCTGCAACTGATAAAATTTTAAGTTGATTAAATAGAGTAAAATAAAAATATGGACAAAAAAGTAGGGTGTAAAATAACGACTTTGATGAAGATTAATAATGCAAACTCTTTTCTTTCCCGATCCTGTTTCCTCGACTCCTAGTTCCCTTGTCCCAAGAAAATGCAGATCAACTTAACTGGATTCTTGAATGGGAAGAATGCACGTCTGTTCATGGGCGAACTTTGGGAGCTTTTGCTGAGCGCGCAGGCTAGTGAGAATGGTATTCCAGAGTCATTCACACAGCAGAAGAAAGAAGAAATTAAGAAAAGAATGGTAAATAACTGACTTCATATTTCAAATTGTCAAGTTGTGAGCAGTCCATTTATGTTTAAATGAAATAGCTACTGTTTTTATACAGGTCTTATGTTTCACTGTTATGGTGAACATCATGTGTTTACTGTGTATTGTCAACATTTATTAAATGTCAATTACAACCTTAGGAGGAGCAGCAGAAGGACAAGGATAAAGAAAAGGATCGTCGTAGATCGCGGACCCGGTCGCGGTCCCGGCGACGATCCCGGGAGCGGCGACGTTCTCGATCAAGGACACGAGACCGTTCCGCTGATAGGAAGTGAGTCACATTTTTATCATATTCCTAGGAATTTCTCCTGCATTGTGGGTGCGTTTACAAACATAAAAACTCACATACACAATACCCAAGTAACACAAACGTGTCTAGAAACGTACTACTAGATAGCTTATAGAATTAAATTGAATTGTCTACCATAAGAATAAAACATCTACAAGCAATCTTCTAGAACGCTTATAGACAGACTTTAGTAAAAGTGGGCACATTCTTGTACCCTCTCATAAGAATGAGTTAAGAAAACATGACTAGATAGAGTTCAGATCAAATTGACTTATGAGATGTTTCTAGTGTCTCTCTAAACCGTTTATAGATCGTACGTTTATCTAGTAGCGTACTAGTAGATAGTTTATAGATAGAGTTAAGACCTTTAAAGGAATCATTGCTCGTCACGTTTTAAAACCAAATGATCTTAAGACTAACAACTTTAAGTAACATTTTACTAGTGACGCATAATGGCGTGGAACTTACAAGAGTTATTTTACTTAATAATATTTGCATCATGGCGTAACAAATTTATTACTTTTTATTAATTTGAATTTTAATAATGGGTAAATAAGCAAATCAACATGCGATTGAAATTCTATCGTTGAATATTATGTAAAACTCTTGTAAAATAAGAGCGCCCGCTGTAAATGTAAGATTTAACATTTTTTTTTCAAAATATGTATATTATTTGGTATGAGCAAATTTTCGAATTTACATTTTAATGCTTAAAATACTCATTTCATTTAAAATATAGTAATTTAAAACATATCAAATGTCTAATTAGACATAATTTAATGATAAAAACATTAAAGTACGTAACGAAAATTATTTGAAGCAAAAATTAGGCAATAAAAATGGCGTCCAGATAAAATTTACTAGAAAACCGATTCCTATAGAACAAACAGTCTAGAGATTTTTTTTTGTAGTATGGCTCTAGAATAATTTTACTTACTACATACTAAACTATCTAGTGAGAGAATAAACAGATTTAAGAGTGGTTTAAAATTATCTAGTAACTGTCACTCTGTATTCCTTTTTATCTTGTCACAGTATTTCTAGACGTTCTTCAGTGAATAGGCAATTTCATGTGTTGTGAACGTAAGACCATTTTATGCAGTAACAAACCAATATAATTAATCAATACAAGAGGGTACCCGAGTAAAAAGTATTTCTGATTTATTTAGGTATAAACAATGTGAGAAATAATAATTATAATTGTAATTACATTATACCATTTCATTTGATACCCACATCATTGGAGTGGATTTCAAACAGCCAGTCCGCCATCTTGAATTTAAGTCACGTGACTATTTTTTCTATTTCTGACAGCAAACCCTTTCATTTGATACCCATATCATTTGGGTGCATTTCAAATAGCCTGTCCGCCATCTTGGACGTCTGTCATCTTGGACGTCTGCCATCTTGGATTTAAGTCACGTGACATTTTTTTTTCGTATACCTGACAGCTAAGCCTTTCATTTGATATCCATAATTATTATGGGGGGATTTCAAACAGCCAGTCCGCCATCTTGAATTTAAGTCACGTGACTACTTTTTCGTATTCCTGACAGCAAACCCTTTCATTTGATACCCACATCACGGGAGTGCATTCCAAATAGCCTGTCCTCCATCTTGGACGTCCGCCATACTGGATTTAAGACACGTGACTATTTTTTTCGTATTCCTGACAGCAAACCTTTTTATTTGATACCCATACCCATATCATAGGGGTGAATTTCAAACAGCCAGTCCGGCCATCTTGGATTTAAGTCACGTGACCATTTTTTTCGTATCCCTGACAGCAAACCCTTTCATTTGATACCCATATTATGGGGGTGTATTTTAAATAGCCTGTCCGCCATATTGGATTTAAGTCTTGCTGTGATTTTTTTTTCGTACTCTTGACAGCAAACCTTTTCATATTTGAGTATCCATATAATTATCATCAACAATTTTCTACGTTTTGGAGGAAGTTACTAGGAAGTTTCGATTCTTCTTCGGTCGACTGTTCTTCATTTTTCTTTCTTTTTAAATACTTGCGGATTTTTCGACGAAAACCACCATCACCATAGATCTTTTGTTTCATCTTCTCCATTGCATAAACTCATCCAATTAAAATTTCTAGTACAAATGCACTTAACTAAGCCACTTTTAAGGATAAAAACTCTAAAAACACGACTTCTCTATCAGTTTTTTAAACAAACTTAAAATTATCTAGTAAAGTATTTTATCTTGACTGAAGTTTCTATAGAAAAAAAAGATAAGAGTACCATTAGCCAAAATAGAATATCTGTAGAAAGTTTTGTCTTCAAATATATCGTTTTATCTATAAAACTACTTCAAAATAGGTGCCTATAGGCTCTTTTAACTATTTGTAGAGCATTTTATCTAGAAACATTCGTTATAACTATAAACGTACTTAAAATAAGTGTTCTATAGAACAAATGCTCTTAAAATAATACAGCTTTAGATAAAAAACTCTATAAGATTAAATGTTCTGTATCAAACCCATCTCTAGAAAGCCCGTATCTAAAGATTAACCCTGAATAGACAGTCTATAGACAGATTGGTTTTAAAACTTCCAGTCTGTGCTACTTGGGTATAGCCCTTCCCTTGCTAAATACTTGTTGATTTTATTCTTTCAAATAAACTTTCTATTAATTAATGTCTATGAATTAGATACATAATCTAATTGATAAAAAGTTTGTCATACTAATCTCCAGAAGTCACTTTTTCATAGTAAATCAATAGTTTAATGTTTCCGAAACCTCAATGTATTAATTTATAATTCAGGCACCGCAACGGAGGCAGCCCGCGTCGCTCGAGGCGGCGCAGTCGCGAAAGAAGCAGCCAGTCGAAGTCTTCACATGTAGAAGAAAACAAAGTAACTGAGCCTAAAGGTATTTATTGTGTGAAGCATTTGTTTATTTTATTTCTTGCTGTTTCTTTGAGTTTAATTTAAATTGTGCAAATTTAACATTAATAACTTAAGAATGTGTTTCGTCAGTTCTGTACTTCATTCCTATAAATATCGGTTTTGTTGGTAGAAAATGGAAAATCTCCAGAGAAAGAGAAGAAAGAAGAGCCGGAGACAAAAGAGGAGGTCAACCACAACACATCAAGTGATACAACAAGAGACGAGAGTAAAGATAATGTGAAAGATGATAAAACTGAAGATGAAGGTCGCAAGTCTCGATCTGCTTCACCTGCCAAGTAAGTTCCTGATGTTATTGTCAAATACATTTTCAGCAAATTAAAACAACTTTTCATGTCTTTTAAAATTCTATGAGATTCAATACCGGTATATTTTGTTCTGTGTTCAGGTCCACTGGAGATAAAGGCGCCGATGAAAAACCAGCTGAAAAAGCCAGGCGCTCAGCATCTAGTGATAGGCGATCCTCGTCTGCGTCATCACGTATGTTAACTTACTTCCTTGGTGGACATATCCAAATGAGCCAATTATTTCTTCATTGTACAGGAAGTTCTTGTTCTATCCCTATAGTTCGGTTAGTTTATTTATTCAATTGTTACAGGTGGCAGTGCTAAGAAGAGATCATCACATAAGAAACGTCAGTATCGCTCGAACCGTGATTCTTCGACTAGCGTCAGCCCTCGGCGCAGTTCCCGCAGGGAAAGGTAAATAAATGAAACAACTTTACTTGTATTCTACTTGCGGGGTATCCCGATTATTAGTTTATAACATCGGAGTCTTTACTCATGCTCTTAACGCGGCTAGGTCGCGACCGCGCGAGAGTTCGGCTCGTCCGGCGAGTCCGAAACTGTGAGTATAGCCGCACAAGATATGCTGACTGCTTACACTGTTGCAATTCATTCACTTATCAATTTTTATGAATGATACAGGAGTAAATCTCGACGTCGCAGCAGCCGTCGCAGGTCGTTGGAGCGTCGCGACAGGGAGAGAGAACGGGAACGCGAGAGGGAGAGGGAGAGGGAGCGCAGGCGACGTGAGAGGGAAAGAAGAGAAAGGTGAACTTGCTAACATTTCTTAGTACACAGTTTAAGATAAAAAGGAGAGGAGTGATTAAAGCCGGAAACATATTACATATTAACACCCGACGCCACCCGACGAAACGTGATGCGTGTTGGGTCAAATCAAATGTATTGTTTTCTATGACCAGAATCACACTATGAACACCCGACGCGGACGACACGCGCTCACAGCAAATCGGGTGTTGACACGTTGCGTCGCGTGGCGTGTTGTATAATGTGTTTCCGGCTTAATGAAACCAACTGATGTGTTACCTACTTACAGTGTATCATATTTTGTTATGTTTTTAATGTTTCTTTTTTCAAATAGGTCCCGAGAACGCCGCCGCTCACTGGAGCGCCGCAGGCGGTCACGTTCACGTTCTCGAAGACGCGTTACTAGGGAGAGGTAACATATTATGTATTTCTATATTTTGTATTTAATTCAGCTGAGGCAGCTTATATTCCGAATAGCTTTGTATTCTCTCGAAAGAGTTGAATGTATGAATTGTTGAATCGTTTGTGTGATGAGGTCTCGTGATCGCCGACGTTCCCGGTCCCGCAGGCGCAGCGCGTCCCGCCCGCGGCGTCGCTCGGGCCGCGCCTCGCGCGAGCGACGCTCCCGGGACAGACGGTCCAGGGACAGGCGCTCCAGAGATAGGTCTAGGTAATCACAAATTACCTTTTTATTTGCTTCTTCAGATTCATATAAACTGCGTTTACATTAACGAACTACAATATTTTCCGAGAGTCTGAAATCAAATTAATTTGTTTTCGTAAAAATGATATTTGTTAAAGTGGAAATATTTCAGCTTTTCGCCACGGCAATTAGAAAACAAGTACATATTTAATAAACTTACCATGTGCATTACCTTTGCCACAGGGAGAGGAGGTCCAAGGACCGCACTAAGGAAAGAAGATCGAGGGACAGGAAATCACGTGACAGAAGATCCAGCGACCTGATCAAAGAACGATTGGAAAAATCGGTTTCTATTCCCCGTAAAGGTTAGTAACCCGATGATTTATAACCTTGCCTTCTTCAGTAAATGGACTATTCAACACATTTTTTTTTTCCATTCGTACTAGTAGTTCCTAGGCTTAGCACGTTCAATCACGGGCACGCCGCAATTGCGGCGGTAAGACCCCTCTTTGAGGAGTGGCTGGAGAGACGTCACGGCGTCCTGACCTATCGGATGACGCAGGTCCTCACCGGACACGGAAGTTTCGGGAGGTACCTGTGCCTGATGGGGAAGGAGGAAACGCCCGGGTGCCACCACTGTGAAGATCGCCCGGAGGACACGGTGAAGCATACGGTGCAAGACTGCCCAGCTTGGGCGGAGCACCGACGTGTCCTCACGGCTGCGATAGGCGGAGACCTCTCGCGCCTGGCATTGGTTGCGGCCATGCTGTGGGCGAGACGGAGTGGGAAGCGGTCAGCTCCTTCTGCGAGGCAGTAATGCTCGTGAAGGAGGAGGCGGGCCGCGAGCGAGAGAGGACAGCGTCCTCCCTCCGCCCCAACCGCAGTGGTAGAGGCCCGCGGCGTCGGACGTCAGCAGATGATCTCCGGCCACCGTAGGCGCGGGCATGCGGGCAGCGAGTAAAGGGCAACTCGCTGCCCGACCAAGGACCATGTCGACGGCGCGTTGTGTCCCACGCGCGCCTCAAAGAGCGTCAGCACACTGACGGGGCCCCCCCTCTCAGAGGGCCAAAGCCTGCCGGGGTCGCGGGATTTCCTTACCGTGACCCCGGAACATAACAGGCTATTGAAGGACACCGTGGATTTTAGTCAGTAGAAGTCTGACAGTCCTTCCCGCCCTGCCCGGGGCCGGAGGACTCAATTGATGATTTTACCACGCTAAAAAAATAAAATAAAATAAAGCACGTTCAATCAAACAAACTCTTTATCTTTATAATTGTTGTGTAGAAGATTTATAAAACCAGTTAAATAATACTTTCTATTTCTGTTATAGAAAACTTGGAGAAGCTGCGCAAAAAGTCCTCTGAGCGAAAGTCATTACCGCGCGAGCAGTCTAAAGAACGAGCTGTATCTAGTTCAAGTAGGGAATCATCTGTAGCAAACGAAAAGCCCGCTTCACAAAAAGATGACCAGGCTAAGCCAGCGCAATCGTCTGATGACGAAGAAAGAGAAGATATCATTGCGATTCCCGTGTTACGTGAATTTTCAAAGAGTTTATCTCGTACCCCATCACCATTCTTAAGAAAACACGAAATTGAACACAAGAAGTCCGATAGATCGGGAGATGAAGTGTCATTGAAAGAACAACATGAAGAAGAAACAGCTAAGCCGAGAGAAGCAAAGAAGGGAAAACGTAAAACGCAACAAACTGAATCAGAGAGTGAGAGCAGTGAAGAAGTTAAATCTAAGGCCAAGCCTAAAGTGAAACGTAAAGATAAAGCTTCTTCTAAGAAAACTAAGAAACCCAAAAAAGAAAGCTCCTCAAGTGAAAGTGACTCAGAAGATAGTTCGTCAAGCGATTCTGAAGACGATAGGAAGAAGAAGAGCAAAAAGAGTGCCAAGAAGAAACTGGCAAAGAAATCGCGTAAGAAACGTGCGCGGTCATCTAGTTCAGAATCAAGTTCGGAGGAAGAAGTTAAAGTCAAGAGCTCGAAATCTAAGCAAAAGAACATTCCAGAAGAATCTGATGTGGACAAAAAGTCCAAAAAACGTAACAAAGATACCTCTGTAGAGCACTCAAGGTCAGAAAAGAGTGAAGGAAAGCAAAGTAAGTCAAAGAAAATAGAAAACACTGATGATTCCCATGATGACAGTTCTGATACTGATGAAAAGTCTACCAAGAAGAAGGTTGTTAAACGAGACACAAGTTCTGAGAAAGAAACGAGACGTTCTAAGAAGGTAGAACCTTCGAAAGAACGTGCTACTTCACCAGATGGTGGTGGAAAGAGTAGAAAAGCAGAAGAGAAAGTTGTAAAAGCAAAGCATTCAGAGGAAGTTAAATCCAAGTCACGTGACGATACTGAAAAGAAAGCTAAGAAACGTGAGAAAGACGAATCGTCTTCAGACAGTGATCAGGTGTCGAAGAAGAAGGCCAGGAAGAAGGTCTCTGACTCTGATTCAGAGTCTGACAGTGATGAACCTAAGAAGTCTAAAAAGGCTAAGAAACATAAGAAGCATTCGAAAAAGCACAAAAAACACAAGAAGCATAAGAAAGCTTCAAAGAAGAAGGATGACTCTTCAGATAGTGACGAGGCCGAGGAAGAGGAAGAAGAGGGAAAAGTGAATAACGAGGATTTGGAAAAAAAACTTCGCGAACGAGCATTAAAATCGATGAAAAAGCAAACAAGTGTTTCAGGGTCTGATTAGCCCATATTTTTCACGTCCACCGCGCTTACAAAACTGACTTTGAATGGAGTTTCAGTGGCTTAGAATAATTAATGTTTTATTTTACGGTATGTTACGATATAACATGAAATAGCATGTATTTTAAAGTTACGTGTATGTCACACTATTAAGTGTAATAAAGTTTTAAATTGTGCATTCTTCTTTTACTTTAAATTTTACCTTAAATCTATGTGAAGTAAACTAGAATACATGACTAAAAACAAATGTCAAGTTCAAGGGCATGATAAGAAAACAGTCCAATTTTTAAAGTACATAATTTATTTAAGGTGTGGGCTATAGGTACAGTTGGCTTAACGAGACTGCGATGATTGACTTAAAATATAAACTTTGGATGTACTTTGGTAACTTATACTGAAAATAAATAAATGTTGGATGTCCCAATAACTTACTTCTTAGAGTAACCCCTATAACCGGTAACTAAGCTTGGAGTAATACCGCTGCTGTAAATATTTCCGCCTGGTCTTCTGTTGTAATAGCCATATCCTAAGTGGTTACCAGCAGCTCCCTGGTACGCTGGGTAGTTGTAGCCGTAATAAGAGTTGAGTCCGCCATTACCGCCATAACCACCGTAGCCGCCATAACCGCCCTTGTAACCACTGTATCCGGGGTTTGATGCAAAACCCCCGTAACCTGCGTTGCCACCATAACTGCCGTAGCCTACGCTGCCGCTGCCACCGTAACCACCGTAACCTGCGCTCCCAGCGTAACTTCCATATCCTGAGTTGCCAGCGTAGCCACCGTATCTCGGATCACTGTCGTAGCCATTGTAACCGTACGGGCTATCGTAACCTCCGAACCCTCCGTAGTTATATCTGCTATCTATAGAACCGTATCCGGTCAATCCTTGAGCGCTTGGGTACCGACCCCAGTCGGAATATCTATCAGCTGCGTCTGAAAAATGAAATATCGTTTTTTTATTTCGTTTCTGTTTTGGCAGAGGCAGTGTTGACAGAGTTTTAAAAAGTTATCCTTTTTTATCGCACTCTAGAATTTTTTCCTGAATCGTGGGTATGTTTACAAATATAGAAACTCACAACATACACAGAAACCCAGATCCCCGGAATAACTACATAAAGGTCATATAAATGTTTGTTCCGTGCGGAGATCGAACCCGCGAAACCCTGCGCTGTAGTCGAAACTTCAGACACTATGCCAACCGTGCCCATTCATTAACTTGATTGTTTTGGTTATTTTTTTAAAATTGATGAACCTCGTTCCACTTACATCCACTGCTGGCAGCAGTTTTCAAATCATCCTTGTCATCGTTCAGACCCTGAGAGTTTCCAACTGGTTTGGAGCCGACAGCTTCGTTTGCTGGCGCAGCACAGGTCGCTCCAAAAAACACAGCAGCCAGAAGAAGGATGATCCGTGAACTCATCTGGGGAGAATGGATTATAAATCATTAGCAATTATTTTTCGGATAATAGGGTACGTATTTAGGTCTCCAATATGTCCGTCTTAAAGAATAAAAAACAAATATCTGTCATCATCTCTCTAACATGTATTTTTTTTCTCTTATTACGTAAAACAAAATTGACGAAGATACGACAAAACCAATACGTCACAAGCAAGTACAGTTTTTTTCCCCACGGTTTTTGCTTCTGACTTCACGAACCCCCACTCTCGGATATTGATCCGTTATATTATAGGTACGTGGAGCCCCTTTTTCTGAGTGCAAGGTTTAAACTTTAAAGTAATCTAACACTAACCCCTTCGAACCTAACCTGTGCGCGTCGGTGTGCCCGTGCCGTGTGCCCCAAGTCCCGAACTCCCGATTGACAATCTATTCATTGACTGTAAACTAATAAGCATAATCTTCTTACTTAGGCAATAATAAATCTATCTTCATCGTTCCTTGTACAATTCCTAATTGAACATTAAAACTAATAAGGATGCGATGTATTGACTATGAATAATGAAGGAGGCGCCATAAGTGTATCAGAAAAATAAACGGCCAGTAGATATCAATATATTTTAATAAGTACCTAATGGGGAAGGCAAGTGTCAAAGTGAAAATGACAGTTTGGTCCCCAAAGAACTGTAAAATCAAAGGAATTTTCAGAAAAAAAAACCATTTATTGATGTAAAATGACTAGATGTTGTGTAATAAGCTGTAAAAATTATGGAATACACTTTTCAAAATAATATCTACTTTTCTTTTGGAGGTTAAGTACCAGTATTGCATCGCTCGAAAATCGAAGAATTATCACCTGGAACGAGTTTTGTAATAGTTGTGGTGTTAAGAAATTAAATATATTGTGATATTTCTCGAATCTAAATAGAAAAAAAGGTTAAAATTACTGACTTAAAACATTATGATATTTTATCATAATAGAAAGTCAAAACCAGCATTATATTCTTGATAAAGGAGAGGACAGGTAAAACATACCTAAACTCAAAAATTGAAACCTCAACTACAAGTAATTGTGGATTTATTACGGTAAAATCAAATGTATAACCACTCAATTAAATCACTTTTTTCCTCTTGTAGATGCGCCGCGGCGTCTTAATTCTTCTTTTAGTACCTATATAGTACTTGCATGGACGAATAATTTTCCATATTTGTTTTGTATTTATACTCAATTTTTATAACAAATAATCTTGTTTGTTTTTTTGTACAAGGTAGACGTGGGGACCAACTATCGCAGCGCCATCTACGATTAGCTTTGAGTTGCCATCCCCATTGTAACGGTATCGTATAGTCACCATTCAGCGATCACGATTATGCACCGCTAGCGGTACCCTACTTTAAATACATGTACAGACAGTAAACACCAGCAAATTACTATAATAGATTTTCAACCTTATTACAAAATACTGAAAGGATAATGTTCGATTAGAAAAAAATACAGAGGGGAGGATGACCTACTGGCGTCTATACGACCGATACATGAAAGACTTACCTAAAAAGCGGTGTAAAATCTAACCCATTGCACTTGTGTAGACTCTTAGTAAAGGGAATTGAGTAACACTGCTTGCTCAATTAATGTCACATTGTTACTTGTCGTATTAGAACCCGTAACCTCGTGCCCGAGTAGCAACCACTTCCGTGTCAGGCGTCGCGGCATTTCAATTGTTATTGATTATACTAGGTAGTTAGTAATAAAATATTCTAATAAACTAATAAGCATGCATCTTTGGTAACTTGTTTGTGCTATTAGGGTATGCTTGTGACTTAAACGTTCGAGGATTATATAATGGTAGGCGATGATGTGCTTTTAGCATTATTGTTTAAAAACATAATTTAAAGAAAAACAAAAAACCCGACTGCGTAAAAACTAATTTCAACAATACGTGAAAAAAATAACTTAAATAAAAACTAAAAAGAAAGAAACAGAACAGCAGGAAGAAAGAGAACAGAAGGACTCACAGTCGGTGCCCATTGGGAAGATTTGATTGATATAGAATGGACCCCGACTGTTCGTACTGGTTGTTTGCTGGTTGTTACGACTATCGGTTTTTTCGACTAAATAATATGAAAAGTCCCTTCGATGTCGTTATAAGAGATTTTGACTGTACATACATACATACATAGACTGATAAACACATTACCCTCCTTTGCGTCGCGCAGTCGGGTAAGTAAAAGAAACAATAATGAGTAATCTCAACATCGGAAACCAATAAATTATCGACCTGTTTAGATGTATCAGATATCGTTCAATTCATAATAGTTCCGTTCTTCCTTAGTTCCGTTGTATTTTAATTAGCAGTATGCGAAGTTATTAATATGCCAGCACCTCTGACCCTCGAAACAATAATGATCACGTTGTTAAACCTACGTTATTCTCTTATTCTCACGCAACGTTTATAGGTGGGGTCAACAGTAGTTAGATAACAGACTCAATTATTCATTGTCGAGGTTCAAGTTCGAGTTGGGGACTCGATTGTGTTATTTGTGTGCAGTTATGTTTATGTAGACTATCTATCTATATCTATACTGTAAGCTATACGTCATGTATATCTACTATCTATATTGATTATTTTTGTTTGATTGAAAGCGAATCTCAGGAACTACTCGTTCAAATTAAAAAAAAAACTTTGTGTGTTGTATAGTCCATTTATCAAGGAAGGCTATAAAGTATGTAACTTCACGCTACGGTCAATATCTACGTAGGAATCGAGCAGCAGAGTTGTAACTGCGATGAAGAGCTAGTACAGCTTGGCCAGAACGGATTGAAGCGGAACTAATCTTTTTGTTTCTGACAACGTTTTAAAATCTTTGATATTTGATGTAAACAAAGACCACAGGTTTGTTAGATTTATTATAGTGCCATAAAACTAACGTAATAAGTGAAAAAAAAATTGAAATAAAATCATTCAAAGTGCTGGTAGTGAGAAGACAGTGGCGACTTCGGGTTTTCTACAGTTTTTTATGGAATCAGGCGTTACTTTGCGGAAATCCATGACATTAAAATGTTATGAAAAATATTTAGTTTTAATTCCGCGACACTTACAGTTACATACTTACTTTACAGTTTTTTGCCAAGCTGTACATACAATAGCCTTGTGTCTACTGTTTCGTAAATCCTTTTATTCCTGTCAGAGTTGAGGAAGACGTAGACGCCAGCACATTAAACCACTCCTGTCTTTGAAATGTTGGTCTATACAGTCTCCCCTCCTCCGAACCCATGGTACACACGTGTTTAATAGTCTTAAACACAAGATTCGTAGTAAGAACAAACAATATTTAATACTAACCCTTAAAAGATTAACAAAAACATTTTTTTAGCCTATTCTGTGTCCCATTGCTGGGGCTAAGGCCTCCTCTTTCTCCTTCTAAACCTCTTTATTTTGGGTAGGTAATTTCTAGCCATGTGTGCTCTGCGAATATGATCAGATCGTCACACCACCTCCGCCGCGGTCGACCTGGCGGCGTTGTCCTCCCTCAAGCATCCAGTGAGTGGCGATCCCTGCCCACCTCTCGGGGGTAACGGGTACATATACGTTCAACATGGCCCGCCCACTCCCACTTCAGCTTGGCTGTTTTAATTACTATTGCTTGCTATTTTTTAACAAAAGCATAAGATCATTTATTTATTCATATAATTATATTCACATACAATAGGTGCACGTGTCTCCTCAATGTCGTCATACAAATTGCTTGAATGAGCTTGCATTATTATGTTTTTCTTTGATGCATACCGAATTACGAGTATTACTACTACTATTTATCCAACGGATGTTTGTTACTCTTTCACATTAAAACTACTGAACGGATGGGCACACAGTGCCGGCGCGCGGCGGCGCGGCGGCCAA
The DNA here is from genome assembly GCA_036375495.1 of Agrotis segetum. NCBI lineage: Eukaryota > Metazoa > Arthropoda > Insecta > Lepidoptera > Noctuidae > Agrotis > Agrotis segetum. Next base: position 1,793,059 of record JAQSVV010000101.1, read on the forward strand.
GCCGCGGTGCACCCGGCGTCATTCAAAGCCGCTGGCTTTACCACACAAAGGAGCCGCCGGCATGGCCGTCAGGATGTGCTAGCGGTTTACGCGGCTTGGCTTTACGTCGGCGTCAGTTCGTTCCTGGCATTCAAGCGGCGTTCTGCGACTTTCGCAACCGGAATGATACTTAGCGGCTTGTGCCGGCGGCGGCTTACATTGCCGGCGGCATAGCCGCTCGGTGTAAACCCCCGGCGGCTTAGCCACCGGCATGTGTGCCTTTAGGGAGCTTACCACTAAGATTTTTGACATACCTAAAATGCGCGGTTGTATACGGGTTGATGAAAATCAAAACACGGTCGCCACGACGACGTCAAGTCAATCGAATTGTATCTTTTTTTCTCGGTAGTGATAAGGTTGATTTTCACTTGTAGTTGGAATCGAATCGCTTCGCATCGCGTCACGTCATGGGTGAAGTTAGAATTAAAGCCAAGAAAAGGAAGAATAATAACCCCCCGTTCGATTCATGGCGTAGTACATCCAGACACCAAGGAAGTACCTACATGTATATAGAGGGTGGCGCTCACTCACACTACTTATTAAAAAAAAAGTCTACACGAAAAAGGTTACGTTTGGTTTTGAACACGGTATCTGGGCATTTTAAGATCTAAGACCTAAGACAGACAGTTTATCACCTGGACCAACACACTACTACTTTTATCCCGGGGCAACGCCCCAGGCACAAGCAATTTTACCACAAGATAATGAGTAATTTCTTCTAGCAATATTAGCAATAAATTCTTGTCATGTAAGAAATCCTACTACTATTATAAAGGCGAAAGTTTGTATGTATGGATGTATGGATGTTTGTTACTCTTTCACGTAAAAACCGATGAACGGATTTGGCTAAAATTTGGTATACAGATAGTTTATAACCTGGATTAACACAGGATAGTTTTTATCCCGATTTTATGTTCCCGTGGGATAATTTTCGAGTTGTAGCGGGTGAAGCCGCTGGCAACAGCTAGTGTAATATAAATTACATAATGAATTCAAAGTAAAAGTGAATTGGTCAGTGCAAAAAATTAAGAACATAAGTTTGGACTACAAACTTTCACTAAATTGAATATAACATTTCATTCAATTTGGGATTTAGATAGTTAGTTTACTTCTACAAGTAATTTGACTGACAAATCCTTTTATAATAAGTAATTAAACTATTTTTAAGTACTCCAGATAAAATTGAAGTGTGATTACTATATTATTATATACTCTAAGCATGTAGGTACTATTTAATTTTATTATTTTCTGTTAAACCATATTTTCCATCATTATCAATTCACGAATACTTATTACAAAAAGTCTTAAATGAATGCATTTTATTTTCGTATCATCTGCATTTTCTTTTGGTTGGCCTACTCTTGTTACAATTTCAGTTCAATATTTTACCTATAATTTTATTGTAACTAGATAAGTCCAATATTTGAAGAAATTTTTCAAGTTTTTTTTAAATAATTACTAAAATTATTATTAACACTAAAATATACAAAAAAAAAAAAAAAAAAAAACTACTTACTGTAGTAATTTTTTCCAGAAGAAACTACGTATTTTAAATTTCACGATCAGTTTAGAGTAAATCACAGACACAGGTAGTACGAAACAGGTAGAGATGCGCTCTGTGTACGTGTGCGTACGTTCCAACCTTTATAAACCGTGGGAGTTTTTGTCTTGTAATTGACAATGGTCACTGGGGAGGTAATGAGTCCGTTTGTAGGCAGCTCGTCCTTCTGCCAAGAAGACTATGACGCATACGTACGTAAACGTAATACAATCATCATAAATATATAATGATACCTCTATTCTCCCAGGAGTGGTCGTGTGGTCCCAGGCTGCATGCTCGACAATATACGGAAGCTCTACGGCTAACCCTGAAGGTGACTATTCGCATAGGTGCCACGGAATGGACAATGGCGGTTTATTAATATTTTCGTCGTCAAGATCAGGTATCTCATAAAATTATAGTAGAATATTAGTAAAATTATAGTATTTTTTTAACATTATGACACTATTAATTAAAATTATGTGTATACACATTATTTTGAGGAAATGTAGAGGTTTCCTAATTAACAACATAATTTGAATCATCTGAAAGTTCTGGTAAGTACGGAAATTTTTATTCCAAAAGTAAGTGTCAGGTGTTTGCAGGCTATTGTTATACGCGAGGTTCTAGGTTCGATTCTCAACGGATCCCAATAACGATATGTTCTGTGGGTTTTAGATCATGGTTGTGAGTTATCAATATTTATGCTAATAAATTGCTATTCTAACAGTAAGAATACTTAGTGGTACTTTATAAAATTCTTAATGATGTCATTCAAAATATGTAGTATTAGTAATCAACATCAAACAAAACAGCTACTTACGAGCTTTGTCTGTTTGAAGGGAGGGAAAGTGGCAACGTATTTGTTCTACTCCTCAACTATTCTTTTCTGATTAATTACTTTGCAGGATTCAAGACAGGTTCTCTGGAACACGTCGAGCTTCATTGTTTTGGTGCTTTACTGGTGGTTGCCACTGTTGATTCTGGCTTTCAGGAGTTGGTTCGGGAATAGTGTGGAGCTCTTTTTAGGGTTCCGTAGCCAAATGGCAGAAAACGGAACCCTTATAGATTTGTCATGTCTGTCTGTCCGTCCGTATGTCACAGGCAGTTTTTGACGAAAGTATAAGAGCTATCCTGTTGAAACTTTGTAAATAGATGTATTATGTTAACCGCATTAGGATTTTCACACAAAAATAAAACAAAAACAAAGGGGGTACATGGGGGGTACCCCCTTTGTTTTTGTTTTATTTTTGTGTGAAAATCTTTTAACTTACAACTGAAACTCAATAATTTTTTTTTGCCTGACCCATATGTGTGGCTATCTATGGATAGGTCTTGAAAAATGATATTGAGGTTACCAACATCTTTTTTAGGGTTCCGTAGTCAACAAGGAACCCTTATAGTTTCGCTATGTCCGTCCGTCCGTCCGTCCGTCTGTCCGCAGTTTAGCTCAGAGACGCACAGTACTAGAGAGCTGTAATTTGGTGTAAATATACGGATTTGTTGTGCCGAAAAAGTGGTAAAATAAAATCTCGAAAAATATTTTTTACTAGCTGTGCCCGCAACTTCGTTCGCGTGGATGTCGGAATTTAACAATGTTTTCTTAGTGCGAAGTGCTTAATTTTCGCCTTCTCTTTTATAAATCATAATCGTTTTCATATAAACCCTATTATTATCGGAATTTATTTAGATTTTTCAAGAATATTTGTCCTGTTTGTGATAAACGCTCTCTGTCGTTCAAAGCCCACCTAGCAGCGTTCAAAGCACCCATTGCATCCCGCTCCATCCCGCTCCATTCCACTACATCCCACTCAATCCCACTCCATCCCACTTCATCCCACTCCATCCCGCTTTATCCCGATACATCCCACTCCATACCACTCCATCCCACTTCATCCCACTCCATCCCACTTTATCCCACTACATCCCACTCTATACCACTCCATCCCACTTTATCCCACTATATCCCACTCCATACCAATCCATACTACTCCATCCCACTCCATCCCACTCCATCCCACTCCACCCCGCTCCATCCCGCTCTATCCCGCCCCATCCCGCTACATCCCATTACATCCCACTCCATCCCAATCCATCCCGCTCCATCCCGCTCCATCCCGCTCCATCCCGCTCCATCCCGCTCCATCCCACTACATCCCCCTCCATCCCACTCCATCCCACTCCATCTCACTCCATCTCACTCCATCCCACTTCATCCCACTCCATCCCACTTTATCCCTCTACATCCCCCTCCATCCCACTCCATCCCACTCCATCTCACTCCATCTCACTCCATCTCACTCCATCCCACTTCATCCCACTCCATCCCAATTTATCCCACAACATCCCACTCCAAACCACTCCACTCCAGTCCACACCATATTTGAATATGTAGTTTTTCTATTCCAAGCTACTCGTAGATCGCGCTACTGAACTGCGCGTTCGGTGTGTAAACTGACCGTAATTTTACTTCTGGTACACTTTGAATTCAAATATCTTTTGATAGACTGATCCGATTTCAATGAAACAAAAACTAAATGTTACTTCAAGTTACGGTCAGTCGTTGTGTATTAAAGTTTTCTACATAACTTTCGTACATTTTACGTGATGCCCGAACAAATAAACATACAAACAGACAAACAGACATACAGATAAACAGACAAATAGACAAAAATTCTTAAAATGGTAGAAATGGGTTCTATTGGTTGTCCTTTATATCCCTGGCTATATTTTTTAAGTTTTTTTTGAATGTACAAAAATTACTTTTCTACAGTTTTATTATATATTTTTTATTTTTTATTTATTTTTATTTATTTATTATTATTTTTATTTAATTTTTTAATTTAATTTATTTATTTATTTTTATTTTATTTTTATTAGGGTACCTCCTGTACATGTAAAGTGGGAATGTTTCTTTTTTTTCTCGCGTACCCCTTAGTGTGGGGTATCATTAAATAGGTCTTTAAAAAATAATGTGAGTTTCCATTAACAATTTTTTGATTAAAAAATTCATTTGTGAAATATTAAGCTTTAAAGTGCAAAATTTTGCTCGACTCGAGTGTCCCCCCCTCTACCAGCTAAACGGTTATGTTTGGGGTGTGAAAAAATTCACAGTAGTAGTATATATAACGAAATTTAAAAGAAAATTGTCATGACTGAGTAGGCTTTACAACTTTACGAGTAAAAGTCGACCAACTTATAAAATGTACTTGGATATCATATTTTCTTAAACAAAATGTATCGGAGAACATGCTCTTGCTGCAAACTGCAAATTTAAGTTTGTCAACTTTATTTTTACAGCTTTTATAGGTATGTTTTTTGGGGATAGGTAGGTTTTTATCGTCAACTATTTTTAAATAACTTCAAAAAAAGGAGGAGGTTCTAAATTCGTCTTAATCTTTTTTTTATGTATTCTCCCCGATTTCTCAAAGACTCCTGGACCGATTTTGAAAATTCTTCTTTTTAAAATTAAATTCAGCGAATCAGTTTAGTTAGTTCGCATAAGTATTTTGATGGGCAACTACGGAACCCTACACTGTGCGTGGCCCGACACGCACTTGGCCGGTTTTTTTTTAAACAGAACGGTTTGCGCGAGAGACGTTTCCAAAGTGGTAAAATGTGTGGTCCCCCCCCCGTAACTTCTAAAATAAGAAAATCATGAAACTAAAAACAATATATGATGTACATTACCATGCAAACTTCAATTGAAAAATTGGTTTGAATGAGATCGAGTAATTACTTTAGTTTTTTTTTAATACGTCATAAATCGAAAACCGCAATTTACCTTGCCAAGTTACAACCAACTACAAAAACTTTTATATGATCTTACTTGCTGCTACGGAACCCTTTATGGACGAGTCCGACTCACACTAGGCCGTTTTTTTTAATGTGGCAAACCCTAATGTCGTAATTAAAAAACAAAAGAAAAAGGCTTTTTAAGTTGGTCAATTTTGGAACCGTTCTGTTATTATGGAATCTGTTGCCGCGCCCTAAACGGGTTTCATGTTGAAACTCATGACATTTCTGTAACTCCTATGTAAATGAATCATCATCATCTGCCTAGCCTTTTCCCAACTATATTGGGGTCGGCTTCCAGTCGAACCAGATGCAATAATAAGAATGTACATGAATGCAATAAAGAATTTGAGTCTGAGTTTGAAAGAAGGCTAATCAAGAAATTTCATTATACATTATGCTCACAAAGTAAACATAAAATAACAATAATTAACAAAAAAGATGTGAAATGTGTATGGGAGGAGCTGTACTCTCACGCTTGACTGGCCAAGTCGGAGGTCGCGTTGCCAAGGTTGCACTCATGCCTTCGTTGGACACACACTTTTTTCCAGCTATTAGTCATTATCTGCGTAAGTAGATACGTTCGTCAGTATAAGGTACGTCATCCATAGACGACGATGTAGTTACACGCTCAAGAAATTTAAAGCTTCTACCGTGGAATAGAAGCCTAACTTGTCTAATGATCTTTACCTGTCTGCCCGAACAAACATGCTTGTTTTAATTTTCAATGTTAAAACAACTTATACGGGTGTTACCGTCACCTTTGCTTCCCTATTAGGATTGCCTAATGATGTACTCAAAGTAGTGTTGTCAGTAGGGAAAACCGATGCCTTTTGCGACATAAGTAGTTTGTAGACAAGTTCACAACACAATTCTGTGTTGAAACGGTGAATTAGTCATCCGTGTTTAGTTCTTAGTCTGTTAGGTACCATTACAGTCATAGTTTTAATGGTAAGCAATGCCCTGGGAACAATTACTTATAATTAGACATTTATCAAGCTCTATCAAGTTTGTTACGTGAGTAATTATGTCATTTGTCATCTTGCTGACTGGCAATTGGCGTTATATGGTTCATTTCCTGGTTGTATAAAAACAGACTGTGGGATTTTGTATTTCATTCAGAACTGGGGTACTTGTATACTTGCATATAGGTTTATTTAAGGCACTTTGTGAAGATGTCCTGACACACTTTACTTTCTTTTGTTGGTTGAATCTAGTGCAATTGGTTGGACACAATGAAAACTGTTCGTTTGCCAAATATACTCGTATAAATAATGGGCAAAGTGGCTCAAGTGTAGTGATCTTTTATCTAATAGATGTTACCGTAAATACTCGAAGTGCAATTCAAACTTCTTATGATATTTCTTGCGTGCTTTTGGCCTCAATCTAGCTCAGAAGCAAAAATGAGGACTGTCATGGAGCATGCTTAGAAACTAGAACCCCTATAGAACACAGTAAAACTATTTGGCGTCGGACTCCGTCATGATGGTGGTCGCAAGCCAGGCGACCCTCGTGAGGCCTACGTACCAACACGCTAGGGAGATCGTCACTCAGCCGTTTCCTTAGGTTTCATTTGGTGCCTTTGCCTTTGATGGACTTCTAGCGGAACAACATCTGTTTGAAACAGGCACGTATGTTTTTAACACTAGCATGTCTACGGTCATCATCATCAGCTTATACCTAATGTTCCCACTGCTGGTACACAGGCCTCCCCTCTCTGTAAGAGGGAGTGGGCCATAACGCGGGTCCAGTGCGGGTTGGTAGATGTCACATGTCTTCGAATTTGTTGGTTCTAGGACATGCCGGTTTCCTCACAATGTTTTCCTTCACCATTTTGGGAGCAGTGGTGATTAAATAAATTACACAAAGTAATGCGCCAGGCTGGGTTTGAACCTACAACTCGTAATTCCAGGCCGATATTACTGGGCCACTACTGCTCACTGTCTACGGTAGACCAAGTACAATTTGCGAGCACTGAGATTTTGATAATATAAAATATAAGTTTATAATATATTAAATCGCCTCGTATACTTCTCAAATATAAATAAGCATTTCATTTTAGCAGCTCTCACTGTTGAATACGATTTGTATGTTTCATTTTGACATCGAATTTTTAAAAGTTTTTTAACTAGCATTATTTTGTTAAACCTCCCAAACACATGTATTCAAGGAACTAAGAATTATTACAAAAGCCATTATAATCTTGTCATGAATTCCTCAAAATTGTAGTTTTTGTACAATTTGTGTGACAATTACGGTGGCTATGTGAGTTTAAAGTTGAAAACAGTATGACCGATGATTTAGTATGGTGGTCTCGGACAAGGGCATGACTCACATAATATTGTAATGGTCATGCCTAAAAAAATATAAGATTGTCGTATTTACGACATCAATTTTTTTAATATAAGTAAGTATGAACATTTCGTCATTTTGGGTATGGGAGCGAGAACGTTAAATCTTATCGTTCAGTAGAATCGTCTCAGTTGTCTGGTGTTGGCCACTAACATTGGGTAGGTACGGTTGGCCGAAACAAAATCTGGACAGAAATGCTGAACAGTCGGCTATGCTGACCAAATTATCGGCTCAAACCATGCTGAGTTTAGACGAGATTGAAGCATTTTGACAGCCGTCTCAGACTTATGCTACTCAGCATAGTCAGCATTCGCCATTTTTCTTTTAGTGCTATCAAGTTTTTGTATCGGCTAACCGTACCCATTGAATTCTTGGCGATATTCCTAGTTTATGTCAGCTACGAGTAGTTTGGGCGAGATTGTAATTAATATTGTCTTTATAAATTCTTTGGCATGCAGTATTGAAGTCCAAGTAGTCTGTAGAGGAAGATTTGTATAAACACTCACAAGTTTTTAGTTCCTATAAAATGGCTAACGGTCAAATGACATCTACGAGTATTACATAATTATAATTAAACTGTAGAACCCGAGTGTCTGTACATTGGAAATGTTTACCAAAAATTTAAAGGGGGCGAATAAAAAAGAGCAATAGATCACCATAAAGTAAAAAAAAATATCTGTCTGTCGGTCTATACATATATATGTCTGTCTGTTCGCGGTAAACTCCGAAACGACTGAAAGGATTTGATAAACACATTAGTCGAAATTGTTGGGAATGATGTGGTTTACACGTCATTGAAGTTTTCATTTCCATTTTTTTTTATCAATAACAAACTTTAAAATGGGACATCAGGTAAACTTACTTTCTCAATAAATTAAAAAAGAGAATATTGGTATAGGTGCCGTTAAACGAAATACTATGCGGACGAAGTCGCGGGAAACAGCTAGTTCAATATAAAGCAGTAAACCCAATACTCGTTAAATCCAGGAGAATACATAAGTAATTGTAGTATCTTACTCATTATATTATGTAATCGTTAAGTCATTACCATGATTATACAAATAAGTATAGTCTGTATAGTCATTGCATTGATATCAACTATCATCTCATTACCGTATACTTGAAGCTGACACCTATTTATTACCTGCACAGGCTCGATGCAACCATAACATGTAAGAAATGCTCTGTTCTTCATTTAGCTGATAAATAGATTTGAGAACAAGGTCGGTACTCGACGCGGTTTACCATTGTAAAGCTTGGTATTCACTAGGGACACAAGGAGATAAATGTCCCGCCACGCCGGTAGCATTCCCGACCACAGGAGACATAAATTGTCGCCTTGTGAATAGTTCACTTGCAGAACTCTAAGAAACTGTCCGCAAATGCAATGAGATTTTTATTAAAGGCCGTTGTCAAAAATGGTGTTGTTAGTTAGAATAGAATTTTTCAAATTCTTAAACTTCAATGGAAAGTTATCGCAAACGAGACACCTTAAAAAGTTTTCCAAAGAACTTTGAAGGTTCTGGCCCTATGTATATTAATATTATTTTGAGAACCGCGGTGCACAACGAAAATTATGTATTTAGAGAGGACACCTAGACGAACAATAAATGTAATGGACATAATATTCTAAAGTGTCGCTGAAATGTGGGTTCAGTTTCAGTTTTCGACTTATATTTCGGCGATTAAGTTTAAAACCTGACGCTTTAGGATATTATGTCCAGCATGTTTTTGTTCATCTATGTGTCCTCTACATAAATAGGTATATAACTTTGGTTGTGCACCGCGAGGTGAGTGACCGATGATAGGGCCACCCTTCATTCTAAAATTTTCTATCCCCTTTGTCTGAAAGTTGATTTTATAGCCTTACGTTTGCTTGCTGGATCATGTATTCCGTCGAGTTGATTGGAAGCCCTGTGAGCTGTAGGATAATGTCTAGAGCCTCGCAGTGACCCGTGACGACGCATTGGAGTCACGGCTGTTGTGGTACACAATGAATGATACGTAGGTAATTCACTACATACATGCATGTAGGTACGCGAAACGTGTGATAAGCGGATTTTGTACGTAAATGGTCTTTATTCGGCAATGTATTCTAAAGCGATTATATTCCCAAATTTGTTCATTGAACCAGTTACACATTTAGCAGCGAGCGTTGACGCTTGATAAAATGAAAGTACACATTATGAATTTGGATTCCCTATTCCTAACGGTAGGTTAGCTACAGTTCAATGATTCCCAATCAAATATTAGAAATAGGCCGTTACGTGTTAGTTTTTTTAATACGTTCAGCTTAGCACTATTTAGTACTTGTTTAAAAGAGCTGTAAGTTTAGTAGAACATTCTGAAATGTTGACTTAAATTATATTAGCGAACGTATCTGTTATCAAGGTATCATCACACTGTGGTATCATACTATCATGGAGTTGAGATTGATTAAAACAACAAGAATATTATTTGAAAATAATATTATTTATTATTTCTTCACATTTCGCATAAATGATGGCGCTAATGATGAAATTCAATTAACAATATAAATGGCAACATTGAATTGAAATTTTTAATTTGTAAATATTACATACAGAAGCGTATCATGAAATAATAAAATACTAGTATACTTAAATATCATACAATTTACTATAACCTTATTAATAATAATGACGTATAAATATTTGTGGGTAATAAATATTGTGTTTTACGTCATCGTCCAAATTTTGAGATCGTCCAAGAATTTGTACCATCGGACAGTCTCAAAATTATAACATAAGTATGTACCAAAAATAATTAAAAATCATTCTTGGCATACATTCAACCAATACCAATGAATTAGTTAATTAGAACTGATTTAGTTTTTATGGACTCTAAATCTTCTGGCTCTGTTTTCTACTTTTTTTTCATTTTTCGATTCACTCTTATTTGTAAATAGGTCCTTCTTTTCGTTCTTTTCGCTCGTTTCGTCAAGTATTCGCGGATGGGCAGCAATAGTGCGAATACTCTTCTCAATAGGTTTAATTTGATTCCTGAGAAGATCGTCTAATTCATTTAGAGATTTAATTTCTTTGAGATCTTTTAAAACGTCTTTGCCTGTGCTACGTCCTCTGTTGAGTCTTCCTAGGTACTGGTAAATATCTCTGTTTGTTTGACATTGTGCGCAGTTGTATTGCACGGGGACTGCATTCGGGAAGTTTTGTTGAGCGCTGTTCATGCCGGAACCGTTTCCTGGGCAGTATGGCACGAATACTACGGGGACGAATCCAATGATACCGTACGGTGGGTACTGTGGCTGGTTTTGATGTTGGTATTGCGGTGGGCCCCCTTGGGGTGCCTGTCCTGGCTGCACTTGTGTCGTCTCATTCTGTCCTGGTTTCAGCAGATAGCACGGGCATGACGCTGGACTAGGTACGATAGGCAGTGGGTACGGAATGACGTAGATGGGGAATGGCGGCGCTTGACCAGATGGCACAGTGGCAGGTGGCTGGACTCCAGTGCCCGATGGTGACCCTTCGGAATCTGTAAAAATCAGAAGATCATTGGTTCAGTAAAGTTTGTTAAAATTGTTGTTTTACGAAATTATGTTTTATGGACAGTAAGCAACTACTGTTAGGCACTAAAAGTAACTAAATTTAAACTGACCATATGATTTCATTTATCCCAACAATATTTATTGAAATATATAAATTACAAAGTTATATTATAAGCTGCTGTCTACATCTCATATAAATCTTCATAAAGCTCAATTCTCGGTAAAGATTTTTAACATCTTTCATAAAAATCATTCAACCATCTTCATCTATGATAAAAATAATTTTATTATTTCTATCTATAAATAAGAAAACGTACCTGGATATTGTCCTGGGTATCCTGGTTGGCCTGGATATCCTGGTTGTCCTGGCTGGCCTGGTTGACCTGGGTAACCAGGCTGTCCGGGCTGGCCTGGTCCACCTGGTTGTCCAGGCTGGCCCGGGTATCCTGGTTGACCAGGTTGTCCTGGGTATCCTGGTTCTCCGGGCTGTCCTGGCCCACCTGGTTGTCCTGGTTTACCGGGCTGGCCTGGCTGACCTGGGTAACCTGGTTGTCCCGGCTGTCCTGGGTATCCGGGCTGACCCGGCTGTCCTGGTCCACCTTGTTGGCCTGGCTGTCCAGGTTGTCCCGGCTGTCCTGGGTATCCGGGCTGACCCGGCTGTCCTGGTCCACCTTGTTGGCCTGGCTGTCCAGGTTGTCCCGGCTGTCCTGGGTATCCGGGCTGACCCGGCTGTCCTGGTCCACCTTGTTGGCCTGGTTGTCCAGGTTGTCCCGGCTGTCCTGGGTATCCGGGTTGACCCGGCTGTCCAGGTCCACCTGGTTGTCCTGGTTGTCCTGGTTTACCGGGCTGGCCTGGCTGACCTGGGTAACCTGGTTGTCCCGGCTGTCCTGGGTATCCGGGCTGACCCGGCTGTCCTGGTCCACCTTGTTGGCCTGGTTGTCCTGGTCCACCTTGTTGGCCTGGTTGTCCAGGTTGTCCCGGCTGTCCTGGGTATCCGGGTTGACCCGGCTGTCCTGGTCCGCCTGGTTGTCCAGGTTGTCCCGGCTGTCCTGGGTATCCGGGCTGACCCGGCTGTCCTGGTCCACCTTGTTGGCCTGGTTGTCCAGGTTGTCCCGGCTGTCCTGGGTATCCGGGTTGACCCGGCTGTCCAGGTCCACCTGGTTGTCCTGGTTGTCCTGGTTTACCGGGCTGACCTGGTCCTCCTTGCTGCCCTGGTTGTCCTGGTCCACCTTGTTGGCCTGGTTGTCCAGGTTGTCCCGGCTGTCCTGGGTATCCGGGCTGACCTGGCTGTCCTGGTCCACCTTAGAGGTAAGGGAGAAAGTATGATATATGTAGTCGTTGAAGAGCAATTTTCTATTATCTATTATTATTTAGAACAATATTATATAATCGGAGATTTCAGTGAGCATAACATGAGGCCATGCATAAACTATGGACTGACCAATCATGGCGTTTTCTATTTTGTCGAGGTGTAAATCCTCAATGGCTGTCCTCCGCCCTAGGCCGAGCGGAGGAGTCGGTTAAACTCTTATTAACAAAAAGTACACCGGTGCTTTTTGTGCACTTGCGTCGGGAAGGTGCGGTGTCTATGGAAAGAAAGAAAAAACTTCTGTTGCCTCGTAGTAGTCTTGGGCATTCTAGTTAACTACTGAGAGCGCTCAATCTAGTTCGGCTCTCTTAAACGAACTAGTTCGCTCTTCTAGTTCGTTAGTTCCTAGCTCGTAAATAGAGACCGACCGATCAAGAGCGATCAAATCGTTCGCTCGCAAAGAGATGTCAGATTTAGTTTGTCTTTGTTCGCTCGTTTTAATACGGTTCCTGCTGCATGCGACAATTTGTGTAGAGTGTACGAAACGGGATGCGCGCATGATCGGTGAGCGAACGGGAGTATTATAAAGTAGTGCTGTCCCGCTCCCGTACAACGATCTTAGATCAGTCGATCTCTTTCATTCTGTCCGAACTAGTGAACTAGGGAGCGGAAAATGTGGGAGCTAGATCACTAGTTCATCTGTGGGAGCAGTTCTTTCGAACTAGTTCGTTCGCGAACTACACAAGACTACCTCGTAGTAGGACCGGTCCGCTTAACCTCCAGTTCCGGTACAGGAGTGTGAAGGGTGACCGCAAGAGGGCAGTGACCGCCCTCTGCCAATGCTAGGTAAATTTGTCACGGGATGGGTGGAGATTGTCAACCTTTTTCCCTTTATAAGACATCCAAATAAGTATATTATAAACTAGCAAACCAGGCGATTTCCGTTTCGCCACCAGATGACTGACACCGTGGAAATCGTTACTTGTGTTCTGGAGTTATAGCGTCAGGAAGGGAAACCCGACTTATTTTTATAGTAGAATAACATATAAGGTACGACTCTTACCTGGCTGTCCTGGGTATCCGGGTTGTCCTGGCTTGCCTGGTTGTCCGGGCTGTCCAGGGTATCCAGGTTGTCCTGGTTGTCCGGGTCCACCTTGCTGCCCAGGTTGACCTGGTTGGCCTGGGTAACCGGGTTGTCCTGGTCCACCTTGTTGTCCTGGTTGACCTGGCTGTCCTGGGTAACCTGGTTGACCTGGTTTGCCTGGTTCTCCTGGTTGTCCGGGCTGTCCTGGGTATCCGGGTTGTCCTGGTCCACCTTGTTGTCCTGGTTGCCCTGGCTGTCCTGGGTATCCGGGTTGTCCTGGTCCTCCCGGCTGTCCGGGTTGTCCTGGATATCCCGGTTGACCAGGTTTGCCTGGTTCTCCTGGCTGACCTGGGTATCCAGGTTGTCCTGGTTGTCCTGGTCCTCCTGACTGTCCAGGTTGACCAGGCTGGCCTGGGTATCCGGGCTGTCCTGGTTTGCCTGGTTGACCTTGCTGTCCAGGTTGGCCTGGCTGACCTGGGTATCCTGGCTGTCCTGGTTGATCTTAAAAATAAAGCAGATGTAAATTATACGAAGTATTGAAATCTGACAAAAAAACAATTTCAAACAAAGTCTGTCTGACTGTGATACATTCATAATTTACATGTTTGGTCACTTGTTGTACTATGTGTTGATTTTAATTAGAGTAAGTTTCACATAATCATGAACATATTTACCTGGCTGTCCTGGTCCACCTTGCTGTCCAGGTTGACCTGGCTGTCCTGGTCCACCTTGCTGTCCAGGTTGACCTGGCTGTCCTGGGTATCCGGGCTGTCCTGGTTTGCCTGGTTCTCCTGGTTGACCTGGGTAACCTGGTTGTCCGGGCTGTCCTGGTTTGCCTGGCTGACCTGGGTAACCTGGTTGTCCGGGTTGTCCTGGCTGTCCTGGTCCACCTTGCTGTCCAGGTTGACCTGGCTGTCCTGGGTATCCGGGCTGTCCTGGTTTGCCTGGTTCTCCTGGCTGACCTGGATAACCTGGTTGTCCGGGCTGTCCTGGTTTGCCTGGTTGTCCTGGCTGTCCTGGTCCGCCTTGCTGTCCAGGTTGACCTGGCTGTCCTGGGTATCCTGGTTGTCCTGGTTGTCCTGGCTGTCCTGGGTATCCTGGCTGTCCTGGCTGTCCTGGTCCGCCTTGTTGTCCAGGTTGACCTGGCTGTCCTGGGTATCCGGGCTGTCCTGGTTTGCCTGGTTGTCCTGGCTGTCCTGGTCCGCCTTGCTGTCCAGGTTGACCTGGCTGTCCTGGGTATCCTGGTTGTCCTGGTTGTCCTGGCTGTCCTGGGTATCCTGGCTGTCCTGGTTGACCTGGCTGCCCTGGGTAACCGGGTTGTCCTGGTTGTCCTGGTTGTCCTGGTCCACCTTGTTGTCCAGGTTGACCTGGCTGTCCTGGGTATCCGGGCTGTCCTGGTTGACCTTAAAAATAAAGCAGATGTAAATTAGACGAATTCTTGAAAAAATACCAAAAAGACAATTTCAATCAAAGTCACTTCAGTCTGTCTGACTGTGATATACAACATGTAAAATAATTAACGCACATCCTGAAATTAGTTTGTTCAGAATCGTTTACTGAATCTATTTCTATCATTTTAGTATAGGTAATTTTTATCAAAAATAATTAAAACTACGGAAAATTATTAGTCACATTACCCCTGTACAGTCAAAACAAACTAATATAGACCGTAAATCAAGGCAACAAGACTTAAAAGTGCAATTTTATTTGTATTAATACAGATTCCGTTCTGGAGTTATAGCGTTAGGAAGGGAAACCCGACTTATTTTTATAGTAGAATAACATATAAGGTACGACTCTTACCTGGCTGTCCTGGGTATCCGGGTTGTCCTGGCTTGCCTGGTTGTCCGGGCTGTCCAGGGTATCCAGGTTGTCCTGGTTGTCCGGGTCCACCTTGCTGTCCAGGTTGACCTGGCTGTCCTGGGTATCCTGGTTGTCCTGGTTGTCCTGGCTGTCCTGGGTATCCTGGCTGTCCTGGTTGACCTGGCTGCCCTGGGTATCCGGGTTGTCCTGGTTGTCCTGGTTGTCCTGGTCCACCTTGTTGTCCAGGTTGACCTGGCTGTCCTGGGTATCCGGGCTGTCCTGGTTGACCTTAAAAATAAAGCAGATGTAAATTAGACGAATTCTTGAAAAAATACCAAAAAGACAATTTCAATCAAAGTCACTTCAGTCTGTCTGACTGTGATATACAACATGTAAAATAATTAACGCACATCCTGAAATTAGTTTGTTCAGAATCGTTTACTGAATCTATTTCTATCATTTTTAATATAGGTAATTTTTATCAAAAATAATTAAAACTACGGAAAATTATTCTATTTGGGGTGTCTGAGGGTACATGTTGTATACATTCATAATTTATTTGTTCGGTCATTTCTTGTACTACATGTGTTAATTTATTTTTAATAAGCTGATTTGGTTAATTTTTGATTTGAATTATTTATGGAAGTCCGGGAAGGTTTAAAAGGTGATTTTGAGGCCGCACGAAGTTTGATAGGTCAGCTAGTAATGAATATATTTACCTGGTTGTCCAGGTCCTCCAGGTTGGCCTTGCTGTCCTGGGTACCCAGGTTGTCCGGGCTGTCCTGGGTATCCGGGTTGTCCTGGTTGTCCTGGTCCTCCTGGCTGTCCCGGGTATCCGGGCTGACCTGGCTTGCCTGGTTCTCCTGGCTGGCCTGGATAGCCAGGTTGTCCTGGTTCACCTTTAAAATAAAATATTGATGTAAATTACTCGAATTATTGATAATTGAAAAAACAATGTTTCAATATTACATTTCATGTACTATGTGTTTCTAAGGCCCATTTGCAGGAACCCGAGTTATCTTTTAAACTCAGAGTTAGTTGCCAACACGAGGTTAAATTGACAATACTGTATGAAAAACTGTCAATTTGACCTTGTGTTGCTCTATGGATCAGAATTTATCTGTTTAGTCATTGGTTATATTATATGTTTTAGTTTATTTTCGCATAAGTTAAGGTTACCAACTAATGTATGTAATCACCTGGTTGTCCTTGCTGGCCAGGTTTAGCTGGCTGTCCAGGTTGGCTCGGGTATCCTGGCTGGCCTGGTTGTCCGGGCTGTCCTGGATAACCGGGTTGTCCTGGTTGTCCTGGTCCTCCTGGTTGTCCTGGATAGCCTGGTTGTCCTGGTCCGCCCTGCTGTCCAGGTTGACCTGGCTGGCCAGGCTGGCCAGGCTGTCCTGGATAGCCGGGCTGTCCTGGTTTGCCTGGTTGTCCGGGCTGTCCTGGTCCGCCTTGCTGTCCAGGTTGGCCTGGCTGTCCTGGGTATCCGGGTTGTGCTGGTCCGCCTTGCTGTCCAGGTTGACCCGGCTGTCCTGGGTATCCGGGTTGCCCTGGTTGTCCTGGTCCGCCTTGTTGTCCAGGTTGACCTGGCTGGCCGGGCTGTCCAGGCTGGCCTGGGTATCCAGGCTGTCCTGGTTGACCTTAAAAATAAAGCAGATGTAAATTATACGAATTACTGAAATGTAACAATAAAAAAATTACAACCAAAGTCGCTAAGTCTGTCTGACTGTGATACATTCATAATTTAATGTTTGGTCACTTGTTGTACTATGTGTTAATTTATTTTGATTAGAGTAAGTTTCACATAATCATGAACATTTACCTGGTTGTCCTGGCCCGCCTTGCTGTCCAGGCTGACCTGGCTGTCCTGGGTATCCTGGTTGTCCGGGTTGTCCTGGCTTTCCTGGTCCGCCTTGCTGTCCAGGTTGACCTGGTTGTCCTGGGTATCCGGGCTGTCCTGGTTTGCCTGGTTCTCCTGGCTGACCTGGGTAACCTGGTTGTCCGGGCTGTCCTGGTTTGCCTGGCTGACCTGGGTAACCTGGTTGTCCGGGTTGTCCCGGCTGTCCTGGACCACCTTGCTGTCCAGGTTGACCTGGCTGTCCTGGGTATCCGGGCTGTCCTGGTTTGCCTGGTTCTCCTGGCTGACCTGGGTAACCTGGTTGTCCGGGCTGTCCTGGTTTGCCTGGCTGACCTGGGTAACCTGGTTGTCCGGGTTGTCCTGGCTGACCTGGTCCACCTTGCTGTCCAGGTTGACCTGGCTGTCCTGGGTATCCGGGCTGTCCTGGTTTGCCTGGTTCTCCTGGCTGACCTGGGTAACCTGGTTGTCCTGGTCCACCTTGCTGTCCAGGTTGACCTGGCTGTCCCGGGTATCCTGGCTGTCCTGGTTTGCCTAATCAACAAAAGAAAAGTGAAAGTTAAAATAGTTCATCAAATTGTAGCATTTTATATTATCATATTATTATTCATCTTGGGCCCCATCAGAAAACCAGCGCTGCTATGCCATTGTAAAACAATATCGCAGCACATGCTTAGATGGGAGCCTTTTGGCTTTGCACAAAATAGTCGTATTTATATTATTTTTGCCGTTTCTTATCTTTCTTTTACGTAATTTTTTTTTGACTTTGTATTTCTTTTTCTACTGTATAGTTTTGTTTGTTCTGTCCTGAGTGTGTCAATGAATCTCTATTCTTTCTTTCTTTTCTATAACTTAAAAGTTTTTGCTTGTGCTACATTATGTTTAATTGTGGCATGAGATCTTTCATCTGATTTGTCGACCATTAATACTATTACAAGACAATGACAGGTTTCACACAAAGCTCGGCTCAGATGGCGCTACCAGCGCATGATGTCATTTACTGTTTGACTTACTTGACATACACCACAGATTATTTAACAACACACTCGAAGCTCCACTTGAAAGTTGTTCACAGTATGCGCTTGTGGCGCCACTGACGGTTAAAACTAGCAGTGAAACCCCCTATAAGAACCAACTCCTTGGCCTTGGCATTGCTTTTATCTTCTTAATATTTATATAACTCAAAGGTGACTGACTGACATAGTGATCTATTAACGCACAGCCCAAACCACGGGACGGATCGGGTTGTTTGGCATGCAGGTAGATGTTATGGCGTAGGAATCCGCTAAGAAAGGTTTTTTATCAATTTTTCCCCCAAGGGGATAAAATAGGGCATGAAATTTTGTATGAAACTTTGTCAATATTGTAAAAAATACATTGTTAAGTTCCAACATCCACGCGAACGTAGTCGCGGGCACAGCTAGTTTTATTATAAACACGATGTTAGAAATTTTAAAATAAAATTTACCTGGTTGTCCTACTTGTCCTGGGTATCCGGGTTGTCCTGGTCCGCCTTGCTGTCCAGGTTGACCTGGTTGTCCTGGGTAGCCGGGTTGACCGGGCTGTCCTGGCTTTCCTGGTTCTCCGGGCTGTCCAGGTTGTCCTGGGTATCCCGGCTGTCCTGGTCCACCTTGTTGACCAGGTTGTCCTGGTTGTCCTGGGTATCCGGGTTGTCCTGGTTTGCCAGGTTGTCCGGGCTGTCCTGGTTGGCCTGACAAAATAGTACATTGTTATCCAAGGCACCTTGTTAAAGTTACTTATTTATTCCCGAGATGGGGTTTGGCAGCCCAAATTCGTTGAGGGCGCCAATAGTCTGAGAGAATAAATAAGTAATTTACCTGAGGTAAACACTATGCCTTCCATTACGAATATGAGGAATTGAAAATTAAAAAAAACATAAATTATTAACTTAGGAAAAAAATAATGTTGATCGGATTGTCACTCTCCCAGTTATTTTGTTTTTTTTTACTCCTGTGCTCGTCCAGCTATACCGTACATATTTTTCATGTTCATCATTAAAAAAAATGGCTAACTACTTTGCGAAATATACCTATGTCATTTTAGAGAAATAATTGAAACTGAATTATAATTTTCATTATATTTTTTTTGTTGTTTTAATTATAATTAATAATTAAAATAAATTGCGCTGCAATTTAGTGGCTGTATAAAAAGTTAAAACATGGTTCAATAGAAATATCAAATCTGAACTAATTTTTTTTTTTTAATTTGGTAGCATTCAGTTGAAAGAGATTCTCCCTAGAGCTTCAGTGAATAGTTTTGAACCCGCTCATCAGGCATGTAATGACCTACTTTCAGAGTAGAGTAATGAAAACGCACATTGTTAGTCAATATTTGTCAAGCTGTCAATAATACACGTTAGTGACAAATGAATACTGTAATTTTAGTCGCAGGTTTTTAGTATTGCATGAAGCAAACACAAATGTTTTGCAAATTTTTAGTAAGATGATTTTCAAGTGAACTGAAGAATTTTATGATTTATTTAGACCATGAAACTGGGTGAGATATTTGGTCTTTAGTGATTGACACAATTATTATTAATATTATGTTATAGTACTCTCAGTTCAGTATGCCTGTTGGCAAATGGCTCCTCTAGTAGTTTCCATTCGGGTTCCGCAGTAAGTTTTAGCTCGTCTTCCCAGCGCATTAGTTGCGTGTTCGACGTCTTCTTCTTTCTGTCTTTCTTACTTATACATTTATGGCTGGTTCATCTCATTAGGACAATATCATCTTTTAAAACTGCTTTGCATCCGTCACGTCACCGACCAGATCTAGTTGAAAATCATTGTCGAACACCAGTTGCTCGTCACTGCTGAACTGGACCTATTTTATTTTAATTTTCGCGTAGCCGTGGGACACACATTGTCATCATGTTTTGTTTTTTTATGTTGTGTGCTCCGGTCTGCCAAATAAACGTTTTTTCTTTCTTTATTATCTCCATTTTTGGTAAAAAAAATTTTTTCTAAATTGTTGATTATTAGTGTTATTTTAGATTATAGTTGTTTGGCTTTTGCTCTTTGTTGGACATTGCTTATTCTGTCCTCCTTTCCTGTTCCTGTCATCCTCCACACTGCAATTTTGTAGCTTGTTTTGTATCGTGTTTTAAAGAGACCATTTATCACTGCCGTAGGAAATACTTGGAAGTATACAATAATTAAAACTTTTGTTTTGGTTGACATTATTTGGTCTTTAGATTTAAAACATTTTTCCTCCCATTACCAGTTCTCTCATTGATTTCTTAAGTTGTTGGTTCTCTTTCAGTAGAAATAGGTCGTCTGGAATCCTAGGTGGTTTAATATACTTATGGTATAAATTAATTCACAGAATTGAAGAAATTACTGACCACATTTGTTTGAATGCCTTTTGTGTGTAAATCCAAGCTAGCACAGATGCATATATGCACTATACGACATGTAAAACGCCATGTAATTTCGTTCCAATATTTATCAAAAATCACCCATAAGTTTAAGTAGCCTCCTATTTTAATTTAATTCTTAATATTAACTGTAACTGTAAAAGGAAAAAAAAATAGTTCTACATTAATTAGAAATGATTACGCATTTCTAATTAATTTAGATTATATTTTCTAATGCTGTGAATCTTACCTGGTGTTCCTGGGTATCCGGGTTCGCCCGGCTGTCCTGGCCCGCCTTCTTGACCAGGTTGGCCTGGTTGTCCTGGGTATCCGGGTTGTCCTGGTTGTCCTGGGTATCCAGGTTGTCCCGGTTTGCCTGGCTGTCCTGGATATCCTGGTTGTCCAGGCTGTCCTGGGTATCCTGGTTGTCCCGGCTGTCCTGGTCCGCCTTCTTGACCAGGTTGTCCGGGTTGTCCTGGGTATCCTGGTTGACCTGGCTGTCCTGGGTATCCTGGTTGTCCAGGCTGTCCTGGTCCGCCTTCTTGACCAGGTTGTCCGGGTTGTCCTGGGTATCCTGGTTGACCTGGCTGTCCTGGGTATCCTGGTTGTCCAGGCTGTCCTGGTCCGCCTGGCTTGTCAGGCTGTCCTGGGTAGCCTGGTTGTCCTGGTTGCCCTGGGTATCCTGGTTGTCCAGGCTGTCCTGGTCCACCTTCTTGGCCAGGTTGTCCGGGTTGTCCTGGGTATCCTAGTTGACCTGGCTGGCCTGGGTATCCTGGTTGACCTGGCTGGCCTGGGTATCCTGGTTGACCGGGCTGGCCTGGTCCGCCTTCTTGGCCAGGTTGTCCGGGTTGTCCTGGGTATCCTGGTTGACCTGGCTGACCTGGGTATCCTGGTTGACCTGGCTGCCCTGGGTAACCTGGTTGTCCTGGCTGGCCTGGGTATCCGGGTTCTCCTGGTTGTCCAGGCTGTCCTGGGTATCCTGGTTGTCCGGGCTGCCCTGGGTATCCTGGTTGTCCAGGCTGTCCTGGTCCGCCTGGCTTGTCAGGCTGTCCTGGGTAGCCTGGTTGTCCTGGTTGCCCTGGGTATCCTGGTTGTCCAGGCTGTCCTGGTCCACCTTCTTGGCCAGGTTGTCCGGGTTGTCCTGGGTATCCTGGTTGACCTGGCTGGCCTGGGTATCCTGGTTGACCTGGCTGGCCCGGGTATCCTGGTTGACCGGGCTGGCCTGGTCCGCCTTCTTGGCCAGGTTGTCCGGGTTGCCCTGGGTGACCTGGCTGTCCTGGGTATCCTGGTTGACCTGGTTGTCCTGGGTATCCTGGTTGACCTGGCTGTCCAGGGTATCCTGGTTGACCCGGTTGGCCTGGGTATCCGGGTTGACCGGGTTGTCCTGGGTATCCTGGTTGACCTGGCTGTCCTGGGTATCCTGGTTGACCTGGCTGGTCTGGTCCGCCTTCTTGACCAGGTTGTCCAGGTTGTCCTGGTTGACCTGGCTGTCCTGGGTATCCTGGTTGACCTGGTTTCCCTGGGTATCCTGGTTGACCTGGCTGGCCTGGGTATCCTGGTTGACCGGGCTGGCCTGGTCCGCCTTCTTGGCCAGGTTGTCCGGGTTGTCCTGGTTGACCTGGCTGTCCTGGGTATCCTGGTTGACCTGGTTGTCCTGGGTATCCTGGTTGACCTGGCTGTCCTGGGTATCCTGGTTGACCTGGTTGTCCTGGGTATCCTGGTTGACCTGGCTGTCCTGGGTATCCTGGTTGACCTGGTTGGCCTGGGTATCCTGGTTGACCGGGTTGTCCTGGGTATCCTAGTTGACCTGGTTGGCCTGGGTATCCTGGTTGACCGGGTTGTCCTGGGTATCCTGGTTCACCTGGCTGTCCAGGGTATCCTGGTTGACCTGGCTGGCCTGGGTATCCTGGTTGACCTGGCTGGCCTGGGTATCCTGGTTGACCTGGCTGGCCTGGTCCGCCTTCTTGGCCAGGTTGTCCGGGTTGTCCTGGGTATCCTGGTTGTCCTGGGTATCCGGGTTGTCCCGGTTTGCTTGGCTGTTCTGGGTATCCTGAATGAAATGTTATTTATGAATGAAATGTTAGTAAAACCTAAAGATTTAAGAAGATAAGTATCTTCCTTTTTGGTTTTTGTACCCAAAGAGTTAAAATTGGACCCTGTTACTAAAGGTACTGAGACACATGTTTTATTAAGCATGCTAAAGTACGAGAGCATGCTACTTTTAAGCAAATGCTACTTAGTAGAATGTATATCGAAAGCATTTGCTAATAATAAGCATGCTAATTTTGAGCATGCTCGAATGAAGCATGCTCATAAGCATGCTCTTTTAGCATGCTAGTTTAAAACATGTGTATCAGTACCTTAAGACTATCGCTATTCGTCTCTCTATCTGTCTACCTGTCTGTCCGTCCGTCACCAGACTCTAATTCATGAACTATGTTAGTAAGGCAGTTGTTTACTGATGATATATTTCTGTTGCCGCTGTATCATGATATTACTTTACCTGGTTGTCCTGGGTATCCTGGTTGTCCAGGCTGTCCTGGTTCACCTAAACAAGAAGATGCAAAGTTAAAATTTCGGTATTTTGCTGGTTGCTCACGAGATTTTCTTTATCCATAAAGATAAACCAGACTTCTGGAGAAATTGCAGCAGAAGATAACATCAAACTACGACCAATACATATAAACATTTACTATATTTGCAGTTTGAAGGAAAAATTGGACTTAAAAGTAGTTTACTATAAAGTAAAGAAGACAGTCTGTGCCGACCTGGGGGCGTGTTATAACGTCTTAAAACCAAGCTTGTTCCGGCGAGTGAAAGAGACAGAGCTATACAAGTCGTCTAGCGCCAACTCGTTCACTCACTGGAACAAGCCTGGTTTTAAGACGTAATACAGCCCCTGAATTGAAATAAATTAGGAAATAGGCAGACAAATTTACCTGGCTGTCCTGGGAATCCTGGTTGTCCGGGTTTGCCGGGCTGCCCAGGCTGTCCTGGTCCACCTTGTTGTCCAGGTTGCCCTGGCTGTCCTGGTCCACCTTGTTGTCCAGGTTGCCCTGGCTGTCCTGGGTATCCCGGCTGTCCTGGTTGTCCGGGTTTTCCTGGTTGTCCAGGTTGTCCTGGGTATCCTGGCTGTCCTGGTCCACCTTGTTGGCCAGGTTGCCCTGGCTGTCCTGGGTATCCGGGCTGTCCTGGCTGTCCTGGACCACCTTGTTGGCCAGGTTGCCCTGGCTGTCCTGGGTATCCGGGCTGTCCTGGCTGTCCTGGACCACCTTGTTGGCCAGGTTGCCCTGGCTGTCCAGGGTATCCGGGCTGTCCTGGTTTGCCTGGTTGTCCAGGTTGAATAGGCTGTCCTGTCTGGGAACCTGGTAATAAAATAAAACGTTAATATTTATATGCATTTAATATCGGGAGTATATCTTTTGTCCCTAATATTATGACATAGACAAGCAATTACGTCAAGTGCAGACATAATATTAACTAATAATTATAAGTTTATTTGTTTTATATTTTACCTGCTCATTGCTATTATATATCCTAATAAATATATATTTATCAGTGTGTGACTGTGACATCACTTTGAGCCCTATTAAAATTACATGCTCTGTGGGCCGTAACTGAAAACCAGCGCTGTGACCTTTTTGTAAATGTCTCAGCTCATACTGAGATCAGCTTTTGGCCTTGTACAGGACCAAAATTGGTTATTGATTTTATTTTAATTGTTTAAGTTTCTTTTATTTAATTTTTCTACATTTTTCATTAAATTTTATGTTGTTGAGGTGTTAACGCAAAGGAGTTTGAATGGATTTGGCCCTAACGAACCGTCGCTCGCCATTTTGTTTTTTTTTTTTCAGATTCGCAATGCACAACGGCAGTGATATATTTAAATACAGGACACACAAATAGGCACATACTAATTATTACCATAATGACCCAAAGCGCTTATGCTTACGTTTCAGAGTTATTACATAAAAAATATGAATCGAAAACTGAACCTAGAACTTAAAGCAACGGGAGCTTGTATGGCTGTGGTTCCCATTGAAGTTAGAACCAAGACGGATCCTGGATAACGCTTTGAACCCATGTATTTGTTTATGCGTCGATGTCCCATTACACCTTGTTTTGAATTGAATGTGAATTATATACCTACATATTTTCAAGCAGAATCCATTCTTTAATATTCTGAAATAATTTAAATTCTCCATAATATCACATCAATTACCTGGTCCTCCGGGTCCTCCTGGGCCGCCTGGACCTCCCGGGCCGCCGGGTCCTCCTGGTGTGCCGGGAGATCCAGGGGTGCCTGGTGTGCCTGGTTGTCCGGGTTGTCCTGGGTAGTATCCGCCAGTGGAAGGTCCACCAGGTCCATTAGGACCGCCGGGTCCTCCTGGGCCGCCTGGACCTCCTGGTCCTCCTGGTGTGCCTGGAGATCCTGGGGTGCCTGGTGTGCCTGGTTGACCGGGTTGTCCTGGGTAGTATCCGCCAGTGGAAGGTCCACCAGGGCCATTAGGACCACCGGGGCCTCCTGGCCCTCCTGGGCCGCCGGGTCCTCCTGGTGTGCCTGGAGATCCTGGGGTGCCTGGTGTGCCTGGTTGTCCGGGTTGTCCTGGGTAGTATCCGCCAGTGGAAGGTCCACCAGGTCCATTAGGACCGCCGGGTCCTCCTGGGCCGCCTGGACCTCCTGGTCCTCCTGGTGTGCCTGGAGATCCTGGGGTGCCTGGTGTGCCTGGTTGACCGGGTTGTCCTGGGTAGTATCCGCCAGTGGAAGGTCCACCAGGGCCATTAGGACCACCGGGGCCTCCTGGCCCTCCTGGGCCGCCGGGTCCTCCTGGTGTGCCTGGAGATCCTGGGGTGCCTGGTGTGCCTGGTTGTCCGGGTTGTCCTGGGTAGTATCCGCCAGTGGAAGGTCCACCAGGGCCATTAGGACCGCCGGGGCCTCCTGGCCCTCCTGGACCGCCAGGTCCTCCTGGTGTGCCTGGAGATCCTGGAGTGCCTGGTGAGCCTGGTTGTCCTGGTTGTCCGGGTTGTCCTGGGTAGTGTCCGCCAGTGGAAGGTCCACCAGGTCCATTAGGGCCGCCGGGTCCTCCTGGCCCTCCTGGGCCACCAGGTCCTCCTGGTGTGCCTGGAGATCCTGGAGTGCCTGGTGTGCCTGGTTGTCCGGGTTGTCCTGGGTAGTATCCGCCAGTGGAAGGTCCACCAGGGCCATTAGGACCGCCGGGTCCTCCTGGGCCTCCTGGGCCACCAGGTCCTCCTGGTGTGCCTGGAGATCCTGGAGTGCCTGGTGTACCTGGTTGTCCTGGTTGTCCGGGTTGTCCTGGGTAGTATCCGCCAGTGGAAGGTCCACCAGGTCCATTAGGACCACCGGGGCCTCCTGGCCCTCCTGGGCCACCAGGTCCTCCTGGTGTGCCTGGAGATCCTGGAGTGCCTGGTGTGCCTGGTTGTCCTGGTTGTCCGGGTTGTCCTGGGTAGTATCCGCCAGTGGAAGGTCCACCAGGTCCATTAGGACCACCGGGGCCTCCTGGGCCACCTAGAAAAGCAGAAGCTGATTAAAGGAATTTATGCTAACTAAGAAATACTTCTTGTCATAATTATGGAAGCTGAAATTATGAAAAAAAAAACAAAGAATGAATATGTCTGTAATTTTTTTTATTGCGAACCTAAGGGAGACGTTTTTAGGATGGACCAAAGGTTGATAGATTTTTCTATTAACAATTCGTCAGTGGTGCTGGAGACCTGGAGTTGGAAAGTTAGTGTTTTCCTTGAACCTCACCTTCCTGGAACCTCAGTGAGTACCTACGTAAAAGCCGTTGGTCACGCGCCTGATTCTTAGTCGATCGGGAAGGTTCTGTTCATCGGATTATGATGGGTATATAATAGGAAGGATAATTGTAGCGGCGGACACAGTACAATATGATATTTTTTTTCTTTAATTCTATTCTTTGAGAGATCAGTCAAGGAAAGTGTTTGTAGACGGGTGAAAATGAATATTAAAAAACTATCGTACCTGGTCCTCCGGGTCCTCCTGGTCCACCTGGTGTGCCTGGAGATCCTGGACTGCCGGGTTGTCCAGGTGGTCCTGGGTAGTATCCTGAAGACGGACCGCCGGGTCCATTAGGACCACCGGGGCCTCCTGGACCTCCTGAAAATAAAACAATCAGTTATTATCTCCCTCGTTTTATTTTAATTCGAAACTTACCGGCCAGCAGTAGTGTTTGGCTGCTGAGGATCTTTAACAGTAACGACAGTGTGACCGTGAAGGGCTTAATTCTATTTACCTGGTCCACCGGGGCCGCCGGGGCCGCCGGGTCCACCTGGGGTTCCTGGCGAGCCGGGTGTGCCAGGTGTTCCTGGATATCCCGGATAGTAACCATCGGGACCATATGAGCCATCAGGACCTAATGGACCTCCTAAAGCCACACACAGTGATTGGTTAGACACACAATGTTAATAAGCTGTTTGTTGCTTAGATAGTTGTTAGCATATAAGCTACCAGAGGGGGTATTACAACGTCTTAAAACCAGGCTTGTTCCAGTGAGTGTACGAGATGGCGCTAGGTGACATGTATAGCTCTGTCACTTTCACTCGCCGGAATAAGCCTGGTTTTAAGACGTTGTATTACCCCCCAAGATAAGACTGCACTAGGAACAATAATGGTTTTGGTATAAATAAACATGTAATGTGATATTTTATACTGTTATTTTTGTTTTCTCATGTTAATAAAAGAAAGGAATACTGGTCCTAGTTTCTTTTTCATTCAAGACCATGCAACTATGCTTGCAATTTTTAATCAATCTACAAAATAAGATTCCATCGAATTCGGAAGCGAAATAGAATATCCATTCACAAGAGGTATTATATATAACATGCAGAAATTCTTATTAATATGTATTTTATTTCTAGGCGTTTGTTCGTAGTGCGTTCTAAGATTAGCATTTCACATGAAAAGCACACTGATTGATGGACGTAGCGTGATTTATGATGCTGCTCTAAAAGGTTTGGCAGCATCACTTCACTTCAATGTATGGCAAAGTGCCGTGCCGGATTTGGGAAACAAAAGACTTTGTGATAGTTAGATTATAATAAAAATCATAAATCTGTCGAGTTCTTGATCTTTTATTAGGTAAATACTCGTAATAATACGATTATTAAATTTTGTGAGAATATTGACACAAAAAAAGAGATTTTTCGTTTATAAGTATAACAGGTGACTTTGCACTATGACATGGCAAATAACAAACTACTTGTACAAGCTGTAAATGAAATTGTAAATGCACGGATGCAATGCTCTTTTTGAATGATGTCAAACTTCTCGCAAGTGAATGTATGTTATGGATCATGGGTTAATATCGTACCTGGTCCTGTGGGATAATATCCTGGGTAATTTCCTCCGCTGCCTGAAAGAGTTAGCACAAATGGATGGGTTAGCGACGAAGCTGCGTTTCGTTAAATTGCATTACTAACGTTAAGACATGTAATTTGAATGAACTTTGATATGAAAATAGGTTACGAATACGATGACACTGAATCGATCACAAAGTTATAATGTAGAACACAACTTTGGGCGATGAAACACGGTTTTCAATTAAACCATTTTGCGGAACAAGAGATATCAAACGATACTTGTATGCATTTTCAGTTTCGAATAGTTAGTTTCTTTATAAAATGAACCCAAACATTGCATTTACATAGTTTAGTAGTATTTAATTTTGATCTGTCAGTGGAATCGTATCATTCAAGGTGGTATTTGTAAAAATTCACTGTAAACGAATGTGTTTTAAGTGCATATTTTTGCATGGGTGGTGATGCTTTATGCATTGCGATGACTGTTTCGCTGATAAAGTGGTCGAAATCGTTAATGCTGTCCTGGGTTTAATTCTTAGGTCGAGCAAAGTGTTATTGGCTTGTTAGGATTATGTCAGTATCATCCACAGAGTCTGGACCCCTGTTCGGTTGGCGGTATTACCGTTTTGTCCAAATAGGTACAGTCAGCATCGAAAGTTGCTGACCACCTTCAGATTTTTGAAATCGCTGGACACCCTAATAATACGTAAAAATAAAGTGTACAGCGATTTTGAAAATCTGAATGTGGTCAGCAACTTTTGATGCTGACTGTACATCTACCTGCCCTTTGGGGAATTACAAGCGACATATAATGTTAATGAGCATTAGTCACGTCTTACCTGGGTAGTAGCCTGGGGTGCCAGCCGTGCCTGGGTATCCAGGTGTTCCTGGGGTACCTTCTGTACCGGGGTATCCGGGTGTACCTGGGGTACCTTCTGTACCGGGGCTACCTGGTGTACCTGGGGTGCCTGGAGATCCGGGCTTGCCGGGGGTGCCTGGGGTGCCGGGGGTGCCTGGGGTGCCGCCGCTGCCTGGGTAGTAGCCACCTGAAGGGCCGCCGGGGCCGCCTGGACCGCCTATTACCAAGAAATTATTAACTTTGATTTTGCGTTGGTGCATGGATATTGTCAAAGTGCCCTAATGATAATAATTGATTGGTAACGTATTTAATTCAAATAATGAAGATGGAGTCAGACTCTAGATAGAGTTTAAATACTGGTTTAAGTTTAAGTTGAAGTGGTGGTACACCGATCTTTCCCAAAGAGCCTTCAATCCATTGAATTAACCGTCATATTTGCTCAAAGGAATTCATTATGGAGCATTTGGAGTGGTCAATTGTGTGTTTTTTTGGAATGACTTTACCACTCTGTTTTAGAATACACCCTACCACCAGATAGCATCGAGGGAATGAAACTAGACATCTTCTGGAGAAACGATATTCAATTGATTTCAGTTGATGGTCATTTGTGACCACTGTTTATTTCGTGTGATATTAGGTTATTTTTAATGTTAGTATATACCTGGTCCTCCTGGCGTGCCTGGTGATCCGGGTGTGCCGGCAGTTCCTGGGGTTCCGGGAGTACCAGGAGTTCCTGGTCTACCTGGAGTACCGGGCTTGCCCGGCTGGCCTGGCCCTGAAAAAAAAAAGGAAATTATATAGTGACTAGACGTTAGGAGCAAACGTGTAGGCAAATGTAGTGGACGTCTTGAGAATCAGGATGCGGAAGGGAGCGATGGAATGTCGGATTGTACACATATAAAATGTTAAGTTAGTAATTAGTTGACCGAGGGACTGTCTAAGGAGGATACTGGAACGCAAATGGCAACGTAAGGAGCAACTAACTTCCGCTCCACTCAGGACGGGAGGAATCATTTGATGATCGTACCCCCAAAAAATGAAGCTCACTTTTAAAAAAAAAATCTGATTGGTCTAGAAAGGCAAAAAACCCAAGAAATTATATACGTGACAGGATTATCTACAAGAAACAATTGTCGTTCAGATAATATAAATTCAAAAAAAACCTACATGAGCTAGGGCCGTTGGGTCCTGAACAGACAGGAAGTTATTTTTATCAGCGGGGACTTATTATGAAAAAAATAATTTCCTATCTTTTCAGGACTACTATACGATTATGTATCTACTTAACAGACAAGTTTTCTCATTTTATTGTGGAAAAAAGGTTATGTAGAAAAAGTTCAACTATTTATCAATTATCGAAAAATAACGTTATTGAACTGAGGACTTTATCCACTGCCTATGCTACAAAAGGCTAGGTTAACGCAATTTTGAAGTGTAGTAATTACTCAACTTTCCAAACTTACTAAAGGCTCATGTAGACTTAGCAAGAACTTGGAAGCAAGTTTCACTACATTGCGGTATTTTTTTGAACAACTGAATTCGTTGTACAATAAAGTTCGCAATGCAACGCAACTCGCGAGATCTTGCATAGTCTTAAAGTACGAGTATCTTCATCTTTAGACTTATGGGATCAGTTACTAGGAAACTAAGTACTAGGGTTGTTTGTAAATTATGGGGCTGTTATTGCTGACTGTACTTTGACAAAAAGTTTCCTATTATTATTAATAGCCGTACCTTGTTGTACAGGTTTGATGTTGGATGTCTCTCCGCTGCTGTCTACGGGACGAGGGGGTTTCGGAGTCGGTTTTGGCAAAGGTTTGGCTGGCACTCCACCGGGAGTACGTCCACAACCTTTAGGGAAGTATAGTTTCTTCCATGGAATGGTTTGTCCTGGCACATTGTGTGCCGCTTGACCGGTTCTGAAAAATGTTTATTTTTGTTTTATTATTTAGTTGCTGTGTTACGAAGAATAAGACCAAGCCTGATACTAAATTGTATCTCTTTGTAAAAAAAAGTCACTTAGTAACAAAGCTTAAAATAAAAGTGACATCAGATTCAGATCTTTAAACAAGTGGCAGTGCAACCAACAAAGTTATAGCCATCGTAAAATATTGTTAGTAAGATACCTATGAGTTTTTGTGTCAACTTACGCTTCATCGTATTCGTATTTCTCGTCAGGGAAGACTTCGACTGGTTTCTCTGGCTCCACTACTCTGTAACCATGGCTATCAGCTACGTAGTGAGTAGCACGGAGGTAGTTGTCTGGGTCTAAGTAACCATAGCAACCGTAGGTGACGCCGTCCGGACCACGGTTCTCGTGATGGAACTGCCCGTTCGGGCCAACGTCATAACCGAATCCGTATGCACCTGGATCAAAGAAAAACAGGTTTAGACGTTATGAAATAAGATATAAAATTAGACTCAGCCTTAATGTTGCGTCTAAAACCTGTTGTCTAAACTGGACAGGAAACATTCCAACACGAATATTTCGCGGATTGTGATAAAATACTGTGACTATTATTTTTTGTGTTACAAGGTTTTTTTTTTTCAGTGAAAGTACGTGACGAATTTAGAACATTTGTCTCACCAGGCGGCGCCACTATGATAAATCGTAGTGTTTATTACTGAAAACGGGAAACTAGCTCCTGTTGTTGTTTTAAGCTAATGTGGAAGATCACAGTTTATGACAAATACCTATCAATACCGAACCACTGAAAAAAACATTTTAAATCTATGTAAAATTGGATAATAACTTTATAAAATTATGTGTCAATTTGATGAGGAAGTATTTCAATTTTATTTACCAACTAATAAACGTTATACATAGTTAATCACGTACCAGTAGCTTACGAATCATCGTTTCTGTATAATATTTCGTTACTGGGTTTGCAAGCTTTGAATAGTAGTTTCACAATAAATTCGTGAATGTTTCGACTGTCGCAATTTTCCATACATTGTCTACGATAAATTAGAGTTTAAATTTTTACGCACTCACAAAATTTTCAATGAAGAATTTGATGAAAATTGTAAATAATTATTATTTTTATTTCAGCAGAGAATATTTACGTCCTTTTAATCCTTGAGTTGTTGAATCATCTTTTTAGTTATAAAACGTGTCTAGATTAATACGAAAGTTACAAACGTGTCTCACGAGGAATGATTATAAAGAGGCTGAATTACTCGACAACAAGCATCATAAATATGCGACAGATGAGGGTAATTCTAAATTTTATTATGTATTCCCTCATGTTAATTTTATTTTGGAACTATATTCAGGCCTCTACGGGCTTTTTTTTAATTTATCTAATATTTCACAATGTTTTGAAAGTTATGGAAAACTTTTATAATTTGTTTTGCTAAGGGTCAAATCCTGCCTTATCTGTTATCGTTCTGTGTCCATTGAAAAATAAAGTCGACACGAAACGGAACATTTGCATAATATCAATAAGATACTGCTATAAAAATAAAAATATATAACCAAAAATGCGTAAGAGTTTCGAAACAGGTTTTATTCAATCCCGATTCAATCAAGTATAAAATAAAACGAGGTACTTCGTATAATGTTTCCTGGCTGATTTTATTTTTGTTAGTATGGTCGTATTGGTATTTTTACCTGTGTGGGAATTCACATTCAATTCAAGCTGTCTCATTATAATTCACGGTACGAATCCCGACCACAAATTAACTCCTGAGTGAGCTGACCACCTGGTACAATCCATTAATTTGAAACGAGTAGGTGGAGTCTACCCGTGTGCAACAGCATTTATTTTAAATCTAAGAATATTAAAGTCGATTTCATTATGATTTTATGATGCAGTTCTTATAATATTCACAATTTAATTAGTAATCATTTTGTGTTTTTTTTGTAGAAATAAAACTGTGATTTGCATTAGAAGACAGTAAAATAACGACCAGTCTATCTAGAGATTGTGAAACAAATCTTTTAGTTGCTTAGATATTACTAAAGTTTCCTTAAAAGTAGCATGTAATAAACATTCTCGGATCGACTCCTTACGTACTTTACTTTACTTTTACAGTTTGAACAAAGTTTTGTTTGTGAATAGGCGCTTAAGCAACTATTTATAACTTCGAAACTAACCTAACTTGCTTTATGTTTTTCGCATGAAAAGCCACGATTTGTGGCCGTTGTAGTTGTTTGGTTAAGTGACGAGTTGATTAAAATTCCCAAAATCAAACCTTGGGTTATTAGGTATTGCTGTTTCACTAAATCTGCCTCACCTATATTAGGCAAATATCTATCTGACTGTTTACCTAATTATCTGGTTGATAGAGGTCCATATAAGAGCAGTGTAAAACAGACCCTTAACTAGTTTCAGAACACCAAAAAGGTAAAAACCAAAAAGTCTTTTTCTTCACATTCGATTCAAAAACCTTATTTTCGTAGCTTTAATTAAAATTCTTTGCCAAGAATTAGCGGAAAGATCAATCATTCTTCTTCAACACTGAGCTGGGATTAATGTGTTTCTCGACTGAATAGATTCGGAGGATGATCGATAGAACTAATAATATAATACATAATATTTTATATAATAATATTCCACAACTATCACACGACGCCATCTAGTCCCTAGCTAAGCAGAGCTTATGCTATGGGTACTAAACAACTGATAAACATATTTATATATTTCTAAATACATAAATATTATAGATAAATTACACCCACCCCAACTTAAGAGTGGACGTTGAACGTTGTGCGGTGACCCTCAGGGACAGTAAAGAGCCGGTCTCTCCACAATGACATAATACCAAATCGAGACAAACCTAACAGGTTATTTAGAGTATATCACACATAATATAATGTATAAAAAATACCGGTTTGATACTAACATCCGACTAATGTGTAATGTGGTCGCGTGAATCGAAAAATATGTGATAAACCCAGTGCCGATACTAGCCTTTTATTCGCTTAGTTTGAGCGTTTTAACTGTGGCCTGGTCTGGCGTCTACCCAGGATCTACACGTTGTGACTGGGACCCTTATTTTCGGCACTGGATAAAACTTTAACTAGGAAGCTCCGATAGTCTAGTGGTCCCAAAACAAGACTGATCTTTCAGCAGTGTGAGCGTAGTATAAAGTGGTATTGATTTTCCCGTTTAGTTTTTTTCAGTAGCAGATTAGCCTGCATTTATGATCAATTGATGGCAATAAGCTTGATCTGTATTAAATGGGAACTAAACATTAACCCCCTTACTTCTAAAAACTTGTGTTGCTTAGCTACCGATTAAATATCACCTGTCCTTGTCATTTCTATTTCAATGAATAGAGATGGCAAGTGACTTTAAGAGCTATTTAAGATAAGTAACGTCTATCAATGTTTTTAAGTAAGACCCATGGTTTTTTTCAGTAGCAGATTAGCTTAGATTTATTTATTTTGTGGCCAGTTAATCGCAAAAGGCTTATGAAACTAAACATTAACTGCCGAAAGTGAATGGGATTTCAGACATTATGTTGTGTTTCATTAAACTTCACTTACTTGTGTCGTAGTTAGTTTCATAATACTGTTTCTTTTCATCGTCTTCGATGTCCACGACCACTTCGTTTCCCGGGTCTCCCTGGTAAGGAGCATATTGTCGAGCCTCTCTCGCCTCTGCTAATGCTTTGGCATCATCTTTTGGTGGTTCTTTCTTTGGAGTAACTTCACTGGCTTGTATTATTGCCAGTGCGGCCTGTGAACAAAAGAAAAAAGAGCATTTATTAATCAAACAAATTAAAGTCTTTCTACCCTTGTTTCAGAATTGCTTCGGTTCGTCGAAATACGTTTTTTCCTCGCATTCCTCCACGTCAGCCGCCATGCTATCATTAAATCCTAAATCTATT
Source organism: Agrotis segetum (assembly GCA_036375495.1). Classification (NCBI taxonomy): domain Eukaryota; kingdom Metazoa; phylum Arthropoda; class Insecta; order Lepidoptera; family Noctuidae; genus Agrotis; species Agrotis segetum. Next base: position 1,827,770 of record JAQSVV010000101.1, read on the forward strand.
TTCTTTTAGTCTTCATTAAAGTTATTATAGCTAACAGTTAACCTTAAACCGAACATAATCTACTGCACTTAAAATGTATCTTTATCTCCTTTGTAATTACATTTCTAATTGCTTGCTTCAAAAGGTTGTCAAAAGGATTTGTTTACCGAATTAGATCGGATTAACTCGTTTGTATTTAATGATCTTGCTTTAATGGCATACCATGGCATTTTAAACATAAGAATAAACTTTGCTTAATCTAACAAAAGTTGGTCTGATTTATAGAGTTTTTCCATGGCTGACGTGGAAGTCTTTAAATAGATTCCGGGCAGAAGTTGGCCTATTCAAGGAAAACCTGTTCAAATGGAGGTTCTTAGGTATAAGCCTTGTTGTTTTTCTGTGGTATTGTTCCAGAAACCATTGTACTTTTTATATTGTGTACAGAACTGTGTACTACTGTTTGAAAATTACAGGAGCTGATGGAATCTACTGGAAGTGCCTAACTCATCACCGAATTTCGAGCTGAATCGATTTAGATTGTTAACCGAATTCTAAAAAAGAAGATAGAGTCCTTCAGTAAACAAATTCCAATGTAGGTTATTGTTTAAAAAGGTGGCAACCCTATTTGGGGAGGTGAAAAATATTTATCACCTTTTATCATAACCTACCGAATATACGTACAACAAAAAAAACATTAAACTCGGTCCAGCCATTTCAGAGGAGTGCAAGAATACTGCGACACAAATTTTTAGTGTAGTTCTGGTGTGAATAAGATAATCACGAAGGTATTTTACCTTACTTTCTTTTCAGGATGCTGCGCATAGTTTTAGACTTTAATTAGTTAATCATAAGGTATTATATGGTTATCGCAGTAATTTGCACTAAAGTGGCTAGTGTCTCGACTTACAAATTGGGCTAATTAGGGTAACTATATTCAGGTAATTATGCTGTGTATTCACGTTACCTAATATTGGGAAAATTAAAATTACTTTCCTGAATTATATTAACTTGAACTTTCGCAATGGTAAATATGTGTTTTTTTTTTGTTTTTTTTTACAATTTTTTTTAATAAAACTTAACAAAGTAAAAGTAAATGATAGTAAAAAAAACATGTTAACCAAGTCATAAGGTGCTAGTAGACCCTTTAGCACCTATAAAAACTGTGTTTATGGCAATAGACTCGCTCCATACTACATAGAACATAAACATGGCGAAATACCTGTGTACTATGCGGCTCAATTAGGAAAGTAAGTGTCAATGACCTCCGTCTGTCAATTGTCACTTCAAAATAACCTTTAGCATTAAAATGAGTTGTGCATTTTTAATACTGTATCTATATTATTATCTTCTTAGAGTTATTTTCATTTAAGATAATTATTTATTTAAAACCGTGTTTGTGGTCACAATATGGGTCGAAAAGTATTAGAGTGGAGACCACGGACTAGCAAGCGCACCGTAGGACGTCCACCAGCAAGGTAGACAGACGATCTTATAAAGGTCGCCGGAAGACGCTGGATGCAGGTCGCTTCCAACTTATGTGGAGATCAAAAGGGGAGGCCTATGTTCAGCAGTGGACGTCCTATGGCTGAGATGATGATGATGAATCACTGCTTCTTAAGGGGCAGGTCTTGTAAAATTCACGCGCGCCGAATTATTTGCGTAACTTTCTTTGTGATTTTTGAACAAAATAGTGCAATAGCTTGAAATATTATTGTTGCACATAAATAACCATAATATAAGTAACAGCTAGTTATTTTTTTAAAGTTGATTTAAGTAGATTATATTAGGTAAATCAAGCGTTCAAAACAGCTCTTTCCTGCCCGACGTCATTTCGAGTTACGTTGGTGCACTCAATCTGAGACAATGAAGAATTCATTTAAAAATCTGATCAGCGCATAATGACCGCAATATCCTCGTCTTCAAACTGCGCTGATTAGTTTTTTATATTTATCTTTCATTTTCTAAATTAAGATGGCAGAACATCATCAAAATTCTCGGATTTCATCTCTTAATAAATGGTTTTTTTTCATAGGAACTATGCATCGTAGGTATGTAATATTACATTATCTTGATGTCAACAGATCAATAAAGCAAATTCAAAAAAAAAATTGTACCTAAAGCGCTTTTTTTCAACAATAAAAAATATCTCAAATAACCTCTCAAAAAGTGTTTATAAACGAGAATTGCAAGAGAAATTCCTTAGTGGCCGGTGGACGGCCGGAGCGATCGGACGTGAGGTCCACGACGAATTTTTGTTGGTCCCTCTCGCTCGCACCTTCTCTCGCTCTAACGGTGATGACGCGCAGTTTAGAGATGGGTAACTAGCCGGATGCTTTGAGTTATTATCGATTTTAATCCATTAACAGCTATTAATAGCCATCCAATGGCTAATAACCCTGCTATTAATGTATTGTCAAAGAAATAAATGTTTCTTTTGTTTTTTTTTAAATCTGTGGGTGTGAATATAAATTGGGTGCGTGTACGCAGTGTGATTCAATGTATTGCATTATTCTTTTTATTTATTTTCACCTTTTTGTATGTGAAAAAGTGTTAATAATAGAATGAATACACATTTTTTGGGAAATCTAAAAAAATATAAAGCAATACAATATATTTATAAACTCGAATTCATTTCCTCGTGTGAAAAGCAGAGTACGCTCCTCGGGAGTAAAGCTGCCTTGTCTTGGGCTAACTTGAATCCCTCGCTCACTAAGGATTCTTTATAATATTAAAGTAGGGATTACAGGTGAATGTTCGCGGTGAGAAACGAATCGCTGCAAACCAGTCTTGGTAGGTGGTAATCAGCAACTTGACTGAGGATGTGAGAGCGAGCGAAGTGAGCTCATGACTTGGGGCACCCGGACACGGAACTTTGCAAACAGAAATAGGAGCCACGCGAAGCGGGGCCCCGTCGAGCCACCTTAGTAGGTGGTAATCAGCAACTTGACTAAGGATGCAAGAGCGAGCGAAGTGAGCTCAGGACTTGGGGCACCCGGACTCGGAATCTTGCAAACAGAAATAGGAGACACGCGAAGCGGGCCTCCGTCGAGCCACCTTAGTAGGTGGTAATCAGCAACTTGACTAAGGATGCAAGAGTGAGCGAAGTGAGCTCAGGACTTGGGGCACCCGGACTCGGAACCTTGCAAACAGAAATAGGAGACACGCGAAGCGGGCCTCCGTCGAGCCACCTTAGTAGGTGGTAATCAGCGACTTGACTAAGGATGCAACAGTGAGCGAAGTGAGCTCAGGACTTGGGGCACCCGGACTCAGAACCTTGAAAACAGAAATAGGAGCCACGCGAAGCGGGACTCCGTCGAGCCACCTTAGTAGGTGGTAATCAGCAACTTGACTAAGGATGCAAGAGCGAGCGAAGTGAGCTCAGGACTTGGGGCACCCGGACCCGGAACCTTGCAAACAGAAATAGAAGCCACGCAAAGCGGGGCTCCGTCGAGCCACCTTAGTAGGTGGTAATCAGCAACTTGACTAAGGATGCAAGAGCGAGCGAAGTGAGCTCAGGACTTGGGGCACCCGGACTCGGAATCTTGCAAACAGAAATAGGAGACACGCGAAGCGGGGCTCCGTCGAGCCACCTTAGCAGGTGGTAATCAGCAACTCAACTAAGGATGCAAGAGCGAGCGAAGTGAGCTCAGGACTTGGGGCACCCGGACTCGGAATCTTGCAAACAGAAATAGGAGACACGCGAAGCGGGCCTCCGTCGAGCCACCTTAGTAGGTGGTAATCAGCAACTTGACTAAGGATGCAAGAGTGAGCGAAGTGAGCTCAGGACTTGGGGCACCCGGACTCGGAATCTTGCAAACAGAAATAGGAGACACGCGAAGCGGGCCTCCGTCGAGCCACCTTAGTAGGTGGTTATCAGCAACTTGACTAAGGATGCAAGAGTGAGCGAAGTGAGCTCAGGACTTGGGGCACCCGGACTCGGAACCTTGCAAACAGAAATAGGAGCCACGCGAAGCGGGGCTCCGTCGAGCCACCTTAGCAGGTGGTATTCAGCAACTCAACTAAGGATGCAAGAGCGAGCGAAGTGAGCTCAGGACTTGGGGCACCCGGACTCGGAATCTTGCAAACAGAAATAGGAGCCACGCGAAGCGGGGCTCCGTCGAGCCACCTTAGCAGGTGGTAATCAGCAACTCAACTAAGGATGCAAGAGCGAGCGAAGTGAGCTCAGGACTTGGGGCACCCGGACTCGGAACCTTGCAAACAGAAATAGGAGACACGCGAAGCGGGCCTCCGTCGAGCCACCTTAGTAGGTGGTAATCAGCAACTTGACTAAGGATGCAAGAGTGAGCGAAGCGAGCTCAGGACTTGGGGCACCCGGACTCAGAACCTTGCAAACAGAAATAGGAGCCACGCGAAGCGGGGCTCCGTCGAGCCACCTTAGCAGGTGGTAATCAGCAACTCAACTAAGGATACAAGAGCGAGCGAAGTGAGCTCAGGACTTGGTATTAGGATGTTTGAACCATTCGGAATTATGAAAATCGGTATTTTGAAATTCATGTTATCTTAGTGTACCCGTAAATAGCTGATTATTTTTTTTTAAAGGGCCAGATTATTTCTAAATTGCACATTTATTTACTACAAAGAAATATGATGAAAATGAAGTTTAATCTGACAGGCCTAAACCTGAAAGCCATGGGTTCAATCACTAAAAATATTAAAAAACATTATTAGCAGGGTTATCATCCATAATTGCTATTAACTGGCTACTAACTGCTATTAATTGCTATTAATCGATTTAATAGCCAAATGATATTAACCGGATTATTATCATTGCCCATCTCTAGCAGTTACGCATCTCAGGTTGCTCTACTTTATTATGTTAAAATATATTTTTTAACCGACGGAAAAAAAGGAGGAGGTTCTCAATTCGACATGTATATATTTTTTATTTTTTTTTTATTTATGACCATTCTTTACTTTCTCTAAGGTGGTCCAATATCAAAAAATCTTTTTTTTTGTTGGACAGAGTTTATCTGAAAGTTGGTCCCATTTAAATATCAAAATTAAACTCGGCCTATAGGGGTAGAAAAAGAGGAATTAATTGTCAAATTTCCTACAGAATTTTCAGTTGTGAACCGATTATTGTTAAAAGATATGGAGAAGTAACTAAACAAGTTGGAGCGAATTCCGACCTTATTGACATTTAAAATTTAGTTTGTTTATTCTCACTTTCACGATCGCTAACATTGCTCCTTCATTAAAATCCGGTGTTTGCATAAATGTCAGTAAGGTCGAAAATAGTTTGAACATGTTTTTTAAATTGCTTAACGATAGCAAGTTAAAAAACAGCTTCAAGCGATTTTCGCCCTTATTGACATTTAAAATTTAGTTTGTTTTTTCTCACTTTCACGTTCGCTAACATTGCTCCTTCATTAAATTCCGGTTTTTGTATAAATGTCAATAAGGTCGAAAATCGTTTGAACCTGTTTTTAAATTGCTTAACGATAGCAAGTTAAAAAACAGCTTCAAGCGATTTTCGACCTTATTGACATTTATGCAAAAACCGGATTTTAATGAAGGAGCAATGTTAGAGAACGTGAAAGTGAGAAAAAACTAACTAAATTTTAAATGTCAATAAGGGCGAAAATCGCTTGAAGCTGTTTTTTTTAACTTGCTATCGTTAAGCAATTTAAAAAACATGTTCAAACTATTTTCGACCTTACTGACATTTATGCAAACACCGGATTTTAATGGAGCAATGTTAGCGATCGTGAAAGTGAGAAAAAACAAACTAAATTTTAAATGTCAATAAGGTCGAAAATCGCTTGAAGCTGTTTTTTAACTTGCTATCGTTAAGCAATTTAAAAAACAGGTTCAAATGATTTTCGACCTTCTTGACATTTAAAATTTACTTTGTTTTTTCTCACATTCACGTTCGCTAACATTGCTCCTTCATTAAAATCCAGCAACTAACAAAACCGTTGGTTTCTCTGTCTCCCGGTGGTAATGGACTGTGCCTATGACAAGGAGTGCAGTCCTTGGATGGGACTGTCAGATTTGTACTGACTAAAATCCACGGTGTCCTTCAAATAGCCCTTTATGTTCCGGGGTCACGGTAATGAGTACCAGGACGCCAGCAGGTTTTAGCCCTCTAGAGGGGGACCCCGTCATCATGCTGACGCTATTTGAGGCGCTCGTAGAACACAACGCGCTGTCGACCCGGGCATGGCCCATGCCTTTTTTTTCATGATAAAATCATCAAATGAGTCCTCCCCAGGCCAAGCGGGAGATACTGTCACACTTGTACTGACTTAAATTCACGGCGTTATTTAATAGCCTTTTACGTTCTGGGTTAACCACTGCGGCTGGGATGTAAGGTTTACGCTGTCCTCTCTCTCACGCGTCCCGCATCTTCCTTTGCCAACATGACTGCTGCACTGACCTTTTTTTAGGTTTAATTAGTTAAACACGATTGTGTTTAACAAATTAAACCTAACAGAATTTAACCTATGAGAGTATTTAAATAGTATTAAAACACTTGTGTGATACTCGTATTATTACAAACCAAGCAGGGTTGGCATAATTAAAACAAGTTGTTTTAAAACAGCTGTTTAAAACAGTTTGAAATTAAACAGTGTTTTTTATTACCCGTTTCAACTACTTTTTAAGGCAGATGAATGCATATTAAAATGAAAATAAATTAATATTCAGGAGTCTAAATAGTTTGACATAAAACCTTTCGAGTTTAATGCCATTGTTATGTCATATTTTTAACTTTTATTGACACTATAATAAATGAAATAATGCTTAAAATTTTTAGATCACATGTTATTCCATTGATCTTTTTTCGTAAAAAAATCATTTCAAAATGTAAATTTGAAAAAATATAGTCTAGAAATGAAACATAACTGATTTATACGTTTAGACATCAACAAACAAGGTGGAATTAATTTTAAAAAATAACCAGAAACTAAAAAAAAAACTTATTTAAAACATTTTGAACTGTTTGTTTTATAAATTTGAAAAAAAACTGTTTTCATTTCCAACCCTGAAACCAAGTCATATTAAAACTCCTTATTAAGCAAAAATTTCTATAACTCCTTTTAAATAATCCTTAGTTGAGCAATGTTCTTACCGTATCAAAATTGTTTTATAATAATTCAGTGGGCAGGATGTATGCGGGGGATTGCGGGAAGGGAGCCCGAAATTTGACGTACGATCGACTGGCCGAACGCGATTCAATTTTGTGCAAAAGAAGACGGAAGCCTTAATTAAATCGCATGTTACTATAAGGTGCCTACAACTCCTACTAACAATCCGGGGTATTACAGACGTGATATTACGTGTTGCGTAGGCTTTCCATCATTAATCATAAGCCTTTACGATTAACGACAAATATTACCTACTCCGACGTGCGGTCTACTGTACCTACAGTATTATATTGAGTGTAATTATAATAACCATAATCAATCTGGTGATGATGTTGAGTATATCAAACAAATCTTACAGTTGATTTAATTGAAAACTAGTCTTTGGAAGCTGCTTCGCCCGCTACAGCACGAAAATTATGTCATAAGAAAATAAAAATCGGGATAAAACTACGTTTGTGGGCTAAATTTCATTCAAATCCTTTTAGTTATTTTTGCGTGATTGATTTGCGTCTCTCAAAATTACATTAAAAAAAAATACTAAAGAGACGTAAGATCAGCAATGGCAGAATTTCTTAAAACATGCAAGTTATTAAATTTTTAAATAATAATTTACCTACAAAAATAATACCAAGTTACATAAATACTACATGCTAGACTTAGTATATAGTTTACAACTGCGAGCTATTTATTTAGACAACGCGCAACGGTTGAATTAAACAAGGTTGGTTTTCATGACTGGCCATCAAATCAGAGATGGTTCAGAATGTATAAAATGTTCGATATAATAAAAAAAAAACTTCGCTGTATTCCCTGTCCATCATTATTATGTAGGAGAGTGGATATTACAGGAGCACGATTCAGTTGCACACGGCCTACATCCTTAGCAGTTGGCACATTCACACTATTTTGGCATTAAAAGCTAAATATTGCTATACCTACTTTTAATTTGGAAAAAATACTTCGGTTCGATCTCTTCATCTTAATTTTTAATCTAAGCTGGTAATTGAAAACTAACCTTGTATAGAAAAGAAAAGCCATGGAGTTCGCAAAAGATTGAGGTGCCTCTAATTTTGATAAATTCAAAGTAGGTACGTATGTGTTACTAATTAATTAAGTTTAAAATTGTTCTTTTTTAAATGATGTTGACGCCAAACATAAAAACGTAACATACCTAGTTACGTTTTTGTGTTTGGCGTCAGAAGCAATTGAGCTAGTTGTTAAAAATGTTAGTATAATTTTCGATTATTAAAGTGCAAGTGATTTTGACTACTGTAGGTTTCTGTGTCACATATGTTTAGGTCATATTGACGAACTGCGTCGGGGCACCGTAAAGTTGCACAATAAAACCACTGGGCGAGGTTCTATGTGCAATCGTTCACAAATACGACATGAAATAGAGACACTACGATGTCATCCTTTCAGTCTATTTATTCGATTGAATGTTTACAACAGATGAAAAACATGAAAATGTTCAGTCGGTAATATTTTTTCTCTTTAATACCTTTGTCCTTTATTTTGGGGTCAGATTATCAAGGATACATGACCTCACTTACCTTAAGGTTTTAACACATCGAAAATTCTTAAGGCGCTTGAGTGAGGTGTGAAAAAACACAGGACCTAAGTATCTGAAAACATTATTGTTTGCTTCTTGATTTAACATAAGATGTGAGGCAAGGCAATGTGTTGCAAAACTGTCAAGGAGGCTCTTCGCTGAGTACATCGTAAATACCAAATGTTCAACGAGTTTTATTGATAATAGCAACACGCATGATGGCACATTGAGCCTCATTTGACGCATCAGGCTCATTGCGTGAGTACCTATTGTATAAATCGATGTATTTAAGTAAAGGTTACCCTATCAGACGTGTATTAGAGTTGTGTTAATTTTACGATCACATTTTATTGATCGGGTTACGAAACACACAACATATATGTACTTTGCGAGATACATGTAAATATTACACACACATTCGCAAATTTGCAGTTGCGTGCATATTTACAGAGTTTGCGTCAAGGGAGTATTGAAGAATCACAACACGGAAGCAAAGACACAAGGACAAATACCTATAACATATTATTGAGATTCAGCCAATGACTCAGCCGATAGATAGACATGGTTTTGTTTTTTGTCGATTCTATTTTCGACAAATCTGATCAGATAACAATCAAGTCGGTTAAAGTAAAAGAAGTATTCAGTGAGCGTTTGGTCTTTGTATAAATTCATCCTATTGTAACGCTGAACACGTCTGTTTCAAACTTTTGCAGTGTCCGTCAATGTCCGTGACCGTAACCCCCAAAACTGTCGCCTTATGTTTCAATCTCACGTACGGCAAGACAAGCATCAGAAACAAATTGTTTTTTGATCTGGGACATAAACGTGTAAGCATTTAAAAAAGGATTCGCAAGTCACGTCGACTTGTTAAAAAGAAAAATTCGCGACACAATGGAGTTGACACAGAAACCTAAGTTATTTCTGGTCCTCTGGCGGCACGTGGTCTAGAGTAAAGCGATTAAGTTTACGAGTTCATAGTCATTTGTCAAGTTACTGAACTCAAAATAGAGTTTATCATTATTAGAATTTGGAGTCACAGAATGTTTGACAAAGTTTAAGTGGGGCTTCCTGAATTTGTCGATGTAACGGTTCGTTACCTACTTCTGGTTTAAAAGTTTACCGCCCACCATATATTTGTTTTCCAGTTAAACACTTCGAAAACTTTGAGATTAATTTACTTTCAGTTTATCCAAAATCGATCGACTTTTCACCAGTAGAAAGCTACATTATTGCGGAGGCTAATATTTTTAATCCCGCGTACGAAGTCGCTGTTAGAGTGTTAGTCTATGTACATAGCTACTGTAGTTTGCACTATTCGTGTAGGTAAACTAGTAATGTATGCAGGTATGAAATGTTTCACCGTAAACACGTCGCGTTATCCCCACATCTTTATGGCCTAGCGGTTACTCAGGTTTTATTTCCAAGCGTATCCTTGCAGCACGCGTGCCCTTGCTCATTGCTGTTAAATATTTATTTAATTGCAACTTCAAGCAGTCCATAATACAGAAATGTATTATGATTCTATTCTTCAACGTGACACTAAACAACGTCATTATTACTAGTATAATGTTGGCAAGAAGTACGCGTCAAACATTGTGTAACTAGAATAGGGAATTACTAACTAAAATACCTTGTTGTTCTTTAGCTTATTTTTTTATTATCCGATACTTTAATGTCACATATTTACAAAAACTGTGAATGATCAAACATTATCCATGAGGCGCGATTTAATCTTTCACGTAACGAGATTTATTGTTTTATTTCGTCAACAGCCCTTCAAAGTCTGGAGTCAGGCTGTTAAGAGGAAACAGCACGGTCGTTTTTCCATACAAACGTAGTCCCCTGTTTTCTTCCTGGATAATGCCAGTAGAGCAATAATTTTTTTACAAAAAATCTATGACCACTATTGGCATGTCTCTATGTTTTCCTTTTTTCCATAAATTCATTATTAAAAGAGATATGAACATTCAAAATTTTCCGCTGTGTTCAAATATCGACGGGATTATATAAAAAAAGGAAAACATAGGAACACGGTCAATGCCTTTCTTAATTTTTAAAGAAAAAAGTAGTGAAATCGGTTAAGTTTTGGAGGAGTAATCAGGGGACTACGATTTTGTGCCATTTAAGGGGCAATATCTTAGAGCGCAGCAGGCATTTAGAGCGATTTCCCCCCCTCCTGTCACGTGGCATCACAGCGCTATTCAAATGAACTTCGCTGACCCCGTTAAAAAACGTACCACCTTGAGCTTATTCTAGCCTAGTACTTTGACAGGCCATTTAGCGTTACCCCCGCGCTGCATGTCACGTGGCGCCAGAGCGCAAAACGTACCACCTTGATCTTATACTAGCCTAGTACTTTTGCTGGTTAGTGAGATTCTAACAGTTTTTAAGCCTACCTGGAATATAACAACTTTTTACTTTTGAAAAATGCGCAGTACAAAGCGTCTCTATGAGATATCGACACGGGCATATTATTGCATACGTTCATGCATTTTTATTTCGAGAAATTCTTTTAAACATGTTTAAAATTCATCTATCTTCAATTTATTTAATAAAAAATATGGTATCCAAGTCAAAGCACAAGTTACTTGTAAAAGTAAGAGTACCATATTATTTGAAATCTTTAAATAATGCAAAAAGAGTATCATCATATCAAGCAAGGATCGAACCCGAACCTCGTAGCTTACCAGTCCCAGCGTTCTTACGTTCGGCTACGCAGTCCGCTGAGTAGACATTTAAAATAGCTGTTCATAAATTATGTCATGATTTTTCATTAGTTCTGATAAAAAAACAACAGACGACAAAGCTTTATCTTTCACATTTTATGTAATCCTGGTACTATCGGGACAAATGCAAGCACATTTTACGACTCTCCTATCAAACTATAAGGCTGCGTTTCCACCAGAGATGTGCGAGGATCCGTAGCGAGGGATGTGTTTGCAAAGAACCAATAAAATCGCTTCATTTACCTCGCTTCGGTCAGTACAGCTCTGGTGAAAACGGATCAGTGGAGCTAGATTTTTGCCCATACAAAACAAGCAAGGGATTTGTTCGAGGTATTTGTACGAGGGATGTGTGAGAGGGATGTGTTGCGAAGGATGTGTACGAGAGATATGTGCGAGGGATGTGAAAGTGTGATATGTTGTGAGGAGTGTGTGTTGTGTCTTCATTCCCACTACACCGCACCCTCGTCGCCACATTTCACAGCTACGCTACACATCTTCATAGGCACATTTTCATCGCACAGCTTTGGTGGAAACAACCGCACCAGACCATAACATTGTCCTGAATTCAGGATCAGATATTCAGAATATGATTAAGAGTAAGAAACTTAGTCGCCAAAGCATGTACTAAATCGTGTCCTAATTAGGATGCTACCCGTCCTAAATGCAATTACACTTTCCTGAATAATTCTGGACGTCCTGAATATCGGAGCCTGAATTTAGGACAGTGTAAATTGCCCCTTATGTTTTGAAAGTCTAAAATAGTTTGAAACACCGCCGTGATGATATCTTTCGTAATATGTTTGCCTGGTAAGATCGTCAGAAACTGCCCTTAAAAATGATTGAAGGAACTTCGTGAAAATCTCGAATCGAAACTCTTTCATATCTATGATAGCCTAGTACCAAAAACTTCGTGTATGACTTGTTAGAGCAGTGTTGTATAGTTTATGTGGCAGATTAGATAGAGACAAAGATACCATAAGAGAGAAACATCGAAGATATCATGGTGTCTCTGTCACACGACAGTGACAGAAATATACTTCGATGCCGCCTGCACTGTGTCTGTAATCTAACCGTTGCGTTTTATGCTTTCCTGTTAACGTGGCTACAAAATTGCACTAAATAGTTAAAACTCAGAAATAAATGGATATTACGTATATTATATCGATCACTAGCGGGGGGAATGGCGCGAGCCAGCAAAAGCGATACAGGTCCTACCTCGGACACGCCTCGCGGGCGACTGAAGCAATGCGTGTAGGGCACGTCGTTATTTAGTAAAGGGTAAAAAAAAAACAGAAATATTTAGAAAAAAAGTAATCGGAAATTGTTCTGACAAACATCATTACCTATCTATTGATATATTTTTTAGGTCCATAAGCATGGTCTACTTCAAGTACCACCGAAAAAACGTTAAAAAAATCTCTATTTTCGCGATTTTTTTTGATCAAGTCAAGTTATAAATATCGCGTTTTCAACCGCAGGGTTATTTAGATAGTTTATTGAACTACAATATATATTTTTTTCGGATCGAAAAAAAGAATATTTGATTGTTTATTGTTGAATCAAAAATAGGTCGATTCCTGATTACGTGGCCTTAATAAGGTATTTTCGGTCCAAGCTGCTGTTGTCTCTATCGCGCTCTGTAACTCTGTTGTGGGCACTGTGCGACAGCAATAGATTTTACAAATACCTATTTTTCAATTCTTCAGCCCTTGCTGTTTCCTCTTAAGGATTTCCATACTTTATTGCCGAATACGAATGCGACACACGATCCTCGACATAATTCGAAGCTGCAAAAGTGTTGCGTTGTGAAATATTAGGGTGTGAGAGCACAATTTATTTGAAATACTCTCTGAATTGCCATCCCAAATTATTTTATATCGAATAAACATGTTTTATAAGAGTCTTCTAAAACATTGAATTAAAATGAGTGCCATTAATCAATGTATAGTTTTGGTAGATTGTAATATTTATTAGTAGTTTAGTAGGAGTGTTTAAGGCTTATAGTTCAAATGTCAACACTTGTGTTAGCGTACATTTTCGTCTAGGTCGGCGATACTTGTTATTCGAGGTCATTCCATAGTTACTGTATAAGGATGGTACATAAACCCGGTTTTTTATGTCTAAGTGTAACTAAGCTGGGCTTTTTCCTCTCATTAAGCCTCTATAAACCTTAGATAGAAACACTGTCAGTAGTTAAAAGCTCTGTTACATAAAGTACCTAATACTGCCTAGAGCCAATTATAATTCCTTGACAAGTGATTTATATACTACGCGTGAATACTTGTATAATAATCATAAAGTTCAGGAAGAATTTAAAATTATTAAATTATTGTTCTATACTCAAGGTGAATTAGATTAAAGATGCAGCTAATCTATTCGAAAATGCATTAATTATTGGACAAATAATCTACCTAAATCATTTGTAGATTTTTTGTCAGTAGTCGTTAACCAGTATGTATATTATGTCAAGGTGCGGTTGGGTGACGCCACCGGGTTATGTCACACACTCTCCGACGCGCGCTTCTAATATAAGCGCTAAGTAAGACTGCAAACTGGCGAAGGTCGCTTGCATCCGGGCGCGGGGCATCCATGGCGCTCCGAGCTTATTTACTTACTCCGTGACTAACAGTGAAAGTGTTCGAAGTCTTTTAACCTTTGCTATTGACCACTTTTGCTATCAATAGGTCATACTTAGTATTATTAAATATGTAACCTACATTTTCCCATGACACCAACTTGCTTCACAGGTTGAATCAAACATTTTATCGTCAATCGAATCGATGCCAATGTCGTCATTGATTCGAGAGGTCAACCGTGGTCTTCTTATGTTTTTTTTTATTCTTTGAACTTTAATTATGAAGGCATCAACAAAACAGATTTTTAATCTGACATTTCACGACGAGATGGCCATTTATTTGTATTTTTGATAGCTAGGTACTAAACAATTTCAAAAAGTTTAATTGCATCTGACTTGGATATGAATAATCGTAAATAGATATTATTTGGACAGTCGTTCTAGCCGTACTTTGCTTACGAACTATACAGTTAAGCGTATTTTTAATCATGTTTGTTAATTAATATGTAGGCATATAAACCTTGTATGTCCATTAGACTTGATTTGTTTAATAAGAAGACAATTAGAATTTCATAATAACGGTCAAACAGCGTGTTTTGCCGGACTAGTATCGTGAGAATTGGACGTGATTGCTTCATCTGCCGGATCACGATAAGGCTTGCTACGTTACCCAGATCGATGGAGAGCACACTATGGCTAGATTAGTCCAATTTTCTTAACATTGTTGTCTACACAGTGTAGTACAATCTGACCCAGTAATGTTGGGTGAATGGGGCAAAGAAAACGACCTAGCGATCGTCTGACATCTCGATGCGTGGCGTGAGAACTAGAAAGAATTGCCTAACTGCGCCTACTATACTCGATAATTCGTTCATCTTCAGTATAATTTACTGCTATCATGGTTAGAACCGGTCGGAATGTCGAACATGGAGTACTGTTGCATTTTACAATAAAACATTCTATGGCAGTCTAATGTGGTGCAGTTTTGATGTAAATAAAGATGAGTTCAGATAACCTATTGCGTTATGTTGGTATTGCAAAAAATATGTTCATTTTAATATTAAATATTATATTAAGTGACCTCGGAATACGTTTAAACTATTATAATTCTCTTTCATTTGTTTAATTCACTTTTGTTTTAACTTTTGAACTTTTATCGTCTTCGTCGTTGAATTCGCTTTGTTTGAAAGATCTGTTTGTGTATCATATTTAAATTGGTTACTAAAGTTAATTTAAGACTCGGAAGAGGTAAAGGCAACTGGTTCTACCAAAGTATTATTGAAAAATCCTTCATGAAAAGCTTTCATAAAGATTGATGACTATAGTTTATACAAATTGACAAGACTAAAACAAACATGTACAGCCTAGTGTGACTGCAAAACGGACCTTATTTCAACGTCATAATGTAAATTTTTTTAGACAAGACGTCTTCAACAGACGTTTAAAAGTTTTTGTGGTATTACGGTAATAATTTATCATACTGCCCTAAAATAATAAATCCCATGAGATGTGTTATAATACATCTGTTATTAATTTTAGCTTCTATTATTTAATTTCATCCAATACCAGTTTTTCGCGACTATAAGATGAGAGGTTCTAAAACTACCTCCCACTCAGAAATGTATGATAATCTAATAAGGTTTTGATATAACTTTTGAATATTTTAAACATGATTTCTAAA